>OY282560.1:201074079-202274079 GCA_958295665.1 Tipula vernalis
AGTAAATTGAGAAACACGTGATAAGAAAAATGGTTTTCATTTTTAATGGAAAATGCATTGATTTCAAAACATTATCATCAATGTTCTCAAAATGCATTTTTTGTGGTTATGTAAAACATGCTTAGCACGCAGTGTTGCAGAGTATCAAAATCGTGTCGCAGAATCATCGCGGATTCTTCTTGTGTTTTATGGGCATATGTGGCCAATCTCTACTTTCATGATGACCAACTGTTGTTGGGCCGCCACGTTATCGTCCTCCGATTTTTACTTGGCTGCTTCCGCCGCCACCTGAACTTGCCGAACGGCCGCCAATTGCTGTTGAGTGATCGCGCTCTATTCATCGGGCTTATTTTTAGCTATACTTCAATGTTTTTATGCGACTGCCGAAGAGCAGTCACTTGCTGCTGCAGCTCTTACAGTTGCCGCTGTAGTTGCCGCTGTAGTTGTCCCATTCTGTTGTCTTATTCTGCTGTAGTTGTCCCACTATCACCCCACATCTAATACCAAATGTATCCTCCGACGACTCACAAAGATGCAGAAAAAAGAAAAGTGGTCACTTCAACTCAACAAATAGCAAGGTATTAACCTTCCACTACGAGGATTTCTGTTTGTTGATTGAGACTTTAGATTGCTCGAGAGTAGGAAAATAAATGGAAATACTTCCAATTTCCCTTGTACCAAAAAGCTCGTTCGGCTAACTTTATTATATCAATAACATTACAAATAACCAGCTTAATCTAGCGAATTACTTTATAAATTATAAAATTATATGCGGTCATCCAGGCGAATATGCGTTTGTTACAATATATATATATATATATATATATATATATATATATATATATATATACTATATATATATATATATATATATATATATATAAAAATATATATATATATATAAAAATATATATATATATATATATATTAGGGTGTCCCTTATTTTCGAAGTTTGTAATTCAAAAACGCACACCCCTTATTTTGTTTCCTTTTACTAATTAAAAATAAATGTCAAAAGGCAAAATCGAAAAAAAGCCGTTAAGCCGTGCCTCAGAGAGTCAGAACGTATTTTTTCTTTGTTTGCATTTCCGTTAAAAAAGATCATTTTTTTTGTTCCTCAATTTTCGCAATTTTTGGATTAGCAGTCGAAAGTTATATTTTTTATAGATTTGTCGTAATATTATGAGTACCGAATGAAATTTGTGATTTGTAAATGAAGAATTAAAATAAACGGCAATATATAACCATTATAAAAATAGTCAGTCGGACTTTTTTGTTTATTTTACGGCGAAAATTCACTTTTTCCCGAATGGAAGCCATTAGCTTCTGGGTGGTATTTTCAGTGACTTTGGCATACCCATACGATTTTTGCCAAATTTTTTAACAGGTATGGTAGAAATTGATTCGTCCAGTTCTTCATCTTTCTTTCTGATGTAATATTGGGGACCTGGAAGTGTCGAGAAATTCATTTTGACGTAAGTCTCGTCGTCCAATACGATACAATAATCTTTCCGTTCGTTCAACCATTTATTGAGATTCTTTGCTCGATCTATCCCTCTATTAAAATGTTCAACACTTATTTTTGGAATTTTTGGCTTCTTATAAGTTCGACTATTCGTAGATTATTTTTGGTTTAGGTGGTTCCACCACCGATTTTGATGTTTTGGCTTTTGTGGCCAAATCCCGCACGTTGTTTGCTCAGTAACCCTTGAGATAATATAAATTTGGGAATCACAAATTTCATTCTGTGCACATAATATTCATCAGTCATAACGTAAGTAATAATTATATTAAAATACGAATTTTGTGTATTTTCACTATGTCAACAAGATATCTTCGTAGTGAGAGTGAGATCTATTTAATTGGACATATTAGTCAACAAATAGTAGGTTCGAAATTACCTTCAATAAGACAAGTGCTTTCTGTTTTGTTTTACAATGTTCGAATTGTTAAATTAACAATTAGTGAAAGTGCTAACTTAGCTGTACGTGAGTGCGGTATTTACTGGGAAAAAGGCAGAATACCAATCAGAGCTATTCCACACTTTGTAGTTAAATTAACTAAGTTTATAGCGAATGGCGATCGATTTAAAAAAACTGTTTAAGAGAAACTAAAGGTAATTGTAAAAAAGAACAGGAGTTTCAAACAAAATTAGACATGCTATTCGATATTGCTCACGCAGATGCATTACAAAAAATCAGAATCTAAGAAGATAAAGCATTTTTAATAAGCCAACGGCAGACGGGTCGACCTGGTTATATCTCGGTGCCGGTGGTATAAACAAAAAATTAATGGAGAAAGAAAAACGAAAAGAACAACGTCTAAGAAAAGAAGAAGAGAGAAAAGTAAAATCACGCGTCGAACAAGAGCCATCAACATCAACTTCACCTGATAAATATGAAGAAGGAGAGGAAGAAAGTGATTGTGATATAACTTCCGAAGAAGAATATCTATTACCACCCCCCGCCAAAAAGACACGTGGAAAACAAAAATTCATTACTCCAAAGTTAGTTGCAGTACTAGATAGGTGTAAGTTAAGTGTGCGAGATTCCATGTATGTTCTGGAAGCAACTGCAGAAGCTTTATCACATAATATTGATGAATTGATAATAAATCGTTCGTCAATTCATCGCTGTCGGAAAAAGTTGAGGGTTGAACGTGCAGCATTGATTCAAAATCAATTTAAAGAATCTATGCCTGATTATGTTATCGTCCACTGGGACGGAAAATTGTTACCAGCTTTAAATGTTCGGGATAACGCAACTGAATATTTACCTGTTACTGTTACAAGCGAGAATATTGAACAATTGATAAGCATTAAAAAGCTTCAAGGCTCAACCGGAAAGGATCAAGCTGATGCCGTTTTTGAAGCTCTAGATAATTGGGGACTGTGTGAACGAGTTCAGGGACTTTGTTGTGATACTACAGCATCAAATACTGGGCGTCTCAAAGGAGCCTGTGTTTTATTGGAACAAAGATTAGGACGCAGTCTAGCATACTTTCCTTGTCGCCATCATATTTATGAGCTAGTTTTGCGATGTGCTTTGAGGTCAAACTTCCACAAGTCACTACAAGCCCGGATATTCCAGTATTTAAATATTTTCAAAAGAATTGGAAAGATATTGATCCTACCAAATATTTAAATGCATTAACAGATGAAAAATGTTTACAAGTCCTTAATGATAAAAAAGATGAGATTATACGATTTGCACAAGAGCGATTGCAATTTCCTTATCGAGATGATTATCGTGAATTTCTTCAATTAGTCATTATATTTTTGGGTGGGAATGCTGAAAATCAATTTAAAATTCGACCTCCTGGTGCCATGCATCAGGCCCGCTGGATGAGTCGAGCAATCTATAGTCTAAAGATATTTTTGTTTAGACATCAGTACACAGTTTCGGTCAAACAACTAAATTCGTTTCGTGATATTTGTATTTTTATTGTAATTATATACACCAAAGTTTGGTTCAATTGTGCATGCCCTATCAAAGCACCGAATCAGGATTTAAACTTTCTAAAAGATTTGAAAAGGTAGGTTCATATTTGGAGCTTAAAAAATTCAGTATTTAATGAATAATCATCAATTATTTTTATCATAGGTTCGAAAATATAGATGCAACCATGTCATCAGCAACTTTTAATAAGGTTTGTAACCACCTGTGGTACCTTACCGAAGAAACTGCTGCTTTATCCTTCTTTGATGACAATGTGTCGATTGAGGTTAAACAAAAAATGAAAGATGCTTTGAAAACATGTAGTACTTCTACTGGACTTAAACATCTAACGTTAAGCGCAAAGGATATTAACGAGCATTTTATGGGTACATTTTTGATAATTAATCTGTATCTTTAAAATATATCTAATATCTATTTAATTTACACACCGTAGGAAGAACTATTGATTCGTTTATATCTGAAAATAGTAACAATTTTTTCGAAAGGTTTGATATAAACGTTCAGTTTCTTGAAGAAGGTCCTGCTGATTGGAATTTGAATACCCACTATATTCGTGGCAGGGAAATCACAAAATCGTTGAATGTTGTTAATGATACAGCAGAAAGATCTGATAGATTGGTAGAAGATTACCATGGGCGTCTAACGAAATATGAAGCACAAAAGGAATTTATTTTACGTTGTGTTCAAGAACACCGTCGCTTATTTCCGAAGTGCAATAAGGAAATTTTGAAAAAGATATTTTAAAATATTGTTTAAATGTCTAACATTATTTTTATTATGTTATTCCAGTTAAATAAAAATAGTAGTAATACACAAAAAATTAAATAATCTTTATTTTTTAAATTTTAACTAGATGATTTCTGTTTGTACACTTAAGGGCCCCTGAGGCACGGGTAAATGTTTTCCGATTCGGCTAAGATTTTGTATAGATACATTACATACTAAAAGGAAAAAAAGTGGAGGGTGTGTGTTACAATAATCAAAAAAACAAAATAATTGGCAAAATAAGGGACACCCTATTGTATATATATATACAGTTATATATTTAAAGTGTATCGATTGCAAAATTTATACAGAATAGGCAACACCGATACCGGGATTTATATATTTGGTCCATTATCCAGCATAAAGAGTGAGAAAAACGTATTAAATTCTTCGTCTTCATTATTCCTTACTCTTTTACTTTCTGAGGAGTTTCTTGAATTATCTTAAATCAACCAGACTATATATTGGATGCCTGCAAATTTTCGATCCATATATGGTTATCCTTTCACAGAAACTGCATATGTGAGTGCTCTTTCTTAGTGATTCCTTTACGTTTAAAGTTGGTAACAATAGTTAAATGTTGGTTCTTAGTGCACCAGGACTTCCAAATTTCGTGGTAAACATTTCTTGAATTTGTTCATAGTTACTTTATTAATCGAACAATGACCACGGCTATTTTCTCCTCTAAAGTTAACATCTAAAATCTCTGCAAAAAAAAATAAAAATATTGTTTATTCAAAATGAATCGAGCAATCCAAAAAAAATTATTAAAAAGATATTAAAGCAACAATTGCATTGTCCAAAACCAAAGGAAAATTAAATAATTTATTTTGGATATGTCAAATGCAATACCTTCTAATAATTTTTTAGCAATAGCAACAAAATCATTTACCGAGCTAATTTTAAAATAAGATAAATTAAAAAAAAATTGGGAGAGTGAGTATGATGTTCAGTTAAGTATTTTATGTAGGCAGGGTCAATAATGACTGATTCCTTCCATTTCTCTATTGAAGATACTATTTTAAACAGTTTTATTTTAACCTATTGACATAAATCGCACAAGTCTTTTAAATTGGGCCTAAGGCAAACCAACCTACATATACCATAATTCAAAAAGAAAATTTGGCTTAAAAAATAAAGTTAAACCTGGTTATTGTAGGTTGAATTTCTATTTATTGTCGTTGCTTGACCGATGTAAAGTAGGCAGGCGAGTAGCAGGGACAGCAGAGACGCAAGGATTTCAACAACAACGTCAAGCAACACTACCTACAGTTAGTACAAATTTGGGTGACCCGCATGGGAACATGATGATGGAACGAAATCTCGCCCCCCTCTCACAACCGCCGATGGAAAAAAAAAATGGTGGAGGGGAATAATAATAGTTGTTTACAGCTTTTCAGAAAAAAACGAGTTTGCGGTACCAGGAAATTTGTGTGTCTTGTGCTAAATAAATTACTAAAAAATATATCACTAACAAATTTACTAACTATCAACTACTTAGGTATCTGGAACCGGATTGAGTCTTTGTTGCCTAACATTCCTTTCCCCATCCCTCGATCTTGTTATATGTAAAAAGGTGTACGACGCCGGCCTGGCCAGGGGCGGATATCACAACTATGTGGTTGGTTATCGATGTGGCGCCTTTCTTTACGGGGTTTGGCTTCATGAAGAATGGTGTCGTGTTGTGTTGTGTAACATGGGTATAGTGGTGTGGTATTCGCATTTATAATACGGGAGACTTGCTTAATGCTTGATCGTACATCGCAATCAAGCAATCAAATCAATCAAGTTGCTTGACCGATGTAAAGTTATAATAGTTTACTATTTTAATTTTGTGAATGTTAATTATTTCATGTAATTTCTTATATGGTGTCAGTGATTAGACCATTTTAAATGTGTTTTTATTAACACGAGAAGTATATTAGTATTAACGAACAATCATTCAACGAAATTGACTAATAGAGAGAATTCTATTTATTTAATTATTTAATTTATATGATTTTAATACGGTCCGAAGATTGTAAGAGAATTCAATCCAGTTTCGAACTGATGAGCTTATGATTATGAAAAAATCAATCTTCTCATCAGGCCGCGGCGACTGGACTGATTATACCACAATTTACATTCTATATATACAGAATGTACTGTGCGTTATGGTACTAGCGAATCATACTAATACAAATAAATTCTCTTACAATTTTTTCCTATCACAGGTAGCATATTAGAAATTACATGAATTAATTAACATTCAAAAAATTAAAATAAAAAAAAAATAAAATTAGCTTACACAGAAATAGAGCTGTGTGAATGTCGTGAAGAAGAAAAAACTGTAAAAGAATTTATCTGTATTAGTTTGATTCGCTAGTACCATAACACACAGTACATTCTGTATATATAGATTGTAAATTGTGGTATAATCAGTCCAGTCGCCGCGGCCTGATGAGAAGATTGATTTTTTCATAATCATAAGCTCATCAGTTCGAAACTGGATTGAATTCTCTTACAATCTTCGGAACGTATTAAAAGCATATAAATTAAAAAATATAATAGTTTATTTTATACAAGAATAAGTCAAACTTCCTAATACAAATGGGTAAACAAATCAATCTCTTTTCAAATTGAAAATAACTACTCTATATAATTGACGAGTTGCCTAAAAGATAAACGTTGTTTCAAGTTATTGTTTACTTGGTCGCTTTAATTGGAGTAGAGTACCCATATATGTGTGTCGTTTTATGAATAAACAGCACCATATACCCAATCACACCACTGAATGTTGGAAACCCTTGGGCAAGAATCTACCGAGTTTTTTTCCTTTTTAATTATTATTAAATCTAAGATAGTCGCAATCTTTTGACACAATATTCTTATCATGTTTACCAAATAAAATCGATTAATGTTCAATGAAGTGTAACAGTTTACATAAAATTAAAACTTTTCATATTCAAACTAAATTTTAATTCAATTTTCACAAAAGCTTCGATTCTTTATTAGATTTTTTGATTAATGTAGTTGTTTTTGTAATACTCGAACGGTAATAACAAAACCGAAATAACAAAAAACCATTTTTAATTATTTCAAAACAGACTAAATTTTTGGTGGTTGCGATGATTTTCGCCGACAACATTTTATTATTCATAGACGGTAAAGATATTTTATATAGGATAGTTTTTTGTCAGTTATCTACCTTGTGTGTAGATAATATAAATGTAACGTTTGTATACATACATATATGTTCATACACATGAATTATTTAAAACAATTATAAATAATGAAAATTCAATTAAAAATCAACATTAAATGAATAAATTAAACGCCTAATTAGGATATAAATTTACGCCGAAAATTAAAACAACAAAAAATGATTTTAATTGAACAAAAAAAAATTATTGGAGGGACAAAATTTAATTAACTTACATATATGGGATGAATACGTATATAGCAACAGTTGTATATATTATACGAGTATATATTAGGTAGATTTGACACCCTATAAATTATTATATTTTCCTATATTATGTTAACCCTTGAGATAATATTACCGAATATTGATGATAACATTATCACATTTGAATGAATTTTTAATGATATTACATTGTGTACGTAAATTTTGATTGATTTGATTTTCTTCTGAATATAATCAAGGGTGTATTGTTGAAATTTGTTTTGTGAAAATATTTTTTTTTTTTACTGTCAAAATTGGTGAACTGTATAGTGGTAAATTGTCTATACAGGCGAGCTCGTAAAAAAATTGATCATGCGTTGTGGCTCCTGCCCTTTATAAATATGGGGATTCAATTTTTTTAACAAACGAACAATGATAAAGAGGAATCACCTAAGAGGATATTTCATCAAAATTGTTTATATTTTGCTTTAAGCCGTCTGAAATTTTGGGAAGTCCTTTAGAAATTGTTGATAGCTCCGAAATGGGAAAGACATCGCAGAGCATTGTTGGGTTACCCGAAATTCTCGCACATGTTGCTGTGCAAAACAGTAGCCACCTTCGAAAGAAAGTAGGAGGGATGGTATCTCCAACAGACTTTATCCTTTAGCTGTTGGCTTCACTATCAGAAAAACGCACACCCATAGAGTTATCATTTTTGATATTGACACACATGAAACGATTGCAAATATAGGTAAATCATGGAACAAATGTCTGGTGATTTTAAAACTGAAGATTTAAAACGCAGTTCAAAAACTGGAGCAAAAAATAGTAAACAAGTCATGTCGTGGGTAATCACAATTTAATTCAATTGGGCGAAAATAGTCTTCGTAATGAATAAATTGACAGATACAGGTTTGTTCTAGTACGTTTATAATTTCTATCAATTTAAACCCAAACGAAGTCTAAAATGTTGATACACTGTTTTTCCTCATCCTTTGGTTAAACAATTTACTATCTAATCTTTTCTTGAGGCACCAACCATTGGTTGTTTCTTTCTGGTCCATAAAACTGTATTTCGATAAACTTGTACCCTGAAACCACTGGTCGCGACTTTGTATTCGAATCATTTGCCCAATCAGAATCGACATAGCCTTAATACCGTAAAACTCTCTTCATATGTGACCAATATTCAGGACCGACTCTATTTTGATATCGACTAAAGTTACAAATACCATAACAGATAGCTGGTCTTGAACCTAACGTGAGGTACATCAGAGAAGCAATCAATTCACGATATGGCTGAAAAGTTTTATTTTCATCAGTGGCTTCACTTTCAATAGGGCTAGAGACAAAGTACATTGCAAGTACATTGAAAAAGTAAGAAGAGAAATATGGCATGACCTATTCCAAATTTCTCAAATATTTTCTCGAAGTACTTGGCTTTGGTCAATTGTTAATAAACCATTCACTGAATTAATTGTTATCTTCCATTTTGAACTCCCTGAACAGCTGGTCCTTCACCTGATTTAACTGCAGCTCACTTAATAAAATCGTGAAATCTTTGGTTCCAACAACGAGGTGGTTGTTTCAAATCATATAGACTTCTTTGTAACGTCAATACATAACTGCCACTCGTCCAATTTCCCATTTAAAAATGCAGTCTTCACATTTTGACAAAATGAAACAACGATAGCAGCATTCTTATAGTTGGTATAATCGAGCAACAGAGCATACGTGTCAGTATAATCAATCCCAGCTTTTTGCATATGACCTTTAGCAACTAATCGAACTTTCCTTTGTATACCTTTATTCTTTTATATCCACCGATAACCGATTAACTGTATGCCTTTTTCTTGTTTCACGATAATCTATGTTTTACCTTCTTCCAATCAATTGATTTCATCTTGTACAGTACTGTGTCACTCTGACCCATGAATATTTTCCACGACCGTAAATCTCCACAAAATACTACCGATGCGTCCGTGTAATCGATGACAAATGTTTCAAAATATCTATAACCACTTATAGGCCACACACTTCTGAGTGTACTCTCTCTAAAGTTCTTGAAGTTCCTGATCTTTGTCCTGCACAACAAATTTGTGTCATTTTACCTTTTACACAACTTTTGTTTTTTACCTTTAAATTGTCCTTAATAATATGAAAGTTCGATTATTTACCAGCTGACTTAATCTACGATTGTTAGGGTGTCCAAACTTTCTAATACATAACTCAGTTACTTCGTAATAACTGCGTACAGCGTTAGCACACACTTTGTAATACGATAACTTGATCCAATATAAGTAATGATGATGATGTGATGATGATCAAAACTTTGCTATTCTTAAGCAACACGACGCCTTTTTGCTTCTCTTTACGACTGACTGCTACAAAATTCGGTTTAAGATCCGGTACAAACAGAACATTATACAACATGCCAACTGGGAATGGTGATAACATTTTCTGAGGATTCAGAATCCAGTGCATCCAGAATCAAACCAAATCAAATCTCGTTTGTGTACTACAAACACAAACGACACCACTTGGTTTGTTCACCTAGCTCTTTGTATTTATGTAATGCCATTGCACTATCACTTGTTGCTGTCTTAGAATTTCTGTTTTTTTCGTTTACTTTCGGCCTCTAATAACAACGTTCTTACTTTATCAAGCTTGGTTTCTGTCTCGTTTAATACCTCAATTGCAGTAACAACCGGATCAGAACTTTATTGCATACCTTAGCTGTGTTTCTTCTTGTTTTCAAATCGGTACGAGCGATCTGAAATAAGAAACAGATTTCAGATTTGTGAATATGCAGCTTCCCTAGCATAATATAATTTTCGCCCGTGATTTGGATAGAAAACCAATGATTCAGCAATTAGCATTAGAGGCCTGATTTAAGTCTGAGTAGTCGAAATATTTTCGCAGATCAAGAAAATCGATCTAATCAATCTGAAAAAGAAAACAGCAACAATGTTTTCCTCGCTATTATAACCGGGAAATATAATTCATGTGATATATGTAAAACCTGCTTATACAGCTAAATTTGGTTATATTAAAAATTGTTTGTATGGTAAACTATTTATACGATCTGCTAAACAGAGTCCTGGACAGCACTAATCATCACTCCCTTTGTATATGCTGGATTTCCTTCAGGTTTCCATTGCGCCTGATTTCACAGGTTGTAGTCGTCCTTGAGTGATTGTCTATTCCTGGCGTTTTATATTAGAAAGGCATTTCCTAATATGGCCATTCCGATCAGAATGATTTGAAATTGGTGAGCTTGTACCTTCCAGTTTAGCTATCCTCATGTGTTAAGTGCTAAGTCAGTTTCATTTGAGGAAGCTTTAAGTTAAGCTGTGGAACTTGGTGATCGGCGCCATTTTAATATGAGTCATAGGGATTTGCAGAAAACTTTTAAAAAATAACAATTCGACAAATTTCGCATGGAAGAAAGACGTTGTTCTCTATTCTACCAAACAGCACGAATCTTAGAGATTGGCTTATATAAAAATTTACGAAATTCTTCGGTTCGTGCTATTTGGTATAAAAGAAAGGAAGATCCTTGTTTTATGCCAAATTTGCCGATTTGCTAATTTTATCAAAATTTTTTGCAATAAACCCTACAGCAAGGGACAAATAAATTACCGAATAGTTGGCTTAATCACTTTATTTTGTCTAATTTCTCTATCACTCAGAAGACCCTATTTTCAGAAAACCCACACAAACTTACCAAACATTACATCAAATATCTCGTCACCCATATCAACATAAGATAGCTGCGTACTTGGTCCATAGGTTTAGCAATATTCCGATGTCCGGTGAAAACTACAGAGTACAGCTATACGAGTACAACATTAAATATTTCGCTTACAAAAATGTTTAAGAAACAGCAGCAGCCTAAAAATTCAAAATATCTTTCAACATTTTGGTTATACGTTTAGCTCACAAAACAAATAATAAATTAGAAAAATTAATTAAAAACTGGAATAACTCAATTTTGGATTGTAAGCACCCGCTTACAAATTAATGTGTTCTTATTGTCAACCTTCCTATTTACTACATTACAAACAGACCGATATTTTAAAGAGAAATTTCGGTAGTACATTAAAACGTTCGGCGAAATCAACCCTGAGTCAAAATTCGCTCAACATATAAATTCTACAAAACACAACGAAACAAATTAAGAATCAAATTTAATAATGATGCACAGGATGAGGAAAGGTAATTTGCTGAGTCAAACTGAAGAATTTGAAATCGATAAAGTTGTAAATGTCGAGTTATAAAAAGTCGAAAGTATGAAAATATTGACTGTAAAAAAAAGAATGTCGACTGAGAAAATGTTGTCTGAGAAAGTATTCACCGAAAAAAATACATCTGAGAAAATACTGCACAATATTTTTTCGGGCATCATTTTTAAATGAAAATTTTCTCAGACAACACTTTCTCAGACGACATTTTCTCAGCCGAATGCACAGTGGTCTGCAAAGGCAGTAAAGTTTGGCCACGATGACCCGCCCGGGAAATAGACAAATTATGTTTGTTCCTTGGACCTTGAGGACTTCGAAAATTACCTCCCCCCCCCCCCCCCCTCCGAAATCGCCGCTGATCGTTTTTTATTCTTTTCCATACTTTTTGCGTGCTGAGAAAATGCGAAAATTCAATGATTTCGGTAATTAAAAGTGCGCAGAAATTTCCGCGTGTGCGTTTCCGGGAGTGACATTAACGGGTATACCCCCAAGTCTCTAGGTACCCCCGTATGTCGTCATACATGTATGTGTGTGAGTGAACGTGTGTGTGTGGGTGTGATTGTGTGTATGAACCATTTATGCGCTTTCAGATAGAACTCAAGAAGTCACACTGTATTTTTATGATAGTTTCTTTTATGAAGGCGTGTGTTTGTGTGTGTGTGTGAGCGCTCAAATCGAGTTTTCACAACAAAAACAATTTTCGCGTTTTCCAAGTCAGTCGTGCGTGAAATATCATCCACTTTACATCTTGAATATTACTTCTAACATTTATAAGTCTTCATTTGCTATTTTATATTTTGTGAAACATGGGTAGTAAATGCGATCACAAATGCAATCATAGCGAAAACCGAAGGAAAATTTGTGCACCTTGTGGTCGGAAAATTGTTTTAAGTGGTAGAACATTGGAGTATTTTTGAATAACGCCATGTCGCGCGGAGCAGATACAAAGTCGTATAAATGTGAATTTTCGATTGTCCGATCCTCGATTTCCGACTAGTATCTGTGTGAATTGTCGAAGAATTCTAGATGAAAACTTACATCCAGAGAGCGCGAAGAACTCAAGCCGATCATTCATAATCATGCCCAACTACGAAGATATTATTTTGCTGAAAAATAGAAGGTACGGTGGTGAATCAAGTGTTGTTTCTTGTGGATGTTATATATGCCAAACTGCACGTTATAAAGGTGACAAAAAAGAAGGATAGGTGTACCAATAATATCACGTTCAAAAATAACATCTGAAAATGGCATGTATGCTCAAAAATCTCCTGAAGCAACTGAAATTAAGTGATGCGTGCGCCGGTAGAAAAATCCGGTTCGACTATTAAAATTTGTAATATTTGCTTCCAACGTAGGCTTTATGGTAGAGGCATAAGACATGTGTGCTGCTCAAAAAGTAAGCCCGCTCGTAAGAGAATTAATATTGAAAAGTTTGTTGAGACTCTTCCTGCAACAGAACAAGAACAGTTTTGTACGTCACTGGTGTCCAAAAAATGCAGTCCACCATGGTAAAAATGGGTACGGGAGAACGCAAAAGCAGAGATCTGAACAAGCACGGAATAAACGCCCAATTTTCATCTGATAATTTATTTCATTTTCAAGTTCAGTCAGGTACTTCTGGTAGACAGATGAAAAAATTATGCACTTTCATTAGAAAGAATATCGGTCGAAAATCGGTTCCTAGCAACTATTTAGCAGAAGCGTCAAAAAAATCCAAGGCATTAGATGACGTACATAAAGTACTATTTTGAGTTTCGAAGTCGATAAAAATATAAATAAACAAGAAAAACCAGTAGTGTGGGCCGATGCCGAAGAAATATTAGAGTGTGTTTTAGTAAGAAAAAATTTTATTGTGAATTATGTTATTAAAGTTATGGCTGACGGGGGTCAAGGCTTCTTCAAGATTTGTATTACAATTCTTCCAGAAGATTATCTATGTATAGATTCAGATGATGGTTTTAAAAAACAAAAATTAGACTCAAACAACAATGAAGGGAAGTTAACAGGAATTCATAAGTTGATAATGTTGGGTATCGTTCCCCTAATCAGTGAAACTTATGATAACGTGAAAATTTTATTTGATTTGATTAGAATAAATTCTATTCCATTCAAATTCTTGTCAGATTTCAAGCTTGTTCGGCTAGTAAACGGTTAACAAACGGCTACATCGAGCTTTCCTTGCCCATATTGTTTCGTGCGTCTTCACGATCTCAGGAGTCGAAAAGAACTATATATTGGGAAATTAAACAATGAGCGTGAATTAGACTTAAGCGATGTTTCATACTCATTAGAGCAAACTACCAGAAATTCGTTTCACTTGGCAGTATTAAGAAACAGGCCTCAAGGAGTAATAGTACAATAAATAAGCAGCTTTTTACCGAAGAATCGAGTATTTCTGTCTTAGAAAAGTGCGTTATCCCAGAGCTTCACATTCTACAAGGGTTTGTAAATCACTTGTTCTGGGACGGGCTCGTACCTTTGCAAGGCAGGGATAAGGCCATATTATGGCCTCATGGGCTCAAGTTGATATCCAAAAACTATCACGGAGAAGTTTTTGAAGGGAACGCCTATAGGAAACTTATTAAAGAACCAGCAAAATTGGTCGATAAAGAAATTAGTGGAACAGTTGGTGGTGAATTAATCATGATACCCCAAGTTTCTGCTTTCCAAGCAATGAACAAAATTGTAGAAGCTTGTTTCAGTATCAGGAGAAATGAAGAAAATTTGTCAAAATATATAGATGAATTGAGAAAAGCGGTCCTGGCAACTGGAATAAGTGAGAACTTGAAAATTCACGTAACGATTCGCCATATAGAAGAAAGCCTTAGTTTTCTAAGGGAAGGCCACGGATTCGGTCTCTGGTCCGAGCAAGCGGGCGAGTCAGTTCATCATGAATTTTTGAAATTCTGGAATCGATGGAAGATCAACAATATTTTGGACCCACAATACTCCCAGAGATTGAGATCAGCAGTGGCAGAATTTGTCTCAAAACACATTTAATTCGTAAGAGGCTTCATTATATTATTCAATAATATAATGATCTTTGTACTAACTCCAATCTGTTACAGGACTAGGAAGCTGCTGTACCCTGATAATTTGTGCAACAGAAAGATGAATATATATTTATACTCATTTCAAGTGTTTGAATAATTGAAATTGATGGTTCCTTGCATTTGTGTTATATATATCTCATGAATTATAACAATAAACTAATTTTACTCACACACATACATGTAGGACGAATACCCGTACCTAGAGTAAATCATTGAATTTTCGCATTTTCTCAGCACGCAAAAAGTATGGAAAAGAGAAAAAAAGGATCAGCGGCGATTTCGGAAGGAAGGGGGTGAGGGGGGGGGGGGGGTAATTTTCGAAGTTCTCAAGGTCCAAGGAACATAATTTCTCTTTTGCCCGGGCGGGTCATGGTGGCCAAACTTTACTGCCTTTCCACACCACTGTGAATGGAAAACAATACCAAAGTTACCTTATACAATTTTCTAATACTCGGAATACACAAGTTGTTTTAATCTTTTAATGTGGTCTACAAATTTCATACGATCATCTAGAGTAAACCTAGATAGCTATTTATAGCTTACAATCCAATCAATTTTAATGCACGTATCAGTACACACATGATTATTAAAATTTACAGAATGACACAACATGGTCATTATTAGAATCTAATTTGGTGACTCTCATGTTAAACATAATAAATTTGGATTTTTGACTCAGGATCATAGAATACAAATGAATCATTTACCATGCACTCTTGTACATCCTGGAAAAAATCGATGTATATGACAGAGCAGTGTTATCTTCAAATGATATTGGCTGCCCTTTGAAACGTAATTTAAGCAGATTGTTAATATAATTGATAAATAAAATAGGTTCAAGCACCGACCCCTGTGGTACACCATTTAAAACTTCCAAATAATCACTATAAATCTCCTTGATTTTAACCCGTTGCATTCTGGCATCCAAGAATGATTTAAACCCCTTTACCTCTAAATCCAGCATAATATAACTTATTAAGCAAAATTTTATGGTCAACAGTATCGAAAACCTTGGTAATCTCTATGAACAGAGCTACAAATTTTTTATTATTATTTTAAGCCATTGTAAGTATTGCACAAAAAATTGATAATCCTCTGTGTATACTCTCAATCCAAATTTAATATTATTACTCGTAAAATAATTGTGTCTCTTACTACTTTTTCAAAAATCTTTGAAAAAAAACTGATAACAATGATTAAATATGTTTGTGGTTTCCCAACGTTTTAAATTTAGTTGTGAATGTGGGAAGGTGGCGGTACCAATACTAAAATTAAAAATAAATGTGAGTGGATCAATAATATTGAAGCAACAATTTTAAACAATCCATTACTAAAACCGTCCTCATCGCATAACTCAGAATTTTTTAAACTGCATATATGTAATCTTAAACAGTTCAGAAGATACAATCAATGTAAAAAAAATGTTGTTTTAAAATAATTTGAAAACATCAGTAATTCTTTCTCAAATTCACTTAAAGAGTTAACTTCAATTTTATCTTGCTTCAATTTAACTGAAAAAGTAAAAAAAAAACTTATTGAAAAGTGTTAGCTATTTTTGAATGATTATTATGAGTTTTGCCATTAGGGTCCAAAATTTCGTAAGTTTTATTGTTTTCGTAACTTTTATTTTTTCAAACAGTTAAACAATAATATAAGTAGTTTATTTTAGAAATAGTTTTTCCAATTTTATATTGCCGGGATAACGCTTGATTTAACACTATAAGAACCCAATCGTGAAGTTTAAGCTTTATTTACATTTGCTGATGTGTAAACTTTATCACATGTTTCATATCTTGAAAGTAGATTATTTAGTTTATCATAATTTACTTTTGTGAATGATTTCAACTGATTATCTCGGTTACTTTTGAAGCAGTCAAATTTTTTAAACTCAAGCAAATAGTAGAGTGATCAGAAACTGCACAATTCTCAACATAAACCCTAGCTGAAAAATTAATATTTATTTTATTTCTAAATATTTAAAGCAACCTTAATACTATCCGCACTAAGAAAGTTCATATAAACAACATTACACGATATGGAGTTTTGAACATAAACAGCTACCCCAGCAGAATTTGGATTAAAATGCCAATTCGCAAAAAGCTTATAATTATTAATATTCTATCTATCCAATTCAGAATAACTCAAAAAAATTTAACTCAAAAATATTAATGTTGGCGTTTTATTTAATGTAGTAAGATGGCAGATTAAAGCCTGTATTCCATGAGAAAAATTGACTGACAGTCAAAAGAAACGAGAAGAGAAAAATAATCTGATGACCCATACAAGAGACAAGGACATCGTTTTTTATTTTATTTTTTATTTTACAGCAAAATTGTTTTTCTATAAAATAAAAACCGGTGTCTTTGTCTCTTATATGGGACATCAGATTATTTTTCTCTTTTCGTTTTTTTTTTTTGACTTTCAGTCAATTTTTCTCATGGAATACAAGCTTAAGAATCCAAATTTTTACGCATTCTGAGTCACTCGAAAAATTATCATGATTTAGTTGGTTCATTAGCAGTAAAACCGTTTATACTAAAAAGGGAAACAATATCATAAACATTACGACCTTGATTATTTACAATACAATTATATGACATAAAAATTATCTAAACAAATTTAATAAAAATAATTATACAAAAGGAAGGTCGATATAATATTGTTAAGTTTTTGCCTTGTCATTCAAGGTTCGAGTCACTACATTGTGAATAAAACAAAACAATTCAATGTATCACTCGCTCAGCTTGTGGCGCTATCAGCTGCTTCATAGCAGCCATTAACTGCAACAAATCTAAAGTTACAGAAAGTACTTGCAGAATTTGCACCGAAATAGCAGTATTTCGGCCCATGTTTTTGTTTCATATTCTGTCTTTTCTACGCTTACCACATCTGTTACTTTCTCTCCAAAATCATGATGATCTGTGTTTAACGCTTCGGCCTCCATGGCCACACGTAGTCGCGCTTGTAAAGAACCTTTACTACCATCAGTGGACAAAGTACGTTGCTCAAGTTCCTTATTAAGTTTACTTTTCCTTCCTTAACCTTTATTATTCATAATCCCATCGATGTCACCAATTGTTATGTTTTTGCCTTATTAGTCATGGTTTGAATCACTGGATTGTGAATAAAACAGAACAATTCAATTTATCACGAACGAATTTATTTATGGAGCACAAAAATTAATACAACACAATTTTTTAACATTAATTCACAAAATCACTTATTATAATTTTTGCACAATTTTACTCTTCACTTATAAGTTTTTTATCGCACTAATTCACTTTTTAGACTTTACACTATATCTTTCCAAATCCTAATCATATAATTCGATCTCATTCGCTTTTTATATACCGAAAACAAATCTTCTAGAAATTTCATGACTTTTCCAGTAAGAAATCAAAACCGAAAATGTTCCAGAAACATTTAGAACAGTTTTATCATGGAAAATTCCATTTTAGTACACTTAACTTTGTTCTATTAAATAACTTGTCCTATTCGACTGTTGTGTTCACATATCAATTCACATAATTATTAATTAATACACGTTTAATTTTAATTATTTTATCATACAATTTATTTTGATTATTATTATTACAATATTTTATTATATATAACGCAATAATAAGTGCGCCCAAATGTTGAATCGTGCGATGTGATGCCTTCAGTGGTCAGCAGCAAAAGAGACCGATTCTTCGTTCTATATTTAATCAAAGAAAATCAAAACTCCACCCATACATCTACTTAAATAATACAATTAAAAATACAATTAATAATATAGTATGTGTAATTTTCATGCCACCTATTGTAAATATAAGTCAATTGATATAATTTCTATGTTGCAATGTTAAATCGGTGACGCCATGTCGCCATCTATCGAAAATATAATTTGAATGGTTGAATGAATGAGAAAATTTGAATGGTTTCCGTACATAAACGCAGACAATATTTGACAATGTTGTTTATTATTTTTTTAATGACAATTTGGTAAAACTTATTTTTAATACCGAGAACGAAAATCTTGTAGGCACTACATCACTCCCCTTCAACAAAAAAAAAATTATACGTCTGTACCGAATGATGGCTTAACACGATCAATTGAAACGGATATATTTTTTCCATTTTTATTTATTACAATTTGTTTCCTCAATCTTTTAATAACCTCATATGGGCCTTCGTATGGAGGTGTGAGCCCAACTCTTACTGCATCCTTACGTAACAATACAAATTTACAAGTATCTAGATCATTTGGGACAAATATATCTTTTTGAATTCTAACCCTTGGTTGGACCGGTCTAACATTCGACATAGCATTACGTAATTTATTTACGAATGAGAGAGGATCTGTGTGAGATTTTGATTGAGACTCTTCGACAACTAATTCCTTAGGGATACGTAAATTCTGCCCATAAACTAATTCTGCAGATGAACAGCCAAGATCAGACTTGATTGCTGTGCGAATTCCTAATAATATAAACGGGAGCTCATCAACCCAATTGGTAGCATTTTGACGTGCGAGCAAAGCTGCTTTCAGTGTTCGATGGAATCTCTCCACCATTCCATTAGATTGTGGATGATATGCAGTGGTTCGTATGCGGAAAGTTCCAATTAAGTTATTGAATTCTGAAAATAAATCACTTTCAAATTGCCGACCTTGGTCGGTTGTAATTTCTGAAGGAACGCCGAATCTAGAAATGTAATTATCAATAAAGGCTTTAATTACCGTGGTTGTTTTCATATCTGGTATTGGAATAGCCTCAGGCCATCTAGTAAAACGATCTACGGTTGTTAAAATGTATGTGTAACCCTTTGAAGGAGGTAAAGGTCCAACTAAGTCCATATGAATGTGTTTAAATCTTTCGTTTACTGGGGCAATTTGTTGAAATTCTGATTTTGTGTGGCGTGTTATTTTTGAAGTTTGGCAGCCCATACAGTTCTTAACCCATTCGTTAATGTTACTTGCCATTCGCGGCCAGAAATACTTCGTTTTTAATGTTTTCTTAGTTGACTTCGATCCACTATGTGATAAATTATGAAAGTCACAGAAAATTTGTTTTCTAAACTCTAGTGGGATATATGGTCTAGGAATAGTTGTTGATACTTCACACCAGATATCTAAATTTGAATTACTATCATGAATCCGTTTAAGCTGAACTCTTGATGAATTAATTTGTTTCAGACTATCTAACAATAATTTTAACTCTTGATCGCTAACTTGAGAATTAACAAATTGTTCCAAATCAATATTAACATTCTGTAATACTTGAATTTCGTCAACTACTTCCAATTCGGATCTAGATAGGGCATCTGCGATTACATTACTTGAACCTGTTATGTGTTGAATCTTGCACATAAATTGAGCTATGTATTCCAATTGCCGTGTTTCGACTAGTTTACGATTAATTTTGGTGTACAATGCACCAGTTAGTGGTTTATGATCCGTGAGGATCGTAAATTCACGACCTTCAAGAAAATACTCAAAATGTTTAATTGATGCAAAAACGGCAAGTAGCTCACGACCAAACGTTGAATAATTTTGTTCAGATTTGGAGAGTTTCCTTGAAAAATATGAGAGTGGTTGACGTTCACCATTTACTATTTGTTCCAAAACACCGCCGATTGCCATACTAGATGCATCAGTAGTTAAAACAAAATCAGCATCACTACATGGAAAATTCAACACAACAGCCTCACAGATAGCTCGTTTAATATTTGTAAATGCAATTTCGCACTCACTAGGAAAATGAAATTTAGATTTTTTTGGTTTCTTCATTTCTTCGGCTATTAAGGTGTGTAATGGTGCGATTAGAGCAGCTAAATTGGGAATAAAACGGTGATAAAAATTCACCATGCCCACAAAACGTTGAGTTGCTTTTAGAGATATAGGTGATGGATAAATTTGAATTGCCATGATCCTGTTTTTTGATGGTAAAATTCCATGTTTAGTGATCTCATGACTTAAAAAATCCAATTTATCTACGCCAAAAACACATTTACTAGCCTTAATGTTAATACCATAACTACTTAAACGATCGAGTAATATACGAAGATGCGATAAATGTTCGATCTGGTTTCGACTTGCTATTAGAATATCATCTACATAGACATATATAAATTCTAACCCTCGTGTCACTTCATCCATGAATCTTTGAAAAGATTGTGCCGCATTGCGTAACCCATACGGCATTCGCGTAAATTCGTACATACCGAATGGTGTGGTGATTGCTGTTTTAAAAATATCCTCCTCAGCTACCGGAATATGGTGAAAAGCTCTAACTAAATCTACTTTACTAAAAATTGTTGATCCATGCAAATTATTCGTAAAATCTTGTATATGAGGCAATGGATAACGGTCGCCAATTGTAACCAGATTAAGCTGCCTGTAGTCTCCGCAAGGACGCCAATCGTCTGAATCCTTTTTAGGTACGAGATGTAGTGGAGAACACGTTGATGAATTTGAAGGTCGGCAAAGTCCTTGTTGAATCATATACTGGAATTCGTTTTTAGCTATCCTAAATTTGTTTGGATCTAAACGCCTTGGTTTGCAGTAAGGAAGAGCACCACTTGTTTCTATTTTATGTTTCACACTATGCTTAACTGGTATATCATACCTCGGTTCTTGTGTAAGTGTCGGAAATTCTTCCAGCAAAGAACCATAAATGCCTTTTATATTAAATTTTAAAGGTGTTGGGACGGCTTCTCTTACTTGAATCGCGGTGACTCGAAGTAATGTACGATTATCTATTAATCTTTGGTTTCTAAGATCTACCGACAATTCGAATTTGATTAAAAAATCTGCGCCTATTATTGGACGTGTAACATCGGCAATTGTAAACAAATGTTCAAATTCGCGACGCAGTCCTAAATCTATATTTAATAATTTTGTACCATATGTTGAAATGTTAGAACCATTAGCAGCTGTTAAGAATGAAGAAGGGGTTTTTGAGAAAATGCCAAAATCGGAATGTGGAACAACAGAAACATCAGCCCCTGTGTCAATTAAAAATCGTAAATTAGTTTTCCTACAATTAATGATGAGACGACTCGGAAAGAACCCAACATTCGTCGTCATTATATCGGGTTTTATTAGTTTCCCTGGTCGGAATTATTACTATTCAGTCCATTATTTTTTGGATCCGAGATAAACTCACATCTTGTTGATGAACATTTTGCCGCTTTATCACCGAAGTTGAAATGGTACCAACAGTATAACTTATTATCGCTTGTAATAAAAAACGATTGTGTTCTGCGGCGAGATGATGATCTTGACCTGAACTTATTTCGACTATTAACTGTTTGGCTTTGTTCTCGACTTCGATTATTATTGTACTTTTGATTTGTAGTATTACTTTTAGTCATATCTTTTTTAATTTCAGCAACAGCTTTTTGTAGTTCATTAATAGAATGTAATAATGAATTTTCTGAGCAACCTGGGTTGCTTGATTGAGACGCTAAATTATTCGTCATAGTTG
The DNA here is from genome assembly GCA_958295665.1 of Tipula vernalis. Classification (NCBI taxonomy): domain Eukaryota; kingdom Metazoa; phylum Arthropoda; class Insecta; order Diptera; family Tipulidae; genus Tipula; species Tipula vernalis. The sequence continues at coordinate 201,096,454 of OY282560.1, forward strand.
AAATATTTGAGCCACTTATTTCCCAAATTTTATCGGCTGTATCCAGTAGTTTTGTAAGTGGACTGTCTAAATGAATAGCCAATACGGATGAAACATTGTTTGGTAATCGTTTAAGCCAAATTGATTTTATCAAGTATATGCTTATTATATTGGATTTTCTACCTAATGCTTCCAATTTTCGATAAAAATCAGAAGGTGTTTGATCACCCAGCTGATGTGGAGCTAGGAGTTTTTCCAATCTTTGGTTTTCCGTTAACGACTTCCTTCTTATAATTTCATCTTTAAGCGTTTGATACTTGTTTTCTTCGGGCGGGCTATAAATTATATCTGAAACTATTTGAATTATGTCCGATGGTAATTTTGAAATAGCTTTATAGAATTTGATATCATCAGTGACTTTGACTTTAGATTTTGCTTTCCGACTCATGAATCGATCAAATTGGGCAAACCAAAGTTCTGGCATTTCTGACCAAAATGATGGTAATTCAACGGCAACAGAAGCACTTTCTTCGTTGATATTATTTTTAGAATCACCAATTGTGTTACTGTTTTCGTTGTCTGACATTTCAAATGTAAGAAAACCACTCACGAGAAAAAAAAAATAAAATTTTATAATTTTAGTACGAAACAACACGTGTGTATGACGTCACTATCCTAACAAATGCGCTAGAATTACGTAACTACGCAACGAAATTAAAAAGAAATAATTTTTCTAAATGGCACAATAATTACACTTACCTTACAATTATAATAAATAAATATTTATAATGAAGAAAGATGATCGGTCACTGTAAACTGCCCCATGTGTGATGCGTTGATATCCAAATCGGCGACAGCTTTGGTTTTTAATAAATTTGCTCTTCCTATTTGTATGTATTTGGTATTTTGTGCTGAGTCAAAATGGCGAAAAAAACACGGTTTACGCTAATGCGACGTGAGATTGACCGAGCTAATATTATTATATAATGGCGTGTTTTACTAAACGATTTCGTCGAAACTGAATACAAGTTTATATGAAACTCGTTTACACGTTATAGGTATTTTATTGGTGCGCACTTTTAAATATTTATATATTATTATATATTTGTAAGTTATATTATTATTATTATTATTGTACTATTGTATTATTTAGTCTATTAAGTTTATTTTAAAATTCCTCGTATTCATGTGTATGTATTAAATAACGCTTACTATGGAATTTACACTAAATTGTTACCTTATATTATTAATGAATGATTATATTATTAATGATTATTGGATTAAATTTTGCAGCGTCGGGGTCACCATTTTGTTGTGTTCACATATCAATTCACATAATTATTAATTAATACACGTTTAATTTTAATTATTTTATCATACAATTTATTTTGATTATTATTATTACAATATTTTATTATATATAACGCAATAATAAGTGCGCCCAAATATTGAATCGTGCGATGTGATGCCTTCAGTGGTCAGCAGCAAAAGAGACCGATTCTTCGTTCTATATTTAATCAAAGAAAATCAAAACTCCACCCATACATCTACTTAAATAATACAATTAAAAATACAATTAATAATATAGTATGTGTAATTTTCATGCCACCTATTGTAAATATAAGTCAATTGATATAATTTCTATGTTGCAATGTTAAATCGGTGACGCCATGTCGCCATCTATCGAAAATATAATTTGAATGGTTGAATGAATGAGAAAATTTGAATGGTTTCCGTACATAAACGCAGACAATATTTGACAATGTTGTTTATTATTTTTTTAATGACAATTTGGTAAAACTTATTTTTAATACCGAGAACGAAAATCTTGTAGACACTACACGACTTTAGAAGGTTTCACCGTCATTTCTTATCCAGATGTACTTATTGTTACGGTGACACCTGGGGTTGAATAGAATAAGCTGTTAATTGGCGAAAAGATAACTAAAATGGAAAACTAAAAAACTGTTCTAAATGTTTCTAGAATATTCTTATTGGAAAAGTCATGAAATATCTATAAGTTTTGGTTTGATTATAGTATTTGGAAAGCGTGAACTCGGAGTGAGCTTTGACCATTCTTAATTGATGTGCTAAGCTTTTCAGACTTTCTCAATCTTTCATTCAATTCGACTACACAAAATGTTTTACTAAATTCTTATAATAATCGCCCATTTAAAACTTTTCAACTATCTATATACATATGTCTTTTAGAGCTAATTGCTCGAGAACATGCACTATTTACATTAAAAGCCATTTGGCATTGATAAACTTTCTGAGTGCGGACCAATTGTACAACTCACAATGCGCTTCATATTTCTCGATGCAATTTCGATTCTTGATTACAGTTAGAGAATTTTATTGTATCCTATAATACTATCAAAAATATTCCATTTTGTTGCAATCTATTGGGGGTACAAATAAGTTTTGACGTTTTATTTATAACGTCAAAGCTTCATGCAGAGAAATTGGTGCAATGTATTTTATTCAAAGTGTTGTTCATTGTTAGTTACGACTTTTTCCCATCATGAATGAACAACGCCTCCAACTAATCGTCTTCAAACTTTACTGGCCCCCTTCGCGTTCTCAAATCGTAACTTTTAAAATGCCGGAACCGGTACTCACATGTTTTTATTGATGGATCATGTTTCCCATATGCCTCACACAACAATCGATGTTCATCAGCTGCATTTTCTTCAAATTAAAACAAAAAAAAAAACGCGCTGCAAATTGTGTTTTTTGGCACAAAGATTGACATGGTCAGACCACAAAAAAAATATGTTGTTTAGACTTCAGCGAAATAACACATACTGATTTTTAGAGGGAAATAATGATGCTTTAACATGAATATACATAGTTACAAGAATCATTGATCCGCTGACATTGTTATTAGTTCAATCATTACAATGCACTCTGTTTTAAACATTTTTGATTATCGGTGGATGAGGGTTGTGTAACAAAGTCGTGCACAACTGTATCTTGTGTTCCAGGATGTACCATTACCTATAAAATACGAGCTATTATTATTATTATTATTATTAACGGTCACCTTGCACTGCGACCTAAAATAACTTTTTTGCTTGAACCCAATATTTAGGGTCTTAATGAACCTGATAATACTGCCGGCCGGTATGCGATGCATACATACTATCTGGGCTCATTGCTCTCCCTCATAGATGTTAACTATAGCATGTACTTCCGCTAGTAAGACAGTAGCATTGGTACCCTCTCGGTCTTCGGTTTTATATTTACCCTTACGAGTTGCTAGGAATGGAAAGTCGCCTATATGCCACTCAGCTTCACTACAGGGAGGAAGGTTAAATAAAACTGGAGGGTCCCTGGTGTTAGATTAAACTATCAGCGATTCATAGGGTTTTTTGTCAAGGATTTCTCCTTTAGCGCTTTACCGTAGCCTATGCCAAATGGCCAAAATGTCGGTTGCCATGAAAAGGCAGCACACTTGCGAATTGTGACCAAGTTACCCCTTACACAATTTTATCCATCACGCAGCTAACTAATACATGATCAAAAGAGCTCACGAGATGCGCACCCTACTGGAAGGTTACGGAGATGGTACATTAATCTACTAAACTTTGCCTCCACCCCCTCCAACAGACGCCAAACCACTAAAATATGTTCTAAGATTACGTCAAAAGCTTGTACAGCTGTTTTTATATGTTTTGCCACTAAAGCAACTAATTTTGCTGGTGTCCCTGCTCTGACCACAAACGGATTTATAGCTAATCCCAGATATTTTATGTCTGGAAGCTCGTAAGAGGGTGCCCCTCTAATATATTTAACAGCAACGCTACCAACTTTATTGAACCACTACCTTGACTAGATACAAGAGATTACAATATTCACCCCAGTAGCTTTTTTAACGATGGTAAAGCAAGTATATTGATGAGTTGCAAACGGATAAAAAATAATGCACCAAATGGAAATTTCATGCATCTAGTTGTTCTAAACGGGGATAATTTCCCCGTGATGAAGTGGGTTGAGGGTTGTTTTCTTTAGATCCATCTCGGGTTTGACGGGTTAGTTCGGGTCGTCAAGGTGAAAGCATCTACGGGTGAATCGAACGAGCTATTACCAGGATTTAGCCTGTTAAAACTTGGTCGGAAACTGTTGGGTTGCGTAGCACTTACGGCATGTATATGAATTTGGTTCTGCTAAAAGTTAGAGAAAGATAGTTATAATCGTAATTTTTCAAAATACTATAGTCGCTATCTACTTTGTATTCTATTGCTATACACTATGCTTGTCATATTTGGAATGATTTGGAAAAAACTTATCATAAAATATTAAAAGGGAAAATATTTACAAAAACAGATAAACGAAACAAAAACATTTACAAGTGCGGTTTCTTATTATAACCGTAAACACATTAGTGTACACCATCCTATGTGCAGAATACTATAAAGCATCGTGTTATTATAGTACTACACACATTCGAGTAAAATGTTGTATGAAAAATCGAAAAGTAAGGAAAAATATTTATGAAGTCAAGAGGGCGAGGAAGAAAAGTTAAATAAATAAAGTACCCACATACATACATACACATATAAAAAATGTAGATGATAAAAAATATAAAAGTCATAAGTCATTCATGGCCCATTTACCATAATTTTATCTGAACAGTTTTTTTTTTTTTTTTGTTTGGTTCGTCTTATTTTTCCTTAACATTACATTTTTGCTGTTCTCGTTGTTGCTGCTTCTTCATAGCATTATTGCCATTGTGTATATAAGCGCGCGATGAAGAAAATTGTACGAAAGCACAACATTTTCTTTCTATTTTATACAGTCGTTACATACTATACATATACAATAGTACAGTCATTTCTATACAAACAAAAAAAACCAAATTTAATTCCGCGATGTACAAGTACGATATGAGATAGAGAAGAATAAAATGTAAGATTGAATTGGGCGCGCGGGAAGACGAAACAGAAGGGGAAAAAAGAAAGAAATTTTGTTCATTTTTCAGAAAATGTCTTACGAAAAATTGCTTGCAACACAAGACTAGACGCAATCTATGAAATGATATTTAATTTTATTACCGTCGTCATTTTCCATTGAGACAATTTAAACAGTTTTCCATTTTTTTACTGTACGGAAAGTTATAATCACGTGCATTTCCCGATTTTTGTTTATATCTATGTAATATAATTTCGATTACGTAACTTTTTGGTAATATTATATATTATACATATTATAAACAGATACACAAATTGGCACACCCCAAAAATATGTGCATGCAGTTTTCTTCCTCGAAAACAAAAAAAAAAGAAAATGAAATGAAAAACTTAATTCGAAATGGAAAAACTATAGAAAAGAATGAAAACTATAAGAAAATTTAATTTTTACCCGTTTGTTTGTTTATTTTGTTCTTGAATTTGTAGTTTTTATGTACATATACTCTACTATAGAAATAAATATTTAGGGGAAGGAGTTAGTTGGTTGGTTGTTATGTTATTGTTTTTGTGCTCGTCGTTTATAAAGTCTAGAATTTTACAAAAAGAAAATGGGTAACGAGGGCGCCACCCAAAAAAAAAATATAATTTGTTTTTTTTTATGAGTTTTCACAAAATTGTAAACGAAAAACAAAGCGCAGAACAAATGAAAATAATTAAGTCAAATACGAGAGTTCGGAAAATTGTTTTTCATTTAAATGGCTTTGTAAATAGTTTTTAGGGAAAATAGTTGTCGATTTACTGGAATAGAATTTTTAAAGTTAGTTTATACCTATGTACATATGTAGCAATAAGTTGCATTATTAGGTTTAAACGACGAGTGTACTCAATTCTTTGGTGATACATTTTACATTCACATATTATCAACTTTAAATCTTAAAATTAATAATTCATCTCTTTTTCTCTTTTTAGGTAAGCTGCACAACGTGTTTCATTATACTATATTTTAGCATTATGGGTAACTATGTATACAGATTTTATTAATATTTCTTGTGCTTTTCTGAAATAAACTTATTGTACGCAAAGATTGCAAACATGCTCATCTTTTAGTACTTTTCGAAAAAAGTCTTCCAAAACGACGAAAGTGAAAAATAGTTAAAAGGATTTATATGTAATACCACAAGTGAAAAGAATTAGAAAACTATATTTTAGTGCAAATCGGGTAAGCGGAAGTGGCAGCTTTTGTGGACGATAACATTTTTTTGCAAATATCTACAAAAATATAAAATTTACGGAAGAACTATTAAGTACAAAATGTGCCAATTTAAATTTTTAAGAAATTTGCGTAATAACTTTTTCAAAATTTCCGGTAAAAACGCAGATTCTGTTTGTAAAAAAAGTTGTGAGTTGACCACACCTGAATTTTTAAAAAACACATTTTCGTTCTACTACTGTACGATAGAAATTTAAGAATATATGTGGACCAACTTTGTGAATTGATTTAGAATTGAAGTGATTTCATTATGAAGTGGTAGGGGTTATTATTCCCATTTTACATGTTTGACCCTACGCTTTATTTTTTTATTAAAATAATCTGTACATTCTAACGAAGCTAAAAAATGATTTTCCCATAAATTTAAATAAAAGCTGGTATTTGAAAGTTTATTTGTATCCCTTTTAGATGCGGGATACTGCAGCAGAGTATCTTTCGAATTTAGGAAACAAATTGTTCATACCGTTATAACCAAATTTGTGCTAATTAGCCGAGGAGCCGAGCAAATGGGAAAATAACTTTCATACATATTTCACATGAAATATATTAAAAAATGAAACGTGAATTTTAGTGACAACCAAAAATGTTTAACCAATTAACTTATATTTTTTATTAGTACACAGTTGTTGCAAAAAATTTGTAGTTTTCACACAAATAAAAATGTCGACAATTTTCAATCATAAAATGATGGACAATGATAATCAATCAATAGCCCTCAATGACAATAAATAGTAATGAATAACAAAATATGAAGGGCCGATACCCCACGAGGTGATCAGAATTCCTAACTGAACCCCTTAATACTCAATGGAAAGCTCAACGTCCAACTCTCAAAATCTTATAAACCCTCAACAAAAAATTCTCCATTAATCTCTGTACTACTGTTCTACTCGACCGCAGCTCAACATTCAATGCAATCCTCCAATCAACACAGTCCGGAAACTGCTTTATGAATTAAACTTAGAACAACTCATTAAGCTAACTTCCAACTTAAATCTCAACTTAACTCCAACTCAACCCTAGCTCAACCCACAAATAGAATTCAACTCAATCCTTGACTCAACTGCAAACTTAAAGCCCAACTCAATCCTCAAAGCAGCAAATATAAAAAAATTGGTCAATTACTCACTAAAGCCAACTCTAACTCAACTCTAACTCATTCTCAACTCAATCTGCAAATGGAATGCAATGCAACCTTAAACTCAACGCGCAACTCATTCCTCAAACCAACATAGATTTAAATTTCATTAAGGTGGTTATTACTACGTGGTTTAACGTCGATTCGTTTGGCAGTTAACCGATGTCCTTGACCGACCAAATGGCACATTGGTTAAAGCTGCGCTGTTTCGATCATGAGGTAAAAGGTTAAATTTCCACAGGGTGCAGTTTTTTTTTTTTTTATGTAGAGGAGGGAAATGTATTATGCACGGTGTGTGGGACTCTCACCCACTAAAAACCTCCTCTATTTCAGACACAAATCCATCCTGGAACTACTTTTCGTATTACATCGGGATGGTGTCTCGTATTTTGCCCTCATAGGCCTCCCATATTTATAATTTTTATAATTTCACTAATTTCACTTCTATCTTCGCTGGTGGTTATCCATTGCTGTTTTCTTTCGCCGTAGGATCAGTTCCACATACTGGGCCACTAGATTCCAATTTGACTCCGTCCTGAGCATCATGTTAACGATATTATCGGGCGTTGCGTTGCCGATTTTCCTTTCAAATTATTCTCTCTCACGTTTCCACTAATCGCATGTAAAGAATGTGTGTTGCGCGTCATCAAGGCCTGCATCCCCTGCAAATGCATGACGGGTTTTCCACCTTCCCCATCGTGAACAAATATTTCCAGAAATACCCATGGCCTGTGAGGAATTGGGTGAGGAAATAATTTGTTTCACTATGTTTCCTCTCTATCTACTCGGCCAGGTTTCTTATCAGCCTTGCAGTCCACCTTATGGTATATTCTCTAGCCACACTTCTTGCTTCTTCACTCTCAAGATCGTCCTTGATATCGTAGATCTTTTACCTTTCTTCAGCCATTAGGTCGATAGGGATAACACCCGCAATGACCATAACAGCTGGTTCCGATACCGTTCTGTAGGAACTACAGATTCTGAGTGCCCCACGACGCTGTACAGTGGCCATTACCTTCCTATATTTATCCGTCTTTAGTGTGTCCGCCCATATTTCACACCCGTATAAAACTATAGAATTTATGACCGACATCATTAGTTTCCGTTTCGCTGCCGTTGGACCTCCGACATTCGTCATCAGCCTACTCAGAGCAAAAGAGACTTTGTTTGCTTGCTCTGCAGAATACCTGATTTGTTCTCCAAAATTTACTTTTGTGTCCAGGTAGACCCCCAAGTACTTAATTGCTGTGTTAGACCGTAACTGCTGGTTTTCCACCTCGAACAGTACATCGGTCGCCATGTGTCGTCTCGTAAGCAACACACGCTCTGTTTTTTCCATTGCTAGGGCTAAACCACGGCTGCTTAACCACGAGTTTGCTCTGCGCATAACCTGGTTAAGCTTACGCTGTACATCCCCTATGTTTCGAGCGATCATTACTGCCGCTATATAATCTGCATACCCCACCATGAAGGTGTCATCTGGCATTTCCATACGCAATATGTCGTCGTAAGATGCGTTCCACAAATCGCGACACAGAATGGACCCTTGAGCAGCACCTCCCGTGATCTCTTTGCTACATTTCCCCTCCATGGTTTCAAACATAAGCCTTCCATCTTGAAGGTAGCTATGCATTATTCGCAGAAAGTAGTCTGGCATATGAAAGTCGCTTGTTAACGCCGACAACATGTCCGCCCATCTCGCGGAGTTAAACGCATTCTTCACATCCAACGTGGCAAGCAACACTATTTTCCTCGAATGGTGATTCCCTACTTGCGCCATATGGAAAGCTCTTACCACTTCCTTTACAGCGCCAATAGTTGACCGACGTCTCCTGAAGCCATACTGTTTATCAGAGAGATCTCCTGCAGCTTGAATTGCTGCTGAGATCCGCGACTTAAGTAAACGTTCCAATAATTTTCCTGCTGTGTGAAGCATGCACAAGGATCTACATGCTGATGGGGAGTTCGGGCTGCCTTTCTTTTTGCTAATGAGCAACAACCGCTGGCTTTTTCATGCCTTTGGGAAAACCCCTTCCTCAAGACAGTGGTTATACATGTTTAAAAGTATCTTAGGTTCTGATCGAGCGATTACCTTCAGTACTTCCATGGGGACCCCGTCTGGGCCCGGCGCTTTCTTATTGCGGAGAGAGGCGGCGGCTTGCTGAATTTCTTCCACCGTGAACGCTGGTATTTCCTCTGGCTTATCGGGGCAATGTGACCGATCGTCGTTTGTGTGACTAGGGAAAAGGGAGTTTACAATATGCCACATTTGTAGTGTCTCCATTACAAGCTGGGCGCCTGAGATCCAAGTTTGCGCATCACAATTTTGTAACCCAAGCCCCAGGGGTCCTTATCCACGTCCCGTTTCAGGCTCTCCCATTTCAGGCGCTCACTTCTATTTATTTCGAATTTAAGCGCTCTTCTCGCCAGTCGATAATCCTCATGTTCCTGTTCTGCCGCGAATCGGTCTCTTCTTCTTGCTCTAGTGACTAGGCGTTTAAGACGTAGGCAGTGCTTCCTGAGATTCGCTATCTCGTCAGACCACCAATAAACCACGGTCTTTTTCCCCCTTGTGCCTCATCTTTTTGGCATAGACGCATCGCACGCTTGATTTATTAGCTTCATGGTGGTCCTCGCAATTTTTTCGGGAGATCCGTTTTTCCATAATATTGCTACTTTTCCGGCTTCGATGGTTGCCAAGAGATTTTCTTCGGACAGTTTTGGCACATTCCATCCTATCGCTCGGTCATTGCGACTAACGGGTTGTCGCAATCCGCCCCGTACATTATAGACGATATATTGGTGGTCGCTACCAGTGTAATCCTCTATTACCCTCCATCCCGTGACGTTTTGTGCCATCATGTCAGATACCAGAGTGATATCGGGAATCGTTTCAGCATAGCCCGGCCTTCTGAACGTCGAAACGCCACATTCGTTTATCACTGTGAGTCCTACCCTAGCCGCCATATCCACAATATACCGTCTTCTTGGGTTCGTAGTGTTCATGCCCCAATCCAATGCTCTTGCACTGAAGTCTCCGGCTATAACGAGCGCACCATTCAGTTCACGTGCTTTATCCTCTAATACATCAATTTTAGTTCGGAAATCATCCATCGTCTCGTTTGGGGTAAAATAGCAACTCACGTATATAACAGATTGGATTTTAACCCACATGAAACCATCCTCGGCTCCATGATGGTCGACTGTAATCGGGTACGGGGTCCAGATGGCAGCTGTACCAAGGTTATCAGAGTACCATTCGGGTTCCGCTCTATTACGATATGGCTCACTAACAATCACACCTTATAACTACAGTTTTGCGCACTATCCTACAGTATAGCCGTCCTATTTTCAAACGGCCTATCTTAAGAAGCTCATGTGCTTCTCGTGCATTAATCTCCACGAAGGCCATCCGTTGGTCCCTCGAGTTTGTCTTTGTAGCTGACACCTTCAGCTCCCCAGAGAAATCTTTAAGATCTCTCTGGATGGCTGCCTTCACTTCATCTTTAGTAGACAAACAGTCAAGGCCCCTGATTTCGAGGGTGATTTTGGGTTCCAGGCTTCGCACTGTTGCCGTCTCTCCCAGGGCACCTCTCAAAGCCTCGCAGAAAATTCGCTTATTTCCCGTATTTGCGCCAAATTACAAGAGGACATCGCCCATCCTGGTACGGTGTACAGATTTGATTTCTGTATCCGAAGCCTCCGGGTTAACCTTATCCCTTATCGTACCCAGCACTTGTGCATAAGTTTGATCCTTTCCGGTTTTAATCAGTAAGGCCTCCGGTTTTATTTTGGGTTTCCGCGGTCTATTTCTTCGTCTTTTATTTTTGGCTGGTGTTTTCCTTGACCGGACTACAGTCCACGGTTCTAACTCCTCCCCTTTCTCTTTTCTTTTTTCGCTGTCCGGACCAACCCCTTCTTGGTTTCCTTTATTCTCTTGTTTATTTTTCCTCTCTTCCCGTTTGTTTTTCGGGCTAGAGGATGCTCGACTTTTGTTAATGTTCACGGTAGAAGGGGCTACATCGGTATCCACTGATGTCAGGGACTCCGTCTGGCTGTCCCTTCGATAGTCCCTCCAACGTTTCTTTTTAAGCATAAAAAGTATGTCTATGGCTTCTTCTAGCTTACATAGACCGTTTTTGACCTCCATGCTAATATTCCTCTATTTATGCGTTGCCCGTTTCATTGCTGAAATGGCGTCTTTACAAACCTGCAGCTGTTGATCTTCATCTTTCAGCAGCATAAAAATAGGGGCAATGACTGTGGCATTGTCCTCCGTCTGTAGTGCTGCGTTTTTTTCTTCCTCTGTTGGTACTTTTAAGTGTCCAGCATCGCTTAGTACAGCACTCTGCTGTGATAGAGGAGGCGGTGACCTTTGCACGGTACTGCTTTTTCGAAAGAAGCTTGGTCCATCAAGCAATGTCCGATTACCGTCAAAACTGGACATGTGTTTGCTTCCTTCTACTGGTACGTTAGTGCCGCTTTCATCCGCCTGGGGTTTGGGAGCCGCAATGGCTTTTCCGCTATTTTGTGACGCTTGAGAAGCGCCACCATCCTTATTTGTTCGTATATTTGGTTTTGTATCCATTTTTATTCCCACGAGTTGCACGAGAACAGAGCTCTGCATTATCATAGGAAGGCTACGGGTTTAAAACCAAATGGCGCCTAATTTGGAGTTCGCATATTAGCGACCAAGCTTCCCCTTAGCCATGCAGCTTTCGGCATATGCAGTGCCACGTTAGCTTTGGTGAGATAGTTTTTGGTCCGCCCCAGGTATTTGATTTCCCCGGCACCTGCCGTATCTTGCGGGCTTCCCCTATCCGCCACCCGGAGAGGCGCCCGATGGGGGAACTAGCATAGCCCCCACAGGGTGCAGTAAGGGTTTATCATATGATTAGGATCGAATTAGCTATTTGAATATAAAGTTCTTGTCAGCATTAAAACAAGTACCATCTGCACATTGCATTGCTCCATCAGTTTGAAATCCTTTTTGCATTCCGCCCTGTGATATTCGAACTCGTTACCCCCAAGCACCGTTTGGATTAGCACAAATTCTAGGTTACGAATCTATCGCAACGGAGACATACCATTTTTGAAATTTATAAAACATTTGATGTCGGAAATAATTGAAATCAATTTTGTTTTGTAGTTCAAATGGGAAATTATTGAACGTGTAATGTGTCTTGGGTGGTCCTCTTTAGTGTCATTTAGGAATATTCATTAATTTTCGTTTTCCATCGTTTTATGAGTGAAAATTGTTGAAATTTATGTTTTTGTGAAAAATTAAGCCAATTGTTTATACATTTCTAGCTTCTGCTGAAACCAGTTTTCATTTTATATTTTTTTTAACATCTTCTAGGCGATATTTAAAAGTCCTTTTTCTATTTGCTCAGGTTCCTCGACTAGTACTAATTTTTTCCAGTGAGCAATAACTAACGCAATTTCGGTTTTAAACTATGAGAATTTAATTCATAAAATCGAAAGTTTCCCTGCTTCAATTACCTACACCTCTGGGCTTGTGAGTTCGTCTGGATTTTGCAACTAAAAACACTGTGTACCTTTATGTCACTTGGCTGTATTTCACTTTTACTTTTATACACTTTAATATTTGATTTTACTTTACTTCTTTAAATCTGTCTGCTTGCCACTGGTGGGGGCTACATATATGACAACAGGTTTATTTCACTTGTTACACGATTTAAAGTAAGCCAAAAACTGTATCCCGCTTGTCATCGGTCGTGTTTATATACCAGTTTAATACTGTTCCCGAAATTTCCTTTATTGCGTGTAATAAATCATCTTCATTCTTGGTTATTATGTTTCTGACACATGAATTTGAGCGTTGCTGTATAAAAATATTTCGATGTCCCCAATAAATAACCGTTATTAAAACATTGGCCACGACGAGCACCGAACCATCTACCTTCCTGTTAGTACTATGCGCCAACGGTCCGAGCTAGCGCTGTTCAGAAGGTGGACCTGCTGTATGATGACCATAATCGTGACAATAGTATAAAATATAAAATATAAAACGTAAAATATACAGATTTAATCGGGCTAGGTTGATTCCGGTTGCATGGAATTATTTTGTTAGGTTATATTTTGTTGTAAATCGGAATTTCGCCTTCCGGTTCATTAAAATGAGAAAATAATCCCCGCTTTTGTGGAATAAAACGTCAAAATTTCCCGATGTGGAATTTTACAAACATAATTATAGGGTCTTATAGTTATTTATTTCAGAAAACATATAATACAGAAAACCAGAATGACCTTAGAGTACATAAATACAAAATATGGCTAAGTGCGAAAAAAAAACTTGAATTGAAGGACAAACGGGATACCAATTTTGCTAAACAAGGCCGGTACCACTAACAGTAAGAATTATTTTAGGTAATAATTTATTTTAAAATAAAATTTACAATCAACTACATTTTATAACACAATAACACAGAACACTTCCATCAACTCTTCTCTTTTTCTCCTACCTAAATAAGGAAACTAACGCTGTACTAAATACCGCTGCATATTGCTTTACATTTTCTTTATTTGCATAGATCAAATTATATTTATCCATAAACCGTTAAAAGTTTAATAAACTCAAAACATTTGTCACTAAAAGCTTTTGTTGTACAGAAATGGACGCGTACGAATGAACCGTAAAATTTACGTAAAACGTCACCCTGGAAATTCAATCCCAACAATCTTTTTTTGCAAGTAAATATTTATGTTATATATATTTAGCTGAGGAATCTGGTGTAGATGTGATCTATATGTAGAGCAAGCGTGATCATTGCGTAGTTCTAGATCTTCAGAAATTCGATAAACAATTCGTTATTCTTCCCGAACCGGCCTTCTTCTTCCATTTCCGGTAAATTTCTGTGTTCGTGCAATATTTATTTTCGGAAATAATAAATTCTAACAAATTCTAGGAAATATTTTTTGGTGAAATATTTTTGAAAATTAGGTTTTTTCATAAAGGCTTTCTAAAGAATATTTGATCCTTAAAATATGTTTAGTGGTTTACTTGATTTTTAGTGCTGTAGAATTTTATTTTTGTAAGTTGTCAGGTATCATTAAAGCTTTGTAAAAATATTAGCTGCTTAGCGTATATTGTGTCATTCACGAAATATTCTATATTTTAAACGAAGTGATTTTGAAAATCATACTTGATTTTTACATGAAGTATATTTTGACATTTTCGAAGATTTCTTATGATATGCACTGTTGGATAACGTAGTTTAAATTCAATTTAATTTCTAATTAGTATTATTGCCAATAGCTGGCGACAAAAGTGAATTAAGTTAAAGCGATGAGTAGTTTGAATGGACAAAGGCAAAAAGAAAATTCGTGGACGGCGATTATATCTGATGCTCCAGAGCCAATAACACCTGAATGGACAAAGGCAAACACTAATGCAGTTTCGAGTATTGGGTTAAATATCGAGGACAGTCAATTTGTGCATATAAGAGACCATTTAACATCAGCTAAATCGATGTGGAACGCAATAATGGAATATCACGAAGTGAAAGTGCAGGTAGTAATAGCGTTCAATTAATTGAAAGAAATTTGCACACGTAAACACCGGTGTGAAGTATTTCACACAAAGTGTAGCTACACAAATTAACGAAAAGTGTAAGTGTACGGAAAAAGTGTAGGCCTACATAAAAAGTGTAAATAAGAAGTAAAACCAGATATGGGGCGATATTACCATAAAGTGGACAGGTCAAGCTATCCGAAACAATTTTTCTTATTAAAATAAAAAGGGTTGGGTATGTTCGACGCTATTTTGAAAATTGTGAAAATCAAATAAACTGTCGAAACCCGATGCTACACTATGACCATTTACAAAAATCTCAGAGATGTTACCAGGTGTGGGCTTATATTTCCATAAAGTGGACAGGTCAAGCTATCCGAAACAATATTGGTTATTAGAATAAAAAGGGTTGGGTATGTTCGACGCTATTTTGAAAATTGTGAAAATCAAATAAACTGTCGAAACCTGATGCTACACTATGACCATTTACAAAAATCTCAGAGATGTTACCAAGTGTGGGCTTATATTTCCATAAAGTGGACAGGTCAAGCTATCCGAAACAATATTGGTTATTAAAATAAAAAGGGTTGGGTATGTTCGACGCTAATTTGAAAATTGTGAAAATCAAATAAACTGTCCAAACCTGATGCTACACTATGACCATTTACAAAAATCTCAGAGATGTTACCAGGTGTGGGCTTATATTTCCATAAAGTGGACAGGTCAGGCTATCTGAAACAATATTGGTTATTAAATTAAAAAGGGTTGGGTATGTTCGACGCTAATTTGAAAATTGTGAAAATCAAATAAACTGTCGAAACCCGATGCAACACTATGACTATTTACAAAAATCTCAGAGATGTTACCAGGTGTGGGCTTATATTTCCATAAAGTGGACAGGTCAGGCTATCTGAAACAATATTGGTTATTAAATTAAAAAGGGTTGGGTATGTTCGACGCTAATTTGAAAATTGTGAAAATCAAATAAACTGTCGAAACCCGATGCTACACTATGACCATTTACAAAAATATCAGAGATGTTACCAGGTGTGGGCTTATATTTCCATAAAGTGGACAGGTCAAGCTATCCGAAACAATATTGGTTATTAGAATAAAAAGGGTTGGGTATGTTCGACGCTATTTTGAAAATTGTGAAAATCAAATAAACTGTCGAAACCCGATGCTACACTATGACCATTTACCAAAATCTCAGAGATGTTACCAAGTGTGGGCTTATATTTCCATAAAGTGGACAGGTCAAGCTATCCGAAACAATTTTTCTTATTAAAATAAAAAGGGTTGGGTATGTTCGACGCTAATTTGAAAATTGTGAAAATCAAATAAACTGTCGAAACTCGATGCAACACTATGACTATTTACAAAAATCTCAGAGATGTTACCAGGTGTGGGCTTATATTTCCATAAAGTGGACAGGTCAGGCTATCTGAAACAATATTGGTTATTAAATTAAAAAGGGTTGGGTATGTTCGACGCTAATTTGAAAATTGTGAAAATCAAATAAACTGTCGAAACCCGATGCTACACTATGACCATTTACAAAAATATCAGAGATGTTACCAGGTGTGGGCTTATATTTCCATAAAGTGGACAGGTCAAGCTATCCGAAACAATATTGGTTATTAGAATAAAAAGGGTTGGGTATGTTCGACGCTATTTTGAAAATTGTGAAAATCAAATAAACTGTCGAAACCCGATGCTACACTATGACCATTTACCAAAATCTCAGAGATGTTACCAAGTGTGGGCTTATATTTCCATAAAGTGGACAGGTCAAGCTATCCGAAACAATTTTTCTTATTAAAATAAAAAGGGTTGGGTATGTTCGACGCTAATTTGAAAATTGTGAAGATCAAATAAACTGTCCAAACCTGATGCTACACTATGACCATTTACAAAAATCTCAGAGATGTTACCAGGTGTGGGCTTATATTTCCATAAAGTGGACAGGTCAAGCTATCCTAAACAATATTGGTTATTAAAATAAAAAGGGTTGGGTATGTTCGACGCTATTTTGAAAATTGTGAAAATCAAATAAACTGTCGAAACCCGATGCTACACTATGACCATTTACAAAAATCTCAGAGATGTTACCAGGTGTGGGCTTATATTTCCATAAAGTGGACAGGTCAAGCTATCCGAAACAATATTTCTTATTAAAATAAAAAGGGTTGGGTATGTTCGACGCTAATTTGAAAATTGTGAAAATCAAATAAACTATCGAAACCCGATGCTACACTATGACCATTTACAAAAATCTCAGAGATGTTACCAGGTGTGGGCTTATATTTCCATAAAGTGGACAGGTCAAGCTATCCGAAACAATATTGGTTATTAAAATAAAAAGGGTTGGGTATGTTCGACGCTAATTTGAAAATTGTGAAAATCAAATAAACTGTCGAAACCCGATGCTACACTATGACCATTTACAAAAACTTCAGAGATGTTACCAGGTGTGGGCTTATATTTCCATAAAGTGGACAGGTCAAGCTGTCTGAAAAAATATTGGTTATTAAATTAAAAAGGGTTGGGTATGTTCGACGCTAATTTGAAAATTGTGAAAATCAAACAAACTGTCGAAACCCGATGCAACACTATGACCATTTACAAAAATCTCAGAGATGTTACCAGGTGTGGGCTTATATTTCCATAAAGTGGACAGGTCAAGCTATCCTAAACAATATTGGTTATTAAAATAAAAAGGGTTGGGTATGTTCGACGCTATTTTGAAAATTGTGAAAATCAAATAAACTGTCGAAACCCGATGCTACACTATGACCATTTACCAAAATCCCAGAGATGTTACCAAGTGTGGGCTTATATTTCCATAAAGTGGACAGGTCAAGCTATCCGAAACAATTTTTCTTATTAAAATAAAAAGGGTTGGGTATGTTCGACGCTAATTTGAAAATTGTGAAAATCAAATAAACTGTCCAAACCTGATGCTACACTATGACCATTTACAAAAATCTCAGAGATGTTACCAGGTGTGGGCTTATATTTCCATAAAGTGGACAGGTCAGGCTATCTGAAACAATATTGGTTATTAAATTAAAAAGGGTTGGGTATGTTCGACGCTAATTTGAAAATTGTGAAAATCAAATAAACTGTCGAAACCCGATGCAACACTATGACTATTTACAAAAATCTCAGAGATGTTACCAGGTGTGGGCTTATATTTCCATAAAGTGGACAGGTCAGGCTATCTGAAACAATATTGGTTATTAAATTAAAAAGGGTTGGGTATGTTCGACGCTAATTTGAAAATTGTGAAAATCAAATAAACTGTCGAAACCCGATGCTACACTATGACCATTTACAAAAATATCAGAGATGTTACCAGGTGTGGGCTTATATTTCCATAAAGTGGACAGGTCAAGCTATCCGAAACAATATTGGTTATTAGAATAAAAAGGGTTGGGTATGTTCGACGCTATTTTGAAAATTGTGAAAATCAAATAAACTGTCGAAACCCGATGCTACACTATGACCATTTACCAAAATCTCAGAGATGTTACCAAGTGTGGGCTTATATTTCCATAAAGTGGACAGGTCAAGCTATCCGAAACAATTTTTCTTATTAAAATAAAAAGGGTTGGGTATGTTCGACGCTAATTTGAAAATTGTGAAAATCAAATAAACTGTCGAAACCCGATGCAACACTATGACTATTTACAAAAATCTCAGAGATGTTACCAGGTGTGGGCTTATATTTCCATAAAGTGGACAGGTCAGGCTATCTGAAACAATATTGGTTATTAAATTAAAAAGGGTTGGGTATGTTCGACGCTAATTTGAAAATTGTGAAAATCAAATAAACTGTCGAAACCCGATGCTACACTATGACCATTTACAAAAATATCAGAGATGTTACCAGGTGTGGGCTTATATTTCCATAAAGTGGACAGGTCAAGCTATCCGAAACAATATTGGTTATTAGAATAAAAAGGGTTGGGTATGTTCGACGCTATTTTGAAAATTGTGAAAATCAAATAAACTGTCGAAACCCGATGCTACACTATGACCATTTACCAAAATCTCAGAGATGTTACCAAGTGTGGGCTTATATTTCCATAAAGTGGACAGGTCAAGCTATCCGAAACATTTTTTCTTATTAAAATAAAAAGGGTTGGGTATGTTCGACGCTAATTTGAAAATTGTGAAGATCAAATAAACTGTCCAAACCTGATGCTACACTATGACCATTTACAAAAATCTCAGAGATGTTACCAGGTGTGGGCTTATATTTCCATAAAGTGGACAGGTCAAGCTATCCTAAACAATATTGGTTATTAAAATAAAAAGGGTTGGGTATGTTCGACGCTATTTTGAAAATTGTGAAAATCAAATAAACTGTCGAAACCCGATGCTACACTATGACCATTTACAAAAATCTCAGAGATGTTACCAGGTGTGGGCTTATATTTCCATAAAGTGGACAGGTCAAGCTATCCGAAACAATATTTCTTATTAAAATAAAAAGGGTTGGGTATGTTCGACGCTAATTTGAAAATTGTGAAAATCAAATAAACTATCGAAACCCGATGCTACACTATGACCATTTACAAAAATCTCAGAGATGTTACCAGGTGTGGGCTTATATTTCCATAAAGTGGACAGGTCAAGCTATCCGAAACAATATTGGTTATTAAAATAAAAAGGGTTGGGTATGTTCGACGCTAATTTGAAAATTGTGAAAATCAAATAAACTGTCGAAACCCGATGCTACACTATGACCATTTACAAAAACTTCAGAGATGTTACCAGGTGTGGGCTTATATTTCCATAAAGTGGACAGGTCAAGCTGTCTGAAAAAATATTGGTTATTAAATTAAAAAGGGTTGGGTATGTTCGACGCTAATTTGAAAATTGTGAAAATCAAACAAACTGTCGAAACCCGATGCAACACTATGACCATTTACAAAAATCTCAGAGATGTTACCAGGTGTGGGCTTATATTTCCATAAAGTGGACAGGTCAAGCTATCCGAAACAATATTGGTTATTAAAATAAAAAGGGTTGGGTATGTTCGACGCCATTTTGAAAATTGTGAAAATCAAATAAACTGTCGAAACCCGATGCTACACTATGACCATTTACCAAAATCTCAGAGATGTTACCAAGTGTGGGCTTATATTTCCATAAAGTGGACAGGTCAAGTCCACTTTATGGAAATATAAGCCCACACCTGGTAACATCTCTGAGATTTTTGTAAATGGTCATAGTGTAGCATCAGGTTTGGACAGTTTATTTGATTTTCACAATTTTCAAATTAGCGTCGAACATACCCAACCCTTTTTATTTTAATAACCAATATTGTTTAGGATAGCTTGACCTGTCCACTTTATGGAAATATAAGCCCACACCTGGTAACATCTCTGAGATTTTTGTAAATGGTCATAGTGTAACATCAGGTTTGGACAGTTTATTTGATTTTCACAATTTTCAAATTAGCGTCGAACATACCCAACCCTTTTTATTTTAATAAGAAAAATTGTTTCGGATAGCTTGACCTGTCCACTTTATGGAAATATAAGCCCACACTTGGTAACATCTCTGAGATTTTGGTAAATGGTCATAGTGTAGCATCGGGTTTCGACAGTTTATTTGATTTTCACAATTTTCAAAATGGCGTCGAACATACCCAACCCTTTTTATTTTAATAACCAATATTGTTTCGGATAGCTTGACCTGTCCACTTTATGGAAATATAAGCCCACACCTGGTAACATCTCTGAGATTTTTGTAAATGGTCATAGTGTAGCATCGGGTTTCGACAGTTTATTTGATTTTCACAATTTTCAAATTAGCGTCGAACATACCCAACCCTTTTTATTTTAATAAGAAAAATTGTTTCGGATAGCTTGACCTGTCCACTTTATGGAAATATAAGCCCACACTTGGTAACATCTCTGGGATTTTGGTAAATGGTCATAGTGTAGCATCGGGTTTCGACAGTTTATTTGATTTTCACAATTTTCAAAATAGCGTCGAACATACCCAACCCTTTTTATTTTAATAACCAATATTGTTTAGGATAGCTTGACCTGTCCACTTTATGGAAATATAAGCCCACACCTGGTAACATCTCTGAGATTTTTGTAAATGGTCATAGTGTTGCATCGGGTTTCGACAGTTTGTTTGATTTTCACAATTTTCAAATTAGCGTCGAACATACCCAACCCTTTTTAATTTAATAACCAATATTTTTTCAGACAGCTTGACCTGTCCACTTTATGGAAATATAAGCCCACACCTGGTAACATCTCTGAAGTTTTTGTAAATGGTCATAGTGTAGCATCGGGTTTCGACAGTTTATTTGATTTTCACAATTTTCAAATTAGCGTCGAACATACCCAACCCTTTTTATTTTAATAACCAATATTGTTTCGGATAGCTTGACCTGTCCACTTTATGGAAATATAAGCCCACACTTGGTAACATCTCTGAGATTTTGGTAAATGGTCATAGTGTAGCATCGGGTTTCGACAGTTTATTTGATTTTCACAATTTTCAAATTAGCGTCGAACATACCCAACCCTTTTTATTTTAATAAGAAAAATTGTTTCGGATAGCTTGACCTGTCCACTTTATGGAAATATAAGCCCACACTTGGTAACATCTCTGAGATTTTGGTAAATGGTCATAGTGTAGCATCGGGTTTCGACAGTTTATTTGATTTTCACAATTTTCAAAATGGCGTCGAACATACCCAACCCTTTTTATTTTAATAACCAATATTGTTTCGGATAGCTTGACCTGTCCACTTTATGGAAATATAAGCCCACACCTGGTAACATCTCTGAGATTTTTGTAAATGGTCATAGTGTAGCATCGGGTTTCGACAGTTTATTTGATTTTCACAATTTTCAAAATAGCGTCGAACATACCCAACCCTTTTTATTTTAATAACCAATATTGTTTAGGATAGCTTGACCTGTCCACTTTATGGAAATATAAGCCCACACCTGGTAACATCTCTGAGATTTTTGTAAATGGTCATAGTGTTGCATCGGGTTTCGACAGTTTGTTTGATTTTCACAATTTTCAAATTAGCGTCGAACATACCCAACCCTTTTTAATTTAATAACCAATATTTTTTCAGACAGCTTGACCTGTCCACTTTATGGAAATATAAGCCCACACCTGGTAACATCTCTGAGATTTTTGTAAATGGTCATAGTGTTGCATCGGGTTTCGACAGTTTATTTGATTTTCACAATTTTCAAATTAGCGTCGAACATACCCAACCCTTTTTATTTTAATAAGAAAAATTGTTTCGGATAGCTTGACCTGTCCACTTTATGGAAATATAAGCCCACACCTGGTAACATCTCTGAAGTTTTTGTAAATGGTCATAGTGTAGCATCGGGTTTCGACAGTTTATTTGATTTTCACAATTTTCAAATTAGCGTCGAACATACCCAACCCTTTTTATTTTAATAACCAATATTGTTTCGGATAGCTTGACCTGTCCACTTTATGGAAATATAAGCCCACACCTGGTAACATCTCTGAGATTTTTGTAAATGGTCATAGTGTAGCATCGGGTTTCGACAGTTTATTTGATTTTCACAATTTTCAAATTAGCGTCGAACATACCCAACCCTTTTTATTTTAATAAGAAAAATTGTTTCGGATAGCTTGACCTGTCCACTTTATGGAAATATAAGCCCACACTTGGTAACATCTCTGGGATTTTGGTAAATGGTCATAGTGTAGCATCGGGTTTCGACAGTTTATTTGATTTTCACAATTTTCAAAATAGCGTCGAACATACCCAACCCTTTTTATTTTAATAACCAATATTGTTTAGGATAGCTTGACCTGTCCACTTTATGGAAATATAAGCCCACACCTGGTAACATCTCTGAGATTTTTGTAAATGGTCATAGTGTTGCATCGGGTTTCGACAGTTTGTTTGATTTTCACAATTTTCAAATTAGCGTCGAACATACCCAACCCTTTTTAATTTAATAACCAATATTTTTTCAGACAGCTTGACCTGTCCACTTTATGGAAATATAAGCCCACACCTGGTAACATCTCTGAAGTTTTTGTAAATGGTCATAGTGTAGCATCGGGTTTCGACAGTTTATTTGATTTTCACAATTTTCAAATTAGCGTCGAACATACCCAACCCTTTTTATTTTAATAAGAAAAATTGTTTCGGATAGCTTGACCTGTCCACTTTATGGAAATATAAGCCCACACCTGGTAACATCTCTGAGATTTTTGTAAATGGTCATAGTGTTGCATCGGGTTTCGACAGTTTGTTTGATTTTCACAATTTTCAAATTAGCGTCGAACATACCCAACCCTTTTTAATTTAATAACCAATATTTTTTCAGATAGCTTGACCTGTCCACTTTATGGAAATATAAGCCCACACCTGGTAACATCTCTGAAGTTTTTGTAAATGGTCATAGTGTAGCATCGGGTTTCGACAGTTTATTTGATTTTCACAATTTTCAAATTAGCGTCGAACATACCCAACCCTTTTTATTTTAATAACCAATATTGTTTCGGATAGCTTGACCTGTCCACTTTATGGAAATATAAGCCCACACCTGGTAACATCTCTGAGATTTTTGTAAATGGTCATAGTGTAGCATCGGGTTTCGATAGTTTATTTGATTTTCACAATTTTCAAAATAGCGTCGAACATACCCAACCCTTTTTATTTTAATAACCAATATTGTTTAGGATAGCTTGACCTGTCCACTTTATGGAAATATAAGCCCACACCTGGTAACATCTCTGAGATTTTTGTAAATGGTCATAGTGTTGCATCGGGTTTCGACAGTTTGTTTGATTTTCACAATTTTCAAATTAGCGTCGAACATACCCAACCCTTTTTAATTTAATAACCAATATTTTTTCAGACAGCTTGACCTGTCCACTTTATGGAAATATAAGCCCACACCTGGTAACATCTCTGAAGTTTTTGTAAATGGTCATAGTGTAGCATCGGGTTTCGACAGTTTATTTGATTTTCACAATTTTCAAATTAGCGTCGAACATACCCAACCCTTTTTATTTTAATAACCAATATTGTTTCGGATAGCTTGACCTGTCCACTTTATGGAAATATAAGCCCACACCTGGTAACATCTCTGAGATTTTTGTAAATGGTCATAGTGTAGCATCGGGTTTCGACAGTTTATTTGATTTTCACAATTTTCAAAATAGCGTCGAACATACCCAACCCTTTTTATTTTAATAACCAATATTGTTTAGGATAGCTTGACCTGTCCACTTTATGGAAATATAAGCCCACACCTGGTAACATCTCTGAGATTTTTGTAAATGGTCATAGTGTTGCATCGGGTTTCGACAGTTTGTTTGATTTTCACAATTTTCAAATTAGCGTCGAACATACCCAACCCTTTTTAATTTAATAACCAATATTTTTTCAGACAGCTTGACCTGTCCACTTTATGGAAATATAAGCCCACACCTGGTAACATCTCTGAAGTTTTTGTAAATGGTCATAGTGTAGCATCGGGTTTCGACAGTTTATTTGATTTTCACAATTTTCAAATTAGCGTCGAACATACCCAACCCTTTTTATTTTAATAAGAAAAATTGTTTCGGATAGCTTGACCTGTCCACTTTATGGAAATATAAGCCCACACCTGGTAACATCTCTGACATTTTTGTAAATGGTCATAGTGTTGCATCGGGTTTCGACAGTTTGTTTGATTTTCACAATTTTCAAATTAGCGTCGAACATACCCAACCCTTTTTAATTTAATAACCAATATTTTTTCAGATAGCTTGACCTGTCCACTTTATGGAAATATAAGCCCACACCTGGTAACATCTCTGAAGTTTTTGTAAATGGTCATAGTGTAGCATCGGGTTTCGACAGTTTATTTGATTTTCACAATTTTCAAATTAGCGTCGAACATACCCAACCCTTTTTATTTTAATAACCAATATTGTTTCGGATAGCTTGACCTGTCCACTTTATGGAAATATAAGCCCACACCTGGTAACATCTCTGAGATTTTTGTAAATGGTCATAGTGTAGCATCGGGTTTCGATAGTTTATTTGATTTTCACAATTTTCAAAATAGCGTCGAACATACCCAACCCTTTTTATTTTAATAACCAATATTGTTTAGGATAGCTTGACCTGTCCACTTTATGGAAATATAAGCCCACACCTGGTAACATCTCTGAGATTTTTGTAAATGGTCATAGTGTTGCATCGGGTTTCGACAGTTTGTTTGATTTTCACAATTTTCAAATTAGCGTCGAACATACCCAACCCTTTTTAATTTAATAACCAATATTTTTTCAGACAGCTTGACCTGTCCACTTTATGGAAATATAAGCCCACACCTGGTAACATCTCTGAAGTTTTTGTAAATGGTCATAGTGTAGCATCGGGTTTCGACAGTTTATTTGATTTTCACAATTTTCAAATTAGCGTCGAACATACCCAACCCTTTTTATTTTAATAACCAATATTGTTTCGGATAGCTTGACCTGTCCACTTTATGGAAATATAAGCCCACACCTGGTAACATCTCTGAGATTTTTGTAAATGGTCATAGTGTAGCATCGGGTTTCGACAGTTTATTTGATTTTCACAATTTTCAAAATAGCGTCGAACATACCCAACCCTTTTTATTTTAATAACCAATATTGTTTAGGATAGCTTGACCTGTCCACTTTATGGAAATATAAGCCCACACCTGGTAACATCTCTGAGATTTTTGTAAATGGTCATAGTGTTGCATCGGGTTTCGACAGTTTGTTTGATTTTCACAATTTTCAAATTAGCGTCGAACATACCCAACCCTTTTTAATTTAATAACCAATATTTTTTCAGACAGCTTGACCTGTCCACTTTATGGAAATATAAGCCCACACCTGGTAACATCTCTGAGATTTTTGTAAATGGTCATAGTGTTGCATCGGGTTTCGACAGTTTATTTGATTTTCACAATTTTCAAATTAGCGTCGAACATACCCAACCCTTTTTATTTTAATAAGAAAAATTGTTTCGGATAGCTTGACCTGTCCACTTTATGGAAATATAAGCCCACACCTGGTAACATCTCTGAAGTTTTTGTAAATGGTCATAGTGTAGCATCGGGTTTCGACAGTTTATTTGATTTTCACAATTTTCAAATTAGCGTCGAACATACCCAACCCTTTTTATTTTAATAACCAATATTGTTTCGGATAGCTTGACCTGTCCACTTTATGGAAATATAAGCCCACACCTGGTAACATCTCTGAGATTTTTGTAAATGGTCATAGTGTAGCATCGGGTTTCGACAGTTTATTTGATTTTCACAATTTTCAAAATAGCGTTGAACATACCCAACCCTTTTTATTTTAATAACCAATATTGTTTAGGATAGCTTGACCTGTCCACTTTATGGAAATATAAGCCCACACCTGGTAACATCTCTGAAGTTTTTGTAAATGGTCATAGTGTAGCATCGGGTTTCGACAGTTTATTTGATTTTCACAATTTTCAAATTAGCGTCGAACATACCCAAGCCTTTTTATTCTAATAACCAATATTGTTTCGGATAGCTTGACCTGTCCACTTTATGGAAATATAAGCCCACACCTGGTAACATCTCTGAGATTTTTGTAAATGGTCATAGTGTAGCATCGGGTTTCGACAGTTTATTTGATTTTCACAATTTTCAAATTAGCGTCGAACATACCCAACCCTTTTTAATTTAATAACCAATATTGTTTCAGATAGCCTGACCTGTCCACTTTATGGAAATATAAGCCCACACCTGGTAACATCTCTGAGATTTTTGTAAATGGTCATAGTGTTGCATCGGGTTTCGACAGTTTATTTGATTTTCACAATTTTCAAATTAGCGTCGAACATACCCAACCCTTTTTATTTTAATAAGAAAAATTGTTTCGGATAGCTTGACCTGTCCACTTTATGGAAATATAAGCCCACACTTGGTAACATCTCTGAGATTTTGGTAAATGGTCATAGTGTAGCATCGGGTTTCGACAGTTTATTTGATTTTCACAATTTTCAAAATGGCGTCGAACATACCCAACCCTTTTTATTTTAATAACCAATATTGTTTCGGATAGCTTGACCTGTCCACTTTATGGAAATATAAGCCCACACCTGGTAACATCTCTGAGATTTTTGTAAATGGTCATAGTGTAGCATCGGGTTTCGACAGTTTATTTGATTTTCACAATTTTCAAATTAGCGTCGAACATACCCAACCCTTTTTATTTTAATAAGAAAAATTGTTTCGGATAGCTTGACCTGTCCACTTTATGGAAATATAAGCCCACACTTGGTAACATCTCTGAGATTTTGGTAAATGGTCATAGTGTTGCATCGGGTTTCGACAGTTTATTTGATTTTCACAATTTTCAAAATGGCGTCGAACACACCCAACCCTTTTTATTTTAACAACCAATATTGTTTCGGATAGCTTGACCTGTCCACTATATGGAAATATAAGCCCACACCTGGTAACATCTCTGAGATTTTCGTAAATGGTCATAGTGTAGCATCAGGTTTGGACAGTTTATTTGATTTTCACAATTTTCAAAATAACGTCGAACATACCCAACCCTTTTTATTTTAATAAGAAAAATTGTTTCGGATAGCTTGACCTGTCCACTTTATGGTAATATCGCCCCATATCTGGTTTTACTTCTTATTTACACTTTTTATGTAGGCCTACACTTTTTCCGTACACTTACACTTTTCGTTAATTTGTGTAGCTACACTTTGTGTGAAATACTTCACACCGGTCACGTAAACTCGATGAAGGTGGCAACATGGAGAGGCATATTCATTGGCTGACAGATATGTTTCAAAGGATCAATGCACTCGGTCAAGAGAAATTGTCTGAAAAATGGCAGAGCGGTCTATTGTTTGGACAACTACCATGCAGCTATGATACTGTGGTTACAGCGCTACAAACACAAAAAGCAAACGAGCTAAATTAAAAAATAGTGCAAGCGAAGTTGATTGAAGAGTATAAACGCAAATTGGATCATGACAATCAATCTTGTGGCGCAATGTTCTGAAAGTCCATTCAGGCATTTTGGAATGTTTTTTTTGCAAAAAGAAATGCCATATTAAAAGCGAATGCAGAAAATTTGAAAAGTGGTCTAAAAAGAAATCACGTAAGAAGAAATCAACAGAGATGCATAAAGCGAATACAATTGACAATTCAGATAATAATCAATTGTTTATCGTGACACATAAGGAAAATGGTTCATCATGTAACAGGATTATTGATTCAGGAGCTACGTGTCATATTAGCAATAATAAAAGAAATTTCGTTGATTTTATCTCAAATTATAATGAAAGCATTCGTGTTGCGGATAATAAAGAATATTGGTCAATAGGAGTACAGGAAATGTCCAATTTCAAAAGGTACAGGAAATGTCCAATTCTTTATACGTTCCGGAAATTTCGTCTAACAGCTTGTCAGTGAAACAATTGGCAAGAAAAGGTATAAATGTTGAATTCACCAAAAACGAAGTATTCATCAAGAGGAATAATAAAATCAATAATATTGGCGAGGCTTTTGGTAATCAATACCGTCTGAGGCAAATACAGAAGGTCGATATGGTAAACAGTGAGCATACTCTATGTACACATCAGTGGCATCGAATTCTCGGACATAGAGATGTAAATATCATAAAGCATTTGTACAATCAGAATTTAGTGAGCGGTATGAAGGTCAGAAAATGCAATTGCAGCGATATTTGTGAATTCTGTCTAAAAGGAAAAATGTCGAGAATGCCATTTCCGAAAGTTCCAATGACGTCAACCAAGGCACCGATGGATCTGGTACACACAGACATATGCATGTGGTCCGATGCAGACTACATCACACAATGGTAATCGTTACATCCTTACATTCATTGACGATTTTTGACGTTGTACGAAGATTTATTTACTAAAGCATAAATATGAATGTGTTGATAAGTTAAAGGAATATGTAGCATTATCAAAGACCAAGTTTTCGCAACATCCAAAGATCATCAGATCTGACAGAGGTACAGAGTATACCGATAAACGAGTCGTTGGCTATCTTAAAGGTATCGGAACCAGCATTCAATATATAGCTACATATTCGCCATAGCAAAACGGCATTGCGGAACGCAAAAATAGAAGCTTGATTGAAATGACACGTTGCATGTTAGCTAATGCAAATTTAGATCATATTTTTTGGGCCGAAGCAGTTATGACGGCAACATTTCTCCAAAATCGATTGCCACCTAAGTCGATTCCAAACACACCATAAGAGTTGTGGTGCGGCAATTTATGCCGAATTTGCAAAATTTAAATATATTCGGACGGAAATGCTATGTACATGTACCAAAAGAGAAAAGGAGCAAATTGGATTCAAAAGCAGTGGAATCAATTTTTATGGGTTACGATTTGGAATCTAAAGCATATAGATGTTATGATCGTTCTGCACGAAAATTATTAATAAGTCGTGACGTGCGTTTTGCCGACGATCCAATCGGATCGACAAATAAAGAAAACGACGATAATCATAATTCGGACAATAGAGAAAATGAACCAGATGACCAGCAAAATAATGAATCAGAAGCGGATGAAAGCAACAACGAAAATGATTTAAATATTCGTAGATCTTCAAGAGTGAACAAAGGTGTTCCACCGAAGCGGGTAATCGAAAAAATGAATAAAGTTAATTTAATTGTTTCTGAGCCAAAAACAATTATCGATGTCTTAAATTCTGAACATAAAGACGAATGGCTTCAAGCGATGAACGACGAAATGAATGTATACAAAGCAAATGGCACCTGGGAAATTGTCAAATTACCAGCTGATCGATAGACCGATAGATGGGTTTTTAAACTGAAATCGAATGCGGATGGCAGCGTTGTGCGATACAAAGCTCGATTAGTTGCTCAAAGATTTTCGCAGCTATTTGGTATTGACTACGACGAAGTATTTGCACCAGTGGCATGACAAACCACATTCCGTTTGTTATTGACGATCGCCAGCAAAGAGAAGTTATTGGTTCATCACCTAGATGCAAAAACCGCATTCTTAAATGGTGAGCTCAAAGACGAAATTTATATGAAACAGCCGCCGGGTTTTGAAGTCGAAAACAAAAATTTAGTAAGTCGTTTAAGGAGGAGCCTATACGGATTAAAACAATCAGCAAGAGTACGAAATTTGGCGCTCAGTAAAGTTATGGTCGAAGCTGATTTCGTGCAAAGTGACAAAGATCCATGTCTATTCACCAGACATAATAAAAATTGCAGTTGTTATATGATTCAGCAAATCAATGAAATCAAAGAAGTCCAAAACAATCTCAATAAAAGTTTCCAAGTCGACAGTTTAGGACAAATCAAATGTTACATTGGAATTGAAGTGGAAATTTTGGATAATATTGTAAGGCACGTTAATAATTCCACTCGATAATCTCAATTAAAAAAACAACCATCGATCTGTTAAACTTTATAACTCTTCTTTATTTTATTCACCGATTAATTTATTACCGGATTCTCACAATATTCTCCGCTTCTTATCCTGCACTTTCAACAACACGATTCTTAATGACAACCTCTTCCGCCGCTCCCTGTCGCTCGATGTGTGTAAATGCCATTACCCTTCCACCCGTACCACTACTCCCTACTACTACCCAGTATATCTTATGTCTACTGGGGGTCTGTATTTTTATTCACCCGGTGCAGTGCAGTTAATTATTTTTCCTTGTCTGCTTTGATTGTTTTCTATTAGAGAAACAAGGAAAAATTGTACACTACACTGCTCGGTGTGAATAAAAAAATAGGGCCTTAGTTCTGTCATTTACCATACATCTCGGCCTATCTGACTTAACGTCGCCCTCGATGTCCTTCCCAACCCTCCCTTAAAACTACCTCTATCATTTAATTCATTTATTCAAAAAACATATAATAATTCAGTTTTGATTTATATCTGTAATTCCTTCCCCGCTTCCCTTGTTCTCACTTGCGCGTTCAGTCCACCTCATCTTGCAATCATCAATAATTATTCCTCGTAATCTTCTATTTCTTCTCCTTCCCTTTCTGTCCCATCTTCTTCGTTCTTTTTATATAACTTCATTCTCTCCGAGCTTAAAATTCCCGAATAAGGTAACCTTCCTACCTGAACTCCCATAATATCTGATACCAAATATCTATCCTTCTCTAAAACTTTTTCTACTCTATACGGCCCTTTGAATTTACCCGATAACTTACACTTCTTCCCTATTACCTTTCTGCCCTTCAGCAGTACCAATTTTAAACAGTACCAATTAAACTTGTGTTCTTTCCTTACCTTACTATCATAATAATCCTTATTGTATTGCTGCTCTTCCTCTATCCTTCCCTTAGCTATTGCTCTCCTCTCCTTAATTGACACGTCTTCCTTGTTCAATTCGTCCATCCAATCTTTCACTTCCGACTTCTGTCCAAATCTCTGATCCACCGCTTATAACAACCGCGCTGGTGTATCTCCTGTCGCGCTACTCGTCATATTTTTCATTGCGAACGCTGCCTTCGCTAACAAGCTGTTCCATTCCACCTGCTCTTGATCTACTAATTTCGCTAATATGAGCACCAGCGTTCTGTTAAATCTTTCTACCTGCCCATTAGCCCTTGGACACGCTGTTGCTGTCTTCACGTGTCTCACTCCATTGTTCCTCCCTCACTCAGTGAATTCTTCTGACGAGAATGCTGTTCCTCGGTCCGATACTATTCTCCTCGGATACCCCCCATACACTCTACTATACTCGTTCATCGCTTTTATCGGCTCCTTGGTCTCCGTCGTTTTTGCTGGGTGTAACCGAACATATTTAGTGAACGCGTCTACTACAACCAATATATACTGGTATCCTTTCCTTGTCTTTTCCAAAGGTCCAATGTGGTCGATATGCACCGTATCTAATGGCACTGCCTTTCTTTCGTAGATGTGCAATTTGTGTTCCTTACGCCCTGACTTGTCATTAAATCTCAGACACATAAAACACCTTCCTACATGCTCCTTAACCAGCTCTCCCATTTTACTGAAGAAAAAATTCCTTCTGATGTTCTGAATGGTCTTTTTTTCCCCCATATGACCCATTTCGTCATGCATTTGGAATATTAGCCCTCCTATCATACTGTCCGGTATTACCAACTGCAACCTCTTCCCATCCTGTCTATACACTACGTTGTCTCTTACTTCATACCCTTTTTAACTTCCTTCCAAAATCTGCTCCCTTAATTTGCTCACTCTGTCATCTCTAAGTTACGCCACTATTATCTTCATCTTCCAGTCTTCCTCATCGTCGTCTTCTTCCTCTACTCCTCTGTATTCTTCCCCTTCCTCCAATTCCTCCCATGTTAACACATTTACCCTACTCAATGCGTCCGCATGTCTCAACCTTTCCCCTTTCCTATGCTCAATGGTAAAATCAAATTCACTCATCCAAAGTGCCCACCTCTCTATTTTTGGGCTAACATCCCTCTTTGCTAACGTCATCTGCATTGCACTACAGTCCGTTACTAGTTTGAACTTCATCCCAAACAAGTACGATCTAAACTTTGTAGACTATAAACCACTGCTAACGTTTCCAACTCGAAACTGTGCAACTTCTGATCCGTCTCTGTTGTCTTCCTGGTATAGTATGATACTGGATAAAACTTCCCATCCTCCGCATTTCTCTGCATTAGGACTGCCCCAAACCCTCCCGCCGACGCATCTGTATGTAACTCCGTTTCCGCCATGTGCGAAAATATTTTTAGTACTGGCTCCTCTAACAACTTATCTCTCAGTCTGCGAACCGCCCTATCGTGCTCTCTCTTCTATTTAAATTTATTCTTCCTTACCACTTCTAGCAACGGCGCCACCACATCCTTGAAATTGGCAATACATTTTCTAAAATATCCCACTAGTCCTATGAACCTCTGCACCCTTTTAACATCCATTGGTCTTGGATATGTCCTTATCGCCTCCACATGATGATCACTCGGTGTTATACCTTCCTTATCTATTCTGTAACCTAAAAAAATTATCGTCGTTCTTAACCAGTTACACTTTGCCATCTGTAATTTTACTTTATTTCTAGCCAAGGTGTACAATAGTGCCGTAAGACCGGTAGCATATTTAGAAATTACAAGAATTAATTAACATTCAACAAAAATTAAAAAGTAAAATTAGCGTTCACAGCTTATGTGATTGTCGTGAAGAAGAAAAAAAATTGTAATTGAATTTATCTGTATTAGTACGATTCGCTAGTACATAAAGCACAGGACATTCTGTATATATAGAATGTAAATTGTGGTATAGTCAGTCCAGTCGCCGCGGCCTGATGAGAGGATTGATTTTTTCATAATCATAAGCTCATCAGTTCGAAACTGGATTGAATTCTCTTACAATCTTCGGAACATATTAAATTAAAAATGTACAATTGTGTTCCCAATATCTCCATATGCTCCTTTATCGTCTTCGTTGCTATCACTATGTCGTCCATAAAGCATACCACGACTTCAAATCTTCCGAACTCTCTCAACACCCTCTCCTTATATCTAATAAATACAGATGGTGAATTCGCGAATCCAAATGGTAGCTTATTATATTCGTACTGCCCTTGTATCGTCATAAACGCCTTAGACTTCCTAGAACCTTTTTCCACATCTACATGGTAAAACCCGTTTTTTAAATCCAATTATGTAAAATACTTCTTCCCATGTAATTTTTGAATTACATCCTCGATTACCGGCATCGGATAGTGCTCCTTTTCCACTATCCCATTCAACCTCCGGTAATCGATGCACATCCTAAACCGGCCATCCTTCGTCTTAACTAATACCACTCTACTCGCATATTCCGAATCACTTTCTTGTATAATACCCTCTTCTAACCACCTTTTTACCTCTTCTCTTATTCCCTCCTTTTACACCATGCTCATTCTTCTTGGCTTCGAGCATATAACCCTATTCTATTTCAACCTAATCTTCACCTCATGTTTTGCCGGCCTAAATCCCCGTATGCTAATCTCCGCATAATTTCTTCTAAACAATTCTTCTACCCTTCCCTTCTCCGTTCGTGTCACTCTATCATTTCCTACCTCTAAATGTAATACGCCCTTATCTTCCTTCCATTCCATAATACACAACCAGCGAAATTTCTCTTCTTCCTGTTCCCGCCACCCGATGCGACCTATCCCATTCTCCCTCAAGAAATCCCTTCCCAATATGGCATCTTCGGTCATTGTTTCCTCGGGTACTACCAAAAGGTTCGCCTCGTACACTTCCTCTTCTATCTTTAATCTAGCTTCTACCTGTCCTAGAACTCTCAACTCCGTTCCATTTATTCCCTTAATCTTCCTTCTCTTAACCCATTTACCTATACCCTCATTATTTAGTGCCTTAATCCCTCTGCTTCTTACTGTTTCCTGTTGATCTCCTCCATTCACCACCCTTATACCCTCTATTACACTCTGGCATTGCGCTCTTACATGCCTTTTTTTGTGATTTCTATAGCACGTCACTACATTCTTGTCCATTGGTAAGGTACACTTTCGCGCAATATGGCCTATTCGCCCACACCCATATGTGACAATTGGCATGTTCCCCCCTTTCTTTCCGCTCCTTTACTCTCGCTACATTTTTTCTTCTCTTGCTCGTCCCATTACACTATATTTAGCCACAACTCGTCCCTCGTCATCTTATCGCACATCAATCTCCTCTCCAACATGTCTCGCAGCGCAGCATGCCTGCTACCACTCATCACTGCCCTCACTACATCCTCCTCCTCTAATTTACCCTCTGCCAATGCCTCAATCTCTAAAAAATAACTTATAAGCGTCTGGCCCCTCTTCCTCTCCGTTGAGCTCACCACTTTCATAATTCTCCTCACTTTGAAATCCTTCACTAAGCTGTTTCTTAATTGCTCCCACGAATCGTTGCCTTTCTGCCTGAATTGCAACCATCTTAGGACACTACCTTTCCATTTTGCCCTAATGGCGGCTAGCAGCGTCCGGTCGTCAACGTCGTACAATTTCTTTATTTCTTCCACTGCATTCGCCCACTCTTCCACTTCCATGCTCGTCCGACTCTCCGGATCGAATTCTGGCAACATTCTTTCCATTTCACTCACCACCATTCTCAATGACGTCCCTTGTATTTTCTCCCTTTTGAATTCTTCACTTCCGCTTTCCACCGCACTTAATTTTTTTTTCTCACCGCTTCTTCCTTGAGCTCCTGTACAAAGAGCTCAAGGAAGAAGCGGTGAGAAACGAAAAATTACTTTCGCTTCCACACGTTCCTTTTCCTCTTTTAATTTCCCGCACTCAACCCGTACACTCACCAATTCCTTTGCCAAATTCGCCAGTTCTTTTTTTATTTCTGGATCCATTTTCGTTAATTATTGTTCTTCGGCACGTGTTATTAAAAAAAAATCTAACCCACATCTGAACTGTAAGGCATGTTAATAATTCCACTCGATAATCTCAATTAAAAAAACAACCATCGATCTGTTAAACTTTATAACTCTTCTTTATTTTATTCACCGATTAATTTATTACCGGATTCTCATAATATTTTCCGCTTCTTATCCTGCACTTTAAACAACACGATTCTTAATGACCACCTTTTCAACCGCTCCCTGTCGCCCGATGTGTGTAAATGCCATTACCCTTCCGCCCGTACCACTACTCCCTACTACCCAGTATATCTTATGTCTACTGGGTTACCATCTGTCATTTACCCTACAATATCTATCAAATAAGTCTAACATCTTACAAAAATCAAATTATCAAACGATTTGGTTTGGAAAATACGAAGTGTTCAAAAATGCCATTGAAGGTCGAATATCACAAGGGTCCATCATCTCAATTATTGTTAAATAATGTTGAATATCAAAGACTTATGGGATGTCTTTTGTTTGTATTAATTAATACACGTCCTAATATAACAGCAAGTGTCGCAATATTAGCTCAAAAAACAATGAATCCAACTCAAGAAGATTGGGATGAATTAAAGCGAGTGGTAAAATATTTGAAAGGCATCACAAAATTGAAGCTGATTTTTAATGGGAGTGACAATGTAAAACTGATTGGATACGCAGACGCCAATTGGACCGAAGATCGATCAGATAGAAAATCTAACAGCGGTTACATCTTTATAGCTTTTGGGTCAATTATCAGTTGGAGTTGCAAAAAGCAAACTTGTGTAGCTCTATCTTCAACCGAAGCAGAGTTTATAGCTTTAACAGAGGCTTGCCGTGAGGTAGTTTGATTATGTGCTCTTATGCGTAATTTTAAAATAGATGTCGTCGATCCAACTGTGATATATGAAGACAACCAAAGCTGCCTAGCACTAATTTTTCGGGAAGGTTTCACCAACCGGTCGAAACATATTCCGGTCGAAACATATTGACGTACGTATATAATAACGACCGGTAACAACCGGTCGAGACATATTGACGTACGTATATAATTTCACTAAAGATTGCAAAAAAGAGAATCGTTGAATGTCAATATTGTCCAACGGAAGAAATGATTGCGGACATGTGTACAAAGCCATTATCTGGAACCAAACTGGCTTAAATCAAAATATTAACGTAATTAAATTTGAGGAGGAATGTTGGATAACGTAGTTTAAATTCAATTTAATTTCTAATTAGTATTATTGCCAATAGATGGCGACAAAAGTGAATTAAGTTAAAGCGATAAGTAGTTTGATTTTTCAGTTTACCTTTTATTTTGACTTCACTTCCTCCTTGTCCATATTACAAGTACAACTACTCTAATATGCACCCATATTCCTTAACTTCAGCGTTCACTGGTCATCTATGGCAAGTAGACGCGGAGTGCTGTTTACCAAACTGTGATACTCAGGGGTCAACCGAAAATGTAAGACGTTTTACGCCAAAAATCTAGAGCTAGATCTAGTAGGGAAAAGTAGAATTTCGCAAAGAGAACTAGAATACATCTTTGAGAACTGAAATTATTTACCCGAAAAATGAAATATGACTAAATCGAAAATTCCATTCCATTCTATTCCATAGAATTGGATTGCAGCAGTACGTTTACAATAATAAATAACTTCAACTTCTTGGACAAACCTCAGGTCTTATTTTTATCCGATGAACATTATAGGGTAATGTTATCGTCTTTTCTGGTTGCGTTCACTAATTGACCTTGTCTCACATTTATTATTAATTTTGTTCCCACCTGTATCGCACAAATAATGGTCAATCTCCTTACAGGCCCACGTATGAAGGCAAGAGCCTTACAATACGATTACGACATGATATATGTGTACTTTCAATTTTTGACAGTTCTCAAAAATGTCCAATTTCAAAAAAAAAAATTCATGAAATTGCATTGTCACTGACCTTGAGTATTACATTTGACTGCCACAATAACAAGGCTAGTTAAATAAAAGCTTGTAAAAACTCGAAGTACCTTTTACGGCTCTATTATTTAGGTGGCTTTAGTTTGGTGGATTTGCTTTATATTCAGTGCACCACAACCAAATCCATTCGAATTCCAATCGGGTTTGTAATCGCCTGCCTAACTGTCAAATGCTTCCAAAATAGTTCATAGAGGCATACAATGTTCTATAAATTTGTAAAGGTCCAAGCAAGGTTTATTTTGAAAGTTAAGTAAAAACAATTTTTTTAGAAGACTGCCTTAACCCTTTTTTGGGACAAATTTTATAACGATGCACTGTTTTGAAGCATTAAATTTCCCGGAAGCGACCGCTCTGCGAATTTACTCTGAATTTTATTGTACATAGCTCTGTCGGTACTACACGTTACTACTGTTGGGTTTCGATCAAATATGTAATGAAATTTTTGTTCAAATCTACTTCTCTATTACACCCTACAATATATCGTGCACAAGGAGAAAAACACCCTCTATAGGAGAGCCATACAGAATATAATAACAATTGTAAAATCACGTAATCAACCTCCCATGAGATTCATTAAAGCAAAACCTAACACTCACAACAATATTAATCTTCAGAACCAAACAAAAAAAAAAACAAAAAAACTATGAACTGTTACTGTAATTTTTATTTAAATTCAATTAAAAATATTCATTTTTAAATTGTGATTTTCATTATCTTCATAACATAAACTCAAACTCTTCAAACTTTACACTATGTATATGAGATAGGAAAAACCCTTAAATTTGTTTTTGTTGTTGTTGATGATATTTTCATGGATGTGCCATGCCCAAAATCACAAAATTTGATCCATATATAATTTTCTCGAATTTAATATGGATTTAATTTGGTCCATGTTGGTACACACGATCAATATATTGTTATTATACGAAACGTTTATATATTTTTAGGATTTTATACAATTGGGCTGGATTGTCTATGTCTCACTTGGTTTATAGTAGGTATAGAGTAAAAACTCCTCCACATCATAGAAATTTACCCTTTTATGTAAATTTCCAATATTTTATGTAGTTTGGAGCCAAACAACTATTACACATACTGTATCCGGGATGGATGGTAATATACATACTCGTATATAAACGTATGTATTTATTATGTAGGAAAGGTGGATTGGGTATAAAACCGATATTATATGGAAAATATTTTCATGTTTTTTGTGTATACGTTATTTTCAATTTTTTTATGAACAAAAACAATTAATTTATAGTTTTTAGTGTAGATTTCATAATTTTTGGGTAATTTATGTTTGTTTTATGATTTGGATAGAAATAATAATTTTCTGTAAAATTACATACATATATTTCCATATATGTATGTATGTATCATAGAAAACTGGAGTGGGATTCAAATCGTGAACTAAATATTTATATGTTAAATTTGGGGGGGTTTTTGTACCATGTAATATAAAATTGTTTTTTGCTTTATTTTAAAAGTTTAAATTTGATTAACATGAAGCTTTGTGATACAGTTTATGTTATTTAAGTGTAAGTATAAACATGTTTGGGTATAATTAGGTAGGAGTTAGGATGGTGAATAATTTATAACTGTT
Source organism: Tipula vernalis (assembly GCA_958295665.1). Classification (NCBI taxonomy): domain Eukaryota; kingdom Metazoa; phylum Arthropoda; class Insecta; order Diptera; family Tipulidae; genus Tipula; species Tipula vernalis. The sequence goes on from OY282560.1 coordinate 201,135,289, forward strand.
TCAAAGATAATATAGAGAGAGATTGATGAACACATAATCTCAAACCCTCATTACATAAAATAACATTAATTAATCGTCAATTTATATAACATATGTACAAATATATTTACCACCTCCGCTTCCGTATACAAATTCCTATTATCACAACTCCAAACCATTTTTGTGCGTTCGATTTAGTCTCTTGTCAAATTTTAATGATAAACAATTTAATAATATGAATAAGATGGATGTGAAATCGATTAAAATTTTAATGTCTTCATTTAATATTTTATTTACACTTTAATTATCTCAATCATTCATCTCATCCTATGCCAAACATAACTCACCCCTCGTTATACAAATATATAAATGTATGTAGACTGTGTCATTAAAAAAAAAACTTAATAATACTTTAATCATTCATCCCTCATTCATTAGAAATTCCACTTGTTCCATTTTTTGTTTCTTTTTGTTCATCTTTAAATAATTGAGAGAGATAGAGAGAGAGAGAGAAGATAATAAAAAACACGGCAACACTCCTGTATATTATATATAGTCGGAAAACGATGAAAATAACAAGTCTCTCGCACCTCTGTACACCAAAGATACATAAAAATTAATTTTCTGTTGTGTCATAAAAGTTTGAGAACAGCAGTATAAAAAATAAAAGAAAATCAAGGAAAACAGAATACGAATAAGAAAAAAGTTTGAAAGGAAAAACTCTGAGAAAAGTAATTTAGATAATTTTTTGTTGTGCTATTTGGGTTAATCTGTTCGGGTGACCTTTAAACGTGTTTACTATGGCATAGGTACGAAACGATTGTATGTTGAAGAATACGGCAGCCCCTAATTTACGTAATTTATATTATTCTGATACAGTTAAAGCTAGGGTCAACCAAAATTATTTAACATCATACATAGACCTCGGCCAAGAAACCATTTAATTAGCGCAGTTCATTATACCAGGTGTGTAAATATGAAACTGGAATTTTTTAGTAAAAAATACACGATAATGGTTAGAGTATTTTATTCAAAGTATTTCCCATTGTTAGTTATACATTTGTTTCCATCTTTCTGACAACGCGTGGATGCCACGTCAAACAAACTGTTCTTCTTTTGAGACAAACCAGTTATCGAGCCATTTTCGTAGGAAGCGAAGTTCTCCTCAGCAAGCCCTATCGATTCAAATAAGTGATAATCAGATGGAGCCAAGTCTGGCGAGTAAGCCGCATTGACCGGTTTTGCTCTGTGTGATTGTATATTATCATGAAGCAAAATCACTTTGTGTTACCATTTATCAAATTCTGGTCGTTTTTCACGCAAAGCTCGATTTAAATTGATCACTTGTTGTTGGTAGCGTTAAGTGTTTACGGTTTCACCAGGTTTTAGCAGCTCAAAATAAATCACACTCTTCTGATCCCACCAAATACAGAGCATTATCTTCCGTCCGAAGTGATTTGGCCTTGCAGTCGATATCGATGGTTGTCCTGAATCAACCCAAGACTTTTTGTGCTTTGGATTCTCATAATAGATCCAGTTTTCACGGCCAGTCACAATTCGATGGACAAATGAATTTCTTCGCATTTCGCAAGTGGTTTTTCGATTTTCTGTTGTCTTTCATTCAGTTTGCGGAATCTATTTTCCCAGCTTTTGGATCTTTCCCATTGCTTTTAAACGTAAGGAGATGGCTTCTCGAGATATATTCAATTGATCTGCGAGCTGTTTTTGCGTTTGAACGTCGTTCTCATCCAACAATGCTTGCAACTGTCTTTATTTATTTATTTATTTTTATCAAAAGGAAAAATCCGTTTTTGGCAATAAAATGGACATAAATAGGGGCATTATGCGCTTAAATAAATAAAATGTTTGACCGGCACAGATTTACACATGAATATCAATATTGGCAAGAAATTCAGTGATATAAACTGCACCATTTAAAACGTCAGCGATGCACAGAGAAGCCGCAACCTTACGCGTATCAATCAGTGAATCCAAATTTACAATTTTACAGCACTTTGGATAAAGTAGTAAATTCCTTTTATTCTGCCACATGGGAAGTTTAGAATCAAACGGAAACTTAATTTTGTGCAGCAAGTCACCGTATCCCAAATAATCGATGCGTACTCCAGGTTAGACCGTGCAAGAGAACAGTACAAACTCTTAACGGAAAGTGGATTATAAAAATCCCTGGTGGCACGACGAACTATTATGATAATTAGTAATTACAATCAGAAAAAATAATTTAGGTATTGATGTTAGTATGGATATTCCCCGATAATTTTTGATGTCACAACGTTTACCAGATTTGAAGATTGGGTTAATAATGATTGACTTCTTCCATCTCGCAGGAAAAATACCATTCTTCAGAAAAGCATTGAAAACCAAAGATAAAAGCAATGACTACTGAGATCTTTAAGAATAATAAACCACACCATATTTCATTTTGGAGATGTAGAGGCTGGATTAACCCCATCACCATGGTGTTTCTTATAAACAACTTGGAAAAAATCCGCAAATAGTTCACATATATCGTTGATATCGTTAGCAGTAGCATCATTCAGAGACATAGTCTGAGGATAGCCGAAATATTTCTGTTTAGCATCAACGAATGTCTAAAGCAACTAAGGATCCATCGTCAAATTATCTTCAATATTTAAGAAATAGCGTCTGTAAGCGAGCCGATGCTGATTATCGAACGATATCGACGTATATTATCACCATTTAACTTAGCAAGCTTGTGAGCTTTATTCTTCCTAGAATACAGTAAAATTAATCAATTAAAGCATCAACGTCGCTCCATTTATGATTAAAAATTTCATCCCAGTCCAGATTTTTAAAAAACATATGCAATCTAGAAATATCCGCTTTTTTAAAGCTATAATTCGACGTAGGTTGTTTATGATTATTGAATTATCAAAATAGCTCCAACAGTCAAAATCAATTTCCAATCCATAATGGTGTAATCTCTCAGGAATAAATGGCGCCATTGGCTTTGTAATCGAACAATAATTAGGATCATTCATAAATACTTAATCAAGAAGCCGGCCATTTAAATTAGTGACTTTATAAATTTGATGCAAATCAATCGATAACATAGCGTCAATAAAATTGTGTTCATCACCAATAAAAATATTGATCGGGAAGACGTGGGACGGATTAATATCATTGGTGCGCCATATTATGCCAGGAGTCATCACAGTGTAAATTATAAATCTCGTTAGCACTATGAGGCGAAATGTACGTCACATATAAATATAATGATTTAACAAACCATGACAACTTCAACACAACAAATTTAATGTTATAATTCGGTTATAATTATTGTTTGAAGGTTTTTGCCATTTGTAACGTTTCTGAAGTTCGTTTAAATATTCTACATGCCAACGTTTCCAGACGTCCTGAAGTATGAATTGGATCAGTTGATATCTAGATAGTCTGTTAATATTTAAATGAAGTAGTGATGGCTCAGGCAAAGCTACGAGTGGACCCCCAACCAAAAAATGGCCTGGCGAAAGAGCATTATAATCTGTCGGGTCGTTCGAAATGGCAGTTAATGGTCTTGAATTCAGACACGCCTCAATTTTGCAAATTAAGGTGTGATATTTCTCCAAAGTCAGGGAACGTACACCCGTTTCATATGCCATTTAGTATTCTTTATGGCGGATTCCCACAAACCACCGAAGTGTGATGAACGTGGAGGAATTGTAAGCCACTCGATCTTATTGAGCAAAATATTTTTGCCTCATTCTGGAAATTTTCTGATAAAAATAATTCCCGTAATTCGTTCTATTCTGACCGACATCCGATGAAGTTAGTGGCGTTATCTGAATAGATTTTAATTCAATATCCCCGTCTAGCAATAAATCTACGAAGACATGCCAGAAATGATTCCGAAGACAAATCCATCACAAGTTCTAAATGAACGTTTAGCAAAAAATTGGTCAGCAAAAATCAATTCCAACTACCAAAAATGGTTTTGACTGAGTTACACGATCAACAGGCAAGTCATCCATGATTTCATGAGACAATTTTGGTTTATTCCTAAAACAAAGAATACATTGGCTAACCACCTGTCTACATAAATTCCGACCACCAATAATCCAGTATTGCGACCTCAAGTTATATAATAACGTTTGAGCGCCACAATGCAACAACCGAACTAATAGAATCGTGAATTTATGTTTGTTTGGTAAAATCAATGGATGTTTATTAGTTGAGTTTAGATTTAAATTGCGAAGCCGTCCCCCAACTAGAAGAAGCCCCATCTCATCGAGAAATGGAGACAACAATTTTAAATTGCTGGAGTTTTGTACTGATGAATGGTTTTTGATTGTTTGAATTTCAGTGCCATATTTCGTTCTCTGAAGAAGTTTTACAAGATTCGTCACTGACAGCTTCAGTTCATTGGCAGTCAGCTTATCGATACTTTTAACGTGTTGCTTGGGTTGAAGATTATTCATAAAACGAAGTAAATAAGCTGTAACTCGGATAAGTTTTGTAAACGATGAGTATCGGCCAAATAAGCTTAAATCGGAGACCAAATAGCAAACTGAAACTGAAGAAATTTTGCGAATATATCTAAATTTAGCAACTCTGAGCCTAATTTTAAATTCGGATTTTTAGGCCAGTTTTGAGAAGATTTTGTGAAGTTGGTACATAGCTCTAGCTGTGTATTAATGTAAGTTCTTGGATTTGGGTAATTCGATTAGCGAAAAATGACGCAAATCTATCTGGTTCAGATTTAATACGGAAAAGCGTAACTTCGGAATCTGACCAGAGATAAATACATTAGACCATTACATCTTAGATATATCTATCTGCTTATTCAGACTTTCAATTAGTTTATTCATTGTTTGCGCCAGCAGCAAAGCAGCACAAAGTTCAAGGCGAGGAATGGTCTGTTTTTAAGAGGAGCTACCCTGTACTTTAAACAAATCAGCCTAACATAGCTATTATTGTTACTATCCATGTTTCTTAGATAAATAACACACCCAAAACCTTTTTCAGAAGCGTCTGAAAAACCATGGACCTCAACTAATTTACTATTTGGAATTAAAATACACCGAGGAACTGTTATTTGATTTAATTTGACCAATTGTGATTTGAATTCGATCCATTGATCCTGAAGCTGTGGTGTTATGTAATCATCCCAATCGATATTGTGAAGTGTCCATATTGATTGCATTATGATTTTGGCTATTAAAATCATCGGAGAACACAACCCCAGAGGGTCAAACAACTGACATATCTCTGACAAGACATTTCGTTTTGTACATAGAGTTTCTACCGAAAATTTGGAAAAAATCATTACAAATGTATCTTGTGATGTATCCCAAGCCAAACCTAATACTAACGAAACGTTAGATGAAGACTCCAAATGTGAAAAAATTTCATGGACATTTGACGAAAATTTTCTCAATTGAAATTTACCCCTTTCTAATAGTTGAAGTAAATCTGATTTGATTCTTAATGCATTTTGAGTCGTATCAACTCCTGTTAGGACGTCATCAACATAAAAATTCTGCGTTAATATTTGCGATGCTAATGGAAATGAAATGAGTTCATCCATAGCCAGTTGCTGTAGCGTTCGGCTAAAATAAGGAGTACTTTTAGTTCCATAGGCTATGGTACGTAATTTGAAACATTGATGGACTACTCTCTACCAGATTCGTTGTAAATCCTGTTGTGTTTCATCGATTAAAATTTGCCTGTACATTTTGGCTATATCGGCTGTGAAGGCGACGATGTGTTTCCTGAATCTTAATATTATCGGCAATAGATCCTGCTGCACAGTAGGACCTTTAAAAAGGCAATCATTTAAAGACAATTGTGACGAAGATTTAGCTGGCCCATTGAAGACTACTCTCAATTGAGTGATAGTATTGCTATCTTTAAGCACAAAATGATGTGGCAAGTAACATACCTTATTATCCAAATTATCAATGATATTGGGGTCTTGAACTAATGTCATATGATCTAAAGACAGATACTCTTTCATGAAATCCCGATACTGCTTATAAGTATCCGGTTGACGTATTAATCTTCTTTCAATGGCATAGAACTGCATAAGTGAAGTATAATTTGATAGACCCAACTGATTAATATTGTCATTTATCGGAAGAGATACTGAATAACGACCCGAACTGAGACGTTTGTGAGTTTTTAAGTAGTGTTCCTCACAAAATTTTTCCTCTAATGAATAATTGGTTTTAACAGCAATTGTTTCTAACTCCCAAAACTGTTTAATATTGTTATTTAGCGTTTCCATAGTGTATAATGCGGTGGATGTACACTCTTGAACTGTGTAAGACGATATTACTAACGAAATAACCAAAAACGCTTGGATAAAATGGTGGAGGATTTTTGAAAACTATTATCGATGGGGTACCTGTAAATAATTGAGTGTAGATTTCAGCTCCAAGTAATATATCAATGCTATCTGGTATATGGAAATATGGGTCTGCCAATTCAATATCTTTTGGTATTGAACTTAAATTTACATTAATTGGACTTACTGGTAGATAATTGGTAATGGTGGGAATTATAAAAAATTCAAAAGTTGCTGAAAAGTCTATTACTCTAGACGATATAGTTAAAGAAACCTTTTTTTTAACTGTACTTTCTTGTCCGCCGATACCCGATATGGTTTTGTTTGTCGGCTCTTTTCTTATCTTTAATAAATTTACGAAATTTTCTGTTACGAAATTTAAATGCGACCCGCTATCCAATAACGCTCTACACAGAAATCGATTATTGAATTTAGAAGTGGCATTGATTAACGCGGTTCCGATTAAAATCTGTTCTCTTTCTTTTGAACACGGAGTTTGGCTCATTTTCATATGTTTCAAATTGCTCGATGAGATACCGACAATTTGAACATTACTTGACTCTGTCTGATTACTTTGAACTGATGAATCAATTCTTGGTTTATTTAAACTATGAGTTGATATATTCGAATTATATCTAAAACTCTTGTAGTTTGAAGCTGTTTCAAAGTAAAGAAGGGTATTATGATTCAGTGAACATATAGTACGTCACGAGACGGTTTATCGTAATTGCTAGCATTGTGTATACTAATTAAGCAATTCGTACACAAGTGATTACTTTGAACAAACTGAAATCGCATGTATGGAGTAATCTTGATATCCGAAAATGCTGAGCAACTAGATAACAAATATGCTCCACCACAATAAGATCATTTGCTGCTACTAGAAACTAAAGAAGTGGACTTTCCTGTCCGGTAATTAAATTTTTTGGTATCAACTAATGATTTTGAAACTGTAGTTGGACCCTTAATAGCTTCCAGAACTCGAGCACGATTTCTGAGAAGAACTACGAATTTATCAAAGTTTAGTAGTTTGTTCACTTCAGTATTTTTTATAATATGTATTTTCGATGAGTTGTCAAGCCTCTCGGTCAAATGGTGGATTAACATTAAATCCCATGTCTCGATTTGCATATGGAAAGATTTCAATACATTATAATTTTTAACAAAATGATCAATGAAATCCTGAAGTGAATTTGAATAATTTTCAATTGGTGAGCCTTTTGAATGAGAATTGCATTGTCATAGCGTTCACATAACATTTTCCAGGCCGTCTCATAATTAGTCGATGTTACAGGAAGATGTTCAATTAGACCAAATGCCTTACCAGCCCTAATGTGTGATTTCAAAAAAACAAATTTGACCGTTGCATCTATGTTAGGTTTGCTGTGAATAAGATCCAAAAAGACATCCCGGAATGCTAGCCATTGGTCTTCAGCCCCACTGAACGTCGGTAATTTAAGCTCAGGAAGTTTTATAACCATAGAAGGAATGCTTTGTTCTAACGCTGTACTGTTAGCTGACGAATCAAAATTAACGGGTTCTTTATGCCGTTTTCGAGCTTCTATAGCTCATGAAGCTTATCCAACAGTGCGCTTTCTAGCTCTTCATAATCTTCTTCAAATAAAATACGACCAGTTGAAGCGGTTTCATCCTGCAGCTCGATTTTCAATTGTATTTCATGGTATTTATCGTATAATAATTGTAATCTGCGAACGTTAGATTCGATTGCACCAATACTTGACAAGCACCCCAGTTTATTTTGAAATTGAGTTAGTTGACCTTTAAAGGCACTACGTTGCCTTTTTGTAGTTTCATCTGTCATGTTGTTTAAATAAACTTTCTTGAACACTCGACTGTTAAATTACGCACGATTAATTAATAAATCACAAAAATCACTATTCCAACAACACAACGATACACCAAAATTGTATATATTATGAGAAATATTTTGAAAATTCTATTTGATAGTTTAAATGTAAAATTAACGTAACCCTAAATTGTATTCAAGTGCGTAAAAACTTTTTAGTTAACGACATTTAATTACTAACTTTTATGAAAACTATAAGACTTAACATAATTTTAATAACTTACAAATTTAATTTTAAAACCTTAATATGAAGATAATGTTGATAACTGACCAATGCAGTCGATCGCGACAGCTTGATCAAGGTTGTATTCAGCGAACTTGTCTGGATGATGTCAATAATGAATGTGTGTTATAGCCAAAATATCAAAATGATGATGAATGTAATGTATGACCAGATTAATTTAGTCAATTTTAAATTTAACGCGTTGATACACCAACTATAAATTGCCATATGATAAATGATCGATGATTTTTTTTTGACAACTAACGTTAACAATGACTATACCATTGAAAGTTGACGGTTGACTGATTTCAATACACGCCGTGCGCAATGACCTTGAATTACCACAAAATCAGACGATAACCACGTTCTTGGATGATAATGAAGCGGATATTGTGGTCTTTGCGTAAATTACGGATAGAATATCTGGCTGCTGCATATATGTATGCACAGTAAAAAAAATGTACATATTTTTTAGGGTAAACAAAATGCCTAGTAAATATATGTAATTTTTACATACCATATGTAGTACACATCAATTATGTAGTTTTAATTTTTTAATTTATGTAAAATTCTATAGAGGTTTATTTAATGTTACATAACATATATACTGAATATTTCGTATAAGTACTGGGTAATTTTACATACACTATGTTTAATTACATCATCGTGTATTTTATTCTAAGTAGTCTATTTACGGAATTTTCACAGTGATATGTAAAAATCCTCAGATCGATATGTAATGTTCAGTAAGGAATATATTCAATTTTACATATTAATAGTCGGTAATTTATCATAGAATTACGAATAATAATTTATCTAAGTAATATAAATATGTAAAATTACATAATGGATATGTGAAAGTGTGTCAATAATTTATAGAAAAATAAATAAAAAATACACATGTTAAATTATTATTTTATTAAAAATATTATATATAAAATATTCATATTTAAACACAAAATTAAATGTTTAAAATAATAAATTTAATTAGAACCAAAAATTATTTCAAGTTTTTATTAATTTAAATTTTAATTTAAAAATTTTCAATTTTTTTTATCAATTTATCGACTTTTGATATTTGATTCAAATGTCGCTTGCCACCTCTAATTGCCTTATGGGTAAGAACTAAAAAATACCGCTGAATAAACTCTAATGATAGAGAACATGATGGTTCATATTTCAGATTTAGCACGTAGTATAGTGCAAATATTTGTTCGACTGCTTCTACTAAAGAATTTTTTTCCGATGTAACATGCTGATTCTCTATAAACAAATGATAAACAATGTGAGTGTTGTCTTCTGTAATTGCTGAAAAAGTAATATTTATTAATAAGGGGGCATATAATATTACAAATGTGTTACTTACGAATGGCTGCAATCCATGGAGCAGTAACTGGCGGCGTAATTTTGTCTAACTCCTGGTCTATCTGAAAATGTGAGTAATATTAATATGAAGTTAATAAATAATATAATACGAATATATAATATAAATTAATCACGTTGATTATCATATTCACGAAACTTCTGCGGAGAGTGGCAAAACCCATAATATAGGAAAATTTTAATCGAAGTATCCTATACTTCCGAAGATTTTCATACGACTCAAACAAAAAATCGCAATAAATTTTTATTGATTTAAATATCAAAAATGTATTGTATCATAATTGAATTATAATGTATTTGTTTTTATTTTCTATACGGACTTTTCGACTCCCACCGCAAAAGTTTCACGGATTCAAAAGTAGTATTCAGCACAGTGAGATCTCATCGTGAAGGGTCAATCCAAAAGCTATAGTCTATCTGATTAAATGTAAACAAAACTTTTAATTTCACAACAAAATGAGAAATTTACATATTTTTTGTGAGATATACGCCCAATAATCGAGGTTTATATACATATTATATAGAATATATATTAGATTTGATGACATTTTAGTAGTTCACCATATCAAATAAATATTCGTAGATACCTACTTCGAAATATATAAGAAAATTTTTAATATCTTCATTGAAATAAAAAAATATAAATTCGAAATATTTTAGATCCGTCGTTACATCGAAGTTTAAAAAAAATTGTTTATATCGACCATTTAAATTCTTAACGCATTCATACATTTTGAACTTAAGCTCATTAAAGTTATTATTAAAATCTGTAATTTTCTTTTCCATCAGCTTGTCGAAATGCTCATATAAACAGGTTTTACTAAAAATGAAAGGCCAGGTACTAAAAATATCTTTAATTGATGGTATTGGGCACTGGTTATTTAGAAAAATTCTAATTTCGGTAAAGGAGCTTAACATCTTTTTGTCTATTTCTTTCTTCAAGTCAGGCGTTATATTCAATTTATTTTTTATCGACAATAACCAATTTTGATTTTGAACAATTGTTTCTGCAGTTTCATCCCCATATGTACTCGGTTGCCAATTTTTACAGGAAGCCTTTAAAAAAGAAGATGGCCTTTTTCTTTGGCCTTTCGGTTTTGAATTTAATTCAGTTGTATTTTTTAATTTATTCAAATAGTTATTATGATTTGTCATCATATTAGCTAACCACGTAGTGTCCGTTGATATAAAATGTTCCGAGCCCGTGTTCGATTTGCGATAAAAACTATGTGGGTATTTAAATCCAATTTCTTCGCTAATTTGTTTAAATTTTGTTATTGAAATTGTTTCACTTTGTTTACGTAGTTCCTGAACAATAATTCTTACAAAACTGTTAAGGTGAGGTCCCAACCTTTCATTTTTGCTTAAAATAATGGTAATGTAGTTTGGTAGAATTTTAGAATAATTTAATTTATTTTCATATGCAACATTGTCTGTGCACAAAACATCTGATATTTGCGAACCCACAATTGTTTCAGCATCCGATCGGTTAATTTCTTGAATCGTTTCCGACATTGCTTCACTTCCTTGATCGATAGCTAAAGTTGAATCATCAAGAAAATTATTAATAATTATTTCGCTGGAAATCCAAACTTCCTGATCTTTTAAAATCATTAACGATGTTTCGTTTAATAGCTCCAAAACTTCATTACAAGTAATTTGATAACCTTCGGAGTCTGTTACAAGCTTATTTCCTTCGATGCCGTTCTCGTTTCCTTTAAACAAAAAAATATATTTTAAATTATACAAATTAATTTACATAATGAAACATTTTTTAAAATCTAACATTTTTAAATAATTGAAAATATGAGAAAAAATGATTACGTAATAAAAATAAAAATTATTTACAAATCAAAAACAAGAATAAACAAATACATCCAAATAATCTTACCTGTTTTCAAAATTTCATCAACTGTGGGTTCGCAACAAATTAATATTTTGATATTTCGTAGATAATTGCAAATTTTAAATAATTTCGGGGCCATCTGAAATTTATTAATATTACAAATTTATTAATATGTTTAATAAAAAACAATACCGCAACACAATGCTATACTACCTGAACCGAAGGACTGAAGGGAAAGAAAGTGACTATTTTTATAAGTATAAACTTTAACTGCAGTACCGAATTTCAAAGCATTCAAATTAGTTAAATCGTAATTGTTGAAGTCGGTGTCAGATTCATATACAACGAGCTTGTAATTATATGTCATTTTACAAATTTTTCCATAAAAAAGTATGTTGTTGTAATTTGAACTTAAAAAAATGTCTTTTATTTTTAAAATTGTTATCTCAGTAGAAGACATACTTATTACAACACAATCATTTTCAGAGAATTGTAAATCACCATACGTTACTTTTTTTGTAACATACTTAAAAGTTGTCGGTATAGCAAAATTATACATACAACTTTCTAAAGGAATGGTTTTAAAAGGAACTATGGTTTTATTGACTCTTTTTCCATGTAAACTTGACATATATGATTGGTGTAAATAACTTAGAGTTTTTTCGATATGAACAAAGTTTTTTACATGCTCAACAGCATTTTTGAAATATTGGTGTTTACTTTCCGTGCGTAAAGTCCACAACTTTGAAATAGGACCAAATTGCTGAATCAAATGAGGGTAGTGGGTAAGAAAATGATGCTTAGGGAAAAGTCTGTTTTCTGGAAAAATTTGTATTCGAAGAGATAAATATTCATGAATTAGAAAATCTAAGGTCGAAAGTAATGAATCATCAAATTTTGAACTTGTTATGAGGCGGCATAATTCTACCAAACACGAAAACATTCTCCAAACCGGATTTTCGCGTATATCGCTATCGTTAAATTTGGAATTGAGGAAACAATAAGGAAGAAGAATGATTGAAAGCCATAAATCGTAAGCCTTTCCAGTCACATGTTTCTTTTTATGATTAATGTTCATTATTATTGAAATACGCAATTTTTTACTAATAACCTTAAAACAAGATGATAGCCACGTTTCAGATACAAGACCGTTCTTAAACCAAGTATTAAAAATCAAATATAGATCTTTACACGCAAAACCTTCAAATACATCATGTGCGATGCAAGGTGGCAATCCTGGATTTCCAACGTGAAAATGGTTTAATTCATTTAGGACAGAATTAAATTTAAGACCTCGATAGTGAAAAAGATTTCCAGCAGCTAATAATTCCAAATCTTTAGAATAACTTTCAACACTCCGCAGTTCTCCGGGAAATACTTGAAAATTTATTAAATCATCTTTAGTACTATAGCAGTATCTACAACTATGAGAAGTAGTGCTGAAATTCTCACATAAACCGTACATCTGATGGGCACCTAAATTATCACCTGTAAATGCTACAACACTTCCTTTAATGTGATCATTAGATGGCCTGTGGTATATCCCTACTTGTTCCAATTGTTTTATATCGTCTATTAATTGCCTAAAAACCTGGTTTATTCCAAATTGTTTCACATGTTTATCTTTACATAGAAGGACTAATTGAATATTATCCGTTTTAGATCGTATTTCATATCGTACATTGCCTATCATCATATACACACCTATTAGCTTATGTCTAGATTTGGCAGATCCAAGTGGATTACATACCTCAAACGCATCTTGGTACAAAATGATTTCAAGTTTTTTACGAATCCCCGAAAAAAAAACTTTGTTTTTGTAAATATTACCATCATCATAATCTTTTAAAATGTTTGGTTTACTACGATTAGTTGAAGAAATAAACTGATCATCTTCTAATAATTTCTCCAAAGTTTCGAGTATGGGTATATAAAAATAGCTACAAGGGTTATTAGAAGTATTCAATCCTAACAAAATTTCAACAGGTTTTATGAAATTTACATTTTTATTAATGATCTGAAGCCGGCGATGCGAAGTAGAAAAATTGTCAAAAATATTAAATGAAGGAATGGCTTGTTGAATATTTGGTGCTAAATCTTGAAGAGATAATTGATTACAAATGTTTCCGATAGCAGAATTTACAGATTGTTGGTAATATTTGTAAAACATACCGAATTTGGAGAAAATGAAATTCTGAGTGGTTTCTGGAATAATATATTTACTTCTCAATTCTAAAGCAAAATGCTCAACTTCTTTCACAATATCGTCAGATTCTCTGTTACTATTTAAGTGTTGTGGTGCAGTAGTAATACTACTAGTATCAGTAATATTATTACTAGAAATAATTGTATTATTATTAGAATTAAAACAAAAAGTGGGATTATCTTGTTGTACAGGTTCTTTGTGTTTCCGGAATATATGACCGCGAAATGTATTGAAATTTTTAAAAAACTAATCGACAGTGAAATGGACAAGGTATGTTTTGGCTATTTCGAAGATGATCTCCATAATGGATTAATAACTGTTTTTTGTTATCAAGCATCGTTGCACAATTATCTATCCTACATTTAATATTATATTTTAATTGATTTGTATAACGGGTAACTTTGGCTTTACTATGACTTCTATAGACGTGCGACTTAAAAGAATTGAAATTTTTAAAAATAAGATAGCAACAATTACGGTAACACTTATAAGGAGCCCCAATCTGATTTTTATGAATCTGTAAATGTTTTTCATAATCCGCTAAGTTACTAGAAACAAAACCGCAATTCTCTGTCATGCATTCTTGAGACATCTTTTAGTTTATAATAATAATCGAAAAATATATTAAAATTTAAAATATATTAAATTATATTTTAACTCACCTTGGTAAGCGTCTCTGACCTGCGCGACACACACGATGAAATTGCACTTTTGTATGCCTGGAAATAGAATAGAATTAATAACCATGTACCTATCATTGAGGCTTTTTGAAAATAAAAACAATGTACAATTTAAAACTTAGAAGGTTAAAATTTTCTAAAATTTGAAATATTGACTTAAAAGCGATTGTTATTTCAATTAAAACTACAACAAAATTAGTAACAAGTTGAAATAGTGTTTTAAGAACATACCTTTTAAAAACAGCACGATAATGAAACGTATCTGATCTACCAACACACACGACAAAGAAATTGACCAGTCCGATCCACTACAATTTTTTTAACCGCTCACGACCAAAAGATTATCTAGAGTCTAGACGAATTACCAAAAACACTTATTTCTGTTAATAAAATAAAAGATAATTAATAAAATGTTTGATATAAAAGTATAAAAAAAGATCAGTATTATATGCACTTTCAACTACAATCGCTTAGTGGTTTACATTACAATAATTCAATTAATTTTCGTCTTCAAAGTGATGCATTTTGAACACGGAAATTAATTGATCTAAATACACTACGAGTAAATACGCGACAGCAGTAAAAACACACTATATATTGAAATGCTTGGTATATTTACTAAAATTTTTATTGCAGAGTGTTAACCTCACTTTTTTAACAACTTGATACAAACAACAGAAATAAAGTTCACGTTTTTTCACTATTAACTATATAAATATGTTAATCACTATTAACATTTATATACCACTTACAACAAACCAAATTACACTTTTTTTAATTAGATACCTTAATAAACACCAAATTTTGCACTATAAGCTTCTTTCGTAACCGCAATCTGTGAAATGAAATTTTTTTCCTTACTGTTTTAATATTGCGTATTCTCTAATCTCCGTATAAAAAACTCTCCAAAATACTCTCACAAATGAAAATTACATGATGAAATATGTAATTTTCTCAGTAAAAGACGTAAAGTTACATAGGATACTTAAAATTACGTAATAATAATATTTGTTTGTGCGTATAGTAGAGCAAATGTGAGTATATTCTATGTAAGTAGTTATTTTACATACAGTGTTACTGAATAATAAATATTTTATTTTAAAATCAAATATTTTACATAATTTATGTAAATATTTTACTATACAAATTACGGAAATGTACATAAACCACTTAATTATTTTTTACTGTGATGTGCCAAATGATGATTAATTTGTCGTTCATGTAGTACAATTCAATACTTGTGAATTGTATAATGTCGGTATCGTTTTTACGTGAATGATGTAACGTAATCATTTCTGTTTGTTATAACCAATGACTTAACTCTCTCGCACCAACGTTTACCCGAACTACTAATATGAGTATAGTTTTCGAGCAAACTGTAATCTCTTGGCACTATTCGAAACACTGCCACTTTCAATTACTACAGTTTTCAATTGAAAAATAAATAGGTTAACTAAGGTAAAACCCGAGACTTTTCACTGTTGTTTTTATAACACTAACCATGCATGACTAAATTTGCATGTTGTACGTGGCAAGTTAAATTGATCAACTGTAATTGATTTCACTGCTAGTAAAATTAGATGTTCACTTTAATTTTCGATGAAATTGTTGCCATCCGGCTCGAAGGACCAAAATGAAGGATAGTTCTGCTGATAGCGCACTATGAAGTTATTTAAATAAAATAAAAAACTTGTTTATTATTTTAATGTTATTATTTATTATGGATGTATTATTTAATAACTTGTACAATTCCAATGATACTCAAAATTGAAGTCAAGAGACAATCTAAAAATCTACCAAACCCAAAACAATACAATACAACAAACCTAATCCGGTTTTTACTGTAAAGCGATCTATGTACTATATACATAATACTGCTTTACAAAGTATATAAAATTACATATACAAGTTAATTACAAGTACATATAAATTAAATTAAATATCATATGGGATATGCACCTTATTAAAATTCATTCTGAGTAATGCGTGAACAATAGGATTCATCAAAATTTTTGAATTTATAAAATTTGTTGAATTCAAACAATTTATAAAATTTATAGAATTTATACAAATTATGGAATTTTTAGAATAAGTAAAATTTGAGTTTGTAGAATTTATTGAACTGACAAACTTGAAACAATTTATAGAATCTATAAAATTTGAAGAATTTATAAAATTTATAGAATTAATGTAATTTCTTAATTTTTATAAAATTTATAGGTTTTATAATAAATAATAAATTAATTTATTTATAGATTATGTAGAACGTATAAAATGTATAAACTTTATTGGACTTATAGGGTCTCCTAGAATAGGTAGTAGGCTACACCAAAAATAATTTAACTACACTTTTTAACTTGTACAAACATTTTGTTTTAATATTATATTAATTTACACATTATATTTATTGGTACAGTTTTATTATTATAAGTTTGAAGTGCGCAGGATGACCATCACAGACTGATTGATCGTTTATCAATTATTTTCATTTACTTACTGAGAAGGGGAGTAATACAAAAAAATAAAATAATTCGTATTTAACGGATTGCTTACTATTACATATTAACATTCCGTAATAATTGTTGAAATTATTTATTTTAGTGCGTTCTAAAATTAAAATTTTTAATTTGGCGCTATAGTCTTACAAGATTTGTAGAATTTACAGAATTTGTAAGATTTAAAGAATTTACTGAATTTTAAAACTGTACCTATAAAATTTATAAATTTTTCTAAATTTCTGAATTTATAATATTTGTAGAATACAAAGAATTTATAAAATTTATAGAAATAATAGAATTTTTAGATTAGGTAAAATTTAGGTTTGTAGAATTTATAGAACTGACAGACTTGAAACAATATATGGTATATATTAATCCATAGAATCTATAAAATTTAAAGAATTGATAAAATTTATAGATTTTGTGGAATTTATACAATTCATAAAACTAACTAATTCATGGAATTTATCGAGTTTAAAACATATTTGAAATTTTAATATTTATAGTCTTTGTAGAATTTAGAGAATTTATAAAATTTATAGAATTTATTGGATTTTTAAGAATTTAAAGCACTTACTAAATTTTTAAGCTTTATTCAGAGAATATATGGAACTTATAAAATTTATCAAATCTATAGAATTTATTAAAGTTTAATTATTAAAGTTTATAATGAAATGTATCGAAATTTTTATACTTATAAAACTAGTAAAATTTGAGTTTCTAGAATTTATGAAATAAACACACTTGAAACAATTAATAGAACTCAATGAACTTGTAGTGGTACCGAGCGGGAATACCACACAATTTATGCATTCACTGAGTGGATTGAGGTTATCCCAATTATTTTACTATTAAAGATCACAACACAATTAATAACGTCATTTAGTTTTTATGTTTTAGTATTTAAATTTTTATTTATTTAACAAAGTTATTCTTGTTTTACAATTTTTTTACATCTATTGTTCGTTTCACATTTTATATCGACTGATCTATTTTCATCTGTCCCTTTTAAAAGCGCAGTCCAATTGTACTTCCAAATAAATATATGGGTTTGTATGTACAATTAAGGCAGTATCGGAGTATTTTGTTGGTACATTTTCCTCACAAACTTACAAAATTTAGAGAATTTATATTACTCATTAAATTAATAGAATTTACATATTTTGTAGAATTTGTAGAATTTAAAGAGTTAATGTAATTTATAAAATTCAGAAAATTTCAAAATTTATAGAGTTTATAGATATATTAAAACATATAAAATTTATAGAAATTATTGGATTTATTAAATTTATCAAATTAACAGAATTTACAGAATTTAAGATAGTTATTGGATTTTTAAACTTTATAGAATTTGTAGAATTTATAGGATTTTTAAATTTAAAGAATTTATATAATTAGGTACTACAAATTCCATAAACTTTATAAATTCTATAAATTATTTATTTCTTAGAATTTTTTTAGTCCTTTAATTCTAAAAATTGTCTATATCCTAATCGTAACTTCGATTTAGTATCGGTTCATACATATGAGAATTAACTATAGTAATATCTAATATTTTAAACGAAATAAAAGAAATTTGTTGGTTTTTTGTAAAATTTTGATTTTTAGTTTTTAATCAGAGATTATTAAATAGAAAAATAACAATTTCGGAATTAATTCCGAAATTCCGGAATCGGGAACATTCAAATTCGAAAATTCCGGAATTACTTTTTAGCCAAAAGTTGAATGCCCTACTTCCTAACATCTCTTTATGAATTATTCTCATTGTTTTAAAATCATTTAATTGCCTGAATTTATAATACCGCACTTCTTTTCGAAAAACATATGACTAAACACTTATAATTGTTGTTATGGCTAATTTACCCCGCACTGGCAAGCTAAGAATTTTTAAATTATTTATTTTTCTATACAATTTATAATAAATCACAAAAACTTTTGTAGTTATTTTTCACAATTTTTTATTTTTTCGAGCTTGCCGCAAATTAATCAAATAAATATGAAGCACTCAAAATGTTACACTTTGCAAATCGGTTAGGTTAATAATTCAAACATGAACAACTGACTTAAAATTACCATGAAATAGTTAAATTAAACAAATCAGCTAAGTAGTAAGCGAAAGCCAACACACAAATTATTCTATGTGAATGTAATCGAAAATTTGTTTATAAAAGACACAAATCATTCTTCCGAAACTTTTTTGAAAATAGTTCCACTCGATACTTAATTTCTTCTACATACTTAATCAAATTGAATTTTATTTACTTTGTGAGTTATACAGTTCTTATAAATATCGAAAGACGCCTTCCACGAAAAACTACGACTAAAAAGTAAGCGAAACTTTTAAAAAATTTCTTTTTGAATCTATTATACAACATATTTACTTGTACTCTTACGTACAGTCATGTTTATTTACTTCCAAGCTCTATAACAGCAAATTTAAAATAAAATCATTTTTGCTACCAGACTCGCTATGTACCTACTCTTGGAATCTTTACGATATATGTACGTACATATAAACATATTTTTTTGTATCCTCGTTAAAATGTCGGTTTCCTTACTTTTATTGTTAAGTCTGATGGAAAAATTAGAATACCATTCAAAAACAAAATCCTCTCCGCATTTTCATTCATAAACATTATGAAGTTATTTCAAGAATGTTATGAAGGCGGTAACCGCACATTATGCCATTTTTGGTTTAATTAAACTTTATTCTGTTCTTCGCCACTAAATATTTATGTAACTTAAGTATGTAGCTATCTGTAAGACTTGCCTCGGTAATTATAGCCGGAAGCGTTTAGTTTGTGGTATACATATATATGTATGTATGTCCATTATAAACAAACAAAACCAAACTTGTAATTGAAATAAACAAAAAACAAACACACACACATACAATCTAAAAAAATTCTTACTATACTAATAAATTTATTAATTAATTTCAATCGTCCCTGGAGGATATTACATCACAATAAAATTTTCTATGTTTTGGTTTTTCAATGGGTGGGCGGGGAGGGAATTCGGATATTATATGGTATATACACATATTATGCTGTAGGTACATCGAAGAATCAACAAATATTAGATAATTTCTAGAGAGCTTTTTGTTACAATTTTAAGTTGTTGTGATGAGAAATTATTACGTAAAAGATTTTCCATTTTTATGCTTTGTTGTTTTTGTGTTTCCGAGGAAATTTCTAAAATTAAATTTTCTTGTTGACAAAGCTTTCTGAAATAAATTAAAGTTTATTGTTTTACTTATACATACACATACATACATACCCGTATATAATAATCGTTTTTTTTTATTAAAGAGATATGTTAAAATTTCGAATGGAGCAATAAACCTATAAAATATTCTATCATGTCATGGTGATAAAACCATAAAGTGGCATATATATAACATCTTAACTGCCATTGTACATAGTACATACATTTATAATTTTTTTTATTTTTATTGTTTTTTTTTAAGTTATATTCCAGTACATAAATTATATTGTAACCATTGCATGCTTAGCTGGGAGTTAAAAAGTTAATTTCCTTAGATATGTATTCGCCCCATGCACCCCACGCTCCCGGTTCAAAACAAAACAAAAAAACACAAAACGAAAAAGCTCACACAAAAGGAAATAAAAAAAAAAAAGAAAAATTCGAAATAAATAAATAAACTTTAATAATTAATTTCAATTTTTATTTCTTTTCTTTTAACGTGTCTCAGCTTTGTGTACTGTTATACATAGTGTGTGGCTGTGTGTGTGTATTGTGTCTTGTGCTGCCTGCGAAAAAAATAAAGATTTTTTTTTTATTGTTTCAATTTAAGTAATTTACTTTGCTTTCGTTTTATATTTTTTTGTTCGTGATGTTCCTTAAATCTTTTCTTCTTTTGTTTTCTACTTAAGGATTTTATTGTTATTTATTATATTTTTGTGCCTATATACTATAGGGTCTGTATATGTATATAGTCATACATGGAAATTGTGAATTATTGTACTAAAGCCTATGTCGCACACACATAGAGTATGTGTTTGTATTTAATTTTATTGTAAATGATGAGAGAATTGAATTTGTTATTGCTTAGTGTATAAGATTTAAATTAGTATACCAAAACACTTCATTAGATTGGAGCTAATTAGTGTAAGTGACAGAATGGGCCAGATAGTAGTTTAGTTATGTATTTTAATAACTATTCCAAATTTGAAAACTTTAAATATTTCACCCATATTTATTTATTTATTTACTAAATAAACAAGTTAGATTTAATTCGACTTAAAAAATAAAATATTACCAATTTTTATTGAGATAAGCTCTAATGAGCTTTGTTGAGTTTTTCTAAGCAAACTTGGAAAAATGCCGAGAATCAATTTCCTTTTCCTTCCACGTTTCTTTCAAATTCTTTAACAAAATGAAATTTCTTTGAGTTTGGTTCATAGTGTTCTTATAAATTTGACAAACAAAACATTTCTTATAAATTTGACAAATAATTTAACAACAACAACCGACAAATCATTTTGATGGATTGTAACTTTAAATTAGTGCCATTAAACCGCATGCATTCGTGACGATTTATTTAACTGTAATATTTTGAGCTTGGCTTCTAACTTGAGGTGATACGATATTTCCGCCCAGTTTTCGTACAAAGCTTTACATGCAAGTTAATGAATTAGGTGCGAGTTTACTTAAAAAAATACTTTATTTCTCAAGATTAAACTTAAAACTAAAAAACTACAAAAACATTATCTTTCAACCGGACATAACACACGTTGTGTGTTATGGTGGGTTGAAAGTAACTGTCATTGACATTAATGGTGGTGTTAACTTCTCCCTTCTTAAAGATCCGCGTCTCGTGGGTCAAAAACTCAATTTCCTGGGTTGAGTTCCTGGTTGATCGCTGGAAATCTTGTCTTGATAGATCGGCTTGTTGATAAACAGCATTCTTTTTTGATATCTCACTCTAGCTTTATTGGCGAGAAAAATGACGACTCAGCAGATGACAATGGTTATGATGCTGAAGTCAATGAGGATAGCTTCTTTACGCTCGTTGAAAAGATTTTGAAGTTGTTCAACGTTATTTAGATACAAGTTAGGTAAGTATCCTGGGTCAATTTTGACGCTTTTTTCCATTATGTTTACTTTTAGTACCGGTGGCAGTACTTGGGATGTCCTTGCTTCCCTGTTTGTCACAGCTGATTCGCCGATTTTTGTTGTTTCATTATGACATTGAATTAGAAAATTTCCTTCTAAATGTTTACTTCTATTACTATAAACGATGTCTCCTTTAAAGTTGCTTACGAAGATTTTATTGTCGTTTAAGGGTTCGATGATTTGATTCTTATTGAACTGGTAATCATATTTAGCATTTAATCCCTTTATAATTTTTCTGATACAATGGTCCATATGGTGATATCTCGAAAGAGGTTGCATCTCTGGGTGATTCCAAATAATTCGTTTTGATTTAGCAAAAGTTCATTGAATTCCAGATGTATTTGTTTGTTTTGATTAACCGTTGATTTTATGTTGACATGGTTGTAGTTCTGCTTACTCGTCTTAGGTATAGATATGCCGCATAGGATTGTAGAATCTTTAACCATCATCATTGGTTCCACATATTCTATAGCCTCTATTTCATTGGAATACGGCAAGATTTCTATTTCCGTAATTAAGCGGCTAATTTCCCCTTTATCCAGTAAATTGGTGTTAACTAATTTTCCTTTTGCTAACTACGGCTCGAATGATTCCTTTTATTTCCTCTTTGATGAGAGTAAGTCGGTTGTACAGCGTTTGTTGCATCTTATCGTCTTCGTCTTCATTTAGGTGTTCTACAATTTTATTGAATTCGTTGAGCATTTGTGGAGCTGTGTCCATTAATACTCTATTGATTTTGTATTGTTGATTGTTATTGTTAATTACTTGGTTCTGACTTTTCACTATCTGATCCCAATCTGTGGCGTCAGGTGAGCCTGCGATCTATTTCCACGCGCTTCCAATCTAATTTATTGCTCTTCTGCTTCTTCACTTTTGACCTTTAAGTTCTGAAATCCATTGCGAGATTTGCTTTGTTTGGTAAACCATTTGAGCTCGAATTTTGCTTCATTGATGAATGTTATTGATTGTTGGTGTTAATCGTCCAATCAGTTCTTCGTAGTTGTCCAAATTGATGACGTGGATTAGTTTAAAATGTCCGTTATAAATTCGCCCATTTCCTTTTTTTACATTTACTACTGGGGTATTTTATTCATAGATGGTCGCAGATGTTAAACCCCATAGCCATGAGCTAAAAGTTATTGAATGACCGAGTGTACTGAGTTATTATAGCGGTCTGCTGCTATATTGATTAATTCCTTTACTGTTACTTCCTTGTACTCGTTTTGGAGGCATCTGACGACTCTTTTGAATTTGTCCACACATGAAATAAACTTCTCATCTTTGATTTCCATTATCTCGATGTGGAGTATCTCTGTCGGATACGTCGGAATGGGTGTCTCTTGGATTTCCACGCGACTAGGATGTCTATCATATTTGTTGATGTTACAGGTGTCGCAGGTTTGTGTATGTTTCTTTATTAGGCTAGCCATTCGATAGAAGTAGTATTTTTCCAATATTTGTTTTTTATTCTCTGTATAATTCCGGTGTGCCCGTTTGTGTTCTCCTCTTATAATGGCGAACTGGTTTTCCTCGTTGCGTATGTCCGTCACCACTCTTTGTGTTAATCGTATCTTGTAACCCGAGAAATTGTCTTTAACGGCCGGTTCGGATTTAGTCTCTCTTGTAGAATTCTTTTTAGGGTTTCTGTACTTAGTTCAGGCAGGCTAATGTGATGCCTATGGTAAGATGTGTGCGGTTCTTCCTGAGCATAAATTTCTTTCCCTTAGCGTATTAGATCCGTGCAATCTTCCTTAGCACTGTGAATCGTTCCGTTTGTAGATAGGGTGTTCCATTTCTAGTCTTGATAGTGCATCTACGACCTTGTTGATGCATCCCAGTTTGTAAATAATTTCGTAGTTATATTCCTCTAAGCGTGCTTCCCACCTTTTTAATTTGGCTTTGTTGTTTTTATTGCTTATTGCAAACGTTAGTGGTTGATGATCCTGATTATCTAGGGCCCAAACTATAGCCAGCATCGCCTTCTCGTTAGCAGCATAATTCTCTTCTGTTTTATTTATTGATCTAGAGATATAGGTGATGGGGCTGTCCTTGCCGATATCGCCCTGGGATAATACTGCGCCAATTGCGAATGATGAAGCAACTGTTGCCAGGAGGAACGGTTTGTTGAAGTCCGGGAAGATAATTATATCCGTGGAGGATAGTAGCTCTTTGATATGTAAAAATGCTTGGATTTTTTCCTTGTTCATGCTGATTTGTACCTTTTTGGATTGGGTGGCTTTTGTTTGTGCATTTTCTCCTCTTCTAAGGTTGGTCAGTGGCTTGGCTATCTTTGCGAAGTCTTGTATAAAACGCCTGTAATAGGATGCTAATCCAAGAAATGACTTTAGATCCCTTTGATTTTGGGGTCTTTTGTTGTTTTTAATGGCTGCAACTTTTTTAGGATCAGGTTTGATACCCTTATTAGTGATGAGGTAACCCAAGAATTCTGTTTCTTATTTCAGGAACTTGACCATCCTATATTTCTTTGTTTGTGAGGCGTCCAACTTCTTGTCGAATACCCAAATAGGGGAGTTATATGGGCTCTTAGATGGTCTAATGATCCCGTCTTTTATGAGCTGGCTTATTTGTTTCTCCACCTCCTGTTTCATACTATATGATACTGTATAGGGATATGATTTGGTATATATAGGTTCATCCGTCGTTCTGATTTCGGCTCTTACTACAGTATCGATTGTTTCTATATGTTGTTTACGGGTCCGAATAAAATTTTAAATGTTGATACTATTATTTGGAGTTGCTTCTTTGTTTCTGATGAAAGATGGCTATCTCGGATTTCCATATTGTTGACTTGAAGTGATGGTTTTTCTCTTAATGGAATTCTAATGTCTGGTGTTATTATTAACAGGTTGTTTTTTCTGTCAATTATTGCTCCGAGTTCCTTCTATGTGTCGACTCCTATTATGCCATCAAATGATTTTAATCCCGGTAGAATGAAGAATTCAATAGTATTGTTGATGCCAATACTTTTGAAAAATTGTCCGCTAATTTTCTTACTGATTCCGATGTCACCTCTAGCTGATCTGATTTTAAATTGAACCTTAGTTGAGATGGCGTTATTGGCTAATTGTGGAAAGTTTTTATTTGCTCCTGTGTCGATCAGGAATTTAAGGATATTGCCATTTTTATCCTTATACTCCAGGTATGGTACGCTTGAGAGGCTTCCGTCATAAAATTTACTTCAGCATCATCTTCAGTATACTGGTTGTCATTGGATATTTCGCTTTCCGTATTGTCGTTGACCAATTGGTTATAATAGTCTTCTTCTAGTTGTGTTATCATGTGGTTGATCCTCTGTTGTCTGACTGGTTCGTAACGGTGAGAAAATTCTCGTTTTGCCATTGGATTATCTTGATTGGTTGGACGGTTGATATAGTTCACCTGTCTCGTTTGCATTGATGGGTCGATATCCATTGCCGTTGGTGGCTTCGAGTTCTTTGGCCTTGGTGTTGGTAAGTTGTTTTGATTTTGGTTGACATTTTGATTTTGGTTCACATATGATATTCGGTGATTTTGGTGTTGTATATTGTAGGCCATGTTTCTCCGCTGTATTGGTATTGTACTATCGTTTTATTCGCAAATTTGGTGAGTTGTTATATGAAATTTTGATTTATTGCTGTTATCACATTGTTGACATTTCTTTTTGTGTATTGGCAAGTTTTCTGAAATTCAGGTTTTGGATTTTCCAGACAGGATGCGTATGCCTCTAGTAGCGTAGTTGGTTTTTTGAATTATAAGCATCTTAGATAAATCTCCATTCACCCCCGGACGAAAATGTCTAAGGCTCTATTCTTGTATGTTTCAACCAAAAGTTGATTGTTTCAGCTGAATAGTCCTCCGTTTTGACTTTGTTGACTATTTATGAGAATTGGTGATTAACAGTAGCATAGAATTCACCCACTGTAATATTTTTTTATGTTATGTCGCTGAACTGGTATTCTAGCGTACGGATATCCCTTTTGTCTGCATAGTGTAAGGACAGACATTTTTTTATTGACGCCCATTCCTCATCAAAAATATTATAAGATATTAAAGCGGAGTCGGCGTTGCCTCGAATTTTTTGTTTTATTTGTTGAAGTATTGCCCTGTAGATCGGTTTATCTCGCATAATGTTGTAGTCGTGTAGTATAGCTTCTACGTTATACACCCATGAGATGTACTGCATGGGATTCCCATCGAATACCTGCAGTTATCTTTCACAATCAGGTAGCCTGCTTATATCTTTCAAGTCTTGTTCATTTCTTGGTGTTACCAATGTTGTTGTTGTTACGGGAATCACAGGGTTTTCTAATTTTTCGAGTCGTCTTTCGATTTTTTTTGTTAATTCGATTTGGGCGTTCAGGGCCCCAGTTAATTGCTGCAAGGCGGTTTGAATTTGAATTAACTGTTCCGTCATTTTTTATTAAATTGATTTGTTTAATTTTCAGATTTTTGTTATTATAATATTGTTGCTTTTTATTTTTTACTTTTATTATTAAAAATGTTGATTATTAAAATTTTATATTAAAACTTACATTAAAATGAGTTGGATTATCATTTCCAACTATTTTTTGTGTGTACTCCGGGTGATTGTACACTTGAGACCAGTCGAGTGTGCTTTTGGACGGTACGTAGTCTTTCTTTTTGGATGTTAGTGTTATTATTGACTATCGGCTTACTGCGGTACGTTTTAACTGTCACTTGCACTATATTTGTTGCTATAGTTTAATATTTGCTATAGGCTTTCACTTTTTATTAAGCACTGTAGTATAGTATTTGCTATACTCTTAAAAAAAAATTCTACAATAATAACTTTACCGACTGGTCCCTGTTTCGGCCCCAGTTAACGAGTTAGGTGCGAGTTTACTTAAAAAAATAACTTTATTTCTCAAGATCAAACTTAAAACTAAAAAACTACAAAAATATTTTATCATTTTATACAATAAAAATAATTGAAGTTGCATAAAATGTATGGAAAATTACTTTCAACCCCTGACATAACACACGTTGTGTTGATTCGACAAGTTTGCTCGTGTCTCATAAAGCACATTGTGTTTGCTCGACATTAATGGTGGTGTTAACTTACATCATAACGACAAGACCATCTAGCATCAGAAAGGTTTTTAATGGATCGTACATTTCAAGAAATAGTTAACACTACCACTAATTCAGAAAGAAGAAAAGTTGAACAATTCTTGCAAAATATTAAAAAAATGTTGCTGCATTTCGGCAACAATCTGCTGCACAATGTACAAAATGTTTAATTCGTGCTTGAAGCCCTGAATAAATGCCAGACATGTTTCTAGCGTTGTACTATCAAGTTCTCCCTTTTCTAGCTACTCATTCCACTGTCATCAAAAAATTACAATTATTGATGTTTCCAATATTTAGTGTTTTCCCTCTTAAAGGCAATGTTCGGCTAGCAAGTTTTCGTGTAATGCTCACAACTCGTTTGAGAACCTGAACGCAATAATTTTTTTCCTTTAGAATTTCTGATTTTAAGAGTCAGTCAAAGCAGTTCAGTCAAAAATTAAAACGCTACTCAGTCAAAATAGTTTTAGACTGAAATACCTTTTCAGAAGGAAATTCAATCCAAAAACTAAAAATTCAAGTCAAAACTTTTTTGACTGGAATTCTTTTTGGATTTCTGACTGAAATTCCTTTTAAAAATGAGAATCAGTCAAACAACGAAAAAGGAATTCCACGCAAAATTTTTATCCGGCAGTCCAAAATAATTTAGTCAAAAATCGAAAGGGGTTTAATTCATAATTTATTTTTGATAAAAAAGAGATTTGGGTCTAAGAACAATTTGACGTAAAGGCATTAAGTTTATTTGGGCTGAACAACCATCTTGAAAGATACTTTAGTGACATTTTTTTGGGCTGGAATACCTTTTGATAAGTTTGCTTCCATTTCCAGGAATTCTGGAAAAGGAAGATTTAATTTTCAAGTATTCTGGAAAATGGAGATTTATTTTTAATATTAGGCTGAAAATCTGTATTTTCCAGAATATGCTAAAACCGTTTCGGACTTACCCATAAACTGGACGAACCATAACATTAATATAATTTTTTACAATAATTTTGCCTAGGATTCCTTTTTCAATCTGATAGTTTGAATATCATTTTCAAAAAGAATTTGAGTCAAAAATCCAAAAACAATGCCCAGTTAAAAAATTTTGACTTGAATGCCTTTTTAATTTTATGGTTGAAATACCTTCTGAAAAGGCATTTTAGACTAAAA
Source organism: Tipula vernalis (assembly GCA_958295665.1). Taxonomy (NCBI): domain Eukaryota; kingdom Metazoa; phylum Arthropoda; class Insecta; order Diptera; family Tipulidae; genus Tipula; species Tipula vernalis. The sequence continues at coordinate 201,163,678 of OY282560.1, forward strand.
ATATTTTAACTGAGTTACCTTCTTTTTTTTGTCCGAAACTCTTTTCTATTGACTGGTGGCCCGGAGCCGACGTACCGGTCTAAGAAAGCATTTCAGTCAAAAAAAAAAAAAAAAACAAACAAAAGGTATTCCAACACAAAGAGCATTTCAGTCAAACTATTACTAACGGAAATTCCTTTTTTTTAACTGAAGTTCCTTTTTAAAGGAATTTAGTCATAATATTTGAATGAGAAATTTTATGACTGAAACTCCTTTCGTTTTTTGACTGAATTGTGTTTGGCTGCATTCCTGGAGAACAATTTTGTCTGGAATTCATTTTTAATTGTTTCATTTTTAATTGTTTTTTCAAAAAGAATTCCAGTCAACAAAGTTTTGACTTGAATACCTTTTTAGTTTTTTGATTGAACTTCTGAAAAGAAATTTCGGTATAGAACTATTCTGTTGCCTTTTAATTTCTGACTGAAAATCCTTTCTGTTTTTGATTGAAATATTCTTGGCTGGAATTCCCGAAGCCGCTTTTATGCACTGACTATAGTTTTCAAATAAATTATACACAGTAAAAAATTCCAATTGAATTTTACGTGCATTTGAGAGTGGACAAGAATGCCATACCTATTCCTGTAAGTTTACAGAAGTATTTAAATTAAAATTTTGAACTTGAATTATTAGTCTGTAGATTTTTACAAACCTATATTAGTTAAATATAGACTCCATATGCAAAATTACATTTGAAAGGTAATATATAGAGCTCGGTAGCCCAAAGAAATTATTATTTTTTTTATCGATGCCGGTAATAATAAAAATAAATAATACAAAAATAAATTAATTCAGTTATTCAATTAACACTTCGGTTTAATTAAGAATTTTAGTTAAAAAATTTATAATTTTTGATTTGCTGTTCATCTTTTGTTTTCTTCGATCTTGAAAAATTAATAGTTATATTAAAAACCGCCCGTTGAATGGTCTCAAAGGTATGTGACAGCTCGAGCAGATATTCGATATTAAAAACGAAATAACTTGCAATGAACAGCACTCGGTGTTTATCATTTCGTTTTCAATATAAAAATAAAAAGTGCTGTAAAATTGATCATCTTCGAGATCTGAGAAAATAAGAAAATAATCAGTGCTGGAATATTCAGGTCAATTAGAATTATTAACCTACTATTACTTTACTATACCAATCCATGGTGTGACCACGGTTGATACTGTTAAAGTTAGCCGAAACATGCCGGCCGAAAGTGAAAAGTCGATAATGCAGATGTATTAGTCCATGCGAACGTAAAGACATGGTAATGAAGATTGTGTAATTCCAGCCGAAAGTAAAAAAGTCGATAGTGCAGATTATGCTATTAACATTCCAGCCGAAAATAAAAAATTGTATAGTTATCAGCCGAAAGTAAATAGGATACATGGAAGTAAATAAAATTTTTTGTAAATAGACTTACGTGGAAAACTTTGTTTAACCTAATCGTGGAAAATATCGGAAAATCAAAAGAATCCACAAAATTGGAATAAAATCAGCCGCTATAGTGTTTATCTGAAGTTGAATCGCTTTTGTGTGATTTGTCAATAGCTATCGAATGAAAAAATTCTGTTCAAGTTTTCCGTGAGAAAGTTCGGAAAATTCGATTTTCCAATGTGTGTTGTGCCTCTAGAGTCTTATATCTGGAGATGAATTGCATTGATGTGACTTGTCAATAGTTACCGCAGGAAAAAAATCCAGTTCATGTTTCCCGTGGGAAATCTCAGAAAATTTTAAATTTTGGAAAATCGAATTTTCCGAAAGTGAACTAAATTTTTTTCCTGCGATAGCTATTGACAAATCACATCAATGCAATCCATTTCCCGACATAACACTCTTGAGGCTGATTTTATTCATCCCTTTTTTACTTTCGGCTGGAAACTTTTTAAAATTTTCCGAGATTTCCCACGGGAAACTTGAACTGGATTTTTTTCCTGCGATAACTATTGACAAGTCACATCAATGCAATTCATCTCCAGACATAACACTACAGAGGCTGATTTTATACAACTTTTCTAATGATTTTTGAAAAATCGAATTTTCCGAGATTTCCCACGGGAAACATGAACTGAATTTTTAGAGGCTGATTTTATAAAAATTTTCTAATGATTTTTGGAAAATCGAATTTTCCGAGATTTCCCACGGGAAACTTGAACTGAATTTTTTCCTGCGATAGCTATTGACAAATCACATAAAAACGATTCAACTTCAGATGTACACTCTAGAGGCTGATTTTATTCCAATTTTGTGAATCATTCTGATTTTCCGATATTTTCCACGACTAAGTTAAACCAAGTTTTCCACGTAAGACTATTTACAAAATTTTTTATTGCAATCCATGTTTCCTAATTACATTTGGCTGTCAACCACTAAATTGTTTATTTTCGCATTATCGAAATATTACTTCCGGCTAACTTTAACAGGGCTCCACGGTTGCTGTTATTTCATTATGACTCTTCAAAAAAATCATCTTTAAGCAAATGAGGCCACACTTCTTTTACTTCTGTTATCCGTGGATTTGTAGCCAGAAACTTTGTTTGTGCCGAAAATGTGTTGCGAAAGACTGTTTTTATTTCATCGTTAGCAGGACTATTTTGTTGTGCATATAGAAGTTGCTGTTTAAGCCACAATCTTTTTTCTTCAGACCTTCTTTTCGCTTTCGCAATAATTTCGAATTCCTTGCGCTACAGTCAGTCTTCTTTTTGCTTATTGATAAGTCAATTTTGAACGGCGGCGCATATCACTAACTATGCAGTGAACAAACTTTGATAAGAACCTGCCTGGTGGTTTCTTGCTATTTAAAATATCTAATGACACAGCCGATGGCGAATATTGACCTTCTGAAACATTACATGTGTTTAATACGGTACCCGATGTATGAGAAGATGTATTTTGAAGTGAGCCTTCTAGTATAACAGTAGCAGATGTGCCGGGTGCTGGAATCCAAAATTGATTTTCTGGCAACAGGAGGAATGGAATGTTATTTTCACAGTAATGTTCTAGAACGTCTCTGTCGTCAATTTCTGTACCATACGATTCCAATACTAATTTTGACGCGCTAATACTGGCTGCATTTGCTGTATACAAATTTTTGAATTATACGAAAAATACTAATTTGAATAAATTTATTGTTTTATCAAAAAATATAAGCTAAATATTTTAATCACCTTTTTTGGTAAGTTTGGAAATATATGTATATCCCCCAGAAAAATAAAACTTTTTTTTTGAAGACGATTAGAGTCTCAAATTTTTGTAACGTAATTTAGCATTAATCTGTAAATGTATATTTTGAATTGTTTATAAAATTGATCTATTATATGCATAACAAAATTATTTCTCGTCAAAAACAGGGAATTGCTGATTGTAATATAATTGCTCGCATTGATTTACCGACTTTTTGTAAATTAAAAGGAAAAGGACAGGTAAGGATGCAATGTGGAATTATAATATCGTTTGTACTAACGTCAGTAAGTAACTTCATAAAAACCTGATTTGTGCATATATATCACAGTAAAGGCGTTTCCAAGAAATGCTACCCTAGAATAATTATTATTAATTAAAATATACTTAATCATTAAACAGGTGAGCATTCCATCCATGTTATTTGAAACTGTCAAAGATTGCCCAGTAAAATATTTTATGTTCTTGTACGTTACAGTTTTAACATGAAATTTATAAGTGTCGGGAATACTAATTGAAAAATTATGAAACTGTGTGGGTAGCAAATGTTTTATTTCTATTTGGTTTAAAAATCGTTTTCCAAAAAGTGTCGATTGTAAACTTTGATGTCTTACGGTTAAAGATTTTGTTAAGTTAAAAAAATGTCTAGCCTTTGAAACTATTTGCTTAAAATATTGATGTTATCTCTCGCAGAGCGAAGCGCATAGTTCAAAATTTAACTAAAGGTGTTGCAAATAATGATGCTTTGGTCTCAATATAACATTTGGGAACAATAAAACTCTGAGCTCGAGATATCTACATATCTATCAATCCAATTAAACAATAAATTAAAACCATTTCAAATACGTTGTCATTTAGGTTTTCAATTTTATCGTGAAGTACTAAAGGTAGCAGTGTCGGTAAGTAAAAATTCTGCATCGCATGTTCTGGAATTTTTTTGCAATTTCGATTTATTATTGGAAAGCTAACATTATATTTGAGTAGTTTCTGTACTCTCGCAAGTGTTAAATTTAAATATTCATACGTAAACCAATTGGTACTAACAAAATAATGTAGAGCTAAACATATGTATATCATAAGTAATAATTCCTTCATATAAATCATGCGCAATACATGGGGGCAGACCGGAATTACTTACGTGAAAATATTTTAATGCGTTGAAACATGAATTACTCTTAATCCTCTACTAGACTCATTTAAGTTTAAATTAAGAACATCCGAGGTATGTATATGATTCCTTAGATCTTGTTTCTTTTCTAGTTCGGTAATTTTTTCGGAACTCTGATAAACTCAAATGGTAATACCTACAAAAGTATTGATTTGTACTGAAATTTTCAAGAAAGCCACCTATTCGATGTGAGCCTAAATTATCCGCCTGTTTCTGCAAGTTGAATACCAGTTGTTTCCAATACTTTTAAATCAGAAACTAGTTGTTCGAAAATTTTACTCCGTCCAAATAATTTAACATGCGACTCCGTACAAATAAAAACCAAATTGATGTTATTAACTTTTGATCTGTTATAAACATGTAAATTTCCTATCATAAAGTAAACAGCCAACAGTTTATGCTTTGATTTAGCTGAACCCAAAGGATTACAAACCTCAAAGGGATCTAGATAAAAAATTAGTTATATTCTCTTCTGGTTATAAAAGAAACTGTTGTGAGTATATAATAAACCATATGTATAATCTTGAAGTGATTTCATATTTTCTAATATGGGTACTTAATACTAAAACATGTTAGTTTGGACCGGCTTGGCATTAAATTTAGATGTATGATCTGTTATTTTCAAATGGCGTTTATAAGCGGACGACGAATTATCTTTTAACAATTTTAAGCTAGGGATAAAAATTTGTGACCAAAAGCAAAATTTGTGTTTTTAAATTATCATGTTCCCTAATATTTTGAAAAATGGTCTCAATGGTTTTATTGACTTGTGAAACAAGTAAATCGGAACAGTGTGAAATTTTTTCGACGATTATATCAATTATTCTTTCTGGAACATTAAATTCGCTTTTAAGTTGTGTCAACATATTTTCCATCTCACAACTACATAATATCAATAAATGAGATTTATTTTCAATAAAGCCATCTATTTATGGGTTTTTCTGTTTGAGTTACATTCAAATTACGCTCGATGTTAGATTTTAAAAATTTTGTGAATAAAATTAATATGACTTCGAAAAGTTTTGGCATTTCTAAAAATTTTACAACAACCATCCAGGGGGCACTTTAAATTGAAATTATTTAGACTTTGTAAATGTTGCAAAATATGACGCATTGTAGCTTCTACCACCAGAGATTTGAATTGACAACCTTGTTTGGTACAATTAAAAATGTGTTAGCACTTGTGCACAGTTTACAATAATATAATTGTTTATGCTGCCTAAAATAGTGAGACGCGTACGTATTATATTTTGAATAAACTTTACTGCATTTATTAAAAACACATTTGAAAGCTGCCTTTGATTCCAGCCTATGTAACCGTAAATGTAAATGGTACTTCTACTGAGAGACACATTTCCTACCACAATTTCCGCAAGTAATCATAATGGTTTAACACAGGATATTACAATAAAGGAAGGGTAACCAAAATTTGTAAATGGATCAAAAAACATATGCAAGCTTCACCACTGTATCAAAATATTAAATATTTAGTTTTTAATTTAAAATCAAACATAATAATAATAATATTTGTCCACGACTAACGTATAATATACTCATTATACGTGTGTTTCTTCAATTTTAATGATATCCATTATTCACTGCTAGATTATCTAGTAGTCCCTTCTTCTATTATTCACTACTACCAAATAAAAATTTCATTTTTGGAAATTTTATCTAGTAGTCTCTTGCCATTTTCATTATTATTAAACTTAGACGTCAAAATGTCGACGGAAATTATTTTCGGTTTATTTAAAGGATTTGATAATAAAACACAATTTTTTATCGGTCGTGGACAAAGTATCGTATTCTACTCGCATATATCGGCTGTAATTCACTCAGATGATTTACGACACTCGCCTATCGGCTCGTGTCAGTAAACGTCATCTTCGTGAATAACAGCTATTATTATATGCTCGTTGAATAATGTACTATTTCGCTGGAAAATAATAATACGTATATTATACACCAAGGTTGAGAAGTATGCTATTATAGCCCGAGCGAGTTTATAACTCGAGACGTGAAGCGTCGACGGTCATAGTAAGCGAGGGCTATATTAGCACTTCTCAAGCGTGGTGTATATACTATTTTTCCCACTTCTAGTCATAGAAGGCACACCAACCATTAAGGTTTTTTGTTGATAATAAAATTAATTTCATAAGGAAAACACTTGCTCTTTAATAATATTAACTACGAGTATGTCGAAGTAGCCCGAATTTTTTACTGAATTGTAGTAAGCGTAAATTTAAAATGACACTGCATTTTGTTTTGTTATTTGAAGTTTTAATTTTGTTGAGTGAAATTATCATAATCTAATGTCTGTGAAGTAAGCCCGAAAATTATCCCAGAAAAGTGTGTTGGCAACACTAATATATAATGATACAACAATATCACGATATTTTACCTGTCATCCCAGAAAAATATATCTATCCTGACGTTATTTAGTGTCAGCCCGGAAAAAAACTATCATGCTATTTTTATGTCATCCCGAAAAAACTATTGTGACAGATATTTATCCCGAAAAAATATTTTTCCAAGATATATGAATTAATAACATGTAAAAATATTTTTTGGGATAAATTTATAAGAATATTATTTGTGTTTTCTAGCCAATAGCTGCACATTTTCAATACGAAAAGCGGAGCAATAGTTAAACGTAAGTTGTAATTCCAAGAATTGGTACAAGAAACCATCACAAGCACAAGTATAAAAATTCTAGATCCAACTAGGATTCTTAAAAGTCATACAAAATATGTATACAGGTTGCTTATGGCTACAGTAAAAAAAAATGTGTTAGCCGTTACGCAGATATAGTCCCATGAGTCATATAAGGTATCAATTAACGAGCACGGCTTGGTATAGGTTTTGTAGGCCATGAATACAGCTTGCTTATGGCCACCAAGTCATGAAAGCCATAAAAACATTATGAGTATTATTTTTCATGTTCAGCAATAAATTATGAATCACTCTGTAAATATACTCCAAAGTGTGTTTTGTAAAAAAACAAAGTGATTCTTAGAAATCTCAATTCATTTTCACGCTATGGTTTTATAGGGATGAAATTCCATGGACAACAGTGCGTCGATAGCACATAAGAGAAATTTAGTTCAGTGATTGAAAATAACTCTCTATCTATTTTTCACTCGTTCATAATCAATGTTTAAAAAATTATAATGATACTTTCTTAGAAAAGCAGAGTAATAATGTCAAAAAAATTTTCTTTTTTAGGAAAAAAATCATTTTGAAAAGAGGAATAAATAAAAAAAATATTGCTATAATTCCTCTTCAAAAGCACCAAAAATAAAAAATAAAAAATTGGAAAAATATTGGCGTTAGTATACTGGGTACGTCGCCAAAATCAGGTAAGGTGTATACTTTTTAAAAAATATTGAATGTAGAATGATGTTTCTATGGTTTTTTAGGAGATGAAAGCCAATTTTTTCCGGAAAACTATCTCATTTTCTGGAAAAATTTTAATTTTTTTTTTTTTATCAATTTTTGTTTTCCAAAATCAGATGGGGTGTATATTTTTTAATGAGTTTTTATGTTAGGATTGTGTATCTATAGTTTCGAGAAAATTTTCACTTTTTTTTTTATTAATAATAATTGCTTCATCAATCTATGTACCATAAATGCTAAAAACTGCAAGTTTTTTGAACAAAAGATATTTTTTAATATAATTTTAATTCGATGTATAACTTGTGTTCTTCCAGTTATGGAAGTCGTGCAACACAAAGTGAAGATTATGTTTGATACAGTACTAAATAGTTTGTTTTACTGACATATTTGATAGATAATGGAGCGCGAAACTCGTGCCTTTCTTGACAAATTTTACGCCTAAAGCTAATTCTCTGTTACGTACCAATTTATGGCCCAATAACGTCCCTGCGTGACATTATCTGTATTGATATTGTTTTTCGACATAATTCGGGAACATTTTTTTTATAAGATCAAATGTACTTATGTTTCACTGAACTTAATTTAAAATCAACGAAGATACAAAATATAAATATAAAATGTCAGATTTTATAACACGAAATTTGTTTCAAAAGTTATAAACTGGAATTTTATGTTATGTAGCTTGCAAAGTACAATTGGTTATTTGATTAGTGCATTCCTGTTGTTATGGCAAGGGACTAATTAATATTTACGGCCGATTAAAACGATTATAAGATGGTGGAGAGTTATTGTGACATATGATTTATTTTTGATAACATTTAAAACATATCTACAAATTGCGGGATGTCCATTTTTCGATGAAATTGCAATACGTGCTGGGTGGGTCATACAATTACTGGGTAATACTTGTATTGCCAAATTTGATGCAAAAGTTATAAATGTTAGTTTAAAATAAATTAACAATGTTGAATGTAGAAATTATAAAAATGTATTTACGTGCTAATTTTAGGCTAATTGTGAAGTACCTGACGAAGAAGTAGGTTTATTTTGGAATTGTATTTGTTTTGTCTGTTCTACTGTAACTAAGGACATTTAAAAGTTACTATTTCAAATTGTTTATTTTATATTTTTTTTAAAATGGAAATAATTATTCCTGCCGGACATGATTATTCCAATTTGAGGTTAAGTTCATTTTTTGTCCGAAATGTATTCATTTGTGAATTATGTGCAATAAGAAAGGAAAAAGTGTTCCCGAATTTGGAATTGTTTCCGTATTTTACAATGTACTATCAAAAACTTAACCTATAAATAAAATTAATTGTAAAAGGACGGATCGTGACTATAATGCAAAAAGAAAGTGAAACCGAAATGTTTTTCGTTCCGATTTAGGGTTACGTTCCCAAATTTGTTTTTTCGTTTCGGTTTGTTAATTTTTTTCTGGTTTCATTTCGGTTCGGGTTCAAACCCGGTTTAAAACCGGTTCAACATAGCTTCACATAAATATATTAGGAACTGAAATTTAAAATCATACCATTACATAGCTCCTACAGCCTCCAAGGTTTGCAGACATATTTATTGAGGTATATTAAGGTATACCGTTAAGTCAGCCACTTATGTTGCAGGGTGAGCGGAGGAGGGTTGGGGGGGTAGCTATAGCAAAATGGTATTTTACATGCTTTAATTTGGTTTAAGTTTTATTTTTAAGCGATAAACATTGAACGACATATGATATTTCAAATTTAGTGTAAAACTGAAAAGTTGAATATTTTCATATGACCTCTTTCTAAAGTTTTCATTGGTTTTTGACATATGAAGATTCCAATACCCTTGATAATCCGAATTGAAATGTTTATTCTTCTTACCATTAGCCGTTCGGATAAGTAACTATCGAATATTTGTAAAGTTTGATCCAGTTTTAGTGCAAAATGATAATTGTCATTTACAGTATTACGAAAATCTAGAATAGTTTAAATTTCGCCCCAACAATACTGAATTGTATTATTCATAAATTAGATTTGAAAAAGAAAGTGAAAAATGCTGGTGAAACCAATTAAAGGGAGATTTGTTGTACAAAGAGTTCAAGTTTGTCAGGCTACTTTGACTACTGTCAGGCTACTTCCAAGTTTGGAAGGACGACAACCAAACCCATTGTAAAATTGATCGCTTAGACAATTATGGGAACCAGAAAATTTGAGGTAATCAGGCAATAGGAAACACTAAATCACTTAAGCGTATGGCAGAGAGCCAGTTTTCCCTATAACCAAAGGTGGTGTTGAATACGGAGTGATTTACCGTCTGGTCCTAGTTAAAATAAAAATTACGTTTAAAAATTCCACTCTCTGCTTATAAATCGATTTTTCTATACGAAGTGATTTCCTGTTTTCCCGTTAGTAGGTATACAGAAAATTGAAATGTTCATAATTCAACCAATTATTGTTTTATAAAAATAAAACAGAAACCAAATTAACGAAAATATTGTCAACATGAACTCTTATTCGAAAAGATTTTTTATATTTTACGTAGTTTCAGAAAAAATTTGTAATATACCATTTTGCCCCATTTTTATCCCTCAGCAGGAAGTCTCCGACGAACGGCAGACGTTTTTGTAAAAGTTTCCGTTACCTTATTGAACATACTTGCAACTTGGACTAGTATAAGTATAAAGTTAAATTTTTAACGATAATTCATTATTTAATTTAATCAATAAAATATTTTGTAGATTATTTTCCATCAGATTCGTCCATTTGTCACTCAGTAAAGGTTCAATGCAGAAAAAATGTTACATAAAGTTTGATGCACAAAAATTCACTATATCGCTATATCTAAGAACATCACCATTAGCTGGAGACCTCTACATGCGTGAGCTAACGACATTTAGTATATAACGACTTAAACATTTAGTGCTTGAAGTTTTCACGTTTGTTTTCATCATTCGTTTGATTAACAGCCCATTTAAGTTCAATGAAATGTTGACGATTCAGATGCAACATACAAATATCGTAAAAGAAAAAAAAAGAAAAACTATAATTAAAAAATCAAACGGCTTAAGCAAACCAGAGAAACAATTCTAAAAAATTTATCTAAGTTATGGTAGGCAGAAATCCAATGAATATAAGTGGTCTATAAAACGAAATGGATATAACGACTATTTTGGCTATAGCAACCGAATTTGGTCGGTCCTTTGGAGGAAGTGCTAAATGAACAAGCAAATTATCGAAAATGTTGATTTCAGTGAATTTTTTATTAATTTTATTTTTTTTTAGCTTTTTATATGCAAATCTATCCGAATTTAACTAGAAACTTTTAAAGGTTTTTCCGTTTTTATGAGATATGGAAAATTTTCGTGCAAAAAATACTTGAACCGAAACGAAAAAGAACGAAATAAACCGCATGAAAATATTGCTACGGTTACGGTTCACTACATTTTGATTATTTCGTTTCGGTTCTAGTTTTCGGTTGGTAAAAAATTTAGGTTTTTTTCGGTTTTCGGTTTACGGTTCGGTTCCGGTTTCACTCTCTGAGCAAAATATAAATTAAAATAAATAATACGGCACACAAACACTAGTGTGAAGTTTATGACAAATTGACAAAAAAAAACCTTACAATAGCAAAAAAAATAGTGTAAAACCCAGTATTACACTTTCGACACAATCTAGTAAGGAGATGGCTTCATATATTTTGTCCTTTTTTGACAAAATTGTGTAGCTTACACATGCTAAAACTAAATAAATGTGGTGAATTGTGTTGAAGCTCGAAGCTTTTACTAAATAGTTACGCAGAAGTATGTTTTAAGTATAAATACTATATGTATAATAAAAATTAAAGTTTTGTTAATTTTTATAAGGCATTAAAATTCTATACTGTAAATATTTTAGCTCATTACAAACGTAAATTGAAACATTTATTAACCAATAACAGGCCAACGTAGAGATTGTTCCCTGGATCTGAGTTTGCCATCACATTGGTATGCATTTAGTGGATAATAGAAAGTGGTCGTCATATTAACGCGACCCTCAATAAACTGGTGGCTTTGGAGAATATACTACACATGATTTTAGTATATTTCTTATTTCAAAATCGACCGACGTCCTTTTAGCACAGGCCGATCTCGTCATCAACAACAATAATTGGTCCTTTCTTAATTTTTTGATTTGATTTTAAAGTTTCGCAAAGCTAACAGGACCAAAATCAAAAATTATTTATGAATGTCTATCTCTTTTAAACACTCTTTTGATCTTTATTGATGAAAACAAAGAGGTACAAACATTTTTTTTTTTTTGTTTATTGATTGCATACAAAATTGTTTTTCTATCTTTTCTAAATCCTAATCTAAATATTTGTTTACAAACTTATGCTGTGTGCCTCGGAAGACTTTTCAAATTAAACTTTTGCAAGACCCAGTAATTCATGCAATATTTAAATAGATGTCACTAGGTTAAAAGTATTCAATTGTGCCTTACAGCCAACTAAACTTTTCAATGACTCATTTAAATAAATGACGTCTAAAAAAAATAAACGTTTATTAAAAGTATGTACATAAATCAAAATCAATATATATATATATATATATATATATATATATATATATATATATATATATATATATATATATATATATATATATATATATATATATATATATATATATTTATATATATATATATATTTATATATATATATATATATATATATATATATATATATATATATATATATATAAATGGTGTTCAAATTTGAGGTATCTTTTTAAATTTTAAATAAAGTACATTGGTTCCGGTTAATAATGAAAAAGAATGCCATTCAAGTGACCTTATCTGCTAGCTCGGCAAGATGTCAATCTTTTACCAAAATTTTGAATAACTTTGCGCGTAATGATAGTTCAATTAGTGATATTTGCTCGATGATGTTGGCTTTTAGGTGTTGAACAGTTTGAGGATTATCCGTATAAACTCTACTCTTCAAGAAACCCCTAAAGAAGTTCAATGGCGTTAAATCGCATGATCTTGGAGGCCAATTCACGTCTGCTCTTCGAGAAATTATTCGATTATTCAACTTCTCTTTCAAAAGATCGATTGATTCCATTGCTGTGTAGCATGTTGCACCATCCGGTTGAAACCACTTATTCTGCACATCAATATCTTCCAATTGACTCCACAAAAGTTGTTGGTTTGAGACTTAATTGCTGTGAACGACGACGAATTGATGCCCTTGGCTCTTCAGCAACACTTCAGCAACACTCTCACAGCTGCAATATTTTCACTTGAACGACCACTACGATAAAAAATGTTGCTTCTCTGATCTTGAACTGAACCAGTTTCTTCACATTTATCAATGATAAGTTTAATAGCATGGTTTTTCAGACCATTTTCTCTATCGTATTTTGAACGAAATTTTCTTCCAACTTCTGAATAACTGGCTCCATATTTAAAATAAGCTTTAATAATTAAAACACGTTGTTCACTCGTGTATCGATCCATTTTAGCTAACCGAAATGTTTGTACTTGTCGTACCAAAAATATAAATGGCGGAATATTTAAAAAGATACCTCGGCTTTATATTAATATACATAATTTGTGAGGTTATGTTACGGTAATATTATTATTTATTTGTAGATAACACGAAACTATAACAAAACTGAACTTTGTAAGCATATATTTGCTAATGATAATGCTTATATCCGCAAATACTTAAGACTGTCTGCTCATTTACTTAATAAAATATGCTGTACATTCGCCCACCATAAAACTTTTAATTGTTTCAAATTTTCAGTGGAGCGAGCTATATGATCACTGGTATAAGTTTCAATGGATATGATATACTGTGTTTATGAAGCTTGCACACATGCCAAAATAAAAATTGTTGTACCGACTGCGTTACACATATTTAAATCGTAAACTTTATTACATTATTAATTTAATGACAGTATGCGATAATTCTGGTAAATTTATGAATATTTGTTGTGCATACCCCCGTTTCCATATATGACGAAAGGGCCCTATGGAATAGTCAATTATATCGCAAACAAACATTCCCGCCTCATGGATTTTTTTCTATTAGGTGACGGTGGATTTAAATGTTCATTATAGATCCGGCAGCTAAGATCGGAGTTTTGAAGGAAGGAGGATTCTCTAATCGACAAATAGCTGAAAAAATTGGTAGGAGGAAAACCGTTATAGGATCCTTTATCAATAATATTAAAAATTATGGTAAAAATAGAGAAGGACACATTGCGGAGGCTACAACGGCCACGGATAAACGGGCGATCATTCGATCAGCTTCAAATTCATGCTTATCAGCGTAAAAAAATAAGGCAAAAGCCAGAGTCAAAGCTAGCTTACCAACAGTTCGACTTGTGATTAACAATGCTACGCATCTTAAATTGAAAAAAACTCCAAAAGAAACCTCCTTTGAATGCATCACGCAAAGCAAACTGATTGGAGTTTGCCAAAAACCACATATCATGGAAGCAAGAATGGAAACAGGTTGCATTTTCAGACTCATGGAAATGAAACTGATGCCCGTCAGAACCATCCAAATTAATTTTTTTTTCGTTTAGGTTAGTAATTTATTTTTATTTAATTTGCTTTTGATATTCAATTACATTTACTTACTACGTATTCTAAAAAATGTACATATGTCATACAAATTGAAAAGTCATCGAAAAGTAACCTAATAAACTGCCTTTTCAGTAAGCAACTATGAGGAAATAGCGAAAGCTTCAAAATTTGAAAAGTTTAGTTTGAAAAGTCTTCTTTCAAGTACTAAAGCGCAATAGAAGATATTGTTCTGTTTATATGTATATATTCTGTGGTATTGTGACATTGGCTTGAAAAAGTGCAATAAAAGCAAACCATGGGTGACTACGACAGAAATGGTGAGTTAGAAAGAGACAACATTGTTTTATTTACAAATGTCAAATGATTAATGCTATACGTATTATTTCTAAATCGCAAAATGGGTAACAGTGCACGTTGCAAGGCACTAAAAAAACGAAAAATTTTGGTTTCATGTAAAAATAAATTGAAACGTTTTGGTTTTATGTAAAATTTCAAAGCCTTCTAGATTATTATTACCTATATTGTATAATATTGATATATAGTAAGCAATGCCCTTACATAACTAGCTGAGCAGTGGCATCGAAATATGGCATTGTTGAGATGCCAGTAGTAATACCACTACATTCGGCGTTATCGCTTTTACCACTTTTTTTATTTCTGGTTATCATTTCGTTTTTTTTTACATTTAGTTTGCTATGGTCAGAATATTACTATCCACATATGACCTATAGTTATGTGAAAAATTGAATTGTATTGATTTCTTATTTCCGTATAAACATTAATAATATACATAATAAATGTTCTATTCTAAGTTAACTTATTTTATATTGTTACAAAGTTATTATTGTTATATTCTATTTCTTTAAGATATTCACATAGTGATTTGTACTTTTTGATGTTTTCTGATTTTAAAATGTCCTCAACCCCAACACTTTTCTGAAATTAGTGGTTCTTTGCATGATCTGCTCTTAGCCTTATGTTGTATGAATTTAATTCAATTTTATAGAACCACGGTTATCTTGGAGGCACGCTGTTTAATGGATGTGAAGTTTTCCACACTTTTTTCCACAGTAATATGTATACAAATCATATTGGAAAAAAACAAATCATATTGGATTCTAACTAGTTTTTCATGTGTTGGTGCGATTGTACACTGTTAAGAATCCGTATAATATAATTTTACTAAATTTCGATTTAAAAAACCGAATAAAATCAATGCAATATAATTTTTGTTCAAATAAATTATTATTAATGCAATACGTAAAACTAATTTAATTTGAGATAACGATATTTAGTATTTGATATTACTATACAACGGTGAATTGTTTATTCTCAATTATATAATAAAAACAGTTTTTAAGCACAGTAGTAACGGTATGTTAAACTAATTTAATTAAATTTATTTAACGCCAGTTCGTTTATATCCGATAGTCAGTATACAAAAACGTTTATTTATTTTTTTTATATGAAGTTTTGCTAAAAACAAATGCCACGATATGAAGTTTAAAGTAATAATAATAATTTACAATAGATTGGTGTCATGTATTTTGAAAAGGGAATAATCCATAACCCTTTAATATCCAGGAAAACGATGAAATAAAACAGCCAATTCTAACACCTTTATAGCTGATTTATCAACTAAACTTATTATTAAATCTATATTTTTCGATGCAACTTACAAACGTTCTCTTTATTTTCTGTTAAATACAAAATTTTGCTCAAATCTCATATTTTGTTTGCTAATAAATTTCAAAAACAACAGACATAATTTCATAAAAAACGAAAAATGACCTCATTTTATTTGCAATTTTCTTTGATTATAAAGGGTCAGCGGATTATTTAATTTAAACAAAATATGTTAAATAGTATTTCCGATTTTTATTATAACCTTCAGCGTTTCTTCAAGATAATTTTAATTAACATTTTTGCAATTTTATTGGACTGGTATTTCATATAAAAAAATGTAATCAAGAACGTTTTCTGCTACCAGTTAAGCTTGTTCAATCAAACATCGAAGTTCTAAAACTAGAAACCAAAGTTACAAACCACAAAAATATCAAATAGTTTTAGTTCAACATATTTATTATTTGGTTCCAATTGGAATTCAAATATACTTCATTCAAAATGTAATTTCTTTAAAAAATCTTTCGAATAAAAGTGATTTCGTGGAAAAATAAGATCATTCAGAGGCAATATTAGTGGAATTTAGTCAAAATAATATATGGACCATAAGAAAATGAATCCAAATCACTGGCAAGTGGCGTAAATGACATTCAACAATTTTTAGTCTTAATCGCCAGAAAAAATATCCAGTTTAAATTAATTCTTGATATAAGAAATAGTTAATAGAGATAATGGACAACAATTTTAAGCAGCTACTACATGTACTATCGCAACCTTAGTTCAAATATCTAGAAGTATGTGTAAACGGTCAATGACCGATATCAGATAAAATCTCAATTGCGGTACGAAAAGTTTCCAGGCTAATTTATTCCCCTGGGTAGGGGGTACTTTTTAGAATCGATGGACAGTGAAGTACGTCAGCTACACAGCTAGCACTACATGTACTATCCGGAAGTGAATTCAAATCTCCGGCAAGGGGTGCTAAGGCCCATTTATCAGTTTCAGCTAAAATCTCAATTGTTAGAAAAAGTTTCCAGGCTAATTTATTCCCCTGGATAGGGGTGAGTTTTTGGGCTCAATGGATGAAGTAGTAGGCCGTCTACTACATGTACTATCCGGAAGTGAATTCAAATCTCTGGCAAGGGGTGCTAAGGCCGATTTATCAGTTTCACCTTAAATCTAACTACCTAAAGTTTCCAAACTAATTTATTCCCCTGGATAGGGGGTAGTTTTTGGGCTCGATAGATGGAGTAGTAGGCCGTCTACTACATGTACTATCCGGAAGTGAATTCAAATCTCTGGCAAGGGGTGCTAAGGCCCATTTATCAGTTTCAGCTAAAATCTCAATTGTTAGAAAAAGTTTCCAGGCTAATTTATTCCCCTGGATAGGGGTGAGCTTTTGGGTTCGATGGATGAAGTAGTAGGCCGTCTACTACATGTACTATCCGGAAGTGAATTCAAATCTCTGGCAAGGGGTGCTAAGGCCCATTTAACAGTTTCAGCTAAAATCTCAATTGTTAGAAAAAGTTTCCAGGCTAATTTATTCCCCTGGATAGGGGTGAGTTTTTGGGCTCGATGGATGTAGTAGTAGGCCATCTACTATATGTACTATCGGGAAGTGAATTCAAATCTCTGGCAAGGGGTGCTAAGGCCCATTTATCAGTTTCAGCTAAAATCTCAATTGTTAGAAAAAGTTTCCAGGCTAATTTATTCCCCTGGATAGGGGTGAGCTTTTAGGCTCGATGGATGAAGTAGTAGGCCGTCTACTATATGTACTATCCGGAAGTAAATTCAAATCTCTGGCAAGGAGTGCTAAGGCCCATTTAACAGTTTCAGCTAAAATCTCAATTGTTAGAAAAAGTTTCCAGGCTAATTTATTCCCCTGGATAGGGGTGAGTTTTTAGGCTCGATGGATGTAGTAGTAGGCCATCTACTATATGTACTATCCGGAAGTGAATTCAAATCTCTGGCAAGGGGTGCTAAGGCCCATTTATCAGTTTCAGCTAAAATCTCAATTGTTAGAAAAAGTTTCCAGGCTAATTTATTCCCCTGGATAGGGGTGAGTTTTTGGGCTCGATGGATGAAGTAGTAGGCCGTCTACTACATGTACTATCCGGAAGTGAATTCAAATCTCTGGCAAGGGGTGCTAAGGCCCATTTTTCAGTTTCAGCTAAAATCTCAATTGTTAGAAAAAGTTTCCAGGCTAATTTATTCCCCTGAATAGGGGGTAGTTTTTAGGCTCGATAGATAGAGTAGTAGGCCAGCTACTACATGTACTATCCGGAAGTGAATTCAAATCTCTGGCAAGAGGCACTAAGGCCGATTTATCAGTTTCAGCTAAAATCTCAATTGTTATAAAAAGTTTCCAGGCTAATTTATTCCCCTGGACAGGGGTGAGTTTTTGGGCTCGATAGATGGAGTAGTAGGTCAGCTACTACATGTACTATCCGGAAGTGAATTCAAATCTCTGGCAAGGGGTGCTAAGTCCCATTTATCAGTTTCAGCTAAAATCTCAATTGTTAGAAAAAGTTTCCAGGCTAATTTATTCCCCTGGATAGGGGTGAGTTTTTATGCTCGATGGATGAAGTAGTAGGCCATCTACTACATGTACTATCCGGAAGTGAATTCAAATCTCTGGCAAGAAGTACTAAGGCCCATTTATCAGTTTCAGCTAAAATCTCAATTGTTAGAAAAAGTTTCCAAGCTAATTTATTCCCCTGGATAGGGGTGAGCTTTTGGGCTCGATGGATGAAGTAGTAGGCCGTCTACTACATGTACTATCCGGAAGTGAATTCAAATCTCTGGCAAGGGGTGCTTAGGCCGATTTATCAGTTTCACCTTAAATCTAACTACCTAAAGTTTCCAAACTAATTTATTCCCCTGGATAGGGGGTAGTTTTTGGGCTCGATAGATGGAGTGGTAGGCCGTCTACTACATGTACTATCCGGAAGTGAATTCAAATCTCTGGCAAGGGGTGCTAAGGCCCATTTATCAGTTTCAGCTAAAATCTTAATTGTTAGAAAAAGTTTCAAGGCTAATTTATTCCCCTGGATAGGGGTGAGTTTTTGGGCTCGATGGATGAAGTAGTAGGCCGTCTACTACATGTACTATCCGGAAGTGAATTCAAATCTCTGGCAAGGGGTGCTAAGGCCCATTTATCAGTTTCAGCTAAAATCTCAATTGTTAGAAAAAGTTTCCAGGCAAATTTATTCCCCTGGATAGGGGTGAGTTTTTGGGCTCGATGAATGGAGTAGTAGGCCGTCTACTACATGTACTATCGGGAAGTGAATTCAAATCTCTGGCAAGGGGTACTAAGGCCCATTTATCAGTTTCAGCTAAAATCTCAATTGTTAGATAAAGTCTCCAGGCTAATTTATTCCCCTGGATAAGGGTGAGTTTTTGGGCTCAATGGATGAAGTAGTAGGCCGTCTACTACATGTACTATCCGGAAGTGAATTCAAATCTCTGGCAAGGGGTGCTTAGGCCGATTTATCTGTTTCATCTTAAATCTAACTACCTAAAGTTTCCAAACTAATTTATTCCCCTGGATAGAAGTAGTTTTTGGGTTCGATAGATAAAGTAGTAGGCCAGCTACTACATGTACTATCCGGAAGTGAATTCAAATCTCTGGCAAGAGGCGCTAAGGCCCATTAACCAGTTTCAGCTAAAATCTCAATTGTTATAAAAAGTTTCTAGGCTAATTTATTCCCCTGGATAGGGGTGAGTTTTTAGGCTCGATGGTTGGAGTAGTAGACCGTCTACTACATGTACTATCCGGAAGTGAATTCAAATCTCTGGCAAGGGGTGCTAAGGCCCATTTATCAGTTTCAGTTAAAATCTCAATTGTTAGATAAAGTTTCCAGGCTAATTTATTCCCCTGGATAGGGGTGAGTTTTTGGGCTCGATGGATGAAGTAGTAGGCCGTCTACTACATGTACTATCCGGAAGTGAATTCAAATCTCTGGCAAGGGGTGCTAAGGCCCATTTATCAGTTTCAGCTAAAATCTCAATTGTTAGAAAAAGTTTCCAGGCTAATTTATTCCCCTGGATAGGGGTGAGTTTTTGGGCTCGATGGATGAAGTAGTAGGCCGTCTACTACATGTACTATCCGGAAGTGAATTCAAATCTCTGGCAAGGGGTGCTAAGGCCCATTTATCAGTTTCAGCTAAAATCTCAATTGTTAGAAAAAGTTTCCAGGCTAATTTATTCCCCTGGATAGGGTGAGTTTTTGGGCTCGATGGATGAAGTAGTAGGCCGTCTACTACATGTACTATCTGGAAGTGAATTCAAATCTCTGGCAAGGGGTGCTAAGGCCCATTAATCAGTTTCAGCTAAAATCTCAATTGTTAGAAAAAGTTTCCAGGCTAATTTATTCCCCTGGATAGGGGGTAGTTTTTAGCCTCGATAGATGGAGTAGTAGGCCAGCTACTACATGTACTATCCGGAAGTGAATTCAAATCTCTGGCAAGGGGTGCTTAGGCCGATTTATCAGTTTCATCTTAAATCTAACTACCTAAAGTTTCCAAACTAATTTATTCCCCTGGATAGGGGTAGTTTTTGGGCTCGATAGATAAAGTAGTAGGCCAGCTACTACATGTACTATCCGGAAGTGAATTCAAATCTCTGGCAAGAGGCGCTAAGGCCCATTAACCAGTTTCAGCTAAAATCTCAATTGTTATAAAAAGTTTCCAGGCTAATTTATTCCCCTGGATAGGGGTGAGTTTTTGGGCTCGATAGATGGAGTAGTAGGCCGTCTACTACATGTACTATCCGGAAGTGAATTCAAATCTCTGGCAAGGGGTGCTAAGGCCCATTAATCAGTTTCAGCTAAAATCTTAATTGTTAGAAAAAGTTTCCAGGCTAATTTATTCCCCTGGATAGGGGTGAGTTTTTGGGCTCGATGGATGAAGTAGTAGGCCATCTACTACATGTACTATCCGGAAGTGAATTCAAATCTCTGGCAAGGGGTGCTAGGGTCCATTTATCAGTTTCAGCTAAAATCTTAATTGTTAGAAAAAGTTTCCAGGCTAATTTATTCCCCTGGATAGGGGTGAGTTTTTGGGCTCGATGGATGAAGTAGTAGGCCGTCTACTACATGTACTATCCGGAAGTGAATTCAAATCTCTGGCAAGGGGTGCTAAGGCCCATTTATCAGTTTCAGCTAAAATCTCAATTGTTAGAAAAAGTTTCCAGGCTAATTTATTCCCCTGGATAGGGGTGAGTTTTTGAGCTTGATGGATATAGTAGTAGGCCATCTACTACATGTACTATCCAGAAGTGAATTCAAATCTCTAGCAAGGAGTGCTTAGTCCGATTTATCAATTTCAGCTTAAATCTAACTACCTAAAGTTTCCAAACTAATTTATTCCCCTGGATAGGGGGTAGTTTTTAGCCTCGATAGATAAAGTAGAAGGCCATCTACTACATGTACTATCCAGAAGCGAATTCAAATCTCTGGCAAGGGGTGCTAAGGCCTATTTATCAGTTTCAGCTAAAATCTTAATTGTTAGAAAAAGTTTCCAGGCTAATTTATTCCCCTGGATAGGGGTGAGTTTTTGGGCTCGATGGATGAAGTAGTAGGCCGTCTACTACATGTACTATCCGGAAGTGAATTCAAATCTCTGGCAAGGGGTGCTAAGGCCCATTTATCAGTTTCAGCTAAAATCTCAATTGTTAGATAAAGTTTCCAGGCTAATTTATTCTCCGGCATAGGAATGAGTTTTTGGGCTCGATGGATGAAGTAGTAGGCTATCTACTACATGTACTATCCAGAAGTGAATTCAAATCTCTGGCAAGGAGTGCTTAGGCCGATTTATCAATTTCAGCTTAAATCTAACTACCTAAAGTTTCCAAACTAATTTATTCCCCTGGATAGGGGGTAGTTTTTAGCCTCGATAGATGAAGTAGTAGGCCATCTACTACATGTACTATCCGGAAGTGAATTCAAATCTCTGGCAAGGGGTGCTAAGGCCCATTTATCAGTTTCAGCTAAAATCTCAATTGTTAGAAAAAGTTTCAAGGCTAATTTATTCCCCTGGATAGGGGTGAGTTTTTGGGCTCGATGGATGTAGTAGTAGGCCGTCTACTACATGTACTATCCGGAAGTGAATTCAAATCTCTGGCAAGGGGTACTAAGGCCCATTTATCAGTTTCAGCTAAAATCTCAATTGTTATAAAAAGTTTCCAGGCTAATTTATTCCCCTGGATAGGGGTGAGTTTTTGGGCTCGATGGATGAAGTAGTAGGCCGTCTACTACATGTACTATCCGGAAGTGAATTCAAATCTCTGGCAAGGGGTGCTAAGGCCCATTTATCAGTTTCAGCTAAAATCTCAATTGTTAGAAAAAGTTTCCAGGCTAATTTATTCTCCGGCATAGGAATGAGTTTTTGGGCTCGATGGATGAAGTAGTAGGCTATCTACTACATGTACTATCCAGAAGTGAATTCAAATCTCTGGCAAGGAGTGCTTAGGCCGATTTATCAATTTCAGCTTAAATCTAACTACCTAAAGTTTCCAAACTAATTTATTCCCCTGGATAGGGGGTAGTTTTTAGCCTCGATAGATGAAGTAGTAGGCCATCTACTACATGTACTATCCGGAAGTGAATTCAAATCTCTGGCAAGGGGTGCTAAGGCCCATTTATCAGTTTCAGCTAAAATCTCAATTGTTAGAAAAAGTTTCAAGGCTAATTTATTCCCCTGGATAGGGGTGAGTTTTTGGGCTCGATGGATGTAGTAGTAGGCCGTCTACTACATGTACTATCCGGAAGTGAATTCAAATCTCTGGCAAGGGGTACTAAGGCCCATTTATCAGTTTCAGCTAAAATCTCAATTGTTATAAAAAGTTTCCAGGCTAATTTATTCCCCTGGATAGGGGTGAGTTTTTGGGCTCGATGGATGAAGTAGTAGGCCGTCTACTACATGTACTATCCGGATGTGAATTCAAATCTCTGGCAAGGGGTGCTAAGGCCCATTTATCAGTTTCAGCTAAAATCTCAATTGTTAGAAAAAGTTTCCAGGCTAATTTATTCCCCTGGATAGGGGTGAGTTTTTGGGCTCGATGTATGAAGTAGTAGGCCGTCTACTACATGAACTATCCGGAAGTGAATTCAAATCTCTGGCAAGGGGTGCTAAGGCCCATTTATCAGTTTCAGCTAAAATCTCAATTGTTAGATAAAGTTTCCAGGCTAATTTATTCTCCGGCATAGGAATGAGTTTTTGGGCTCGATGGATGAAGTAGTAGGCTATCTACTACATGTACTATCCAGAAGTGAATTCAAATCTCTGGCAAGGAGTGCTTAGGCCGATTTATCAATTTCAGCTTAAATCTAACTACCTAAAGTTTCCAAACTAATTTATTCCCCTGGATAGGGGGTAGTTTTTAGCCTCGATAGATGAAGTAGTAGGCCATCTACTACATGTACTATCCGGAAGTGAATTCAAATCTCTGGCAAGGGGTGCTAAGGCCCATTTATCAGTTTCAGCTAAAATCTCAATTGTTAGAAAAAGTTTCAAGGCTAATTTATTCCCCTGGATAGGGGTGAGTTTTTGGGCTCGATGGATGTAGTAGTAGGCCGTCTACTACATGTACTATCCGGAAGTGAATTCAAATCTCTGGCAAGGGGTACTAAGGCCCATTTATCAGTTTCAGCTAAAATCTCAATTGTTATAAAAAGTTTCCAGGCTAATTTATTCCCCTGGATAGGGGTGAGTTTTTGGGCTCGATGGATGAAGTAGTAGGCCGTCTACTACATGTACTATCCGGAAGTGAATTCAAATCTCTGGCAAGGGGTACTAAGGCCCATTTATCAGTTTCAGCTAAAATCTCAATTGTTATAAAAAGTTTCCAGGCTAATTTATTCCACTGGATAGGGGTGAGTTTTTGGGCTCGATGGATGAAGTAGTAGGCCGTCTACTACATGTACTATCCGGAAGTAAATTCAAATCTCTGGCAAGGGGTGCTAAGGCCCATTTATCAGTTTCAGCTAAAATCTCAATTGTTAGAAAAAGTTTCAAGGCTAATTTATTCCCCTGGATAGGGGTGAGTTTTTGGGCTCGATGGATGAAGTAGTAGGCCGTCTACTACATGAACTATCCGGAAGTGAATTCAAATCTCTGGCAAGGGGTGCTAAGTCCCATTTATCAGTTTCAGCTAAAATCTCAATTGTTAGATAAAGTTTCCAGGCTAATTTATTCTCCGGCATAGGAATGAGTTTTTGGGCTCGATGGATGAAGTAGTAGGCTATCTACTACATGTACTATCCAGAAGTGAATTCAAATCTCTGGCAAGGAGTGCTTAGGCCGATTTATCAATTTCAGCTTAAATCTAACTACCTAAAGTTTCCAAACTAATTTATTCCCCTGGATAGGGGGTAGTTTTTAGCCTCGATAGAAGAAGTAGTAGGCCATCTACTACATGTACTATCCGGAAGTGAATTCAAATCTCTGGCAAGGGGTGCTAAGGCCCATTTATCAGTTTCAGCTAAAATCTCAATTGTTAGAAAAAGTTTCAAGGCTAATTTATTCCCCTGGATAGGGGTGAGTTTTTGGGCTCGATGGATGTAGTAGTAGGCCGTCTACTACATGTACTATCCGGAAGTGAATTCAAATCTCTGGCAAGGGGTACTAAGGCCCATTTATCAGTTTCAGCTAAAATCTCAATTGTTATAAAAAGTTTCCAGGCTAATTTATTCCCCTGGATAGGAGTGAGTTTTTGGGCTCGATGGATGTAGTAGTAGGCCATATACTACATGTACTATCAGAAAGTGAATTCAAATTTCTGGCAAGTGGTGCTAAGGCCGATTTATCAGCTTCAGCTAAAATATCAATACCTAAAGCTTCCAAAGTAATTTATTCCCCTGGATAGGGGTGAGTTTTTGGGCTCGATGGATGGAGTAGTAGGCCGTCTACTACATGTACTATCGGAAAGTGAATTCAAATCTCTGGCAAGGAGTGCTAAGGCCAATTTATCAGTTTCAAATCCACATTCATCAATAAATATTTTTCTTTTCTAATTAGAATAAAATTGTATCACAGACACAATTTAAGTAATGAACTTTAGTACATGGAAAGTTGTATATACCTTGTTTTAGTACTTCAGCTTCACATACATTTTAGCAAGAGGTGCTAGTCCGTGTACAAAATTGTTTGTTTACATTTTTTTCATATGGAGTTTCGATTAAAACATGTCCATTAAAATTGCAAAATTGTCAATTAAATTTATCTTGAAAAAACGTTGAAGGTTACATTAAAAATTTAATATACTGTTTAACATATTTTATTAAAACTAAATAATCGGTTGAGCCTTTAATATCTAAGAAAACTACAAATAAAAATTTACTAACTTTTCATATTTTATGAGGTTATGTCCATTGTTTTGAAAATTTATTATCTCATATTTTAGATTTGAACAAAATTTTGTATTTAAAACAGAAAATAAAGGAACGTTTGTAAATTGCATCGAAAAATATAAATTTAATAATAAGTTTAGTTGATAAATCAGCTAAAAATATGTCAAAATTAGCTGTTTTATTTCATGGTTTTCCTGGTTTTAAAAGGGTTATGGATTATTTCCTTTTCAAAATACATGACATCAATCTATTGTAAATTATTATTATTACTTTAAACTTCATATCGTGGCATTTTTTATTCAATTTATCTCAGTTTTATGATAGCTGCTTTTAGCAAAGCTCCATATAAAAAAAAACGTAAACAAACTTTTTTGTACACAGACCAGCGAAACTAACGAAAAGTTTATGAACTAGTTTCACAATTTATTAACTAGGGAAACAGCGCCATCTAATAATTATTTTGTTATATTAATAAATAAACATAGAGTTAAACAAATAGAGCTGAAATAAGCAAACGTCAGCATCGAAAATTCTGTGCGAAAAAGAGGAAGACTAAAATATATTAGGGCCATATTTAGAATTTTATTCTATGGTTTAGAATAAAGTGGGTTGCTTAAAATAAAACAATTAAAGTTTAAAAAACATTTTTATTTTAGATGTAAATACACTTATAATTATTTTTAAATTCAATATTTTTAATAAAATTAATTTTATTTTTACGTTACACTTTTAGTATGGACCTGGTAAAAATAATTGTAAACAAATCATAAAAAACCAACAACAACAACATTTGCTTTTTTTTTTGATAATGGTTGATATAAATGTAATAAATTTAAATTCAAAGTGCACTTTTTTTTATCCCAAATTCCAATATTTACATCACAATTTTAATTTCGTTATATATAAACCACAATAAAACTTATCGATGAAAAGAAATTCCAGGTACATAATTTGTTGGGAGTATTGTCACAGAATACAACCAGAAGAGACATAACACTGTTTTTGTATGGAAAAATTTGGACTCATTTTTTTGACCTTGATTTGCCGAAGGTAAGAGAAAGTTGGGTTATGTATTCTTTAGTTTACTGGTTTTGATTTAAAATAATAAAAATTGAGAATCGTTAACAGTGTAGTTAGTGAAATTATTTGACAAGTTTTGTTTTGACAGCATATGTAATTTGTATTAACTACAATAATATTCAAAAATAATTATACTTCAACGTCCAAAAAAGAAGGTAAGATGAAAAAAAAATTTGGTCCACTCAATGTCTATTCTGGTTAATCTTTCTTCTGTGGTATAGTTACGACATTTTCCGATTTTACACTTCATTTTGATAATTTTAAATTTTCACGAAACTACGCACAACCACGTTTTAATAACAATAAAAATTAAATGGTTCGTTTACATAAAAGTAAGCGCAACCATATATTATTCGTAAGAAACTAAGAACATATATATATATTATATATATATATATATATATATATATATATATATATATATATATATATATATATATATATATATATATATATATATATCCGTCCTTCTCCAACTGCCAACGCTTGAAATAGAAGATATTATATAGGAAAAAACTTTGTTTCAAATCTATAGTACAAATCTATGTAAATAAATTAGAGGTTTACTAAATATTTAGCATTTTAGAATTTGAAAAGTTTATCGATTGAAATTTACCCTTTCTTATAAATAAATATAGAGAAAAAATTAAAACATTTTGTTTTAAAAATGCACCTGAAACTGCTTATGTTACTGTGTAATAATCCAACAAATAATTCTAACAAAAGTTTCGTATAATTAAATAAATTAAAATCGGATTTAAGAAGCAAACCCAAATATTTAAAAAATCTTAGAAAATTTGAGGGAAAACATAAAAATATACCATATTGCAGGTCTGAAAAATCTTTGGGGAGTTTTAATACATAGTTTTAATACTACTGCCGCCAGAATACCGATTAAGACTTTTGTCCTTAAAAAAATAATTTAGACAATGGGTCTTAGCTAAGACAGTCTTAAAAGTCTTAATTTCAGAATTGGCCTGCAAATATAATTAATATATTTACTCTAGTGGTAAACACTACAACTATTATCATGTTTCCATGACAGAGTTAACCTAGGTTAAACTCGGTTTATGTGCATGGAAACGCGTATTAGGGTCAAATAAATTATAATAACTATAAGGGAAATGAGGTTATGTTTCCATAGAAAAGTTGCCTGCCCACATCTTTTCGTTAAAAAAATATTTGGGGTTCTCTCGTCAGGCGTCGAGCCAGTAGTTTTAACGAAACATTTTGTTGTTGTTTTCAATTAAATGTCAAAGAGTCATATTGTTATGAATGAAAATTTGTTTTCTAACTTTTATGTTTTGTAATCAGTTTTGTTTGATTAACAGTGTCACGTTTTAAAGAAATATTTTGAATATTTCTTTAAAACGTGACACTGTTAATCAAACAAAACTTAAAAGTTACAAAACGAATTTACATTTTTAAAGTTCAAACTCAACACAACCGGTATAAATAATACTTAAGTGTAATTTTGGTGACATTGAAATGGTGTTACGCCAAAGCCGCCACCAAAAGAAGTACCACATATTCTTTCTCCTATGCAGTCTCCTTTATCTGCCCCAGAAAAAATTGAAGAAGTTATTTGTGTTTTATTAAATTTTAAAGGTGTTCCTATTATTTATTAACCACAACCTTTAGATTCACCAGCTGAATCTGCTTCCGTTGAATATTTTCATACTAAAGAACGTTCGAAAGAAAGAAAGAAAAATGTTGAACCGAATAAAACTGATGATAAACTAAGTAATGCTAAGACACTATTAAAAGCTCGGCGAGAAGGCAAGCAGAAACGCGAAAAAGAAGAGGCAAAACGGCAGACCGAGAAAGAATGCGAAGAAGAGAAACTCGATGATGTGGATGTGAACGGTGGCAAATCTATGGTTAAATTGAAAAGCCGTTTGTGCGGTATTCCCCACGTTTCTTCTCGTCGATGTACTACCACCGTGCGTATTTAGAATTCGATTCAATTCCACTTTATTCCCGTTAGTGTTTAAATGGGAATCTGTCGAAGAACCTTTTCTGCATCTTTGTTTCTTGCATTAAATAAATCCATAGCCCAAAGAATTAAATTGGTCAGGGTTCTCGATGTTTTTTACTGGGCGGTCTTAGCTCAGGTTTGCCCTTCCTTTTCTACGAGTACCAATCGAACCTCAGCACTCGATCCTCCATTTGTTGTATCTAGGATATCCTTTTTACTTGTCTCGTAATTCATGGCTTCCACATCAGCAATTGTATGTTGTTTTATTTATGTTGTGTTTTGATTACTAAGGTCAATGACCTTGAAATGTTTTCTTGACACACGATCATCAATAAAAAAATTTAATTCTATTCTATTCTTAATCTCAATTAATAAAAAATTCTTATTTACGATGCTTTAACAAATTAAAATTGTGATTTGAGGAACATAACCTCAATTTTATAGAAATGCACATAGTATTCACAACACAACACAAATAACAAATAAAACAACTTTGTTATACGTAATCCAATTAAGATATATACCAATAATTACGTATAGTAATAATAATAAAATTTAACAAAACCATAAGTACATTGTATACATTTTGTGACAGATAATTCGTTAAAATAAAATAAACAATTCGTTAAATATAAAAACAAAATATCCGAATTTTCGTTAAATAGCTAGTACTGCCGCTCTGGTGATACAACACGAAATCTCAGATGTTGGCGCGCGAATTCTAACCTAGCTTCCCTTATAGAATTAAAATTTATTTGATTAGGGTAGAGTTTCGTTAAATCCAA
The DNA here is from genome assembly GCA_958295665.1 of Tipula vernalis. Taxonomy (NCBI): domain Eukaryota; kingdom Metazoa; phylum Arthropoda; class Insecta; order Diptera; family Tipulidae; genus Tipula; species Tipula vernalis. The sequence goes on from OY282560.1 coordinate 201,192,816, forward strand.
ATAAACTCGACGAATCTTGTTTGTTTGAGTTAGATTGTATCTGTCAAACATTTTTTTAAATTATAAATGGCGCATCGCATATTATTAAATATATTTCCCCAAAATAATTAAAAAAATACACAAAAATGTCGATGTCAACGTTATGACGATATATCAAAGCAAAATAAAAGTTTGGTTTTTGTTCAATACGCAATTTTATTTTTTTATTCTATCGAAATATTTTTCTTCAACTCTAAATCCTAGCTCTGTTCATGGAAACGGTTCGGGTTAGCGACACCATATTTTCAACTCAACGAAACCTAAACCTATTTAAACTCGGTACATGGAAACATGGTATATGTACGTGAAAAATAAAATTTTTCAATTCCTACTCTAAGTGGAATGAAATTATTCATTCCGGAACGAAATTCTATGGCATTGTTGTTGTAAAAATACCGAAGTACCCTGCGGGCGCAAAAATGTATATATAAAAAGTGAACGACTTAAGCCGGTATTCCATTATGAAAAATCTACTGACTGCTGGAAAAAATGAAAGAAGACAAAAAAAAAATGTTACATTAGAGTGACAAAGAAAAAACTATTTTTTCATTTTTTTTTTTATAGCAAAATTGTATGGATAAATTTTGACAGCAAACAAAAACATAACCAACAAATATGAACAAAATTATGCGTTATTCTTAATTCGTATATTTTCACCTCTCAAAATTATCTAAAAAATTAAATATTATTTTCACCCATATCAGAATTATTTTTTTTTCATTTATTTTCCGTCACAGAATAAAAAATAAAAAATAACTTTACCATAAAAATGACGTACTATGAAAATTAATATTGTGTGCGAGAAATATGTTATCATCCGTACACAAAATTTATGTAGATGTGTTAGAGGGTTGCAATAAAAAGTACTCCATTTGATACTTTTTGTCAATAATTATGGCATCACACTAACACAGCCACAACTTTTTTGTAATAAAAATGTTTACTGACGAAGTTGGGTGTCTCATTCACACAACCACCGATTTTATATTTTTATCTCAATATATTTTTGCTGATAAACATTTTTTCACAATGGAATACCGGCTTTACGAACGGTTTCTTATATGCGGCACTACTACCACAGAAGAAAGATTAACCAGAATAGACATTTCGTGGACCAAATTTTTTTTTTCATATTACCTTCTTTTTTGGACAATGAAGTATAATTATTTTTGAATATTATAGTAATTAATACAAATTATGCTGTCAAAACAAAACTTGTCAAATAATTTCACTAATTACACTGTTAAGGGTTCTCAATTTTTATTATTTCAAATCAAAACCAGTAAATCAAAGAATACATAACCCAACTTTCTCTTACCTTCGGCAAATCAAGGTAAAAAAAATGAGTTCAAATTTGTCCGTACAAAAACAGCGTAGTTACAAACCAAAGATAAATTTTTGTTTTTCAGTGAATTTTTTTTTTTTATTAGAAGCGGCGTGTTGTTCATCGCTTGTCCTAGAGCCCTTGTAATTTAAATTATTTAAATAGAAAAAAATTGAAATAAAAATTGAAATAACGTATTTATATAAAAATTACCAAAATTGTTTTTATTTATTTATCAACCACCAAAAAGGTATGTAAAAATTCAAAATGACAGGTCTCCAAATATTTTCTAATATATTTGAAGAGTTTTTAAGAGAAATTTTAAGAGTACTACCAACAGAATACCAATTAAGAGATTCTCTTTAAAAAAAACGCTCACGAAAATTTATCTTGGCTGTGATACTCTTAACTTAACAGTCTTACCACAAAAGACAGATTAACCAGAATAGACATTGCGTGGACCAATTTTTTTTTTCATCTTACCTTATTTTTTGGACATTGAAGTATAATTATTTTTGAATATTATAATAGTTAGTACAAATTATGCTGTCAAAACAAAACTTGTCAAATAATTTCACTAACCATACTGTTAAGGACTCTCAATTTTTATTATTTCAAACCAAAACCAGTAAACCAAAGAATACATAACCCAACTTTCTCTTACCTTCGGCAAATCAAGGTCAAAATAATGAGTCCAAATTTGTCCACACAAAAACAGCGTTATGTCTCTTCTGGTTGTATTCTGTGGTCTTACCGTCAGAATCGTACGGTAAATTAACATTATTTTGAAAATCGATGCGGATATAAAATGAGCCAAAAAGGCACACCTTGGTGGGATTAGGGCTAAAAATATAATTTCACACATGCAAAATTGGTATCTATTGTGGAAAGAAATTCCCAATATAGCAAAATGTCCATGCCCCTATATTTTATATACGAATTACAACTTCCGAACGTTTTGATGAATTTTGACAGATGTCCGCATGTGGGAAATGGATGTGGAATTAGAGAATAGGGCCCCTGGGGCCCTATGCTCGAATTCCACATCCATATTCCACCCTCCAGACCAGGCGTACGATAAACGTACGGTTTACGAAGACTATGCTATACTAAGGTGTTCGTAAACGTTACACCACAGAAGAAAGATTAACCAGAATAGTCATAACGCTGTTTTTGTATGGACAAATTTGGACTCGTTTTTTTGACCTTGATTTGCCGAAGGTAAGAGAAAGTTGGGTTATCTATTCTTTGGTTTACTGGTTTTTATTTGAAATAATAAAAATTGAGAATCCTTAACAGTATAGTTAGTGAAATTATTTGACAAGTTTTGTTTTGACAGCATAATTTGTATTAAATATTCCAAAAATTGATAATATTCAAAAATAATTATACTTCAATGTCCAAAAAAGAAGGTAAGATGAAAAAAAAATTTGATCCACGCAATGTCTATTCTGGTTAATCTTTCTTCTGTGGTTACACCACAGAAGAAAGATTAACCAGAACAGTCATAACGCTGTTTTTGTATGGAAAAATTTGGACTCATTTTTTTCACCTTGATTTGCCGAAGGTAAGAGAAAGTTGGGTTATGTATTCTTTGGTTTACTGGTTTTTATTTGAAATAATAAAAATTAAGAATCCTTAACAGTATAGTTAGTGATATTATATGACAAGTTTTGTTTTGGCACCATAATTTGTATTAAATATTCAAAAAATTCATATTATTCGAAAATAATTATACTTCAAAGTCCAAAAAAGAAGGTAAGATGAAAAAAAAATTTGATCCACGCAATGTCTATTCTGGTTAATCTTTCTTCTGTGGTTACACTAAAACAGTACAAATATAGTACGTAATGTGTACTTTTATCACATGAGAAGTGAAACAAATTTGCGAAGACTTGTATATGTATTAGTATGTATAAAAGTGTTCAAAACGTGTACGTTTAAACGTAATGTTTTCGAACTGCTTAAGCGTAACATTGACGAACGGTTTAGTGCGATTGCCCCATTTAATTAGAATAAAACAATTTTTTTAAATCAATCTTATCTTTTATTTGTATTTTTCTTCAAATGAGCCGCAACACAAGAAACAACGTGCCAAATTTGTTAATTAATCTTTTTCTGTACTGAAATAAAATGTTTCAATCATAGATAAATTACTTCGAGTATTACTTAAATACATTTTAAAATATTCATTATAATGATTTTTATACGATATTATGGATGTAGTGCTGCTCTTGAATGCCACGAAAAACTAACAGTTATAATTATCAGAAGTTTTTATGTTTTCACAATACGACAACTTTAATTTAATTTGTAAAAAAAAAATTGAAAATAAAACAAAGGGGCAAGATATTATTGACAGCACTGTGTATAAAGAATGTAAATGTAGTAGCACAGAAGAAAGATTAACCAGAATAGACATTGCGTGGATCAAATTTTTTTTTCATCTTACCTTCTTTTTTGGACATTGAAGCATAATTATTTTCGAATATTATGAATTTTTTGAATATTTAATACAAATTATGCTGTCAAAACAAAACTTGTCATATAATTTCACTAACTATACTGTTAAGGATTCTTAATTTTTATTATTTCAAATAAAAACCAGTAAACCAAAGAATACATAGCCCAACTTTCTCTTACCTTCGGCAAATCAAGGTCAAAAAAATGAGTCCAAATTTTTCCATACAAAAACAGCGTTATGACTGTTCTGGTTAATCTTTCTTCTGTGGTAGTAGTGTGTTATAATCAAAACCTTTCGTAAACTGTTCGTAAACGAAATACTTTTGATGTATACATTTTTGCGCCGGGAGGGCACAAGTGAACATCTATCAAAATTCATAAAAATGGAATTTTTTCGGTACTAAGCGAATATTTCCGAATGGGTATAAGCTGGTGAAAAAAATTCCCATTATTTCGTATTTCGTAAATTTGACGTCTCTTCTGATTGGTTTAAATTATTTCTCCTAAGCAAGAAACGTCAAAAATAAACACGCTCACGGGCTACTTATGTCGTTTTCCTGTTGCAACAAAAAACAGATTCGGAGCGAAATCCAAGGGACATCAGCTGTTATTTGTCGCTCGGTAAAATTTTGCGGAGCGATTACTAATGTCAAATTCTTTTCGCCAAAAAACATCAAAAAAAATTAATGTACATCGAAAATCATGTACTTTTCGTCAAAAAACATCAATAGCTGTATTTTGTTGAGTTATTCGAATTATTTTGGAGCTAATTTTTTCTTAACAGAATAAGCCGCGGAATATTTTTTCGATTTAATTTTTATATTCTATGTTGGTATTTCTCCTGTTTTTCATTCAAGCAGTTACGTAATTTATTTGTTCGAGCTAGAATTAAATAACTCAAATTTTTTGTTCGAATTATTTAATTCCTGTCACGTGCAGTTGTTGTTGTAAATTTCTCAATAAAATACAGCTAATGTTTTTTCGATGTACATCAATTTTACGATATATATTTTTTTTCATAAATCAACTACAACAACAAATTAGAAACGTCAATTTTTAGTTGTCAAAGTTGTCAATTAGAGTTTTTGTGTCTTGATTTTATTTAATTCGATTGAAATAATTAAGCACAATAATTAAAGGGATAAGAAATCGAGACGGAAAAAACTGTTTATATTGAAAATTTTATTTAAACGATTAAAATAATTAAACAACAATTAAAATGATTTAAAATCAAGACACAAACAACTCGTATATTCACAACTTTAGCTGTATTTTATTGAGAAAAAATTAATTCGAATTATTTTGGAGTTATTTTTTTCTTAACAGAATAAGCCGCGAAATATTTTTTTCATTTTAATTTTTATATTCTATGTTGGTATTTTATCTGTTTTTCATTCAAGCCGTTACGTATTTTATTTGTTCGAGCTCGAATTAAATAACTCAAATTTTTTATTCGATTTATTTATTCCTGTCACGTGCAATTGTTGTTGTAAATTTCTCAACAAAATATTGCTTTTGACAAATACAAATTGAAGTTTCTATTTTTGTTGTTGTTAGTAACGTCAAAAAAACAACATCAAATTGGTTTCGTGTACTTTTCGCACCACAAAATTCACATTGATTTGAAAAAACGAAAAGAATTCGATATAACCCAATTACATTTAAATGTCATCGAAATGTCATTTAAACATCAAAATAAATATGCGGAAAAATATATTTAAAAAACAGTAATGAATTATTGAATTATGTATGTTTAAATGATTATTGGTTTTATGAATAGTTTATTATTCAGACCTGAGCAAATATAAAATTAAAAAAAAAAAAAACAGTAAAATAATTAACAAATAATAATGTGGTTTTCGATTCACCAAAAAAGAACAAGCCGGCTTGCTCTTTCTGCTGTCAAACTGTTCGTCAAGAAAAGTCGCTCGGTCGAGCAAAATTGTTGTTGGTTTACGAATCTCGATTTTTTGGCAGATTTACTAACACAAACACAAATAGAACTGTCATTTTGAAAGCGTCATTTGTGTTTTGTGTTTCTGTTTATTTTTATGTAAATATTTTATATTAAAGCATTAACTTGTTGTTGTTATGTTGTTATGTATTAACATTAGAATATGTTAAGTTGTTTTCATAGAGTATCGATCTTTTATAAAAATTATAGGTTATGTTTATATAAACGTCAAAAACATACACACATATATATTACGGAGCAACTGTTCGATTCACACAGCCTAGAAAGTGATCTTTTAAAGATTTGGTAAAAGGTGAATCGAAATCGACATAAGTTATTCTAGAAAGAAAATTTGGTTATGAAAAAATAAAATTGTTGGACACAAATGCAGTTTTGAAATGTGAATGGAATAAAACGTTTTATTATTTTTTTTGTATTAAGCTTATATTTGCATAAATAAATATATAAGCTTAATACCAAAAATATAAAAAACTGTTTAAAAAGTTAATTTAAATAAAAAATTATTATATTAATTCTTATTTTCTGATTAATTATAAAATTCTAATATTTTAATTAAATTTTTGTGTTTTGAGTTAAAAAAAGTTACGCATACGCAATGTGCGTACATTTGACACAGCTTCATTTTGATTTCGTTTTATTTTTTCAGTTACTGTGTTCCATTGGAAACAAAATTTCGACGATTAATACATGGGGTGACATGTACCATCTCTTTCGGTTCGTTTTAAATAGGGTTTTGTCTCTTGTAACATGAACAAAATTGTATTCTATTACGCTTTTAGAATTATTGCCGGCTTAAGGTTATATGACACTAAGCGCGGCGCGTTGGCGGCAAATTTAAATACCCCTTTTTTTTTTTGCTTATGTAGTGATAGGAAATCATATCTTGAACAGAAATAAAATTAATATTCATAAAACCTTTTACAAACTATATATTTTTAATAGAAAAATAACAATTTTAGTAAATGGTATAAAATTAAATTTTATCCACCGCCGCGAAACTCAGCGGCAAAAAAAAAATCGTTGTCCATCGCTAGTTTATATTTTTGCACTAACTATGATTTCCTTTCACTACATAAGCAAAAATACGTGTATTTAAATATGCCGGCAATGCACCGCGCTTGGTGTGATAGAAACTTTACATTGGTCACTGGAATAGTTATAGGTATAAAAATAAAAATGCAAATCATGCTCAAAATAAAAACCGGCAATAATTTTCTTTTTACTTTTATCAATTGACATTAAAAATTAAATAAAAAAACAAAAAAAAAATTCAATTTTCCCAAGAAAAACTTGGTTTGAAACTATTCATTCCGGAATGAAAATACACGGCATTGTTGTTGTAAAATTCCCAAAGTAACACACGGCAGTTGTTTCGTCCAAAAGGAGCGACAAATTAATTAATTATTAAGGTTCTATCACACCAAGCGCGGCGCGTCGGCGGCAAATTTAAATAAACGTTTTTTTGCTTATGTTGTGATAGGAAATCGTAGTTTGTGTAAAAATATAAACTAGCGATGACCGACGATTTTTTTTTGCCGCCGGGTTTCGCGGCGGCAGATAAAATTTCATTTTATACCATTTACTAAAATTGTAATTTCTCTATTAAAAATATAAAGTTTGTAAATGGTTTTATGAATAATAATTTTATTTTTGTTCAAGCTACGATTTCCTATCACTACATAAGCAAAAAAATGTGTATTTAAATTTGCCGTCGACGCGCCGCGCTTGGTGTGATAGCACATTTAATGATCAGTAAATGCTATTTTATTTATTTTAAATTAATTGTTGAAAATTTATCTTTTAAATAAAATTATTTTCAAAAAAAAATATTTATTAACTTAAATGTAATTTTTTTTATAAATTAATACTTTAAAGTTTCGATGGGTGCATTCCATCAAGGAATGAATAAGATTTAAAATATGTGTTTAACTTAATGTATGGTTTTGTTTTAAATATAAACCAGCTAACAGAGCATTCACAATGAAAAAACTTTTTACTTTTGACTTACAGGTTTGTATGAATTTCCAACATAACGAGCAAAAATTTTTGTTCGTTAAGTTGGAAATTCATACAAACCTGTAAGTATAAAGTTAAAAGTTTTTGCATTGCGAATGCTCTGTAACATTACAATTTTAATGAGGATGAAGCATGGGATGAAGCTTTCCAAAAGTTCAAAGAAAAAACAAAATATTTTATTTTGGATTATTACACAGTAACATAAGCAGTTTCAGGTGCATTTTTAAAACAAAATGTTTTAATTTTTTCTCTATATTTATTTATAAGAAAGGGTAAATTTCAATCGATAAACTTTTCAAATTCTAAAATGCAAAATATTTAGTAAACCTCTAATTTATTTACATAGATTTGTACTATAGATTTGAAACAAAGTTTTTTCCTATATAATATCTTCTATTTCAAGCGTTGGCAGTTGGAGAAGGACGGATATATATATATATATATATATATATATATATATATATATATATATATATATATATATATATATATATATAATATATATATATGTTCTTAGTTTCTTACGAATAATATATGGTTGCGCTTACTTTTATGTAAACGAACCATTTAATTTTTATTGTTATTAAAACGTGGTTGTGCGTAGTTTCGTGAAAATTTAAAATTATCAAAATGAAGTGTAAAATCGGAAAATGTCGTAACTATACCACAGAAGAAAGATTAACCAGAATAGACATTGAGTGGACCAAATTTTTTTTTCATCTTACCTTCTTTTTTGGACGTTGAAGTATAATTATTTTTGAATATTATTGTAGTTAATACAAATTACATATGCTGTCAAAACAAAACTTGTCAAATAATTTCACTAACTACACTGTTAACGATTCTCAATTTTTATTATTTTAAATCAAAACCAGTAAACTAAAGAATACATAACCCAACTTTCTCTTACCTTCGGCAAATCAAGGTCAAAAAAATGAGTCCAAATTTTTCCATACAAAAACAGTGTTATGTCTCTTCTGGTTGTATTCTGTGACAATACTCCCAACAAATTATGTACCTGGAATTTCTTTTCATCGATAAGTTTTATTGTGGTTTATATATAACGAAATTAAAATTGTGATGTAAATATTGGAATTTGGGATAAAAAAAGTGCACTTTGAATTTAAATTTATTACATTTATATCAACCATTATCAAAAAAAAAAGCAAATGTTGTTGTTGTTGGTTTTTTATGATTTGTTTACAATTATTTTTACCAGGTCCATACTAAAAGTGTAACGTAAAAATAAAATTAATTTTATTAAAAATATTGAATTTAAAAATAATTATAAGTGTATTTACATCTAAAATAAAAATGTTTTTTAAACTTTAATTGTTTTATTTTAAGCAACCCACTTTATTCTAAACCATAGAATAAAATTCTAAATATGGCCCTAATATATTTTAGTCTTCCTCTTTTTCGCACAGAATTTTCGATGCTGACGTTTGCTTATTTCAGCTCTATTTGTTTAACTCTATGTTTATTTATTAATATAACAAAATAATTATTAGATGGCGCTGTTTCCCTAGTTAATAAATTGTGAAACTAGTTCATAAACTTTTCGTTAGTTTCGCTGGTCTGTGTACAAAAAAGTTTGTTTACGTTTTTTTTTATATGGAGCTTTGCTAAAAGCAGCTATCATAAAACTGAGATAAATTGAATAAAAAATGCCACGATATGAAGTTTAAAGTAATAATAATAATTTACAATAGATTGATGTCATGTATTTTGAAAAGGAAATAATCCATAACCCTTTTAAAACCAGGAAAACCATGAAATAAAACAGCTAATTTTGACATATTTTTAGTTGATTTATCAACTAAACTTATTATTAAATTTATATTTTTCGATGCAATTTACAAACGTTCCTTTATTTTCTGTTTTAAATACAAAATTTTGTTCAAATCTAAAATATGAGATAATAAATTTTCAAAACAATGGACATAACCTCATAAAATATGAAAAGTTGGTAAATTTTTATTTGTAGTTTTCTTAGATATTAAAGGCTCAACCGATTATTTAGTTTTAATAAAATATGTTAAACAGTATATTAAATTTTTAATGTAACCTTCAACGTTTTTTCAAGATAAATTTAATTGACAATTTTGCAATTTTAATGGACATGTTTTAATCGAAACTCCATATGAAAAAAATGTAAACAAACAATTTTGTACACGGACTAGCACCTCTTGCTAAAATGTATGTGAAGCTGAAGTACTAAAACACGGTATATACATGTTTAAACTAATCTAATAATCTCAATTTCTTGTCGCGCAATCCAACCAACATTTTACCTGACCGTCAACGAGTTAATTACCACTACTATGTATATCATTATTATTTAACAATTTACCAATTATTGTATATAACGCGCATAGACGTTTCTAGATAAGCTATTGTATTTGCATTTTTTTTCTCTTCTATATATAACATTATTATTATTCTATGTATTGATTCCCTTACTTTTAGAAATTACCTATTAATTCGTATTACTTATTGCATTATATACATTACAATTATATTTCCCCTTACCATTATTATTATGTACCGCTTATATACCATACTTTCTCTGTTTTTAATATTTTTAAAATAAATTATCAGTTCACGTCCATCCACCAACCAAAAACCTACAACCAACCCAACTTTAAATAAGTACCCATTTAATTAACAAAATCATACTTGTAATTTTTTGTTAAAATAAATAATTGTTTTGAAGTGCGGGTTTTCATTTTTTCCTCGTTATTGTGAGTGGAATGTATAACCATTCCTAGGTTATACATTTTTTGGTCCTTCGAGCCGGATGCGGTCCAACGCATCAATTTATTTGGATTAATTTAAATCATCTACCAACGGTGTTTTCCAACCAGTGCACAAGTGAATTACCAACCATAAGTTTCACACTAAGCCGCAGTCAGGGAATCATTAACCAACGGTGATTTATATGATCTACAAAACCGGTCCTAAGTCAGGTAATCTGTTTTTTGTTCCGTATGCCATTCTTATGGTAAAGAATCAATAAATTAAATTTATTTTATTTTGCGTCATAATTATTTTGTCGTATTATCGTGTTCACAATTACAATTTTTTGTACCGTTGTTCGCAAGTGTAGTGAAATCTATTATCAGTAAGCATATTTATCGTGTTTACAGTTACAAATTTTTGTTCCGTTGTTCGCGAGTGCAGTGAAATTTATTCAGTTAATTAATCGTACGCAAATTTATCGTGTTCACAATTACATATTTTGGCTCCGCTACCTACAAGCAATTTATTTTTGAAATGGATGCCTTAATTAAAAGAAAGAGTGTGATTAAAGGTCAAATGACCAAGTTTGCCCATTATATTAGCCTCAAGGGTGATACCGCTACATATGATGAGCTGTCCATACGGTTAACAAAGACACATGAAATTTATAAACAATTTGTTACAATCGAGGACCAAATGTTTGCATTGGATAATACCGTTCTATCAGAGATGGATTTGATAGACGAGCAATATTTTTCTATTGTAGCAAAAATACAAGCTCTCATCCGAGGAAAGTCATTAAGCACCGCTATACCCGCTAACCATGATGATGCTGAGACAACTTTAAATGCAAGCCAATTTAATTTTAGGTCCGATTTTAAGCTACCACGATTGAACCTTCCTATTTTCGACGGTAATGTCAAACAGTGGCATTCGTTCTATGATATATTTATTTCCACAGTACACGAAAACACAAATCTTTCGCCAGCGCAGAAGTTTAAATATCTCCTTGGTCAACTACGTGGTGCCGCGTATACTTCAATTTGCCAATACAAGTTTCCATGTACTTTTCATTACTTAAATTGTGTCTGTGATACAATTTTATTCTAATTAGAAAAGAAAAATATTTATTGATGAATGTGGATTTGAAACTGATAAATTGGCCTTAGCACTCCTTGCCAGAGATTTGAATTCACTTTTCGATAGTACATGTAGTAGCTGACCTACTACTACATCCATCGAGCCCAAAAACTCACCCCTATCCAGGGGAATAAATTAGCCTGGAAACTTTTTCTAACAATTGAGATTTTAGCTGAAACTGATAAATTGGCCTTAGCACCCCTTGCCAGAGATTTGAATTCACTTCCGGATAGTACATGTAGTAGACGGCCTACTACTCCATCCATCGAGCCCAAAAACTCACCCCTATCCAGGGGAATAAATTATCCTGGAAACTTTTTCTAACAATTGAGATTTTAGCTGAAACTGATAAATGGGCCTTAGCACCCCTTGCCAGAGATTTGAATTCACTTTCTGATAGTAGATGTAGTAGACGGCCTACTACTACATCCATCGAGCCCAAAAACTCACCCCTATCCAGGGGAATAAATTAGCCTGGAAACTTTTTCTAACAATTGAGATTTTAGCTGAAACTGATAAATGGGCCTTAGCACCCCTTGCCAGAGATTTGAATTCACTTCCGGATAGTACATGTAGTAGACGGCCTACTACTCCATCCATCGAGCCCAAAAACTCACCCCTATCCAGGGGAATAAATTAGCCTGGAAACTTTTTCTATCAATTGATATTTTAGCTGAAACTGATAAATAGGCCTTAGCACCCCTTGCCAGAGATTTGAATTCACTTCCGGATAGTACATGTAGTAGCTGACCTACTACTACATTCATCGAGCCCAAAAACTCACCCCTATCCAGGGGAATAAATTATCCTGGAAACTTTTTCTAACAATTGAGATTTTAGCTGAAACTGATAAATGGGCCTTAGCACCCCTTGCTAGAGATTTGAATTCACTTCCGGATAGTACATGTAGTAGACGGCCTACTACTCCATCCATCGAGCCCAAAAACTCACCCCTATCCAGGGGAATAAATTATTTTGGAAACTTTAGGTGTTGATATTTTAGCTGAAACTGATAAACCGGCCTTAGCACCATTTGCCAGAGATTTGAATTCACTTTCTGATAGTAGATGTAGTAGATGGCCTACTACTACATCCATCGAGCCCAAAAACTACCCCCTATCCAGCGGAATAAATTATCCTGGAAACTTTTTCTAACAATTGAGATTTTAGATGAAACTGATAAATCGGCCTTAGCACCCCTTGCCAGAGATTTGAATTCACTTCCGGATAGTACATGTAGTAGACGGCCTACTACTCCATCCATCGAGCCCAAAAACTCACCCCTATCAAAGGGAATAAATTATCCTGGAAACTTTTTCTAACAATTGAGATTTTAGCTGAAACTGATAAATGGGCCTTAGCACCCCTTGCCAGAGATTTGAATTCACTTTCTGATAGTAGATGTAGTAGACGGCCTACTACTTCATCCATCGAGCCCAAAAACTCACCCCTATCCAGGGGAATAAATTATCCTGGAAACTTTTTCTAACAATTGAGATTTTAGCTGAAACTAATAAATGGGCCTTAGCACCCCTTGCCAGAGATTTGAATTCACTTCCGGATAGTACATGTAGTAGACGGCCTACTACTCCATCCATCGAGCCCAAAAACTCACCCCTATCCAGGGGAATAAATTAGCCTGGAAACTTTTTCTATCAATTGATATTTTAGCTGAAACTGATAAATAGGCCTTAGCACCCCTTGCCAGAGATTTGAATTCACTTCCGGATAGTACATGTAGTAGCTGACCTACTACTACATTCATCGAGCCCAAAAACTCATCCCTATCCAGGGGAATAAATTATCCTGGAAACTTTTTCTAACAATTGAGATTTTAGCTGAAACTGATAAATGGGCCTTAGCACCCCTTGCCAGAGATTTGAATTCACTTCCGGATAGTACATGTAGTAGACGGCCTACTACTCCATCCATCGAGCCCAAAAACTCACCCCTATCCAGGGGAATAAATTATTTTGGAAACTTTAGGTGTTGATATTTTTGCTGAAACTGATAAACCGGCGTTAGCACCATTTGCCAGAGATTTGAATTCACTTTCTGATAGTAGATGTAGTAGATGGCCTACTACTACATCCATCGAGCCCAAAAACTACCCCCTATCCAGGGGAATAAATTATCCTGGAAACTTTTTCTAACAATTGAGATTTTAGCTGAAACTGATAAATGGGCCTTAGCACCCCTTGCCAGAGATTTGAATTCACTTCCGGATAGTACATGTAGTAGACGGCCTACTACTCCATCCATCGAGCCCAAAAATTCACCCCTGTCCAGGGGAATAAATTATTTTGGAAACTTTAGGTGTTGATATTTTAGCTGAAACTGATAAACCGGCCTTAGCACCATTTGCCAGAGATTTAAATTCACTTTCTGATAGTAGATGTAGTAGACGGCCTACTACTCCATCCATCGAGCCCAAAAACTCACCTCTATCCAGGGGAATAAATTATCCTGGAAACTTTTTCTAACAATTGAGATTTTAGCTGAAACTAATAAATGGGCCTTAGCACCCCTTGCCAGAGATTTGAATTCACTTCCGGATAGTACATGTAGTAGACGGCCTACTACTCCATCCATCGAGCCCAAAAACTCACCCCTATCCAGGGGAATAAATTAGCCTGGAAACTTTTTCTATCAATTGATATTTTAGCTGAAACTGATAAATAGGCCTTAGCACCCCTTGCCAGAGATTTGAATTCACTTCCGGATAGTACATGTAGTAGCTGACCTACTACTACATTCATCGAGCCCAAAAACTCATCCCTATCCAGGGGAATAAATTATCCTGGAAACTTTTTCTAACAATTGAGATTTTAGCTGAAACTGATAAATGGGCCTTAGCACCCCTTGCCAGAGATTTGAATTCACTTCCGGATAGTACATGTAGTAGACGGCCTACTACTCCATCCATCGAGCCCAAAAACTCACCCCTATCCAGGGGAATAAATTATTTTGGAAACTTTAGGTGTTGATATTTTTGCTGAAACTGATAAACCGGCCTTAGCACCATTTGCCAGAGATTTGAATTCACTTTCTGATAGTAGATGTAGTAGATGGCCTACTACTACATCCATCGAGCCCAAAAACTACCCCCTATCCAGGGGAATAAATTATCCTGGAAACTTTTTCTAACAATTGAGATTTTAGCTGAAACTGATAAATGGGCCTTAGCACCCCTTGCCAGAGATTTGAATTCACTTCCGGATAGTACATGTAGTAGACGGCCTACTACTCCATCCATCGAGCCCAAAAACTCACCCCTGTCCAGGGGAATAAATTATTTTGGAAACTTTAGGTGTTGATATTTTAGCTGAAACTGATAAACCGGCCTTAGCACCATTTGCCAGAGATTTAAATTCACTTTCTGATAGTAGATGTAGTAGATGGCCTACTACTCCATCCATCGAGCCCAAAAACTCACCCCTATCCAGGGGAATAAATTATCCTGGAAACTTTTTCTAACAATTGAGATTTTAGCTGAAACTGATAAATGGGCCTTAGCACCCCTTGCCAGAGATTTGAATTCACTTTCTGATAGTACATGTAGTAGACGGCCTACTACTTCATCCATCGAGCCCAAAAACTCACCCCTATCCAGGGGAATAAATTATCCTGGAAACTTTCTCTAACAATTGAGATTTTAGCTGAAACTAATAAATGGGCCTTAGCACCCCTTGCCAGAGATTTGAATTCACTTCCGGATAGTACATGTAGTAGACGGCCTACTACTCCATCCATCGAGCCCAAAAACTCACCCCTATCCAGGGGAATAAATTAGCCTGGAAACTTTTTCTATCAATTGATATTTTAGCTGAAACTGATAAATAGGCCTTAGCACCCCTTGCCAGAGATTTGAATTCACTTCCGGATAGTACATGTAGTAGCTGACCTACTACTACATTCATCGAGCCCAAAAACTCATCCCTATCCAGGGGAATAAATTATCCTGGAAACTTTTTCTAACAATTGAGATTTTAGCTGAAACTGATAAATGGGCCTTAGCACCCCTTGCCAGAGATTTGAATTCACTTCCGGATAGTACATGTAGTAGACGGCCTACTATTCCATCCATCGAGCCCAAAAACTCACCCCTATCCAGGGGAATAAATTATTTTGGAAACTTTAGGTGTTGATATTTTTGCTGAAACTGATAAACCGGCCTTAGCACCATTTGCCAGAGATTTGAATTCACTTTCTGATAGTAGATGTAGTAGATGGCCTACTACTTCATCCATCGAGCCCAAAAACTACCCTCTATCCAGGGGAATAAATTATCCTGGAAACTTTTTCAAACAATTGAGATTTTAGCTGAAACTGATAAATGGGCCTTAGCACCCCTTGCCAGAGATTTGAATTCACTTCCGGATAGTACATGTAGTAGACGGCCTACTACTCCATCCATCGAGCCCAAAAACTCACCCCTATCCAGGGGAATAAATTATTTTGGAAACTTTAGGTGTTGATATTTTTGCTGAAACTGATAAACCGGCCTTAGCACCATTTGCCAGAGATTTGAATTCACTTTCTGATAGTAGATGTAGTAGATGGCCTACTACTACATCCATCGAGCCCAAAAACTACCCCCTATCCAGGGGAATAAATTATCCTGGAAACTTTTTCTAACAATTGAGATTTTAGCTGAAACTAATAAATCGGCCTTAGCACCCCTTGCCAGAGATTTGAATTCACTTCCGGATAGTACATATAGTAGACGGCCTACTACTTCATCCATCGAGCCCAAAAACTCACCCCTATCCAGGGGAATAAATTAGCCTGGAAACTTTTTCTAACAATTGAGATTTTAGCTGAAACTGATAAATGGGCCTTAGCACCCCTTGCCAGAGATTTGAATTCACTTCCGGATAGTACATGTAGTAGACGGCCTACTACTCCATCCATCGAGCCCAAAAACTCACCCCTATCCAGGGGAATAAATTATTTTGGAAACTTTAGGTGTTGATATTTTAGCTGAAACTGATAAACCGGCCTTAGCACCATTTGCCAGAGATTTGAATTCACTTTCTGATAGTAGATGTAGTAGATGGCCTACTACTACATCCATCGAGCCCAAAAACTACCCCCTATCCAGGGGAATAAATTATCCTGGAAACTTTTTCTAACAATTGAGATTTTAGCTGAAACTACTAAATCAGCCTTAGCACCCCTTGCCAGAGATTTGAATTCACTTCCGGATAGTACATGTAGTAGACGGCCTACTACTTCATCCATCGAGCCCAAAAACTCACCCCTATCCAGGGGAATAAATTAGCCTGGAAACTTTTTCTAACAATTGAGATTTTAGCTGAAACTGATAAATGGGCCTTAGCACCCCTTGCCAGAGATTTGAATTCACTTCCGGATAGTACATGTAGTAGACGGCCTACTACTTCATCCATCGAGCCCAAAAACTCACCCCTATCCAGGGGAATAAATTATTTTGGAAACTTTAGGTGTTGATATTTTAGCTGAAACTGATAAACCGGCCTTAGCACCATTTGCCAGAGATTTGAATTCTTTTCTGATAATAGATGTAGTAGATGGCCTACTACTACATCCATCGAGCCCAAAAACTACCCCCTATCCAGGGGAATAATTTATCCTGTAAACTTTTTCTAACAATTGAGATTTTAGCTGAAACTAAGAAATCGGCCTTAGCACCCCTTGCCAGAGATTTGAATTCACTTCCGGATAGTACATGTAGTAGACGGCCTACTACTTCATCCATCGAGCCCAAAAACTCACCACTATCCAGGGGAATAAATTAGCCTGGAAACTTTTTCTAACAATTGAGATTTTAGCTGAAACTGATAAATCGGCCTTAGCCCCCCTTGCCAGAAATTTGAATTCACTTCCGGAAAGTACATGTAGTAGACGGCCTACTACTTCATCCATCGAGCCCAAAAACTCACCCCTATCCGGGGGAATAAATTAGCCTGGAAACTTTTTCTAACAATTGAGGTTTTAGCTGAAACTGATAAATGGGCCTTAGCACCCCTTGCCAGAGATTTGAATTCACTTTCTGATAGTAGATGTAGTAGATGGCCTACTACTACATCCATCGAGCCCAAAAACTACCCCCTATCCAGGGGAATAAATTATCCTGGAAACTTTTTCTAACAATTGAGATTTTAGCTGAAACTAATAAATCGGCCTTAGCACCCCTTGCCAGAGATTTGAATTCACTTCCGGATACTACATATAGTAGACGGCCTACTACTTCATCCATCGAGCCCAAAAACTCACCCCTATCCAGGGGAATAAATTAGCCTGGAAACTTTTTCTAACAATTGAGATTTTAGCTGAAACTGATAAACCGGCCTTAGCACCATTTGCCAGAGATTTGAATTCACTTCCAGATAGTACATGTAGTAGACGGCCTACTACTTCATACATCGAGCCCAAAAACTCACCCCTATCCAGGGGAATAAATTAGCCTGGAAACTTTTTCTAACAATTGAGATTTTAGCTGAAACTGATAAATGGGCCTTAGCACCCCTTGCCAGAGATTTGAATTCACTTCCGGATAGTACATGTAGTAGACGGCCTACTACTTCATCCATCAAGCTCAAAAACTCACCCCTATCCAGGGGAATAAATTAGCCTGGAAACTTTAGGTGTTGATATTTTAGCTGAAACTGATAAACCGGCCTTAGCACCATTTGCCAGAGATTTGAATTCACTTTCTGATAGTAGATGTAGTAGATGGCCTACTACTACATCCATCGAGCCCAAAAACTCACCCCTATCCAGGGGAATAAATTATCCTGGAAACTTTTTCTAACAATTGAGATTTTAGCTGAAACTGATAAATCGGCCTTAGCACCCCTTGCCAGAGATTTGAATTCACTTCCGGATAGTACATGTAGTAGACAACCTACTACTCCATCCATCAAGCTCAAAAACTCACCCCTATCCAGGGGAATAAATTAGCCTGGAAACTTTTTATAACAATTGAGATTTTAGCTGAAACTGATAAATGGGCCTTAGCATACCTTGCTAGTGATTTGAATTCTCTTCTGGATAATACATGTAATAGACGGCCTACTACTTCATCCATCGAGCCCAAAAACTCACCCCTATCCAGGGGAATAAATTAGCCTGGAACTTTTTCTAACAATTGAGATTTTAGCTGAAACTGATAAATGGGCCTTAGCACAACTTGCCAGAGATTTGAATTCACTTCCGGATAATACATGTAGTAGACGGCCTACTACTTCATCCATCGAGCCCAAAAACTCACCCCTATGCAGGGAATATATTATCCTGGAAACTTTTTCTAACAATTGAGATTTTAGCTGAAACTGATAAATGGGCCTTAGCACCCCTTGCCAGAGATTTGAATTCACTTCCGGATAGTACATGTAGTAGACGGCCTACTACTTCATCCATCGAGCCCAAAAACTCACTCCTATCCAGGGGAATAAATTACTTTGGAAGCTTTAGGTATTAATATTTTAGCTGAAGCTGATAAATCGGCCTTAGCACCATTTGCCAGAACTTTGAATTCTCTTTCTGATAGTACATGTAGTATATGGCCTACTACTACATCCAGCGAGCCCAAAAACTCACTTCTATCCAGGGGAATAAATTAGCCTGGAAACTTTTTCTAACAATTGAGATTTTAGCTGAAACTGATAAATGGGCCTTAGCACCCCTTGCCAGAGATTTGAATTCACTTCCGGAGAGTACATGTAGTAGTTGGCCTACTACTACATTCACCGAGCCCAAAATCTCACCCCTATCCAGGGGAATAAATTGTTTTGGAAACTTTAGGTGTTGATATTTTAGCTGAAACTGATAAATCGGCCTTAGCACTCCTTGCCAGAGATTTGAATTCACTTCCTGATAGTACATGTAGTAGTTGGCCTACTACTCCATCCATCGAGCCCAAAAACTACTAGCTATCCAGGGGAATAAATTAGTCTGAAAACTTTAGGTACCAATTGAGATTTCGTCTGATATCGTTCATTTATCGTTAACACCAACTTCTAGATATTTGAACTAGGGATCCGATAGTACATGTGGTAGCTGCTTAAAACTGTTGTCCATTGTCCCGATTAACTATTTCTTAAACCAGGAATTAATTTAAACTGGATATTTTTTCTGGCGATTAAGACTAAAAATTGATAAATGTCATTTACGCCACTTGCCAATGGTTTGGATTCATTTTTTTATGGTCCATATATTATTTTGACTAAATTCCACTAATATTGCCTCTGAATGGTCTTACTTTCCCAGGAAATCACTTTTATTCGAAAGATTTTGTAATGAAATTACATATTTAGTACTAAATATTTCAATATGAATCGTAAATTTTCCAATTGGAATTCAGTTTAGCAGTGTGAAACTAATACATATATAGAATCTGTGGAATTTGTGGAAAACTTCACATCCATCGCTGTTTATCTGTTTATTATATTGGCCTATATTTGTTGTTCACTCATTGTATTTTATTTTTCATTCATCTCTTATTGTATTGTCTATTATTTTATATGTATGTTCTATTGTGATGGATTTTCTAATCTGCGATCTATTATATTACAATGCTGTGTTCATTATTTCGTTCGTTCGTTCCATTATTAACATTTTTTTTTGGAGATAAACAACTTCTCTGGGAGTCAGTAAATATTATAATTTTCTTTAGATCCATCTGTGCTGCTATTTCTATGGCTATTTTTATTGCTATGGTCTAGTTGGTTTTAATTGTTCCTTTGTTTTTATGTTTTATTTTGAACTCCACCTCTACGTTCTTGAAGTATAATCCTATTCCTCCATTTGTCTGGCTTAGTGATTCATCAGTATAAATTTCATTTCTTTGAATTTATTTAACGTGTCTTTATGTTGAAATATTGTTGTTTTGCCATTCTTGTTGTTGGGTTGTGCTATGTTTACAAGTATTGCTTTATCGTCTGCAACCTGATATTGGCACCTGTTCCTGTTGTAATGTATGTACTGCATGGGTGTATATGTTAAATAAGCAAGGGCTTAAGCAACTTCCTTGTGGTATTCCCTTATTTATGGTGCGCTTTATGGTTGCTGTTCCGTTATAGTATATTATTGTTTTATTGGTTAAGAATTGATATATCCACCTAACAATGTTGTTCGGCGTCTCCGAAAATTTTTTTGTTTACGTTATCGAAGGCTTTTGATATTTTTGATTAGCCTTTCCTGCTGCAATTTCGCTGAATACGTTTACGAAGTAATCCATGATTTTACGTCCTTTCCTGAATCCGTATGAGTTATTTGGAAGCTTTTTTTTTTCTTCAATGTGTTGATTTAATTCTTCTAGTATTACTTTATTGAATATCTTTCAGAGTGTGTTTTGTAGGCAAATTGGTCTAGAACTTTCTCTTTCGTTTTCATTTTTGTTAGGTGTTTTTATTGCAAATATTTTACTGATTTTCCACCTTTCTGGATATAGCTTTTGTTTGTAAATGTCATAAAGGTATCTTGTGAAGCTTTTTAGTAAGTTGGGATTTAATTCCGCTATGTCCTTTAATGTTTTGTAAAATATCTTATTTTCACCCGGAGCAGTCTTTTCCTTTCTCCTAGTATTTCTTGTAATATTTTATCGTCGAATTTATGACTATCTTGAGATGTTGTTTAAAATGGTAATCAGTGGCGTAACTACAAATGTCAGGCCCCCCGCAACATTTTTTTTGGGTCTCTAGAAAAGCTTCTTGTACCTATAAACAAGTAAAGCTTTTATACTAGTGTCGCATTAATTAAAAGTATCTGATTTCGAGAGTAGCTGACACGCAACATCTTACAACTCAATGCTCGGACGATTTCTGAATATATCGATAAAGCATCAGAAATTTCGAATATAATTTGAAAAATATCAAATAGCTATTTCGAATTTTCAAAGTACTATCTTGAATATTCTTGAAAGTTCTCAAATATCGGATTATCCATAAGTTTTGTTAAAAAATTGTTTAATCATAAAATATGTATTTGCAAAAATTGGCAATTAATTTTTAGTTTGGCAATTAATTTAAACAAGTTTGGGTTTTAAGTTAACTTTTAACGTTGAGCCTTTTTCATACTTTTAGGTTTTTGATAAAAAGTTTTATGTATTTGCAAAAAACTAAGAACTTTTAATTTTATAAGCTTTCCGTTATCAAAGCTTTTTTAACCAAACCATTTTACTCAGAAATATGATTTCATAAAGGGTGACGGAATTTTGGCTAAAACTTATAATATTTGTTCTCAAAGTTAATCATCAATAATCAAAAGCTTTTAGTTTAAAAGATTTTTAAGTCAAACCATTGTGGTGGTATTTTCAGATAAATTTGAACTCGAGTAATACAATGGCGCAAACAATTGTCTCAATGGCGTAACTCGAGTGCAAAACGTTAAGCGATTTCACGTGTATAGCTTTCTAAACCAAATTATTTCACTCAGAAATTTGATAGTACAAAGGGTGGCGTAATTTTGGGTAAAATTTAGAATATTTGTTCTCAAAGATGATTAAAATCACAAAAAGCTTTTAGTTTTAAGAGGTTTTCAAACCGAACCATTTAGCTCTAAAATATGATATTATAAAGAAAGGTGGTATTTTGGGATTAATTTAGAGTATTTGTTCCCAATGAGCTTTAAGCTTGATAATTTATATATACTTTTTCTGTAATTTTTGTGCCTTTCCATAAATCCTGTCTTTCGGTTTATGAGCGTTAATCATGTATTTAAATGTTAAATGTCAAAAACTTGTAGTTTTAAGAGCTTTCAACTATCGAAACTTTTCAACTCAAATCATTTTACTCAAAAATTTCATATTAGAATGGGTATTTTTTGGAAAAAATTCAGAATATTTGTTTCCAAAATGTGTTTCCATTTTTGATCGTTCCATGTGTAAGAAAACCACTTGATTTACTCAGATTTAATTTTCAAGACATATAGTATTCGCATCGTTCAAAAGTAGATGAAACAGAACGTGTCATTTGAATGACCTCAAATAAAACGAAATATCTTGCAACTCTATGTTATGACGAGTTCTAAATATATCGATAAATCATCAGAAATTTCGAATATAAATTAATAAGAAAAATATCAAGAATTTCGAAATAATCTCAAAAATGTCGAATTATCCGTGCTAATCACCGCCATCTAAAACGTAACTAACCTGAACATTCTTGAATAACTTCGAATAACCTACAGGAAATCAGAGAAATATCAAAATTTTGGCTTAATGATAAAACTCTTTTAAATAGCACAATTTAAATTTATATATGTAACTCTCCAAGTTCTTACAATTTCAATAATCTGGATATTAATGAATAATATCGGAAAGACTGTAAACATTTTGAAAACCTACGAACATTTTGGGAAAAAGCATGCGTGCAAATATGGAATTATTTTTCCAGTTACTTAATGTTACTAATTCTACTAAGCAAGTTACGGCCAAGCTCAACAAAACGCTATGCAATAAGAATAGAGCCCTCATATCTTATCGGGTAGTTTTTTAAATATCGAAAAATTATGTTCTTCGAATAGGCTCTAAAATTCCCGAATAACATCGAACTATTAAACGCACCTTATTACAATCTCAAACATACTCGAATAATCTCGAAAATCTCGAATAACCTGACTGTTTCATAACACCGAATCACCAATTTAGTCTCAAACATCAAGCATCTCATTTTCATGATAAACTCCAAAAATCTCAAGAAATTTAAAAAAATGATCAAATAATGGCGGACAAGCGGATATGAAATCGGGAAGCGAGAATTTCCAAAATCGGGAGAACCCCACCAAAAACAACCCAAAAGGAACACCATTACTAGTTGCAAAATTAAGTTGGTATTTGCATTTTCCTTATATTTAAGGTAGTTTTTCAAAATAAACCTGTAAATTTCATTTTTATTTACCATTTACTGGTAATCAAAAGATTCACTAAATGAGAAACTATAAGTCGAACGAATGCTAATTGATTTTAGAGACTGACTATGGTTTGGCTGAAGTGTGGCAAAACAAGAATTTATTTTCAGTCGCGGTTATGTATTTTTCTAGTTTCTTCTTGATTTTTATGAACATTTCATTGATACATAGCAAACTGCTAACAACAGCAAATTACTAGAAGCTCTCTTTTTAAATTCAACCTTTTCTAAACATAACTTGATTTGTGAAAGGTTTATTTGTTTGGCGAAAAGTTAAATTTGATTTGTAAAAGGTTGATTTTTAAATGCAAAAGGAGTAAACTGACGAGTTTAGCTAATTTTCTTCTAAATCTAAATATCGGTCAGAACCTAAAGGCATTTTTATTTCTCTGGAGTCAGAACAGAGGGGAAATGGTTGAGAATGTGTTAAGAAAATATTTAATAGCAACAGAAATGATTTTTTCTTTTTCCTAGAAATGTACCGTTTGGCAAATTTGCACTTTAAGCTTAATTCAAGCTATTTAATCTTAAATTTGAACTAATAAAGGAAATCTCGTGAGCCCCCTCTCGTAGGTACCTAGTTACGCCACTGATGGTAATCCGATTTCTTCTGTGGTATCTAGATGTTTTCGTTGATGAATTTCTTTGCCATGTCAAAATCTTCCAAAAGGTAATATCGGCATTCTCTTTTGTTTTTCAATTTGTTACTTTTGTTCCACAGTTCTTTTCTGTTCAGCACTGGATTAATGCTTGTAATGAATGTTTCCCATGTTTTATTTTTACTTTTCTTTATTTCTCTTTTTAGAATTGAAGAGATCTGTAACTTAGCAGTTCCGTGGCTGTATACATTTTTTGTTTGTTGTACAATTTCTGTTTTTTCGATTTTATGTCCCATAATCTTTGTAATTTCTCATTCCACTAAGGTTTTGGAGTGTTTTTGTTAATAATAGTTGTGAATTTGTTGTTTTCTATTACTATGTTTACTATGTTACTACTACTACATATGTATGTTACTCGTATATGACTTTTTCCAATTTGAGGTTTCTTTTCTCATGTTGATTGTTATTAGCAATTGGTCTGACCCTGTGTTGTCCTTTCTGTGCTTAAAGTTTGGTCTATTGCACACGTTGCCTTGTTAGTTTATTATATACCAAAGCTGTCTTCTTTTGTCGTATGTCCCCATAATCGGCTGTGGGCATTAATATCTCCAGCTATTATCGTTTTTCGGTTATTTTCGGCTATTCTATTTTTTTTTTAAATCCGCTGTTTTTATTCTTATAATCCCATTGGAATGGTTGTAAAATGAAATTATGTGGAGGTGGTGGCTCCGTGCTTAATTTTTATTAGAATAGCTTCCATATGTGAAAGGTTTAAGTTCAGATCTACTTGTTGCACTCTTATTCTGTTGTTGATCTAAAAGCCAACTACTCCGTAACCGTCCTCTCTATTTTTGATTATTACCTAAAATCCTGCTGTTATTGGTTGGTTTACTTGATAAGTCCATGTTTCACTTAGAATGGCTATATCTATTCTGTATGAATGCATAAAACTTGGAAGCATATTTATATTGCTGTGATAGTGATTTATAAGGCTTCTTCGGCGAAATCAAAATTAAGAACAGCACTAAAGAAACAAAGCGAAAAAAAAGTTAATGAGCAACAAAGGGAACAGGGATAAAGTATACATGAGACGTCATTCATACAGAAGGATGAAGTCAAGTTACAAGCTGTACAAATTCCATCATTTTCTGGCAATTACGCAGAATTCCTAACGTTTAAGGGTTTATTCGACGTTACCATAGATAAATCCAATTTATCTTAAATCCATAAATTTAAATATCTAAAGGGCTTAATACAAAGCGAAGCAATCAACCTAATCCGCCACATGACAGTAACTGAGGCGAATTACGACGAAGCTTGGAGCAAAATTGTACAACGTTATGAGGTCAAAGATCAGATATGTAGTTCATTGGTAAAGCAGTTCTTAGATCAACCACAATCAAATGGATGTCCTAAATCAGTGAGGTATCTAGCAGCTACAAACACAAACGGCTCGAATTAGAGTTAGTGGTCTCGCAACTAGGGCTTTGATTACACGAGGAATTGTGAAGCTCGGTATTTATCCAAGGGAGCACGAAAATGAATTTATCAAAGCAAATGCCTTAATATTAGATCAGATGTCATTGGTAAGCAATCCGCCAAGGTCAACAATACAAAACGAGAAAGATATTTTACAACTCAAGTTAGCGGATCCAGAATTTTATACAACAGCAAAGGTTAAATTACTACTCGGCGCAGACGTGTTTTTTTCAATATTGAGAAGCGAACAACATATCCCAAATAATTTTATTGCTTTGGATATGTAATAGCCGGTTACCATAAAATATCTAGTGTCGTTGAACCAATAACTCTTAATTTACAATTAGACCTCAACATAGAAAAAACACTTACACGGTTTCGGCAAACAGAAAGAAGCCCATTACAATGCCTAGAAGATGCGGAAGATCATCCAGCTGAGGTCCACTTGAAGAAGACATTCGAGAGAGCACCTGATGGTGTCCCCTTGAAGAAGACATTCGAGAGAGCACCTGATGGTCGGTTCGTGGTGAAATTGCCATTCAAAAACAAAAAGGTTCAATTGGGCAATTCATACTATACGGCATTAAGACGACTGGAATATCTACAATGCAAGAAATTCGAGCCTCAACAACGATTATTCAAAGTTCATCACCGAATATGAAGCACTTAGTCACATGAGGAAAATACTAACTACTGAAGATGAAATCCCCGGAAACAACTATTATCTACCACATCACGCCATCATACGAGAAGACAGTGTAACAACGAAGCTGCGAGTTGTTTTTTATGCTTCTTGCCGCACAAGTAATGCGACATCATTAAACAATCTCCTAATGGTGGGACCAACAATTCAACCAACTTTATGGAGCATACTCTTACATTTTCGAAAGCACAAATACGTCGTAACTGCCGATATACAAAAAATGTATCGTCAAATTTGGTTGGATGACGGTGATATGAACTATCAAAAGATTCTTTGGAGGCATAATCAAAGTAAACAAATTCAAATTTGTCATTCGCTTACTGTAACATATGGTACTGCAAATTCTAAGGAGCAGTTGGCCAACAAAGAACATAAGCTAAGTGCAACGTTGGCCAAATCTGGGTTCAAACTACACAAATGGACATCCAACATAGCTGAAGGAGCTGAAAATACAACGTCGGAAGCAATGCAATTACCTACTGATAATGACGTAATCAAAATTCTAGGCCTCCAGTGAATTCCAAACGCAGACGCTTTCACATTTAAGGTAGAAACAATGGCAGAAAGAACGCAAACAAAGAGAATAATGTTGTCGGAGTCTAGTAGGATTTTCGATCCGCTAGGATGGAGGCAGCTCAATTGCTCAGTGAATTGTTAATCAAAGTGGCAAATGAATTTTCCGTTCCAACAGATCGATTGTTTGCTTGGACGGATTCAATAGTCGTGCTAGCCTGGCTTAGTAGTCATCCCTCTATTTGGAAACAATTTATTCGAAATCGCACAGCTGCCATATTAGACAAGCTACCTCGAAACCATTGGAATTACGTATCTACCAAATGTAATCCAGCTGATTTAGCATCGAGAGGGGTAAGACCATCACGTTTAATACTATAAACCATCTGGTGCGAAGGCCCTCAATGGCTTTCTCTAGATATTGTGGATAGTTTTGCTGTCCCTCCAGACGAGTTGAAATTAGTTAAAACGTTAAATGTATCGTTCACAAGCGAGCAAAATTTATTCGACAAGTTGTTTACAAGGTCAAACAATTACTCAAAACTATTACTAATTGTAACATATGTACTACGGTTCACATAGAGTGCCAGGCAGAAACAAATCTCCAACCATAAGGCCATTGCTGCAGAAGAACTAGAAGAATCTGAAAGGTTCATTCTTAAATATGTGCAACAGTCAATATACCATGATGAATTGAATGTATTAAACAGTTCAAGGGCCATATCTAAATGGAACAATCTAACAAAACTATCGTCATTCATTGACACAGACGGTATTCTACGAGACGGGGGCAGATTACAAAATTCGGAACTGTCCTTCAATCAACAACATCCTATAATCTTATCCAACGGACATATTCTGAGCAAAATTATAATAACTTCGGTGCACATCTCAAATCATCATCCCGGTCCGTCTCTTACCTCATTCATCTTACGGCAACGATATTGGATCGTGAACTGTAGAAATACTGTTAAAAAGATAATTAACTCTTGTTTTATTTGTAGAAGGTATTCCAAAACAATCACACAGCAAAATATGGTAGTGTTACCACCAGTACGAGTTTCGCAAAGCGCGACCGTTTAGTAACGTGGGAATTGATTTTGCAGGTCCGATTATGGTAGCTACAAAGAAAGGCAGAGGTGAAAGGTTAATCAAGATATAAATTGCTATTTTTGTTTGTTATTGCACAAAGGCGATCCACCAGGACCTTGTGTCGAATTATACAGCAGACGCCTTTATTGGCGCTTTGAAACGCTTCACAGCCAGACTAGGAATACCAATGAATATTTATTGAGTTAATGGGATGAATATTGTTGGTGGTGATCGGAAGTTACGCAGCACGAAAAAGGAAGCTATAATATACTACGATGAAATAAAAAAGACAATGATGAATCCAACATTTATTGAGAAAACACTGGAGTATTGGGCAAATAATCGTACGAAATTTCATTTCAATCCTGCATTAGCACTAAATCATGGCGGGGGGTTGTAAAATGACAAAAAAACA
This sequence comes from Tipula vernalis, assembly GCA_958295665.1. NCBI lineage: Eukaryota > Metazoa > Arthropoda > Insecta > Diptera > Tipulidae > Tipula > Tipula vernalis. Next base: position 201,221,207 of record OY282560.1, read on the forward strand.
TTTAACCAAAGAAACCGGCTGAATGAATCTTACTGCCGAGAAGACATCTACGCTACTATGCGAAATTGAAGCGATTTTAAATTTCACCCTTTATGCCAGGCATTTACTGACGATCATACGTAAATGCCGGGTCAATTTTTAATAGGAGCACCTCTTACGCAATTTCCTTAAGTGGAACATGACAAAGTTAGCGATCTCGGTCAACAATGGATCGAAATACAGCGCAGAGTCGAACGATTTTGGCAAAGGTTTCACATCGAATATCTAAATACCATGCAACAACGACAAAAGTGGTTAGCTACAACTGAGAACAACCAAGTCAGCTAGTTGGTTCTGTTAAAAGATACCAGTTTACCTCCTAATCACCGGCCCCTTGGTATCATCGAAGACATTCATCCAGGAGACGATCAATTAGTTCACGTAATAACTGTACGTACGAATAATACAAAATATAAGCGGCCAATTTCCAAAGTAATTAGATTACCGATAAATGAGTGTAAGAAGTACCCTGTTTTTCCTTTATAAGCCGCACCGTTCTAATAAGCCACTGTGAATTACTTAAATAAAATGTGAGATTTTGAAAATTATTTTTTATTTTTTCGATTCCCTTATGAACCTGCAATACCATAATATAAGCCGCACTTCTTTAAGAAGCTTATTTTTTTAGAAAAAAAAAAAACTTTGTTTGAGCAACAACCCGTGGCTTATAACGGAAAAACAGGGTAAACTCCTTACAGGTGGGACTATGTCGAAGACGAGGGTTGTTCGGGATCATCAGGAGCTGGAGAGAAAATATAAAAATGTAATTTAGATAGAACTATCTATTTAATATTGTTTTCACTTATCTTGTTGTAGCTTATTGTATATATTTTATATCCATTTTATCATTTATTTTTGAAATATCCATTAATTTCTGAAATTAAAGTAATTATAAATTAAAAGAATGGAAATATTGTAAGATAAATTAAATTGCTGCCAAAACTTACCATCTGTCATTAGCATATTGTTACAGCTGATTATAGTTTTTATAAATATGACATTTGATCGATATAAAGTCAATCTATATTATCGACAAGATTATAGAAGTTCTTCGTTCCGATCGCACTGCCATCTATGATTGAAATTCTAAAATCTTTCTGACTAAAAAACTTTGAACTTATTCAGCATTCCTATTTCGGTTCGGTTTCTTAAGTTTTGGCACATTTTAGTTTTAGTGGAAAAATAATTATGATTAGCTCGTTCACTTTATTTTCGACAAGAGAGCTGTCATCATCTTAAAAAGGAAAATTGTCATTGGTGATTAAATAATAAATTACTAAACATATTTGTTACGAGTTATAACGTATTATACATAAAGTTTTTATTTATTAAACCTATATAAAAATTCAAAGTCTACTGTGCTAAGTTTGTCATATAGGAAACATTTACCGTGCGATTCTTACGTACAGTCATAGAGGTCTTAACTAAGAGATTTCTCTTAGTTAAGAGAATTCTCTTATGTAAGACTATTTTGCGATTCGGTTGATGCTCTTAGCTAAGAGAATCTCTTAAAAAATCTCTTAGCTAAGACATACGAAATAGGTGGTCATAAGCATCATAACTTTGACGTTTCTCGTAGTCGTATTAAAGAAAAACAATTTTACGGTAGTAAGTTTCAAAATAATATTTAATGTTGAAATAAAATATTATATTTATTGTTTCGTTTAGAAATAAACATATCCTAAAATTTGATAAAAGAAAAATTATGAAATGTTTTATTCTTATAAATTATTAATTTTTATAAACCTTTAATTTATAAACCTAAGATAAATTTTCTTTACTTTCCAGTGATTTTTTTTTTTTATTAGAAACGGCATTTTGTTGGACGCTTATATTTCGTGTAAATTTTCCAAATATTTATGTACTTCATAAAAAATAAACTTATTTAAATAAAAATTACTAGAATTGTTTTTATTTATTTATCAACCACCAAATCTAGAAAAAATGTAAAAAATCAAATTGACAGGTCTCCAAATATTTTCCAATATATTTGGAGAGTTTTTAAGAGATATTTTAGAAGTACTACCAACAGAATACCAACTAAGAGATTCTCTTAAAAAAAACCTCTTACCAAAATTTCTCTTAGTTGTGATACTCTTTCTTAACGGTCTTAACGTCAAAATCGCACGGCTAGTTACATTTCTATAAACTACTACAATAAAAACGTATTGAACAGTATGTCAACCAATACAAACTTGTCTTTCCATACTCACTTTATATTACTCGGTATTACCGATATCATTTTTTGTGGTATCTTTGTGTCGATTAATACATAGAACGGTCTTTTAGCTGAGCTACCATATGTATTTTCCACCATATTGTTTTTTTTTCTTAGTTGATTTTGTATTGTTGTTGTTGTTTCACTATTTTTAACTTGGTCTGTTTTCATGTTTCGTTTTTTGGCACTTGGTTCTAACTCATTTCCTTTTATCACTTCAAGGTCACTGATGTTTATGAATTTTGTTTTATTTTTTATTTCCACTTCGTGGAAACCACAAAAATCTTCGTCTGAGTTTATCTTGTCCTTATTCTCACAATTTGGTCGGCTTGGTATGCCGCTATTTTGTCTTCCCTCACTTTCATTTATTTTTAATTCTTTTATTTTTTTTTATACACAAAACTCTATCAAGGTATTTCGACTTTCGATGCTGAGAGGGAGCTCCTATCATTTCCTTGAAGAAAAATACAAATTTTGTCACTTAAGCATGTCGAGTTCTAAGCGAATAAACAAAAAATTTCCCTAACGTAAGGAGTCATTTGAAGTGGTTTAAACGCGATTGATTCGAAACAGGATTTTGAGTTAGCAGCAGTCACATGTTGCAACTTTTACACGTTGAGATGTTTTGGACTTTATAATACAACAATCAAAGATACAATTTTGAATAAAACCGAGCGTTAAAATCTCGACTTAATTAACGCTTCTGTTTTATATCGTCGTTTATAACCAAATACCAACTGTGTGCAACCTTTTCGGCACATCAAAATGTGAACTGTACCATTCATATTTCATTTACCAAAAATTATATTACCATACATTTGATATCATGTTGCTCACTTGAAAATTTAAATTTTTAATTGTATTTTGCTTCGAAAATGTTGTTTGCTTGTTGGTTGTCAATTTAATTAAGAAAAAGTCTTTAGACATTGTATACACATTTCCATCTTCATGTTCTTCACACAAATACACATTTCGGTTTTTGGAAATTGATAACATACATATACATAGTTACATGCCTTGTATAAATTTTGAATGGAATATAATTTTTAATTAATTTTTTTTTTTTTTCGAAATTAAAAAAAAAATCCTGTTGCAGCACAAAAGGAAAATTAAATTTTCTCTGTTTAGATTTTATTATTTATTCAAAAGGCGTAAATAAGTAAATAGATTTGTCTTGTTTGTTTGAACATTTTGATGTGTAACAAGTGTTTTTTGTGTGTTTGGACAAGAGATTTTTCGTTTTTGTTGTTATCATTTTCTTTGGGGAAAATTAAATATAAATAAATTATGAATTATACAAAATTTGTTGTTGTTGTTGTTTTTTTTTTTGTAATTTTCAAAACTATTGGTCTCTTGTGTTGTGTTTGAGTTTGTCAGGTAATTTTTGGTAGAAATATTATTGTTATTTCACGCACAACGAACGACGTAGATATGTAGGGTAGAGTGTATACATCTATAGATAACTATTATAGTTAGAAATGATATATATTCTAAAAATCTTCTTTATCCAGATAAATAGATAGATAGATTTTTGTCTATATATGTACTTACATACAGATACATAAATTTTCTATTATTTAATTTGAATATAAATTTAATCAAAATATAAAATTAAATTTACATTTTATGTGTTTTTCATTCCCCATATATTTATGTACATATACACACATCCATATATTATGTATCTTTGGATGGATACAAAAATAATACATAATGTCAAGATTCATGTACGACGTATGTCTATAACACATACAGTAGATTTATCCCATTCACCACAAAATTTTCTTATTTACCGTATACACACAAACTACTTATATTGGTTTGTAAATTTGGGGATATTTGATAAGTACGTGTACATTTATCAAACTAAGGACTGGAAAAACTTACATATAGATAACAAGAAATTCATACATCTGTAAGGATAATAAATAGTATGGTAATGTATGAAAATAATGGCAATCATTAAAATCAAAATCATAATTTATGGATCATATCCAAAGTAATTTAATGTGTTTTTAAGATAAATGTAAATTATTTTTCTTCTTAATCTTCTTCTTATTTGGATACTTAGTTATTATGTTCTGCTCATCGTATATTTTGCTTTCGAGTGAGACCATATAATACCCACACAATCATATATACATATATCTGATTGCTGGTTACTAATGATGTATGTGGCGAATTGTATTAATCTAACTCAGCATAGATCAGAATATATTATGCTTAATAAACAAGCTAGGTAATGGTCCCTTGCGCATATTGATTACTTAATTTAAATGCATAACCAATTTGTGGATTTATATTTACAAAATATTAATGAGGTGAAATATATCAATTAAACGTTTAAGAAGATTATCCTGTCTTTCCCCCGAAGCTACAAAAATAAAATTTAGGACAATAGGGATGATCTATTTTCTTTAGGTAACCACAAAATTTGATTTTATAAATTATACCGGTAAGTGGCCACATATTTTTGGGGGAAATTGGAGATAGTGTCTAACAAACAAAATCAAGAAGTTCCTAAAATCTAGAAGAACATTGCCTTTCTGATCAAAAGATTTGTGGTCTTCACTAGGGATAATATCGTAATAAACAAACAACCAGTTACTTGATTTAAGTATTTTTGTATGTCGAAATAGCACTGATATTTACTGTAACAACTGGAGCAAAAAATTGTTGTGTCATCGTAGTAAATTTGGAGCCTATAATCACTTTGTCGACTGGTTTGGGAATATCCGTTCGCAAAGTGTAGTGTATATTAAACCTTAACGTGCCGTAAATTTATTTTTGGCTGGTAGAAAGAAGTCACAGGCACACCAAATAAAAATGTTTTTAACGTAATATAAAAACAAACTTCACTTGTTATCATGCGGCTACACTATTCACAGTTTATATGTGGCCGATTTATTACACCTCACTTAATTTAAAAAAACAATATATTAAACACTAATGTGATTGAATAGTGTGTGATTGAATAATTGAATTGAATTGTGAGTGAGTTGCTACAGGACTCCCTCGCGAGTGATTTCTCCCTCCCTAGGGAATGATTGTACGAGTGGAAGCTATACGAACGGTTTTGTGAACCCGATGGTTCGATGTTTGCTCAGTCGAACTAATTATACCTGTAACCAACAAAGTATTAATATCAACATTTGCCGATGACACGGCCATCCTTGTGTCTCACACTAATCCTGAAATTGCCTCAAGGGAATTACAGAATCATTTAAACAAAGTCGCGGACTGGCTGAAGGCATGGCGAATACAAGTAAACGAAAACAAATCAACTCACGTCACATTCACGCTAAACAAACGCACCTGCCCACCAGTGAAATTAAACGATAAAAATATTCCTCAACAAACGAAGGTAAAATACTTAGGTTTGCATCTGGATAGAAGGTTAACGTGGAAAAATCATATTGAAACAAAGCGCAACCAAATAAAAATTACATTTTCCAAAATGTATTGGCTGATGGGAAGAAAATCTCAGTTGTTATTAGCCAATAAAGTTTTACTTTACAAAGCGATAATCAAACCCATATGGACATATGGTATTCAGTTATGGGGATCCACCAGCGCTTCAAACAGAGAACTCCTGCAACGAACCCAAGCGAAAATACTTCGCAGTATTACCAATGCTCCTTGGTACATTCGAAATAGTAATATACATGATGACCTTGGGATCAAAACCGTTAAAGAAACTATTAAAGAATTCAGTTCGAAATATTATTCAAAACTAGAAGCACATCCCAACGAATTGGCCAGGGAGATAATAAAACAGCCGCGATTTAGACGCCTGAGAAGAACAGATCCACTCGAACTGATGAACCTGTGAACCTCTAAATTTAATTCGATATATACATATAAGTATAGTCTAAATTAATTAAATTGTGAGCACTAACAATAAGTATTAACATTGGTTAAGACTTAAAATATGTAATAATTTTTAGCTTAAGATTTGATTACTACTTGTGAGTTTCTTATGTAGAAAGATTCAAGAATAAAGCCATTGGCAACATTTAAAAAAAAAAAAAAAAAATTATTCCGTAACCTGGTTTGAGTCGATCGATTGAAACGTTGGAATTTTTCCCATTAATCGATACGATGAAATGTTTCCTAAGGCTGCGTATAACTTTATACGAACCTTCACGGGGATGAGTTAATCCCGTGCGAACCTTGTCTGTTCTTATGAAAACAAAATCGCAGTTTCTGGGCGATTTCGGAACAAATACGATATCTTGTTTGGATTGACGTGGTATTTTGGGTATGATGCATGGTTTTTCGTAGTTGGTCGATGATTGTGTCGGTAGTTGGGAGTGGTGAAGGAGGATTCTCAATAAAGAACTCACCGGGTAGTTTGATGGTTTGACCGTAAACTAATTGTGCCGGTGAGCACTTAAGGTCTTCCTTCACTGTTGCTCGAATACCAAGTAGTATAATTGGTATTTCTGAACTCCAATTGATTGTATTGCCTCTGGCCATTAATGCGGCTTTGAGTTGCCGATGGAAGCGTTCGACCATGCCATTGGCTTGCGGATGGTAAGCCGTTGTCCGTATCCGATTTGAGCCAAGGAGTTTTGTTAACTCGGTGAACAGCTTGGACTCAAATTGCGTTCCTTGATCTGTTGTGATGTTAAGGGGGACGCCGAATCGTGATACATAGTCGTTGACAAAGGTGGTGGCTATGATTGCAGCAGATATATTGGTCATGCAGAATGCTTCGGGCCAGCGAGTGAAACGATCGACACAAGTGAGTAAATATGAGTATCCGTTAGATGGCGGAAGTGGTCCTACGATGTCTATATGGATATGCTCAAATCAACCAGGCGGAATTTCAAATTGTCCATGGGGTGATTTTGTGTGTGCCGTTGAACTTTAGCACGTTGGCAGGATAAACAAGACTGAGCCCAATTGCCTACGTCTTTGTTAATCAATTTACGTGTTGCACGGACTCCAGGATGTGAAAGGTTGTGTAGTGTATTGAATACGGTGCGACGTAGTGAGTCTGCGATGTATGGGCATTCTTCCCACCTGCGATTTCACAGACTATTTCGAGGCCAGGTAGTTTCAAAATCTCTTGTTTCATTGAGGAACTAGTGTGATATTCGGAACCAGAAAGTAAACTCTGAAGTTCTAGGTTTGCTTTTTGTGCGTTTACGATTTATTTGTAAGTCGATGTGTGTTTCGACTGTGGCCATTTCTTTGTCTGTTGTGCGCGAAAGTGTATCTGCGACAACGTTGTCGTGTCCTTAAACATGCTGAATGTCCGTGGTAAATTGACTAATGTAATCTAGGTGGCGAGATTGCCTCGGATTACGTTCAGTTTTAGACTGAATTGCTCGTGTCAGAGGTTTATGATCGGTGTATACTGTGAAATCCCGACCCTACTGCTTGATAAATTGCGAGTAATTCCCGATCGAATGCGGAATATTTCTTTTCGGCATCCGAGAGTTTCTTAGAAAAGAATCCCAGTGGTTCCCAACGCTCGTTATTGTACTGTTGTAGTACAGCACCGACAGCCGTGTTTGATGCGTCAGTGGTTATGCTGAGCTTTGAATCGCTCAGTGAGTGTGCCAGAAGTGTTATCTGGGCCAATTCAGTTTTTAGTGACGTGAATGCTTATTGACATTTGTCAGGCCAAGTGAAATTCTTGGCTGTCTTGTGCTTTTTGAGTAATGCTGCCAAGTGGCTGTGAATTGGTGCGGGTGTTTAAGCGAGTTTTGGTATGAATCGGTGGTAGTAATTTACCATGCCGACAAATCGCTGTATAATTTTGATTGGAGTAGGGGATGGGAAATCCCTAATGGCATTAATTCGTTCTTCAGACGGCAGAATACCATTAGGTGTTATCTTGTGGCTGAGGAAGTCAAGAGTGGATACGCCAAAAACGCACTTTGAGCTCTTGATATGCACGTCAAACTGTGTTAGTCTGTGGAAAAGTTGTTCTAAGTGCCGTTTGTGTTGTTCGTTAGATTTTTATGTTACAAGAATGTAGTCAATGTAGACGAACACGAAGTCTAAGTCACGTACGATTTCGTTCATGAAACGCTGAAAGGTTTGAGCGACATTGCGCAAGCCGAACGGCATTCGAGTGAATTCGAAAAGGCCAAACGTGTTGTGATTGCCGTTTTATGAACGTCTTCAGGTGCGACGGGAATTAAATGATAAGCTCTGACTAGATCAATTTTGGAGAAAATTTCGCATCCATGCAAGTGCATGGAGAAATTTTGAATGTGAGGTATCGGGTAGCGATTCGGTGTTGTCACCGTGTTTAATCGCCGATCCCCACATGTTCTCCAATCTTGATCTTTTTTCTTCACCATCTGAAGTGGACAAGAGACGGGAGATGCGGATGGCCTGCAAATCCCTAATTTCACCATGTGCTGAAATTCTGTTAGAGCGGCTTTATGTCTCACTTGATCTAGTCGACGTGGTCTTGACACTGGCAGATGGCCTGCTGTGACAATATGATGGACCACGTTGTGTCGAACTGGTAAGTTGTAGTTCGGCTCTGCTGTAAGTGATGAAAAATTCTTCAGCAGAGTGGCATAACCGTTGTTGACCGAATAATGGATCGGAGTTGGAGTGTTGTCCCGAACCATTGTGGCATTGATTGACGTTGGGGTCACTACTTATGCGTTTCATTTATTTTTAATTTAATTAAAACGCCATTTTTAATTTTATGATTTAATAAATTTTATTTTATTGTATTTTGTTGTTGTGTATTTTTATTTATTGAATTATTTTTATTTTATATTTATTTAATTAAATTTATTTTGTTATTTTCCTACCATTTTGTGTTGTATGTTTGTACGCGCGCGTGCGCTCAACACCAATTCCGAGACGAGATTGATTATTTTATTTTACGCCTGTCGCTTCATTGTCTCTTCATATGGAAGAGACAGTAGTTCAATAAATAGGTGTTGTTTGTGAGAGTGTTCAAGAGTGTTGTCAAGAGTGTTCGTTCCGACAATGTGGTGGTGAACGCGTAAATATAAATGCCAGAACCGCCACAACCTAATTGGACTAGTACAGAACCCTATATGGCGCCTTCGCATCAGCATGATGAATTTTTGATGGTAATAAAAAATTGATGATTATGAACAAACCTAATTAGGTACGGAGGAAAAATTGAATCAAGTTTTTTGTAGATTAACCCATTATACCAGCCCGTATCAAAGGCTTCTCGCACGTTATCGGTATTTTTTCCATGTTGTAAATTGGTGCATTGACTGGAATCCTTAAGGAGATGAGCTTTCAGGTATTAATTAACAATTCCTTCAATTGTATGATCCACACTCAATGGTTTGCTAATTACAGTTGCATTGTAATGTTCTGCCAATTAAAAGACAATCAATAAGCGGACCACCTGTATTATTCACTGTTATATTTGTGACTTTAGATTTTGCTTTAATCCTCCTGATTTCTATATACATACATATTTGTTTTGGCAGGGGCAATATCCTTAAGCTTATTTTAAAATTCTGACTGATGGATAGTAATATTGTCAGTGTTTTTAGTGGCATTTTCCTATGCATATTTCGGGATTTATTACTAGCTTTGATCAGTGAGTAATATCTTCTGACAGTTGCTTAGCATTGACCGTACTAACCGGAATATACTAACTTAAGGAAATTTTAACGGCTTCGATGAATATATTATAATGTGGTCAACTTATTCATCAGATTCGGTTTTGGGACTAATCCGAATTTTGATTTCATTATGTATGTATTATATGTCTAAAAAGACAAAAAGAAGCCAGTCAGCTAAAGTATAGTATGTATTCTTATTAGAGATATTGAAAATGAAGCGCAGATGATTTGAACAGCAATCGTGCAGAACCATTACAACGTTTTCGACGTTAATATTTACTACTGATATGCCCACTAGTGAGCAAATGTTTGATAATTATTTTGTCTCTCTTGAAGCGGTTCACTCGGATAATGTTTCACTCCCATTGGGTTTTCACTGTCAACCCCTAAGACTACAGCTGCTTCGGCGAAACAAATACCATCACTTTCGTAGCTTGGTTTAAACGTTTTAGGACCAATTGTTACTAATCTTGCTTGTGGACTTATCGAAATATTCGCTGAAGTTTACTGTGTGCTCTCCTCCACAGTTGAAACGTTTGAATAGTACGTTTTTGTCTTGTTTCTGGCACATTCGCCGGATTATGATAATTTGTGCGTTTAACAGTGTTGTAATTGGGGTTGTAACTTGATGCGTAATCCCCACAATTCTGGCAACTTCTGCATTGGAAGCTGTTTGGCTTCAGTAATCACACACCTTTAGATTAAAGATATTTTTATTTTTATTTTTATCGGAAAGTCTTCCAAAAATTGCGCCCAAAATTACGGGTGTGAAGTTGATAACAAATAACAAAATATAAGCATGTATTAGAAAGTACACTATTAATAAAATTGCGTGTGGCGTTTATAACAAAAAAATGACACAAAAGAAAATTTAGAATTTTTCGACAAGAATAACATATTTTCGAGAACGATTGGCAATAAAAGTTTAAAATGCCGCAAATCATATGGTCTGTGTGCCATTTTTTAACGGTCCGGAGAAATCCGAAATTAAATTTTTTCTGTTACGTTATATTGATTCTGCTTGTTTCAGTAATTTACAGTGGACTCACTTTTCCTTTTTTTGTTCTTGTACGTCATTCATATTGATTCTAATGTTTGAGTAGTTTTGCATTCAATAAGTTGGTTAATATCATCATGCTTATTTTACAAACAAAGAAATTTATTACTTTTGGAAATTAAAGAGTTCTTAATTACATCAAACGCAATGAATTCCGACCGCCCATATACTATTATGGTTGGATAGTGCACCAAAGGATGCGTTGGGGATCGATTAAGGCGAAGCAGCATTGATTAATGCTCTCATCTCAGTAGGTTCATCAAAAACCTCTGGACACATAAAACTTCAAACCCATCAACACATATTCACATGTGTCAATGTTGGTTCGAGGCGCCCTTCTTCTCGTAGCACTAGAGAAAGAAAATCGAGAGTTGAAAACACTCAAATCCTGGTACAAAGATATACGGAAAAATCTAAAAGATACTGACTACAATATCGGGCGACGATTATCATCAACATTTTACGAGCTGGGATAACTCGACCTCGAGTATTTATAAAACGGCAACCTTCAGAGAAATGACACAATTGTTTCAATCATTTTATATTAAACGTGATTGGGTCCAACATCGATTTCTAATGAAGATTATTCCTGCGCCCAGTACGTCGTCGATTACATCAATAAGGCTAACAGAGGAATCAGCAATTTATAACAGAAACTCGTCGAGATTATGAATGAGAATTAAGACTTCGATATTGTTGCTGGTACAAAGAAACTTAGTGTCAACGTACTCAATACGGTTGAAATGTCAAATCAAGAAGCTGCTTGAATTCTATTGCTTGAATCTACGTCCAAAGCATCTGTATAACTGTTGTTTATAAACCTACTTCCTGTCCACAACAGCGAGAACGAATCAGAAAAACTTTTAAACAACTGGCACAACTTGATGATGATGAAACACACATATGGAAGGAGAATTGATGACGTTACTCTAACAAAGTTTGTTTCGATATAATGTCACTGCTAAATGGGGCGGGGGGGGGGGGGGGGTAAAAAAACGGAAAATTCTAAAAATTATATGGTACGGAAATTATGTTCTGTGAAATGAATTAAAAGAGTTAACAGAATACAAGAGGGAAATATGGTTACTTTACATATCCTTTTTAGGATTGATTAAATGAACGTCATATATTGGAGCGGAGAAAAGAATTCGAATCCAATAATCCAATCTAGATATCGCTAGATCAACGATTCACAGGCATACAATAATGACCGGAATCAACTGCTTTTTCAAGATTTGAATTCAAGAATCAACGATGATCTAGTAGCACAGACGATGAATAAGCTGGGGCAATCTGGAAGAAGAAAGACAACTTGATGGAGACTCCAAAGTTTTTCGAGATCAAGAGGAAATCAAACGCAAAGCAATTTGAGCTGATAAACATATTATATGGTTGTTAACCTCAAAAAATCCACTCCCGTTACAACTGTTCTTGACTGGTCCTACTGGATGTGTGCGGTTGCTATAGGAGGCACGACTGTTCATACTGAGTTTAAAATCACCCTTTCGAGTTTCCAAACGCCATTATCGAACGAGGTCAAGAATGTATATAGATATTTATTCAAGTATATCAAGATGATACTCATCGACGAAGTCAGCATGATTGGGGTGGAAATCTTGGAATGGGCAGATTTGAGATTGAAAAAATAAGTAAGAAATAGGAAATCGGTTAGAACCACCCCCATTACCAGTTGGCAATGGAGATCGATTGGATGAACAAGAGTTGCAACTGACTGAATCGAGATTCTGCTCAGAGACGTAAGCCGAGAAACGCTGCCCTAATGGAATTCGATTATCAAATGGTCACCATTCAGTAGATGCGTATAATTTGAGAATCTTGAGTTCATCTAATGAAACATCGAATCCAGTTGCTGATGACGAAATACTCTGGTGTGGAACTGATCGCGAAAAAGAAAGGATTGCTAAGAGGGTTACCATATGAAATTATTTTCGTTGAAGATAAATCCTGCATGATAATCAAAAACATCGACGTTGCAATGGGGCAATAGGTAAATTGGCACACGTTGCATTGGGTGCATTGGATCAAACTAAAGTTCTACGTGTTTGGCTTCTTTTTCCTAACGGCGTCAGTGTCAAAACACATAGAAAAATTGCTGACTATGCAAATGCAAAAGGAATCAGTAGAGCAGCGGTTCCTATCAATAGTAGATTCGCAACAGTTCCTTTTAATCGAAATAAATCAATCCATAATAAAAGAAACCATTTTCCACTAAACCAGCCTACTCGTTGACAATTCACAAATCGCAAGGAGGGACATTTGATGAAATTGTTTACAAATACAGTAAACCACTTTCCCAACCTTTGGTCTACGTAGCCTTATCCGCAGCCTTCATATTGTACCTTTTGATGAAAAAAATCAGTAGAGGCAATATGACAATCTTTTCTCTCAATTGCCAGTCTCCGGCCACATGCGCGTGATCTCCATGGTAATATAATACAGAAATCACATATACTAATGTTATCAGAAACTTGGCTTCGTAACGAGGAACGGGTCCAAATTGAAAATTTCAATTCATAACATAATACAGACGACCCAGCATTAAGCGCGGGGAAGAAAGGGGAGGCGTAGGGATCTTTATATGCGCTTCGAGATGCACTTTGCCAAGCGGTAAACAAATTGTTATGGTCACAGTTTATATATCAGTCAATCTGCACGTTATCAGCACGTTTCTGGTAGCACACTGGGGACGACTAGATATGGTACTTCACGATTCGTAACTCATGTACCTTCCGACTTCCACTTGTCGTATTTTAGTTACCACAAACCTATTGTCAGTATAATGACCATACTACTCATGGAATTAATAATGTTCAAGATTAGCTTAATAGTCAAGGAAATCAATCTTCGTGACAATGTATTCATGTAATATAAGTAATACATTTTTATGTAACAAGATTTATGTAATATGTATATTTTATCAAATCAATATAAATAAAGAAAGAAAGAGAAAGTTTGCCTGTATTAAATCAATAAGACTCTTTCGGCTTTTTATAGACAAAATATATTAAAAATAATGGCATTCACAAACATTTTCGACTTGTAATCAGAAAAAAAGAAGATGCCAATCATTTATAAATATATCTACCAAAAAAAGTAGAAATATCCAAATCCCCCTCGTACTTTAACCAGAGGTCAATACAAAGTTTGGTTTCGTACTGACAAGCTCGCACAAACAAAAAGTTCGGTCTATTCATCAGGTAGCTACGACCAAACAACAAAAATACAATTTCAACTTCATACATTACGTATGAGGCAAGAACGCATTGACTTAGCGAATTATATAATTCACCAAATCAAAAAACTGTCATTTCTGTGTATTTTATGCCCACACGGCCCCCAGTGTATCATCACTCGCGTAATAGTTCCAAATGTGTCCCTTATTGCCGCACTGAATGTAAATGATATTGATTTTCATAAAATAATTAAACATGCTTGTGTTAACTCAAATATTTTTTTGTAACTTCCTTCACGAGTTGTTGGAAATGTTGGAAAGTGAATCCATCAGAAACAGCTTACTCTTCTATGTTGAATCCTAAATATACATATGTATATATAATATAGGACTAGTACTCAATTTTGTTGTAGATGATGAATTTGATTTGTAAACATTTGAATTTGTACTTTATTAATTTTTGTTGAATATTAATTAATTCATGTAATATCTAATATGCTACCGGTGGTTAGACCATTTTAATTGTGTTTCGATTAACACGAGAAGTATATTAGTATTTACGAACAGTAATTCAACGAAACCGACTAGTAGACATAATTCTATTTATTTAATTATTATATGATTTTAATACGAGTATGTTCCGAAGATTGTAAGAGAATTCAATCCAGTTTCGAACTGATGAGCTTATGATTATGAATCTTCGGAACATACTCGTATTAAAATCATATAAGAATTTGAATTTGATTTAAAATATAACGAATATGATCTGAATAAAGGTGAATTTGTACTGGAAAAGATTGGATATTCTTGGGAAAGGTTGAATTTGTTTCTGAAACGGTTGAATTTGCTTGGAAGAAGGTTGAATTTGGACTTGAAAACGTATAATATATTTATAGGTCTAGAAATATATAATTTCTAAAAATGATCAAAATTCTAAACGATTTAATAATCTGTTCAACTATATAATCTTGGTTCTAGTCTAAAAATAATCACCTAAAATACAAAAACAAATATTTTAAACAGCTCCCCATTATATTCTACTGTATTATTCATCAATCAAAATGATCCACCACTACCGTGTTTTTCATAAAGAAATGCTCAAACAACTCCCGTATTCTCAACAAAAAAAAGTCCAACCAGACATAATAATATTAATAATAACCAAAGCAAAAAGGATAATAAACTTGATATTTATCATAATCACAAAAAAAAAGGTCTTATCCTTTTCATTTTTGTTTTATAAGTAAAATGTTGCTACTTCCGGTTCTCGAACTTTGTTGGTGGACAGGGTATTTTTTGATTGCAAGATTGTTTAATTTTTGTATTTTTTTGCTTCTCAAGCATATTCAAATGGATTAAGAGAATATAGCTATGGGAATTAAACAGTACACGAAAGTGGAGACGTAAAATCTTCTAAACCGTAGCTTTAAGACAAATACAATGAAAATGTTATAATAATTTCATATGTCTGAAAGTTCAATAACCTTATATTTCCTAGTCTAACTTATATTTTGTTGACATTATATAACAATCGAACCGTTTCACCCGTAAAGTTTTAAATCATATCATATCCGGTGTCTCCAAAAAATACGAAGTGCACGCCAGAAGGAAAGGCACCAGGTAAATTATGTTCCATGCAACTTTTTGCGGATTGTACATGTATGATTTTTATCAGAACTAAATAAAGAATTATAATAAAATAAACTTGTTCCTCAACATATTATATCCTTTATATAAACCAAATACAAGGACAATTGTGAATTATTTAACAGGAAATAAAAGAAAATTTTATGTCTTTCGATAACAAAATGCAAAGAAAACGTTCTATTCCAAATTGTATATAAATTGTCCTGTCTTGTGAAAATGGAAAGTGATTTTCTTTAGTTGGAATTTAGTATGTAGTATAGATAAAGGGGGGATACATACTCACATATATATATATACGGTACAGATTTATTTGTATATAATTGAAAATTATGTCGTTAAAGAATTTAGGGTGGAATTGCCCGAATATCGGCTATAAATCAAAGCTTCTTATTGTACAAATTGCATCATATTTTATTATTCGTCAGCGTTTTTTCAGTGTGATATAAATAGCGAAGATGTATTTATAGTTATGTTAAATGCACATCTATAAACCATTTTGATTTGTTTATCTTGATGCGCGCGGAAAAACAACCAACAATTTTTTTATTTTTTTTTCATTTTTTGCTCTGTTTATAACGGTGAATGCAAAAGCATTGATGTGTATGCATTCTATATCTCTATATAAACAAACTGATTTGATATTTGCATGCTATAACATTTTTATTTTTAAATATTACCAAACACCATCACAACACAATGTAAATAAATTCTACTAAATAACATTAAATTTCTCTCTAATAAATGAACCACCCTCGCATTCATGCTTATATACCTATATAATGCTTATATAAAATCTAATGCTTTCTAAACAATTTGATATATTACACAAAATTTTCATTTCAATTGGATACAGTTAAAATTTTTATACCGAGCTTTTTTTTGTATGTATGTAAAACGAATTTTTTTTTTTACAACTTTTCAATATCTCATTTATTATCCGATCAAAATTCATTTATTTCGACATATATAGTGGTTATGTACTATTTTATACTAGACCACCACCACAAAGTTGAGCTTTTTATTTTCTAACTGATTGTGAAACCGCACCGAAATTCTGAATGGACTGCTTTTATTACTTGGTAGTTTTGCATATTTGGTTTATTATCACGGAGGACATACCTATTATGTGGGAAAGAACAACAACAACATCCATCCAATAAACCATCAAAATGAATAAAAATTGAAATAGGAAAAATTGAGGCTGCCAAAATTCTATTCAAAAAATTATTTTATAAAGTAGAACACAAAATCTATCATTATACATAGTTTCGTATCTACGCTACGTATGTATGTATATGAGGAGGGAAGTTAGCTTTATTCGATTTTAAAGCTTTATTTTCGTTTTTTGCTTCTATCTATATACAGTTGAAAATAAAAAGTTTTATTTATTGAAAATTTATGTTTCGAATCGATTTTTTTTTTTTTTATAAATAGAAAACTAATGTAAATTCTGTTTGGTTATTTGTTTGGTTTGAGGTTTTTATTTTTAAGTTCATTTGCCTGATATCGGCAGCAACAATGAACAAGTAAATATACAACAGCCGCACACAAAATAATAACCAAATTGGGAGAAGATGAGAAATTTTGATATAAACATCAATTACAATGCGGATATCCGGTTGAACTTATTTTTATGTTTTATAATTGCGTTTGTAATGTTGTATGTTTTTTTTTTATGTCGGGGTGTGTGCACATAAATGTGGCTATGGAAAATTGTTAAATACTATAGTTTTGTAGTATTTATTTGCAGTTATGTTTTTTTATTTTTTTTTAAAGAGTAGACAGAAAAAGAATAAAATGATTATGACTCACGATGTAGCTAAATGCGTATACTCAAAGTCAATGCCACAGTTAAAAATTGCCAAAAATTATGTACAGGTTGAATTTACAGCCCCGAAAAACAAAAACAGATTTTCAACACTCTTTTTCTGCAAACTGAATTTTCCACACAGAAAACTACCGAATTTCTCAACAGTTTGTTTGGCCTGTACCAAAATGGGTGATGGTACAAAAGGTGCGATAACATTTTGGTGTGATAATAATGATGGTGCAATTTGGTAGATAGAAACGATTCGCCTTTCAAAACTTTACAAATTTATTTTGTTTTTGTTAGCTGGTTTGTTGGTTTGGTTTTGATCTTATCGCTTCGATGTTTCTATTAAAAAGGAGAGTGATTTTAATTTATTTTACAATTAAGAAATATTTTTACAATCATTTTAATTTACATAATCACCAATAGGTGGTAGAATCCCTTTTAATTTATAAACACAAAACGTTCTAATTATTATAATAATTGAGCTACCGAAACGGATTTAACATTTATAAGGTTCTAAATCCTAACAAATGTTAATTGAATGTCAAATGATTTTGTGTGCAAAGTCCGTCTGTCTGGATGTCTGGATGTCTATACCCATGGTATCTCGAGAACGGCTTGTTCGATTTATAATTTTTTTTAGCCAATCTGTTTCTATACCGGCCGAGATTTATAAAGCTTTTGGAACCTGTGCGTCAAGAGGGTCGGCTACCTACCATATGAATCAACCTAAAATACCTGGTTATAGAAATATTTACCAATTTTTTATATGTGCTGGTTTGAATATTGAGTTGGGTATTGAGTTTGGGGTTGAGTTGAAGATTAAGTTAGGCGCCAATTTGCGGGTTGTTAAAGTTGAGTTGGAGTTGAGTTGGGGTTGATATAAAAATATTTAAGAGTTTTTTATATATGCTGGTTTGATTATTTAATTGGGCAGTGAATTTGGGGTTGATTTGAAGGTTAAGTTAGGGCTCAATTTGCGGGTTGAGTTAAAATTGAGTTGGAGTTGAGTTGGAGTTGAGTTTGGGCGATATTTTTTATATATGCTGGTTTGAGGAGTGAATTTGGCGTAAAGTTTGCGGTTTAGTTGACGGTTAAGTTGAGTTCCGTTTGCGAATTGAATTAGGGTTGAGTTGCGGTTTAGTTGGGGTTGGATTAGGGTTTAGTGAGCAGTTGATCGAAATGGGATTCTTAAGTGATTTTTGGGTATAGTTTTGGAATATGGCAAAGTAAGATGGAACTTGGCTATTTCTTAACCATTATGATGAAATTTGTTATATGCGATGGAAATTTGGTTCTAAACTGAGTTTTAGATCTAAAAATCAATTTAGAATTCCATTTCCAGCGCGCATTTATTTATATGTTTTGGCCATATTCTAGAATTTTACCTAAAAATAATTTAAGAATCGCGTTTCGATCATGGATATCAAATTTCACTAAAACCGACTATGAAATTGCCAAGTTTCACCCAAATTGGCCATACAATTAAAGGTTCAATTTGAAATATAAAAAGATCAATTTGAAATGTTAAAGGAACAAATTAAAGTGGTAAAGTTTCAATTTGAATTGTACTCGTAAAACCTGTATCATCGCAGAAGTGTCTATCCGTATCCGCTCTAATAAAGTGTCAGCTTATCTAAGGGAGGTTTTCAGTGGAAAACTTTAGTTGAATGGGACTTAAAAGTTTGTCCGTTGAAGTGAGGATTTCGCTAAATTGAGTGTCTGTTCAAATAAGGTTTCATTGTATTTAAAAGTGATATTTAAACGATTGAACGATTTGAACCAAACTTTACACAAATATTGTTTAAGACTTAAGAAAGGTCAATGTTAATATCTCAAACATTCATCTCCTCCAGGAATTTCTAAAATTTCAAAAATTGATTCGATTTTTGATGACGATATGATGGTATGAAGGTATGATGTTATGATGGTATAATGGTATAACGGTTTGTATATAAGAATTGTGAAAGTATATGACCATCGGTCACTCTGCGAAGGTCTTATTTGTCACTCTTTACTGCAGCTTCCCACGATCTTCCGAAATGCGGCAACCTTGGCGGAATAAGTTTGAATGTGATTTCATCTGCTTATCATTTAAAAATTTTAAGAGTTCGTATAAATGGTTGCAAACCCCGATGAAATTGGTTGCATATTCCTCTGCGTGCTATGAATCGTCATAATGCAGCGATATATGCGTCCGAAGTGAGATTAGATACTAGCTCTATGTGCACAGCTTTGGAGACATACAGAGGCAAACCGTAAGTGTTCATCTAACCAGCTGAATTTAAAAATGACCCCGGTAACTAGGTGTATCGCCCATGATTTGGTTAAGGCGTGGTACATCCCGCATTTTACGTAGATTCGTACTGTTTTTCTAATTAGATTTCGGCCCCCTAAGATCCAATATTTTGTTCGAAATGTTGCCATCATTAATTTTGGTCCGGCATACAGGTAACGTCGAAAGACGTAGGCTTGTATTCGGATAATTGTATTATAGCTAGATATTCGTTTTATTAGGTTGTCTATAACATTAGGTTGTTGAATTTGTATGTTCAATGTTTGAGAACGCATTTCTTCGACGTTGTTTCTATTTGTATCCCATTTCTTAGTTGGCCATTTACTGGACCTTTTCACCATAAATTTGAATTCCGTAATTGGTCTGGTCCTATTCCCCTAGATGCGCAGTCAGCAGGATTGTCCTGGGAGCCTACGTGTCTTCATTGGTACCTATTCATCGTGGTAAGTATTTCGCCCGTTCGATTTCTGATGAAACTGTTCCATTTTGTTGGATGTGCAGAAAGCCAGTCTAAGACTATTATGGAGTCGGTCCATGCGGTTATTTTTGAAATATCTATCTTCAATCTTTATTTTTCCTTTACTAGCAATCTGGATAGGTGCTACTTTGGTTTTACACGATAACAATTAATTTGAAATAGCCGTCCTCCTTTTTAATTGCGCCACAGACGACCGCCGAATATCCATACTTAGAGGCCTCTGAAAAACCATGTAAAGCAATTTTTCGTTTTTTAGTTGTGTTAATATACCTGTCAATCTCGTTTTGCTTTATTTTTGGTAAAGTGTTGCATATACTAAGCGACTCTACGGATAACTACCTCCTGTTGTTGGTCATCCCAATTTAGGTTTTCAATCCACAGCTTTTGAAAAAATATTTTTATTTTGATGGTCAGCGGGGCAAGTCATTCAAGAGGGCCAAACAATCGATTTGCCTTAGAGAGAATTCTACACTTGGAAGCAATCTATTTGCGGATCCAACACAACCCTAGGACTTTAACATAGGTAGATGGTTCCATTTCAAGCACGTCGATTACGTCGCTTGGTTTTCGATTGGTGAGTATTTCTCTTTTATTAGTTAACCACTTTCTAAGGTTGAATCCGGAAGTTGACGATATTATATTTATTTCATCTCTTGCATTTACTGCTCTCTACTGCATTTTTGAACCTTTCTTCAAATTCCATTGTTGCTATTCCATAAGTGGCTGTCTGCAGCTCATAGGTGATAAATGGTATATCGGGTGAGTTTCTCTAAAGTATTCTCTGATATTTGGCATTGGCTTTGGCAGCTGCGATTTGTCAAAATATCTTTTCCATATCTGCCGTGAACGCTACTTTAAATTTCCTGAATCGTGGTAAAATTTTATACAATGTTGATTGCACTGTCGGCCCAACTGCAAGATAATCGTTCAATGATTTCCCTGTGGTAATTTTTGTAGAACCATCACACACCACTTTTAGTTTGGTCGTACTACTCCAACTTTTGATAACGCCGTGATGAGGTATAAAATCCTTGTACATTTGCGCAAATTCTTTGTCCTTGATAAATCGTCTTTCCATTGCATACATTCGTGGGACAGCTGCTCTATAGGAATCGCCTTATGATTGCGAAGAAAATTTAAATCGTAGATGTCCCTTAAATCGAACTGTAATGTCCTTTTCAGTGGTTTCTCTGAAGTGTTTCTCTGAAGTGTTTCTCGCAAAACCTTTCTTATTGGAAAGTTGGTTGGTTGAAACACCTATTGATTCGATTTCCCAGAATTGCCGCAATTGATGGTCTAAGGTATATTCATGGTTGTTCAATGTAACCGTTAACGATTGTGCTACCTGTGTGCTCTCAGTTCTTCCAGACACGATCCATTCTAATACTGTTCTTTGCATTACTAATTGATTTGATGTAATACATTTTCATTCTACAAGTAATTCAAAGAATCGGTCGGCACCAACAATAATACCAATTTCCTATCCTTTGTGGAAATATGGGTCAGCTAGGTCAAAATAATTGAAGTCTGCGAAATTAATATGGTTGCTTCTAATATCCCGACAATTCCCCTCCAATGCCGGCTATTGAAAGGTTAGCGCATCTTCGTTTTAACTGAAATCTCTGAGCACAGTACTCTGTTATGAACGGAAGTCAAGTAATCAAGACACGGTTGGAGTTGATTTTGTAAATCAAGTATGCATACTAGCGCTGTGGGTAAAAACTGTACTTCCAATGTCTGCGACTTCTGATGTTGGTTTCGTATCTAAATTGTTATGTATTAGGGTGTGATGTTTTTTGAAAATAAATACAAATTGTGGTTATTATTTAGGCAATTAAAACAACGATTTTCCTTTATTAATAAAACCTTCTTACCTTCTACGGACACTTCTTTAAATCTTCCACATTTGAACAATCTATGTTGTTCTTCTGAACACAATGAACATAATGGGCTTTGGATGTCTGAAACAACTTGGCTTTTTATGGAAGGCTTAGCAGAAAACTGGGAACGTCTAACAGCACCACCTTTGAATGACTCAAGCGCATAAATCCGTTTAATAAGGAAATCAAAGAATTGCTTGATATAGTTGGTAATTCGAGACTGCAGAAGCTTATGCCGAAAGACTGTTAGTTTCCTCATATAGTTTGCTGCTGACCGAAGTATGCAAATTATCCAATGGTCTTTAGATTCAGCATCTTCCCCTAAAGCTTTTAGTCCCGTTGAGGGCTGGAGCATTCAGTTTTTTTATATTTTGTTGAATACCAGTTATATTCGATTTCAGCACACAATTGAAAATCACATTTTGTTTTTTCTTACGTTCCAAATCAATTCTGAGAAAACATATGAAAAGGAAAATAGCAAATTTTCTTTTTCAAGAATTATAAAAGTAACTTATACTGTAAATAACACCCAAATATTAAAGGTGTGCGTGCAACAATATTGGGAGTTTTGCAAATGTGAAAAACCGGCATTAATTAATTGAAATAACTCCTAAAAATATATTTTTGGCACTTATTTTATTTTGGACTTAATTTAACAAACAAAATACAATCACTTCCTTTTCCAGAATATATTCGACAAATAAATTAAACTTTCCACCTAACTGCTAAAGCCTGCTTCACACAACAAATGTTTCATTTTCGCCTACTATCTATATATTGTATATGTATTGTACAAAAATGTGTTTTCGCAGAATTTATGTGCTACCACATTTGACGGCCGGTCTACAAGATTTCACTGACAGATGTTGTCATGTGAGTAACTGGAGCAGGACAACTTTCGAATTTGACAATGGAACTTCTCATGCCCTTTACGAACTTTCATATTTCCAGAGGAAACCAGACAACTAAAATCAATTAATTTTTGCATTAGTAAATGCATTGAACAAATTGGTGCTTTCCACAAAAATATAATTTCCAAAATTTTGGTTCGAAACGGAAATTTTATCGGCTCTGTTGTGGTAAAGCTATACCATCTGACACAGCGCCCATTTTTTCAATGGTAGACATTTTTTCAACTAGAAAATAGCTCAATATTTATTAAAGTGCTAATTTTTAAAACTCAAAAAATGTAATAATTTAAAATGTGGCAATAATATGAATTAAATAAAAGTGACACTTTTTCGTATATTTTGGAAATCCAAATATTCTCAACATCTAAAATGATTTTTGGATAGATTTTTGAAATATTATGATGAAATTCGACAGGTCCGATGAAAATGCGATTGCTAAATGATTTTTGGATGAAGTTTATGAATATGGAAAATTTGCTTGGAACTTGGCTATTTTTTAACCGATTATGATGAAATTTGCCGTGTATATGATGGAAGTTGGATTCTCAATTTTTAAGAATTAATGATGGTTATGGTCATGTTGATGAAGATGGAGATTAAGATAATGATTTCCTTGGTGATGATGATATTATCATAAGTGGGATTATCATTAATGGTGCGTTTATGACATAGGAAGATAGGAAGTTGAGAAGATAGGAAGATTGACACGACCAACCAAATTATTTAAAATGTCACAAGCCCCGCCTACTAGTTCCATGCTCGAGTTGAAGAATTTCTTACTTTGAGCAAAAGGTGTCACATAATTACCAACTAAAAGAAATCAAAATTCAAAATTATAAGCAATAATCTTGCCCATATTTGCTAATTTTTGACAGCTCTATGAAAAAAAAATCCGTTTTTTTTTCGTAATAGAAAATAAATTTCATTATTTTTCTTTTTATTTAAAATTTAATTAATTGTTCAATAATGAATTTAACCCTCGTTGATTAATAATTAATATTAAAATTATTTTGCTTTCGCTAGTCGCCTAAATATTTTTATTTTTGACAAAAATTGAAATAATAAAAATATCATGCAGGCAAACAAAAATTTCGCATGGAGGGATCTGGTAATAATTACAACGCGGATTTAATTTGGTGCAGCCGAAATACATTCGCGGGTCATATTTCTAAAATACATACACATATGTATATTGTATTACAAATTTTTATTCAAATTTTTATGTCCAGTCCAACCGACATGAAACTCAAAGCCTTCTCCTTATTTGATAAATAAAATGGCGCAAAATAAACTTATTTATTTTGAGCAAATCATTAGTGACGAATTTCAACTCAATACTATGGTATCAATAATATGGCATCTTCCTATGTCATAAACACACCATTAGAATCAATTTTAAACAACACATTTATAATCATAGCATAAAATAAAATGGCCGAGAGGAATTATTGAAAATGGATAATGGATCAAATGTGGATGTAAGTCTACAATTAAATATTCAAACGTGAATGTATAACACCGGTACAATTTAATATCCGAACATATTCCCATTAATTAAAAAAACCACACCAAAATGAACATTTGCACCACTGATACGAAAATTGCCTATGGCCCAAATATACATATGTATATGGTTCTAATATATGCATATGGTAATGATGATCTTTATTACTGTTAAGTAACAGTGATAATGGTGCTTGCGAGTAATGCTAATTATGAACACAAAATATTCCGTGTTGAAATATTCTGGGAAATGTACATTTCCTTTCTAATTTTAATATTAAATCTATTAAACACAAACGAAAATTTAAATTCTCAAAAATGAAGATTTAAATTCCTTATCTAGAATTTTGTGTTGAAATATTTTGTAAAAGGGGGAATTTACTGCTCTTTCTGGTACTATATTCTGGAAAAGAGCCGAAGTATATTCTGGAAAAAATTGAGAGAAATTCTTTAAAAATATTTTGGAAATGGGGGGAATTTACTGCTCTTCCTTGTAATATATTCTGGAAAAAGCCGGGTCATATTCTGGAAAAACGGAGGAAAATTCTATAAAAATATTTCGGAAATAAGACTATTTACTGCTCTTTTCTAGGTGCATATTTAGGAAAAGTAGGGAATATTTTGAAAAAGGAGGAATTTACAGCTATTTTATGGTTATTTTATTTTCCGAGAAAGGAAATAACCAAGTGAATTGCCGATTTTCTATTTTCTAGAACTTTACTTTAAAATCATTTTAGTAACTGTGAAATTTCACCATTATCGGTTAACAAATAGCCAAGATTAAGCCGTTGACGTCATGGTTATGCCGTTATGATAAACATAAACATTTTGGTGGCGGTCGCATTAAACAAACAAATCAATTCGTTTGCCCCATTAACATGCATCTTCATTATTTATAAACAAAGTATATATTTTACAAAATGTATAAATTATAAAAGTAATAATTGGTATGGTATGGGCCACTATTGAGGCTATTTTGAATGGAGATGAAGTAGAAAACAAGAGGTCTTTAAGAGTAACAAGCAGAACATTTAAATTAATATTGCAAACGATGCCTAAGAAGCAACATGGGTGGGCAGTTGAATACGAACTAATTATATTTCTCTACTGGATGGCGTCGGGCTATAGTTATAGAGTTGTAGGAAACTTTTCCGGACTTAGCCGATCAACTAGTCGGAATATAATATACAAAATGCTTGATTATTTTATTATAAACATGAGACATGTTGTCCAGCTTTCAAAAGAACAGATGAATTTGGTGCTATAGGTGAAAAGTTTTGCTCAAGGGCCAAATCGTCAATATTTAGAAACGCGGTTGGGGCAATTCATGGGTGCCATATACATGTAAAATGTCCCGTTAAAAAGCATGATGAGTACATTAATTATAAGGGGTTCTACTCGATTGTACTGCAGGCAGTTTTTGACAGCAAAGGAGCATTTCGGAACTATTTTATTGGGTATCCAGGCTTAGTTCACGACACTGGTATTTTTCAAAACAGCCCCTTATATAGATACCTGAATTTTCCACAAGCCCTAGAACAAAATATTAAAAATTGCTTCAAAATTGTAACTGTTGCTGGTATTTTACATAATATTTGTATAATGGGCGATGATTTTAATAACATGTGGGACAGTTATGATGAGTTACAGGAAAATTCCGATTCAATTGAAATGAATTCAAACAACGACACAGCTGAGGGTAATATTTTCTGAAACTCCTTGTTAGAACAATTACGTTCATAGAATCATTAATAACATTATTAAATCTATAGCAAAGAGAAATAAAACTCCCATTACTGAATTTAATTATTTCATTTATTTCAATAAATTATATTATATTGTGTTGATACATGCTTAAAAAAATAAAAAAAAATTATACTAATAAGAAGTTGAATTTTATGCCGAGTCATCTGATTCGGAAATCGTCTATCTCAGGAAATTCAGTTCAGAATTTTGTCGAGTAACGATATTGTATGAGCGACGTCATGTTTTCCATTAAAATTCATTGTTATACACCAAAACTCAGATTATATTCACCAGTATCTGAGAATACAATAAAAGCTAATAATTTGTAGTAAATATTTGCACAAATAGAATTTTATTTAAATATTTTCTACTTAAAAAACTGTGAAAGTAAATAAAAGTAAATTCTTGTACTGCCTCCTTACTTACTTGACGATTTACAGGGTTGGGTGCAGGGAGACTTGAGTTTAGGTTCGAAATATATTTTAATCGTTGGAGACTTCAATCTACCGACTGTAAGCTAGAGTGTCGATAATGACAGCAACTCTTATATACAGGGGGGCTCCCTGGATGGATTCAATCCATCTCTCAAGGATTTGATAGACCCCAACAATATTCGTAATTGTATTGATCGCCTTTTAGATTTGATACTTAGTAGCTTTTAATATTTTAACATATCAGTTAGTCCTTCTACTGATATTCTCAGTAAGGTCGACCGATACCATCCATGACACAGAGCTATCTGGAGAATCGATTGGACTGGCACGATGGAGAATATGAATACTGACCAAGGTGTTGCCTTTTTTTATTTTTCTATTGACAGTGTGACTGAGAAGTATGTTCCGTTTTCTTTCTGTCTGGTACACACCTAAACTGATAAAATTGTTACATGTTAAGAAATATTTTAGAGAGGATTATAAAAAATATAACGATATAATATGTTCACAATAGCAGGATGCAAGGCGACAAAAGAAATTAAATTATGTTATCGTAATTATATTAAATCGGTTGAAAGTTCTATGTGTGAAATCCCAAACTTTTTTGGACCTTCTGTAAGATATCAAAAAAAAAAAAAAAAAAAACGTTATTCTTGATCGGATGTATCTTAACAGGGGTGACATGTTCAACCATCACTATTTTCGATAATCGATAGGCTTTATATCTCTTTTTTCAAGAATAAATAATAATAATAATACTTTCGACTTGTTCGATTCACGTGCTATTTCTCCTCCACTTCATCACC
Organism: Tipula vernalis; assembly: GCA_958295665.1. Lineage (NCBI taxonomy): Eukaryota > Metazoa > Arthropoda > Insecta > Diptera > Tipulidae > Tipula > Tipula vernalis. The sequence goes on from OY282560.1 coordinate 201,248,817, forward strand.
AAATTTTTTTTTGGGCGAACCTTTTCCGATACCGATGGAATTAGATAGTAGCCTATGGAAGGTATATTTCCAGAGCGCGAGAAAGTCGCTAAAATAGTCCCACTTTTTAAAAAGGTTGACTCCACAGGTGTATCTAAATATAGACCTATATCGATATTGAATTTTTGCGCGAAGGTTTTTGAGAAAATTATCCATAACAAATTAACTGCCCATACGAGGAGCATGTTATCCAAAAATCAACATGGGTTCATCCACGGGCGTTCAACGTTGACCAATCTTTTGCAATTTACTGATTATGTGAGTGAATCTCTAAATGCAGGTTTTAGAGTCGAAGTTATATACACTGATTTCAGTAAAGCGTTTGATAAGGTCAATCATTCGAATAAACTGAATAAAATCTACTTTGGTTTAAGTCTTACCTAACTCTTGGAACTCAATATGACAATATGTCTATACTGTTTGCAGAGGATTTAAAAATTGTCAGCTATATTAGATCTATTCAAGATTGTATTCCACTTCAGATGGATCCTAATAATCTACATTCCTGGTGCAATGACAACGATATTCGAGTTTATTCGAAAGGGTACCCAAGCCTAAATTTACAAGAAAAATTAGCACAGTATAAAGGTCTTCCTTCTCTTCTTGGGGCATTGGATGTGCTGTTAACTCCATAAAGAAGAAGAATCAGACATTGCCGTGTGGCTACCGCAAATGCTTCAAGGCTATTATTTGTTGCGCAGTTCTACATACCAGGAGAAAGCATTTAAACGATCTTTAGCTAATCGAGAAGGAAGCGGACAGCTGAAGCAATAACGTTTAGGTTTTCGACGGAGAAGGCGAGAATGGAGATGAATAGTTACGAGTACGAAGCCAACGAAAAGGAATTTGAGGATGTAACATAAGTTTTTTTACTGATTTATCACAAAATAAGCACCGAATAATTTAGATAAATAAATTGAACTAAACTATCGGAAGTATTGCCTTAGGTATAAGTAAAGACTTTAGGTGTTAAGCAAACTTTTTCTGGTAAATTCTTATAAGAACATCGTTATTATTATTCTACTGGAAATAAGAGAAAACTTGTAATTTTAGGTAATTTTTTTAGTACCTTATACGGAAAATGTGACTCTTAACAGCACTTATAGTTTTTTTATAAACTCCACCCATTTTACACGCATACCATTATTTAACATAATTCACCAATACCTCTTCACTGCACAGAGAGAAAAGATTGCTTTTATGAAACGAAACTTGCTTCATTTAATCATTTTGTGCAATGATTTTCAACCTATCAAGCCCATTTATTGAATTGAGAATCGGCTTGAACAGGATAATAAAATTTCGGTTTTCTTTGCTTAAAAAATAATTGTTAGGTCGAAGAAAGGCTGGGTAGTATTAAATGTAGCAATTATTTTATTAAATTTAGGTTTAAAACATGATAACAAAATGATTAAAACCAAGAAAAAGGTTTGCTTGAGGTAATTAAATAAGTTTATTAATTTAATACGTCTCAACGTAAAATAAAGGTTATGTGTTTCATAAACTAAGGAATTATTTTTCTTTTATGAAGAATTTTATTTTTCAATTTAAAAGCTGTTTATGAAAACACAAAACAACAATTTGATAATATTTTCGCTCGATTAAGAAAAATAGTTCTTAATTTAATAAAATGATTTATTAACTTTAGCAACTACTTTCTATATTGAATACGAGTGAAACTTTTTCTTTTAGCTAGGGCCCTCTTCTATTAAGCAATTGGTTGCTTTAATTAAGAATTTTCATTGGGTAAAAGCATGCTCGCTGGACAAATAATTAAAAATACCTTTTGATATTTTACATTCTTAAATAAAAATTTATTTGGCTTTAATTAAAATTATTAACTTAAATTAACAAATATATTCATGTATCATTATAGTAGATTACAGCTAATAAATTATCGTTTAAACTCATAGATTAGCAAATAATATAATTTTTAATAAAATAATTTTTTTTTTTTTTTTTTTTTTTGCACCCTTGAGAATTCGAAGCGTTGGGTTTTGATTTAAAATTTAGAAAAAAATGTAAGCTAAGAAACCAACAAATTATTTTAATAAATAAATTAATTAATATTAATTTAATTTATATAATAAAAAAGTTACCTACTTAAAATAAAATAAAGTAAATACATAATAAATAAATATAGTAAATAACAAATTGGTTTTACATTTGCTATAATTCAAATAAATCCCGGTTTCACCCAATTGGAGCCATTCGATAGTTTATGTAAATAAATTATATGAATTAAAAACAATTGAACCATCTGTAATATATGCTCGCTAATGGTCATCGAACCGAATTATTTTTACTTTTTCAGTAACCAATATAACGTTACGTTAACGAGTAAGCAATATCAGCTATTTTTAGCCAAACGGTCTTAAGTTTATTAAAAATATAAAACCCTGTTTTGTAACATGTTCCTTTATATTCATTCGAGCGATAACGCCGTAGCTTATGTCATAAGATCTACTTGCAGGAAATGTTTTAGTTCTATGTAAAAAGGTTTTGTGTTTACATACACATTGTGTTGAGATATAGAGCAGAAGCAGTTTAAAATGATTTAAATAAAGAATAACCCAGTTATAATTAAAATGTGAATATATTTTATGAATTTTTAATGTTTTGTCTTTAAAGTTTAATGTATTAATTTTAATTTAAAAGTTTACTAAAATATGTAAATAATATAGCAATAATACGACAAAATAATTTTAAAACAAATATGTAATGCAATTTTTTTTTTTAAATTTGAAATAACCCCGAAACTTTAAGAAATAATTTGTTGATTATTAATAAAAAACGGAAACTATTCGGTTTTTTCAATTTCCGAGACTAAGCTTTTTAGTTCTGGAACCATCGAATCTAAATTAATCTTGTAAAAGTAAACTTGTATGAAATTCCATGCATTTTAGGAAGCTATCAAATTTAAAATAAATGTCATCAAACACAATCGAATACTAGTAATGATTTCCGTCAGGTATAACTGCGATTAGTGGCTGAAGCTTAATACCGTATGTGAGATAATGCTGTTTTTTATTTTCAATAATTTTTTGTAGCTTGATTATTGAGCCAACTTCTATAGCAAACGATTTGATAGAATTTTGAATTGAAGGTTCCCAAACAATTGTTTTGAGTTTACCGGCAACTGTTGCCGATGGTTTGAAAATGTAATGAAGAAACCGGGTCAACTGATAGTTTCTGTAGTCTGTAAATAAAATAAAAACATTGAATTTGTTACTAGTAGTTATTGAAATTGGATTTGTGTGATTAAATAAAAGTAAATGAAAAAAATACTCGTTTAAATAATTAAGTTACCTTGGCCTTTTGTCAGAGATTTCAATTCCTGAATTACAGTTTTGTTTTTGATTTTCTTAAATAAAACTGAAGGAAGTTTTTTAATAAATGAATCCCACTTCTCAAATAAAGCAAATATTGAGTCTGGGTGAATTATTTCAAAATCAATGTCAATCTGATATTAAATATAATTAACCCAGCAGTTACAGCAATAAGTGCCCAAATTGATAATTTTTTTTTATGTTGAAAAGTATTGGTTGAAATATAATACAGTTATAAGTCAGGACAATTGTAGTATCATAATCTTCCGAATTTCAAATTTATACATACATACATATATACACATACATACTAAAAAATGTATCAATAAATGTTTTGTTTAAAATTAAAACAAACTAGAAAATGTATTTACAAGCCGTGAAACTTTTTTATCGGGTTTGCTTTGATATATTGGCAAAAAGCCTTTTTTTATATGTATCTGCAACAATATTTATTTATGAAAATATTTACTAATCGGAAGCCATTATTAGATGATTTTAATAATGGCCAATTGTCAAGAATCTCTGCCGCTTTTAAGTTATTTAGTTCATGTAATTCCTTGAGACGCCCTTTAGCAGTGCCTTTCCATTTAAGCTCAACTGTTTTCTATGGTGACTGCATGTAAGAAAGCCATTTCTTGTTTTCTTCGAACTCTGGCTCTATTTCTATTTGGTTTTTCTCTAAATGATTTAAAAAATAACATAGATAAATTTTACGATACTATAAAAGCTCAAATCATATTTTGTACCTTATTGATCGATTGTTCTGTCTCCTGGCGTAAGTTTTATCGATGAAAATTTGAATTTATTTTTAAAAAAAACCCATTTTTTTTCAGTTTGTAGCAGCTATTTCGGTATTTGTTGTAGAGTTTTCCGACCGGCCTTTTTCCTCCCCCCTATGCATGCATATATTTATTTTAAGTTTGAAGAGTTTATTAAATATCTGCTAATTTTCAAAGTTGTTATTGAAATAATGTTATTAAAATATATAATAAAAACATGTCCTTGCATATAAAATACAATTAATGCTTAAATAATTTAGAAGAATATTTGCCTAAAGAGAAAGTATTTTTCTATTTCAATACTGATTTGTTCCAACTGGGCAGCAGTCATATTTTCTTCCCGGACCATGAATTCATGTACCATACTTTCGATCAACAAATTTCTGGTATCGTCGTCCAGAGAACCGTTTTTGATATAAGCATCAGTAAATTTTTTACCTCGCTCTGTATTTAGGAAAGTTTTGAATTCCTATATTAATTAAATGAATTAGAATTAAAAATGAAAAGCCAATAAGGTTTAAAATTTACAAAGTAAAAGGCAGAATGTATTTCGCTTTCATATGACGCTAAAGATGCGCTGGAACTAGGAATCAAAGAGCTCATCTGTGTATCCATAGATAATGTGCTATTGCTGTTACTTAATGTATAGGACTGTAAAGGAAACCCCTAAAAATCAAAGGCAATGAAACGGAAATATTGTTATTAAATAAATTATATATTAATCTCCAAATAATTATAGTATTATTATTAGTTATTAAATAAATTATATATTAATCCAAATCTGATTCTGTTAAAATCTTTAAATTCATAATGTCATCGAAATTTGATTCTAAAAGAATTTGAAAATTTAGTAAAGAACACACTGTAACTTAGAAGCTAGAATTACTTTGAACATTATCCCAAGTTGATTCCAGTCCCCATTTGCCTAATAAGTTATGCAATTCGTTGGGTTGATCGTTACCAGAATCAAGCGTGTGATAAGCATTAAACGAACTATTCTCTAAGTCAGAAAATTATTGAAGATAAAGAAAAAATTGGATTAAATTGAATGTAGTTTATTTGTCTGAACGCCAAGTTTTAATAAAAATGATTAATTTGTTACCATAGTTTAAGTAAGATTGATTTTCCTCTTCATTTGTTGATGAGTTAAACAGTAATACATTGATTACGTATCAATCATCTGTATTATCTTCAATAGACATTTCATGTAAATTCGCAAAAAATGTTGCGGGTTATTTATTAAAAGCAAACAATATCTAAATAGGAAAATAAAACAATAGTATTTACATATTAAAATATACAAAACGAAAATTTTAAATTATTAAATTCTTATTTGTAATGGTCACAAACAACAGAATTAAGGACAACTTTAACAAATAGAAGAAAACAATTTGTGACACAGCATCTTACATAAAATTTGTAAGTTGAAAGTGACGTTCTTTAAAAGTTATCATGGAAACTGGTTCATGGCGCTTACTTACGCAGACCGGTTTTTATTGACATAACTAAAATTTCTTGGAGTGTAAGCTCCGAATAAAAATCGAATAATTTAATTTTCAAAATGGTACACAAATTTGAATGTAATTGTGTTTTATGATGTATGTACATGCAGCGTACGTACATGATACAGAGAAACCAAGTACGGCTTTTGGCAAATTCCTAATTTTAGATTAAATATTAAATGAAATTGTGTCTCTAAGTTATTATAATTACCAAGAAAACTTATTGTAGTTAAAAGAAAATATGAAATCTTGCAAAAATTAAAAAAAAAACGTATTTCCAATCTTCCAATAATACTGTGGCAACAAGGCATAACGGCATAAGTCTAATATTCGCATTTAAAAAAAAACGTTTTTAAAATTAATGTCGTTTTCAATTCGCTTTTACCACTTCTTTCAAAAATCAATCCGTAAATCGAACAAGAAAATCAAATTACCCGGTTATTTATATGTGTGTGTTTTTGACTTCTTGAAAAAAATTATTGAACATAATATTTGAGTAGGCATAACAACAAAATGACAGTTCTAGTGAAAATGACAGTATTTGTTGTTGGTATTAGTAAATGAGTGGTAAATCTGACAAAAAATCGAGATTTATGACCGAGCAAAAATTTTGCTCGACCGATTGATTTTATTGGGCGAATCGAATAACTTGACAGCAGAAAAATCAATCGATTGAATCATAGATTGATTTTATTTGGTGAATCGAAGACGACATAAGAGTTACCCAAAATCGTACGAGTTTTTAAAATTCTGGTTTTTGTAAACGCTTATTACGGTTATTTGTAGTCGCCGGAATATTACAAAAAATTCATATGATATGAAATCGATTACGGAAATTTCAAATTTAAAATAAAACGTAAAATGGAATAACTCGACTTATGCCGTTATGCCTTGTGGCCACAGAATACCATGGCAAAGCTATAACCATTTGACAAACTAAACAACCAATAGCATTTACTGAGCTCACAAACACACATATTTTATTAATTATTTCAAATAAATATGAAACCCGCTATCGAATTACATAAGTTCTATATAACACAATAACTTTGTTTCGCAAAAAATATTTCAACGTGGTCTCAGTGAATGTTCTAAAATACATAACGGAACAATTTATAATTTGTACCTTCGTAAAATTAGTTTATTTTTCACTTTTTGTAATTTTTAACTTTATTTTAATTAATATTTAATATTTTTCACTTCTATAACTTTTAAAGAAATATTAATAACCCGCAGTTTAATTAATTTATGCCTAATTATTATTGCACTAAAATTTCACTTTATGCTCATAATTTCACAACGTTGTCAAGTAAACTAAAACGATTTTGTAAAAAAATCCTTGCGTTTTGTTGAAAAAATAAAAAATCGTATTCGTAAAATAAGCGAGCCTTGTTTAATATTATATAGACAACAATAAAATTGAGAAAGAACGTTTTCAAATAAGAGAAATCTCGCTGTGTTTTTGCTAGGCTTGCTTAATTAAATAAAGTATTTAAAATAAGGTTACTAAAACTAAGCAAGCATTTTATAATATTTATTATGATGCTATACGCATGCGTAAAATAATCAAGGCTTGCTTAATGTTAAAAAAAAACTTAATAATATTTAGAAACTCTTTCAGAACCAAGACAATTCTAGCTATATTTTAGCAAGCCTTGCTTAATTAAACAATTATTTTTAATAAGGTTGCTATAATTTAGATAGGTTTTCTATTAAGTATCATGTAACAATGAAATTATTGAAATTATTTGTTTAAACTTCGAACTTAATGTTATAATGTGACTATTGCAAAACTATATTAATCCTTAGATTCATTATATCGGCTGTTCCTCGCCAAAGAAGAGGGGAAAAATTCGAGAGAGATCGCTATAATATGTCAAACCTTCTCTAGGAAAATTGTTTTTTTTCTATCGCTTCTAGTCAATCCACAAAAAATGAAGAAAACTTCCTTAATTTTCATCACTGTACCCCTGAAGATTTTCATGAAACCATTATATGTTTTCACTTGTGGTATATTCATTTTAGGTACTTGAATGGCACAATAACTAAACGGCTAACTGATAGCTGTTTGTTTAATGTAACATTCAAATACGTAAAATTCGCCACATTACGAAAAATAACTGGAAACGGTTTAACAATTTTAATAAACTTATCGTGTTGGCTAAAGGTTTCAATGTAAAATCGGGTATTAAGATTTTCACTCATAACTTACTAGAGAAGAAGCGCTAAACTCACTGAAAAACGAAAAGAACCACCGCATTTAATTTTCTCGATGCAATTCTAAAATTATTGCTTTATTTTACCTTAAATCTTCTCTTCCGAATGTACGAGTATAAATGCCAAATTTTGTTGATCGGTATACTGCTCCACACGAATAAATTAAATAGCTATGTATATCAAAATAATGAATGAAATATGTGTGATTTCGTGAAGAGTACCAGTGGAGATCGAGTTAAAAATTTAGATAGCTCGAGCAGTACGAGAATATCGAGCTCAAAAAAAGAAATTTCTCTGGTTTCATATTAATCGATTTATGATCAAATTAATTTAAACCCATCATTTTAATTTAAAAAAAAAAAAAAACAGATTATTTTCTATTAATTGGTTTCTTTCTACAATACTTTCTACATATCGTCGGCCTAACTGTGAATTAAAGTAACTGACATTTTCTCGAAAACTCATCTCTGATACTAAAATGTTCGTCGTGAGAAACTGCACCTGAATTCCTGCACCCATGTTAATTGACTGTTAGGACGACATCGCTGTGCTAATGGTGAACCACCGCGGGTGGAAAATTCAGACAGAGCTTCTCATGACGAAACATTTAGTACCAATAAAGAACTTTCGAAAAAATGTCAGATACGTTAATTCACAGTTAGGCCGACGATATTCTATATAAAAGCAATGAACAACTAACGAGTTGTTCATTATGATATTCATTCTTATTCTTTTATGATATTCAACCCAGAACTAAAAGCTAAATTTGTTTGTTTTTCGTTCAAATTTATTAAGTACAACATAATCTCTGTAGGCTCAATTATTTTTTCATCATTTTATGGGTCACCGACAAGCATTATGGTACATACAATAATATGACAATGAAAACCTTAGTTTATGGTGGATTGAGTGCATTTGCTTGTTTGAGTACAAGAAATAGATACATGCTTTTTAGAATTCTGCGATTTTAATCCATCATCTCATTATTTACTATATCCTTTACCTAATTGTAGAAAAAATTCATATTTTTGTAACTCTAAGAGTAAATTTACATTGTTGCTTGAAAATGTGTTGAACTGATGAAAGCAATATTTAGATTAAATACAGTCAAATCTCGTTATAACGAAGCCAAAGGGACCAAAAAACTGAATTTATTTAAATTATTTAGTTATGTATTTATGTAAAGTTTTTTTATTTTAATTTTTTATAATTCATTTGGTCAGCCATAGCACATTTCCACATAAAAAATTTACATTATAGCGAATAAAAATTCGTTGGGTAATATCAATTTCGTTAAATCGGTATTCGTTATAAGGAGATTTCACTGTATTTTCTTTTCTAGGGAAAAGACATATTGTGTTTTTCTTTATACTTTGTGTGGGACAGATATCCAAGTATAGGTAGATATTCACGAGTTTAGGTTGAATTCAAATTCCAAAACAGCAAAATGTAATACTAAAAAGACTTGCTGAATATTAACAAGCAATTTTTTAATTCAATAAAGTATTGGGTCATTTTCAGTGACAGTTTCGCCTTATTGAATTACCAAAATTTTCTTGAATCATGAGTGTGCATTTCAAAAAATAAAATTCTTTATTTAAGCCAAAGCTTTCTTTATATGAGTTATTATCCACATTATTTCTAAAGTTTTCGAAATTTTTTAAAAAGTGAATTATTCGTAAAATGTTTTTCTTGAATTTAGTCAGTTTTTGATTGTATAATTAAATCAATGAATTGCTTGATTTAAACATCGTATTCTTGATTTAATAGTTTTCACGATTGGTTTAAGCAAAAACCGATTTATATTTAAATTTCGGATAATACTTGTATTAAGAAATGTGTTTTTTACTATAAGCAAGTTTATTTCTTTCGGTGTAATCCACCTTCACACTCCACAACTGATTCGAACATTTTTTTGAACCGTTTGAACAAACTTTTAGTTAAACCTTGAGTTTTTAACTGAAATACTTTTTCGTCTGAGAGTAAAACGTTGCTGAAATCTTTATCTCGATGAGTCTTCGCAAATGCCAACCTCAATAACCTGTGGTCAATTTTACTTTCACTGCCGGTGATGGTATAGGCCATTTTTTATAGATCCTGTTAACGGTTTTACTACTGAGTTCGTAATTTTGCGCAACGTCTGTTGCCATGTAAATGGGCGCCGCATTTACATATTGAGTATTAAAACATAATGAACTAAAATCAAAAACGAAAAAATGACGTTTATCGACTTTCAAGAAACCCTTTTTCTGGAAATGCTAGTATGTGCATACATCCATAATGTTATAGAAGTATCTAGTAAACACACCAATTTCCCCTATTTAATTTAATAGACCACCAATTTAATCCAAATTTTTTCTCAATTTCAGAAAATCTTCGCAAAATGTGTTGGAATATTTCGAAATCAGGTAAGTCAAATAAAAAGCCAACCTTTAATTTAAATGCATAAATATTCATAATTTAGCAAAAAATAAAATGAAAATAATCTGTTTATATAAATATTCCCTCGTTGGGCTACGGAAACAGACTTTGAATAACAAATCAGTGTTTGTTCGATATACTCGTAAATATACATACAAGTTCATACGTTCAATAACGGAAACCGCGGGACGACTTTGAAACCAAATAGTAACAAGAAATCCAATTAAATTAAAATTTTGCATTCTAATGGAAAATGTACACGACTAAATTTTGTCTCTCTAAATTTTCCGCACCACCAAACCTATATCAAAATGGGAAAATTCAGTAATCAAAAGTGTAATCCCAAACAAGATCATTTTCGTTTCGTTGATAAACTGAAAAATAAGTATATAATATGGAAACCAATGAAATAGTTAAAAAAAAAATCGTATAATGGAAAATGTGATACTCATTTTCCATTTTCCAAAGCCCTCACTAAAAAAAGTATGTCTAAAGAGAAAATCATTTCATGTTTTGATTCTTGTCATGAATTATTTATTTAAGAATACAAAAAATAGAACGAGACAAAAATACTGAAAATGTTTACGGAATCGAAAGTTTTTCATAATCATCATTATCATGTACCACCGTCGCGCACCGTTGCTACAACGTTGACGCGTTTATACGTATGTACATCTATACATATGTATTGTGTATTTTGATGAAAAGAAAATGAAATTGAATTGTTTGTTTGAAGATGAAACAATTTTTTTTTTGTTCAGCGTTCATCTTCGTGTTTTTCATTTCTCAAGTGAGTGAGGAAAATTGAAAAGTGGGATAAAAATGAAATAAAGGTGAGAGGAGTTGTAGTAGCAGTAATGTACCTATAAGGTGATGAAAATTCTGTGATTTTTTTTTATTGAAATTCCAATTTTCCTTATTATTATATGCTTGATGTTGATACTGGTGTATATGTATATGTGTTATGTGTTGATGATGTATTAAGTTTATCTCACCTTAACAAACAAAAAAAAAATTGTTGTTGTTGTATTTTTTGTTCATTCATGCCACCTTCTTTTGAGTGATAACAAATGTAAGATAAGATGATATGAATTATATATTGAATTTAGTTGATAAAGTGATTGTAAAACTTAAAGTGACTTGGATGACAGTTATTAGGTAAGGAAGAGAGTTTATTATACGGGTAAGCACATACACAACTGCCGAATAAACAGCTATTGTTTGATTAAATTGGAATGAATTTATTTGTATTGTGTTGTCGAGTAAAATTTACGTAATGGTGTTGATAAATTGTTAGATATCTCTCCAGGATCTAAATAAATGTAGGATAAATGTTTGGAATAAGTATTTTTTACTCGGAATTGAGTACCAGGTTATAGAAAACGAAATTAATGAAATGGGAAGGTTCAACAAGTAGACTTTTGGAGCAGAACTACAATATTTTTGGGAATACAATTTGAGAACAACGCATAATTCTACATGCAACCAATAACAATTGTTAGGCGGAACCTTTACGGGACCTCCTAAAAAGAAATATCAACCTTTATAAACGCATAAAAAATTCAGTTCTTTCCATAATTTAATGATACGTGATTAGTGCTTTATGCCAATAAAGTTATATTATTTAAAGAAATCGACAAAATTCACTGAAGTTTGATCTATTCTGGACCATTTTTCTTGAAACGGCAAAGAAATGTACTACTTATGCAGATTGCAGAGTACTATGCAGATCAAAGTTTTGAACCAAAAACAAAACTCTCGAAACTTTCAAATCGTCTTACTATAAAATCAACCAATCAATAATCTTTCGAAAATCTCGAAAGACTTTAACTTAAAATAAACTGTCTCGAATTAATTATTTATAAAATGAAGCAAAGAGTAATCCTGAATTATCTGTAATCTCAAATATTCTACAAACCTCGATAACCTCGAAAATTAGACATGACAGAAATTCTTTCAATTTAGGGTCGAAGCATGAATAATCGTATAAAATCTTGTCAAAAATATCGAATACTAAAATCTCTAAATGTTTGATAAGAATTCTTTGGAGAAGATATAAAAGCAGACGATCGTGATATAAAATGTAATATAATAAAATATAAAAATCGATCCCTAATTGAACCTCTTAACTAAATCTTTAGCTCAACCTCCAACTTAAACTAATCGCCTAACTCAATTCACGAATGAACACACAAATAATAATTCAACGTCCAACTCAATCCTCAAGTCACCGCAACTCAAAAACTACATTCGTACATGAACTTCACTCCAAACAACTTAAGGTAACTGGTAACTCAACCCTCTACACAACCACAAATAAATTCCCAACTAGTCAATCCCAATTCAATTTTAACTCAACCCCAACTCAACCTCAACTTAACGCCCAACTCACCTCGCATATCAACATGGTTTTAAAAACTCTAAATACAAATAAATCTCCAGCTGAACTGCTCACCAAACCCTAAACCAACCCTAACTGAACTCCAAGGCAACTCCAACTCATCCAGCAAATGTAACCCAACTCAACCGCAAAATTAACGCCCAACTCAATCTACAAATCAGCAAATATAAACAATTGCTCAACTGCTCACTAAACTCTAATCTAAGCCCAACTATACTCCAACTCAACTCCAATTCAACTCGCAAATAGAATAAATCTCAATGTCAACGTCCTCGCAATGTCAACGCTCAACTTAATCCTCAAACCAGTGTTTATAAAAAATTGTTCAACGTCGAAATATTACCGCGTGCTTTTGGGTCAATTCGTTTGACCGGTAGCCGATCATCTTGACGAACAGATTCCATAAGCTTTTAAAATTTTCGTCTTGAATTTTTTATTTTTTTTTTTTGCTTTTTCGGGCTCAGGCACTCTCAAAACGTCGAGAAAAATAATTTTGGACCAACAAAATTGTTCGGTCATTTTTGACAGGATTTCAATGATTTTGGTCCTTTCGAATTTTGGCATTTTTCTATTTTCCCTTGTACCAAGAGAAATCCAGTGTTAAGCGGGGTTTGAAAGTTCTCTTTCTTTATGGTCGAATAACAAAAGCATTCATTGCAAAAACTTTTGGTGTTTGTATAATTCCTGCGGAGTTTTGGGGGATCTTATTCCCTTAAGGTTTAGAATAAAATTTCATAAGTTCGGATTATTTCATATTCGAACACTTTTAATACTAATTATTTAAATATTAATTACAGTCCGAAAAGCAACTATAGTTATACTCAAGGTGAACGTAATCATTAAAATTTCTGAGACTTTGACCATAAATCTGGTTTGGAACCAAATAAAACCAACAATAGTAACACTCAACTCTTTAGACGCATAGATTGTTATGGAAACTTACTTAGGATCGATTGTTGTGATCAGCTACTGTCAGTACGATCTTTTTCTTACAAACGTGGCCACGTTAATGTCATTTATGAGGATTGTCTGATATGCCGTTCGCATTTGCAAATAGTCAAAAACGAAAAATTTGTGTTTCCACCTCTTACTGCAGTGTTGTATTACCTGTTGTAATCTTTGCCATTTACACATAATTTCGCTAATTATACTTCCACAGTAAATTTGGTTCTGGTTTCTATACAAGAGGACGTCCAATTTAAAAATGCCCTGGTGTAAGAGCATCAACTTGGCCAACTGACAGAAGGCATAATGGCTTAGAATTTAGCAGCTCCTCTTATGTCAATATCAGCTTTCTCATAACCCTCTTAAGATGATATTTGATGGACTTTTTCAGCGGCCTCCCATAGTACTCCAAATGATGGTGCTGCACTGGGGATAAAGTGCCATTTAATATTTCCTGAAGTGGGGAAAGCAAGTATTTGATTAGAATTAGATTTCAGAAATTCATTAATCTCCTTCAAAACATTATTGGCTCCTATGAATTGGACCCGTTGGTCGGAATAGATATCGGTACATAATCATTCCTCTGCATGATATAAATCGATGAAGTGTTCCAATGAAGTTTCTTGCTGTTAGAATAGACACAACTTATATGTGGACAGCCTTTCTACTCATACAAAGGAAGATGGCTAGATAAGTTTTCCATAATTTGGTAGACCGACCGACCGCAAATCAGCTTTTTATGTAACGGTTTGGCGAAATGCATACCGATTCGGCCAATTTCTGACATGTGTGGGAATTGTTTACTTCATCTCTTATTATTCTGCGGCTATTAATCAGGAAGGTGTTTGGCAAAGAACACTCATCAAGTATGATGGTGTTTGATATGCAGATGTTTTACGAGCAATATACATAGTTATCTCGCATTTAGGGAGAATTAGTGAATTTTTTTCTTCGTATACTCGTAAAAGACTCGTAAAAGTTCCACGTCATCCAAAAATGGATGTAAACTGTAAATTATACTTGTCTTTGGTACTTGCTTGTTTGCCTTTAATGAGGAAATCTCAGTAGAAAAATGGTCACTTTGTATCCATTTGATAAGTGTACGGCGGCTTAAGGATATTTCATCCACGGCCTTTTGACATGCATTTATACCCGTGCAAGAACTCTAACAAATTTTTCTAGCGATGAAATTCTGATTACTAGCTGATTTAAAATGCAAAATTCTGGCTTTCTTCTCTTCCATCAATAGTTCATCAAATTTCAAGTGTGATTCTGATGCATCCTAACTTAACCATACAAGTCCATTCCACCATAATTAGTATCGTACCTCGCGATGGGCAACCGCCATAACTCCAATGTTGCCGAGAATATGAAGATAGTATGTCTGTTGTGCGATTTGCTACGAAGGTACTCCATCTCCTTGAAGGACGTGACAGACAACCCAAGATTATTTTAGAATCCGCCCGCATGGTAGCTTTGGTATCTGGTAATTCGATTGCTGCATTGACCATTCTAATCAATTTGGTTAGCAGACTGGCAGCGCAGAGTTCCAATCTCGGGATTGAGACTTTTTTAATTGGAGCAACTTTTGTTTTAGAGGCTACTAAACTATAACCTCACCAATTTCGTCAATACACCTGCAATATACGATAGCAGCATATAACTCAAATTCGGTATCCTTTGTCTTATGCCATCGCCGAATTCTAATTTTCTCTAATTCAGGTAACTCTTCATTGATGGTTTGCCACATACTTGCTTTCTTTGGCGGTGGTAGTTCGTCATTCCAATCTAAATGTAGTAATCATAAACGACCAAAAATTCTAGCGGATTAGTACCTCACGTGTTGATCCCTTTCGCTGCTTAATCGATCTTACCTTAAACTGAAAAGGATCTGTCAAGGGATTCCATTATCAAGCAGTTTGAGGCTAGCATTTGAATCGGCGTTCTCTATATTAAGAGGCAGTTGCTCTTTCCTTTCAACAGAGATTTCTGATAATATTTCCGGATAATTGGATGCCCACCTTCAAAGATTGAAACCGCATGATTTTAAAAGAATTGATACATCCTTTCTAATATTGTGAGCATCTTCTAAAGGTTGTTTTATAGGTTCTTCTTCTACGGTGTTCTGTTAGTTCAGGTCTCCAAATTATTCTGTGGTAGTTTCGATTATCAGGATGTAGAATTAGTTGCCGGAATATTTTTTATATATTCGGTGTGAAGACAAACTTGTATATGCGGAATCGTATTAATATAGCGCTAAATGATTCATAGATAGTATGTCTCAACACGAGCATTACACTTAAGGAAACACCGTCTTGTGATTTAAATGAAACGTCGAAAACTACTCTCAATTTCGATGTCGAACTAGGTTCTTGAATTACCCCATGTTGTGGAAGATAATACACTACTTTGGATCTATGAACTTCTGCAGGTGACATGATTTCCATCTGATTCAGTATCAAATATTCTTCCATAAATGATTTGTACCCGGTTTCGAATTTAGGTTTTCGGTCAAATTTCCTTTCCATTGCTTGTAGTCTTCTGAATGCTCCATTGAGAGTGGTTTTAATTGTGGTCGAGTTGATTTGAATTTCCATTCGGAACTATCAACTGACCTTCATCGGAACGAGTGGTATGTTTAGTGAAGTGTTCATCGCAAGCTATCTCTTCCTCTTTTTAATTTGCTACCGGGTTTGGTGGTGCAACTTCTTACAGCTCCCAAAATATTCTTAATGAACTATCCATATCAACTTTGCAATGTAAACCATATGTCGTTGTTGTTACCTAAGGTAATTGACCCAGCGACAATCCACACTTAAAATTGTGTTGTGTGGTACCAGCCCTGGATTATGTCCGGTAATCGTTCCCGTGGTTAATAAATTGAAAAAATTATCGCTCCTATCAATAGATCAATTTGATTTAGTTGGTTAAAATTGGGATCAGCTATTGATAATTGTTCTACGTGTTGCCAAAGATTCTAATCAATAAATGAGACCGGTTGGTAAGAAGTCAAAATAGTTACGATTAAACATTCAATATTCCAGGTGGTTTGGTTTAAACGTGATGATATCAGCAAATTAGCTTTATCCCTAGATGATCCACTTTGCTTTACCCTATACCCAAAATAGAAAAATCAAGCAAGG
Organism: Tipula vernalis; assembly: GCA_958295665.1. NCBI lineage: Eukaryota > Metazoa > Arthropoda > Insecta > Diptera > Tipulidae > Tipula > Tipula vernalis. The sequence continues at coordinate 201,265,593 of OY282560.1, forward strand.
CTCTACACAATTACCATTCATCCGTGTTATCTTTAATTTTCATCAGCGCCGTTGACAAATTATCAGAGAACATCAAAATGGTGCACATCATCAGAAGTTTGACGCCGAAATACCTCAATTTCAAGACGGTTTGGCAAATCATCAAACAGGCCAGAACGTTGAACAGTTTACTTGCACGATTGCAACTGGAGGAAGACTAAATGAATGAAATAGATCACGTCCCATCGGATGCTGCTTTAAGTGCAAAATTCAAGTCGAAGCAGCAGCGAACCAGCAAGAAGCAGTCAACGTCGATTGATGAGCTAAAAAGGAAAACAAAATGAAACAAATGTCAGGAAGTTGGACATTGGAAGAGAGAATGTCCGAAGCGTAGTGACAAATCGTCCGAAATTAAGAAGGGCGATAGCGGTGCTGCATTTTGTGCGGATCATGAGAGTGGAACAGCAATAAACTACAGGAACGTTTGGTTTGCTGATTCGGGTGCCACAGAACACATGTCTTGTATTTCGACAGAGAATCGCTTGAGCAATTGCGTCATCGATTGGGATATCTGAATGTGGACACAATAAAGCGTATGTGTAACCAGAATTTGATTGAAGGCATAAAATTGTTGGGCGAAGCGAAATTTTTCTAAGAGTCATGTCGGAAAAATGCACCGTGCTTTGCACAAAACAGTGCAAGAACGGGTGGCTGCAAAGGGCGAAAATTTGCATGCCGATCTCTGTGAACCAATGGAAGAATTGGGCCTTAGAGAAATATGATAGTTTCTTCTGATCAAGGACGAGGCAATGAGTTTCAAATATGTGTATCTATACTGGCATGCAAATCTGAGGTTTGCAAAATAATCAAGGATGTGTTGTCGTTGGTTTGCAATTTGACAATCAATTCAGTGAAACATATTCGTTTCGACAACGGCACTGAGCATTAAAATTTGCGTGAGAAAGTGAACGAACCAGATCGATTGATAGTGAGCGGATATTCAGCTGTCGTGTTGGAATCAAACACGTATGAAGGAGCGTTAAATTCCGAGGAAGCTGAAAGATGAGCTGCAATCACTGAAGAAGAATTCGACATGTGAGCTGGTGAAACGTCCGGAAAATCGCAACGTCGTCGGATGTCGATGGGTTTATAAATTGAAGCCAAATCCATCTGGTCCAATTTTCAAGGCTCGCCTTATCTGGACGGTGACCTGGATGAAAAGATTTTCATGGAGGCACAGAAAGAACTGGGCATGGAGGAAGAGAACATGGTCTGCCGGCTAAAGAAAAGTTTGTAAAGCTCAGCGATTCCTGCGTCTTCTACTAAAGGTATCGTGAATCAGGTTTCTGTAGGATCAAGAATTCCCAGTAAACCAACTATTACACCTATTATTGAGGCAGACCAGTTGGATAATTTAGTTCAACTCATAACCGAACGCATCTTCTTCAAGGAGAAGCTCTCGAATGGTACTGGCTGTTTTTGGAGCGTAACGGTTCCGTTTCGTGGGTACAGTTACACGCAAAACTGATTCGAAGATTTCAACGACATTTAAAGGAGGACGATATTCTACAAGAATTGGATAATCGTAAGCAGCGCGTGCCTAAGGAATCATTTTATGATTTTTATAGCGCCGCTTTGAAAATCGCAATGAAGTCTCCCACCACCATTCCTGAAGATAATTTATTTAGATATGTTAAAAAAAATATGCGACCGGGATTACAGTTCCACTTGCAAATGACTGAGAAAAATATTAATTCCATAGATCAGCTAATTGCGTTGGGTGTAGGTTGGGAGCACACATGGAAGCGAAATGGATATTGCCCCTAAAGTTTTCTTCAACCTCATAAAATATATATTCACGAACTTGGTCAGTTTACCCAACCGGACAGTTCATCAGTATCGGAGCAATATGCCTGGGCCATTGAAGCATTTAACACATCAAAAAATAATAGAACAACCTTGAATAATCATTCGACTGTGGAACCAAAATATAGGGAGGTTCCGATTAAAACTTCTAACGATTCTAAGATAGACGTCACAGAGAACCCGATTAATTTAATGATTTGTTGGAATTGTCACGACATAGGACATCGGTACCAAGATTGCTCGATCGTTTCCACACACAATTTTTGATACGGTTGTGGTACGGAAAATGTAATAAAACCGAATTGTTCGAAATATAATCCAGTAAAATCGGGAAACGTGCCACAGGAAACCCGATTGACTGTGCGAACGTTTTTCCACAGACCAACACAACTCAGATCCAATAGTGCAAATCCAACAAATCATCAGACACGTTAAATAGCCAAGACATCTTAATACATAATTCTCAGAAGTTTAGATCCAACGCTGTTTTCACAATTTCTTCTGGATCACTATCTACATTAGCTACTTATTCTCGAAGCGCCCGTTATTGGTATAATCGACGGAAAATTAAATCGAAATGCATAGAACCGATTTTACAGGATGACATTGATGGAAGACCATATGCTGAAGTGCTTGTCGGAGGTCAAATTATGCGCGGATTACTAGATAGTGGTGCTAATATAAGCGTGCTGGAAGCAGGAAGCCACTCTTTTCTAAAGTCGTTTCAAAATAAGTTTCATAGTTTGCCGACATACGTCCTAACAGCAAACGGTCACAAAAATTCAATTCTCAGACACATCAATATACCGATAACTTATTTGAACAAAACACGTAATATACGTCTGCACGTCGCACCGGATTTAAAACAGAGCTTATATCTCGGTATAGACTTTTGGAAAGAATTTGGTTTAGCTCCAGTAGTAGTCGAAGATATATATAAACCGCTTTCCAACCCCGATATTAGTAATCGCAAATCCTCTCCGATAAGCATCTTTGTAAGCTAAACCACCGTATCGAATTGTTTCCATCTTCTGATCTGCTAGGTTTAGGCAAAACCTCTTGTACCACCCACATCATTGACGTCGGAACATCTACGCCAATTAAACAGAGGTATTATGCTGTCTCGCCTGCCGTACAAGCCGATATAAACAAGGAGTTAGATCGAATGTTATCGCTGGGCGTTATTGAAGAAAGTAATAGCAGTTGGTGTTCGCCTGTCAATCTCATTAAAAAGCCCAATGGTAAACTAAGACTCTGTTTGGATGTAAGCTGAACGTGGTAACTGTAAAAGATGCGTATCCACTGCCACTAGTATTGATCTAAAAGACGCCGTTTGGCAAATTAGTTTAGATGAAAAGTCCAGGCAATATACCGCTTTTACAGTTCAGGTAAGACCGTTGTATCAGTTTCGAGTCATGCCATTCGGCTTATGTAATGCGCCTCAGCGAATGCGTCGTCTGATGCACAGGGTGATACCAGTTTATCTGCAGGATCGTGTCCTCGTGTATTTAGACGACCTTTTGATCACCTCAGCCAGCATCGAGGAGCTACGGTTCCCAAATTCACGATACCGATTTACCAAAATGGAAATATTGGTCGTACCTAATTCGATGGCTCATAAACTGGTGGAACAAGCACACTCTCCTCCATTATCCGCGCATTTTGGCTTTGAAAAGACATTGGAAAGACTTCGTTGATATTTTTACTGGCCCCACATGGCAAAGTGCATCAAAAATTATGTATCCCAATTCGAAATGTGCAAAATGTGTAAGCCTGTAAATTATGCAACCCGTCCTGCAATGGGTAATTTCACAGAAGTGCACTGCACCATTTCAATGGTTATACAGGGACTTCTTGGGCCCTTATCCCCGTACCAAGCGTGGTAATGCGTTTATTTTGGTTGTGCTGGATAAATATTCACGATTTGTTTTCCTTAAAGCGTTAAGGAATGCCAATTCGGCCAGTCTAGTCGAATTCGTGGAAGCACAAATCTTCAACCTATTTTCAGTTCCGGAAACGATTTTGACGGATAACGGAAAATAGTTCGTGTCAGTCGTGTCAAAATATACCCCTCAATCGAACACATCAAAACGTGTTAATCGTGTATTTTATCGGCTATTCGGTCGTACATCAAGTCTGACCAGCGTGACTGAGATTCACACCTCAGTGAAATAGCTGTCGCTTTGCGGAATGTCGTACATGAGTCTACTGGCTATTCACCTTATTATTTAGTGTTTGGGGAGCATCAGAAAAATCATGGTTCCGATTACGCCCTACACAAATTTTTAACACAGCATAATAATAATGAAATAATAATCTCTTCGAAACCTGATAGACTTAACTTGGCAGGTGAATCCGTTTTGACCCATTTACGAAATGCTTACACTAAAAATGTAGCTAACTACAATCTTCGGTCTCGTGTTTGGCGATTTGTACCAGGGCAGAAAGTGTTCATAAAAAACTTTGCACAAAGTGTTGCTTCAAAGAACTTTAATGCTAAACTTGCTCTGAAAAAGCTATTCCAGCAGTTATTTCGAAGTCGGTAGGTCAGGTAGCTTTCGAATGTTAAGATTTGAAAGGAAATGTTTTGGGAGTTTATCATCTCAAGGATATTTACAACCATTGATGACGAGCTGTTCATATATTTATAGCATGAGAATATTCAGCCCGGCGTTGAGACATATCAGCGGTGTGCGTCGTCCTTACGATTGTAACGACTCGAAAATACGATAAGCAACAGTTAAATTAACATTATTTTTTTTTACGTTATTGCCGTGTTGGGTAATCAATGAAAACAATACCAAAAAATAAAGAAAAAAAAAATAAGAAAAAAACGGGATGAGGAGGTGGATGATAAAAAAAATCGTACGAAAATTTTCGTTAGTCGGTCGAGAAATTTTCTGATGGAAGTTAACCAGAATTGTTTTTAAAAAAAAAAAAATGAATAAATTCAAGAATATCGAGATGTTGGGAAGTATCAAAATAGTGGAAGTGTTGGATTTGAATTATTCCAATTTTTCATTCTCTTTTAGTTTTGTGGCGCCACTTCACTGTTTTTTTTTTGTCATTATGTTGTTGCACATTTGTTTTGCTTCCTGTTTGTTTTTTTAGTCTAGAGCATACAGCATAGTGTATTTTTGTATAGTGTTTCACTCGAACCACTGATAACTTTCAACACTGTGCTAAATAATTTATATATTAGAATGAAAACTTCATTTTCGTAATTTCGTAAAACATACGAGTAACAACGTTAACCAAAAATAAAAATCTCTTGCATAATTCCACGATTGCAGATTTTTTGCCCAAACTTCTTCACGATATTTCAATTATACTTTAACACTGTATATACACTACAAATATATATCTTAATTACAATTTAATATATAAGAAAAAAGTCAGTAGAGTAGAGTAGCACACAAAAAATATTGTAGAGAACATAACAAAAAAACCTGAAACCCATTTTTCAATTAAATTTAATTATTTTGCCTTTTTTGTTGTTGTTGTTGTTGTTATATTGTACGAGTACTCGTGAATATAACTACGAGTATATACATTTATTGTGTATATACATTGCTACAGTATATTTTGCGCGCGTTTTATATAATCAGCAACAACAACAAAGAGCCAACTTGGTGAAAATCCCATTTCCAGTTCAAATTTATCGAAATGTACTCATAGCAATGTGTATCGCATTGTACATAGTATAATGTACATAGAGACGTTGAGGAAAATGATTGTACGACATTAAAACGAAATGAATTAATGTGTAAATTCAATTAAATAATAAAACATCAACATTTTCTTCTTCATCAATTATCTTATTTTCTCATTACACACCCCCAAAAAAAAAAAAAAAAAAGGTGAAGAAAAATTTACAGAAAAACAAATTCCGTTTTCTTCCAAACAATTAAAATTCTTTCATTTCTTATTGTTGTTTAAAATGAGCTAAAGAGTGAACGAGAAAGCTTTACGGGCGGTATAAATGGGTGGTAGAACATTTTTACAAAATAAAAACCCCAAAACAACGGGTTGATTCGTTTCGCTACAAACAATAAAATCATGTTGCTTTATTTTTATAAAGAAAAATCATCCATCCTCTCTCTATACGCTACATTGTCTTTTTTGAAACATGAAACGAAATGCAAAAACAATCAAGTCGCGAGACACAAAACCATTTATATGTCGGTTTATAGTTATATGGTATGTATAGAAAAAAAATACAAGAGACAACAGTACACAAACCAAAGAAGTCAAGTTCAATTTACAGCAATTAACATTTTATTTGTATTGTTTGCCAGATAGCTGAAAAAAAAGCACAAAGCACCACAACAGTGATGCTATATGGGGGAAAAAAAATTATTGGAATAAACTAAACGGAGACTTATCTCTCTCTTGTTGTTGTTCATTTGTGGAGTCATCCATTTGTTATTGTTTGTTGGTTCATTTTAAAGCTTTTCTTCAACGTGTGTGTGTGTGTTTGTGTGTGACTTAGTAAAATTGTTTTTCCGTTTTGTATCCGCTTTTAACTGTTGTTATATATTGTTACTGTGTTTATTTGGATACCTTTGGGAAAATACTCTGTAACAAATCCACTCAAATTTTTTTTTTTTTTTTCATTCTGATTTGAGGGTATTACTATACAGTATACATCATACTGTTTAATACCCTGGAGGGTTTTAACAATATTGTCGATGGTATTATTATTTTGATAGTACTGCGATAAACTAAATTGATTTTATTACACAAATCGAAGCGGTGTGACGGATCTTTTAATCTTTGTTAGCACTTCATTTAAAGCCCTTTATGCGTTTGATATTTTGTATCATTTTATATGAGGGCTTAACAAACAAAAGTAGATACAAAATAATCAAAATTTAATTAAATCGATTAGATATATTATACATGCAACGAACATGTAAACGTTATATTGGTAAACTCTCCTTCCAGCTTATTGTTTAAGACAATTAGACCTCAATTTAACAATCAAATTTTTTTTTAAATTGTTACAAATTTACTTGCCTTTTTGACCCTAATACCGCCGGTAACATTTTGAAGGTATCAGAATAACTAACATCCAATACGTTCAAAATTTTATCCCCTAACATGAACACCGTATTGTTTTTGTATGAAGATGGAAGCCAAGATTGACCAGTTTTGAAGTTCCTCTCTGGGCCCTTTCAAAATTAAAAAATTGGATAATAAATTGTCACATTATTATTATTATTATTGATTGAAGGGCCATGTGGGCGATAAACCATTTCGCACTACTTAAATATCCGCCCAGTCAGTATTCAGGCTCTCAATGAATCTGATAATATTACTGGCCGGTACAAGATACATATTATCTGGGCTCATTGTTCTCCCTCCTAGATATTGCAGTCTTTGCTGGAAAATGGCTGAGCATTGGCACAGAACATGTTCCGCTGTTTCCGCTTCCAGATCGCACAGGCTTCATCTATCTCTCATACTTAGGCCTATCTTCTTAAGGTAATACCTTAAGGAGACTTGACCTGTGAGGAAGCCAGTAAGCAGCCTCAACTCAGGTTTCCTAAGTTCAAGACACCCCTTAACCCTGACAGACGAAGGTGATTTAAATTTCTTCACCTGTTGCAAACCTGGAATTCTCCGCCAGTAGGAGGACTTTTGAACACCCTCCCAGCGTTTTACCGCTGCTCTAAGGTGTCCCTTAGTGACGCCGCAGAAGGGTTCTAGTCCAATAAATGGATAAGCAGAACCCTCACGGGCGAAGCCATCAGCTGCCTCGTTTCCTTCGATTCCAGTATGACCTGGCACCCACATAAGTGTGAGCCTGCCAGATGTTTAATAACCTTCAGACGATCCCATGCTAGCCTTGACTCAACGATACAAGACCTAAGAGCCTTTAAGGCCGATTGGCTGTCTGATACAATATAAATCTTTGCATCGTTTAGGTCTTTTGCTATGCCTATTCTAGCGCAAAGTTCTATAGCATTTACTTCAGCTTGAAAAATGATAGCATTGGTACCCAAGGACTTCGAGAGGGTAATGCCACTCCCGTGTATTCCTATCCCTGCCCCATCTTCCGTTTTTGATCCATCTGTAAACCATACCATGTACCCTCGCTCAAAGGATGGTCCACCCGCACTCCACAAATCCCGGTCAGGTAACCTAACACAAAATGGTTTGTGGAGGTTCAGTTTAGCTGGCATACAGTCGGAAGGCATTCCTAGGGTAGGGTCTGTCTGAAATTCCTTAAGGATTTCCAGATGACCCACCATGTTGCCTGGTTTGATATTTCCTTCCGCCTGCATTTTCAGGGCCATAACTGCAGCATCCTTTTTAACATGCAGATGTAACGGTGTCAGTCCTAGAAGTGACACCATCGCAGCGGTTGGACATGTTTTCAGTGAGCCCGTAACACCGACGCAGGCTATACGCTGAACCTTATTCAATAAACTTTGCGTTGCCTTCTGCTCAGTTTTAGGCCAATGCTCTGAAAGCCTTGATGACTCTATTTTGAACTTTCAACAAATATTGGTTCCATTTCACGTTTTCATCTAGGATAACCCCTAGATATTTAACCTCGCTGGAAAAAGGAACAGAAGTACCGTTTAGCGAGGGATCTTTAAGCGCGAGCTTTTTCCTCCTCGTAAAAGGAACAATGACAGTTTTATTTGTATTGACACTGAGTCCTTCCACTGAGTGCATTTTGCATGCGATCAGAAATGACCTCATCAAACTTGCCTCTGATTATGATAGCAACATCATCCGCATAGCCCTGGACATCAAACCCATGGGTTCTCAGAAGGACCAATAGTCTGTAAATAACCTATGACCACATAAGAGGAGATAGTTCGCCTCCTTGGGGACAGCCCTTTACGGCCCTGATGGTTACTGACTCGCCACCTAGTCTGGCAGTAATTTCACGATGTTCCAGCATGTAACGGATCCACCTAATTGTAGAAAGCGGAACCCTTTTTTCAATTGCTGCCCTCTCTATAGATCCATAGGAGGTATTTTCAAAAGCTCCCTCTATGTCCACAAAGGCACAAAGGGCAATTTCTTTATATGCCACTGCTTTTTCAATCCTCGCAACTAGACCGCTAAGGGTAATCACAGTGGATTTACCAGTTGATATGTAAACTGGTCCCAATGCAGCGGTTTTTTCCAAGGACCTCACTTCTTATTTGATAGTCCCGCATTTTTTTCATCGTCTTCAATAGAAACGATGTGAGGCTAATTGGCCGATATGCCCTAGCCTGGGTATCTGGACGAGCCCCCCTCCCCCTTTGGTATAAAGACCACATTTACTTTCCTCCATAGTTTCGGAATATAGTTAAAAGCATAACTTGCCCGAAATATCTGAATCAAGCTGGGGAGTATTTCCTCAATACCATTTTTAAGTAAAGCTGGAAAGATATCTTCCCCATCAGCTGATTTGAAAGGTTTGAAAGACCCAATAGCCCATCGCATCTTGCTGGGTGTGAATATTCTCCCAGAGAGACTCCAGATCCTACTGTGAGGCGCATAGGCCACCTCTCTTGGGGGATCATGCGGGTCCTCTTGGGCTCCTACCACTACTGAATCCAAAAAGTGGGTCTTCTATATTCCGTCAACGCCATCCTATACTCGCCCCATTCACCAGTGCGTTTAGCCTTGTTGAATAATCTTGATTTTTTCCTCAGTTTACCCAGCGTCCCGTTCCACCAAGAGACCATCTTTATGGACTCTCTTCGCCATCTCCATTGTGCTGGCCCCTGCAGCCTGAGAGCCTCCAGGCCTCACCAGTGGCTTGCACGGGGGAAGCCCTTGCAGAGCGTTCCCCGTGGAACCCCTGACGCCTTCCTTTCTCTTTTGCGCCTTCTCCTCACCTGTCATCAGGAGGGGGCCGCCCCAGTGGTCTTGGCTACAGTTGCCGCTACCGTAGCCTCCACAAGCTTGACCACTTGGGTTCCGCCGACAGAAGCCGGCTTGGCACCACCCTGACCACCCTTGGGATGAAGTTGAACAGTCCTAAACTTATAGTTGAGTTTATAGCCAACTCGCTTCATCTTCTCAACTGAAGAGTGGTCCATAGAGAAGGTGCAAAAGGCTGAAAAGCCTTTTGCCCCTCTCCTGACCACACTCCGGTTCATCGCCCGCATGCCCTCGTTTTCGCTTTTGACTAAACCAAAAAGCTTCTCCGTGGGCAATTCAGCACTACTTGGGAAGGTGCCGAACATAATCCTGGCTCGAGGCAGGTTTTCCGCCATCACATGGCTTAATAGTCCCTGTGGCCCCCTGAGCCACTGGACAGTGGCCCGGTCAGCGCTGGTTACTATCAGCCTACCAGGCCGAAGCGGACTGCCAAGGAACGTAGATGTAAGCTCCTTGGCCTCTTGCTCTAGCACCTTATCTAGGATGCCTTCCTGGACAGCCTTAAGCTGCTCTCTAGTGAGGACAACCTCAGGAAAACCAGAGGGCAAGATCCCAACGATCTCCGACTCTACGGCCTGCCTGAAAGTAACTGCAGACCGGACCGCAGAACCCGAAACCACCGGGAAAGATTATTCCTCCTGGCGTTTTTGTGCCGATGGAGTACTCTCATCCGAGCGGATTCTTTTCGACGCTAAGGCCTTAGTGGGAACACAAGTCTCCTTCCATGGCTGCATCGCCAGAAGCCTTGTCTCGCTTCCGGGCGTTTTGCCCTCCGCAAGAAAGGCTCCACACATTTTCACGCGAGGAGCCGCGACAGGTTTGTCAATGGTGTTGACCTCACCTTTTGGGTCCTCCCGGACGTCAATGCTCCCCTCTGCTTTCACAGAGGAGGTACTCCCACTTACGGGGGCCGAGGTGTCCATGTCGGAGTTTAGAACTAATTTCTCAAGCTCCGAACGGAGCTCTCCTTCCGATGGACCACTCACCGAGAGTCGCACAGCGGAAAGAGGGCCGATGTCCTCGAGAAACACTGCGGAACTATCGCTGGTACGGGACGCTTTAGAAGCGTTACCATCCTTATTTTTTAAACTTTTGTTAGACATTTTTATTCCCACGAGTTTCTGGGAAATGAAAGTCACCTGTGTGACACGCACCTTTACCACAGGAAGGCTAAATAAAATTGGAGGGCGCCTGGTATCCAGAGTCCGCATACTTTGGACTGATTATAACCTATCAGCCATTTATCCGTCGGCATATGCTGTTCCACCTTAGATTAGCGATTTTTATCGAGGATTTCTCCTTATTTAGCGCCGTACTTTAGCCTGTGCCAAATGGTGAAAAGTGCCAAACGACCTCAGTTACCGGTGATTTCCACAAGGAGGCCGTACGTACACTTGCGAATTGTGACCAGGTTACCCCTACCACAATTATACCCATCACGCTAGCTGCCTAAAACATGACCAGAACAGCTCGCATGATGTGCACCCCACCGAAAGGTTACGGAGCTGGTAGATTACTATACTCAACTTTGCCCCCACCCCCCTCCTCCAGTAGACGCCAAATCATCATTCCAGTCTTAGTTTTGATTAATTTAAATTTCATTTCGTATATTGTTTTTATTACAAGAATAGTTAATGAACCTGATATTCAACGTTTGATGAAAGACACCCTAAGTGACTCAGAACTCGTGGCTTGGGATTGCGTTAAGGCGGTCATTGAGAATGTTCTCTGGATTCATCGATCCGATAACTGGCGCTTTTACATTCAAGACATAGTATCAATGTTAAAATGTCATTAAAAATTAATTTTTTTATGTTAATTATGTGCATAGAATAATGACATATAAGAAAAGTTATGCAGAAGAAGCAAAAAATTGCGGCGCTGATTACGTCAATTAATCAAACTACTAAAACCTCGCAACTTGTGCATGTGTTTATTTGTTTTTTACGTTGTGGTACCGCCTATTCAGAACAATATTGAATTATATACTATACTACCTACACTGATTGAACATATTTACAACTACCATTGCAAAATACAACACCATTTATTTTTTGTACAAGAAGCACTGAGGATTATATAATATTAGTCTTTTCAGTACAAAAACATCTCATTCAAAATTTCAAAATGTGTTATTTTATAATGGTTGTAAGGAAGCGAAAAATATAAATATGCCCAATACATACATATTTCTTTCCTTTTTCGCATTCTTACATAAAATAACCAAATTGCTATAAACATATTTAGTATAAATGAATGAATGAAACACGAAAAAATGTTATGTGTATTTTCGAGTATAATACACGTGCCCATCTGGAATCTGGATACATATTGTATTGTAAAACATACATACACATACATATTTTATATTTGAAATCTTCTGTATGAAAACTAAAACAAATTTTGGAATATATTTTTTTCTGAAAAATAACGGTTTGGTTGATGAGGTTTGTTTTTGCAAAAGGTCATTCACCTTTTCTATTTTGATGTTATTTTTCTTGCTTTTGAAATTTTTTCTGATGCGTTTTCGTAGGTGCAAGAAACAAATACAATAATAAAAGGGATAATAAATTTGATTAAATTTTGAATTGATAACAATTTGAGTAGGCATATCATTTTTAATGACGTACCGTAAAATATTCTTTGCTTCTTTGCTATTTAAAGAAATAAAAAGTTGGAATAATTATTCACGGTCTTCTGTTATTAATGTGTTTTTACCGACTTGAGGAGAATGGATAATACATAATTATTTATATTGAATATGATCAGATCACTCACACGACAATCATTTTTGAATCAACTTTTACATTGTACATCATAATTTTTATGAAAATGTTATAGTACTAATTACCAATTCTGTGGCAATAATCCTAAGCAAGGTAACTCGAGTTATGTAGTTTTTTAAATTTATTCAAAATCAGAACAATTGTATGAAAGGAGCATTTTGATATAGGCGAAATAATTTTCACGATAACTAACAGTTGAAATTATTTCTTTTGATGAAGTTGAATCGTTTAGTTTTGAAAGGGTACATGTCCACTTTTTAAATTTGATAGGAACTAAAAAAAACTTTACACTGTTAGCACAGATAAGTGCTGTTAGTAAAAATAGGCTTCGAAGGAAATATACATTTATTTATGAAAATTTGAGTTGCTGTTTCATAATCTATTTTATGCTAGTATTGTGTCGCCATAAGACGTACTTAATGGGCTATGATACAAAAGCGTTGTATTACTAATTTTGGCAAGAAATGGACATAAGCCGTTTTCAAATTTCAGTTGTTCCTTATTAATTAAATTTGAAAGACTATATAATGTAACTCAATTTATGTACTTTATATGTTGTTTTGGTTTATTGCCACAGAATTAAGGAATTAAATAAAAAAATCGACTATATTTGATCTACACAAAGGTTCGGTATGTTAATGATATAAATGTTTTAAGACCTCTTATAAACTTACTTATTGTTGATTTGAACCAGTAGCTGCAAATCAGCACACTTATTCTGTAGAGGGCCCTGGCAAACATAATCTACATAGGTAATAATGCAGTTAGCATCGATCAGGCGAGATTAACAGATTGGAGAATTTTAACATAATTTCTTTTTTTTTCAATTACCCTTAAAGATAGGATTTGGTTGTCGTGTAACGGTTATTAATTTCGCGCACATCAATTGGTCTGAACTGTGAACGTTTTTGTGAAAATGGCATATTTAGGGGCTCGAGACAAAAACAGCTCGCGTTGATTAAAATTAAATCACATTCGCGTTAACCAGTTATCGTGTTAATGGACGAACAAGTGTAATAAAGTTGCATAAAAATATTTCAAAAAAATTTATTTTCAATTTTTTAATATTTTAAGCTTCCTTGATGCTTGTTTTGAAGCGAACCGAGTTTTAATTTTTGAAAATTCATTATTTATTGTGGACCATTTGCAGTTCTTTCTCATCAAAACAAGAATAAATAAATGAACTAATTTCCGAATATGTTTGTAGCAATCATCATTTGGATTTGGTAGGAAAGAAGTGTATTCGTGCGCAATCATCATCAAATATTCATTGGTTAAAAATTTTCTATCTAAATGCTCCTTTCATACAGTTGTTCTTTTGAATAAATTTGAAAAACTACATAACTCGAGTTACCTTGCTTAGGATTATTGCCACAGAATTGGTAATTAGTACTATAACATTTTCATAAAAATTATTATGTACAATGTAAAAGTTGATTAAATTTTATAAAGAACTTTGCAGCTTGCACACATTCGAGATTATAATAATTCATTTTATTCAAAAGGTTTATTTTGATAAATGATTGTCGTGTGAGTCATCTGATCATATTCAATATAAATAATTATGTATTATCCGTTCTCCTCAAGTCGGTAAAAACACATTAACAACAGAAGACCGCGAATAATTATTCTAACTTTTTATTTCTTTAAATAGCAAAGAAGCAAAGAATGTTTTATGCCTACTCAAATTGTTATCAATTCAAAATTTAATCAAATTTATTATCCCTTTTATTATTGTATTAGTTTCTTGCACCTACGAAAACGCATCAGAAAAAATTTCAAAAGCAAGAAAAATAACATCAAAATAGAAAAGGTGAATGACCTTTTGCAAAAACAAACCTCATCAACCAAACCGTTATTTTTCAGAAAAAAATTTATTCCAAAATTTGTTTTAGTTTTCATTTTATTTACAGAAGATTTCAAATATAAAATATGTTTGTGTATGTATGTTTACAATACAATATGTATCCAGATGGGCACGTGAATTACACTCGAAAATACACATACAATTTTTTCGTGTTTCATTCATTCATATTTTTTTATACTATACAAGAAAGAATGCGAAAGAGCGAGAAAGGAAAGACAATGCATATTGTGCATATATGTACATATATATTTCTCGTTTCCTTACAACCATTCTAAAATAATACGTTTTGAAATTTCGAATGACATAGAACAAAGTCAGACTCTAAAACATAGCAGATAGAATGGGATAAACAATTTTTGATTTATAAAACAACATTTTATTGTTCTTTTGTATTTTGTTTGGTATTTTGTAGCAATGCCACTACATAATAAACCATAGCAGAGAAATGTGTGATAAGAATTTTATTTTTCGATGAACATAAAAAAAATCATTTGAGATTTAAATATAAATAATTTCTTGTTGTCTTTAATTTCAATTTTATGAAAATTTGAATTTACATTGGTATTTTAAATATAGATAATTTCAAATTAAATTTATCTGAGTGCAATTGGTGATCTAAAAAAATATCTAAGAAACATCTAAGTGCAAAGTGTATGTAAATCAGTAATATTCGTGTTGGTTAAATTATATATTGCGGAAACATTTGACATTCCCTTTATGATGGGTAGGCCGTCTGGCATTAAATGCGCAGTGCCGAATTGCGATTCGAAACAAAAAGATGGAGCCCGCCTTTTTAAATATTCAAATAATTATTTAAACCATGAAGACTGGCTGAAAAACTGTGATATTGTGCCAATGTGTAAAAAGCGAATATTCATTTGCGTAAAACATTTTGAATCAAATTTCCTTCTAAAACGAAAATTAAAATTAACCGCAGTTCCCACACTCTTTTTACCAAATACAAATTTTAAACAATCTGTTACTAAACTCTCTAATAGTTTCAATATCAAAACTATTCCTTCGTCTTTACCTAATAATAATATAGTATGTTCATCAGAAAATAAAAGCCCTAGTTTACTAGAAATAGAAGAATCTCTATCAACAGAAAATATTTCACGTAAAATAATTAAAAACTATTCACTCACAAATCAAACTAATAACAATGAAACTCTAACGTTAAGTGATTTTGCAAAAATGTCCGATCCCTACTTTGATAGATGTGTAATTCAGTCTAATTGTGTTGATTGTGAAAATCGTGAAAAAAATGTGGAAATTTATAAGTCACTAAACCGGAAATTAAATTTTAAGATCGATAAATTGAAAACCGACAAGGCCCAATTATACAGAAAAATTAAAAATCGAAAGTTTGAAATCCCAAACGAAACTAAATACACTTGAACAACTTATTGACCATCAAAATAAAAGTATTCACTCTAAGAATTTTTGTAAAATGATCATGAAACAGCGTTCGAAATCACAACAATGGGCAGAAACTTCTCAGGTATTAGCACAAAATTTATATTATAGATCACCGAAAGCCTATAACTTTATGAGAGAAAGATTAGACTTTGATTTGCCATCAAAAACTTCCTTGTTACGGTGGCAGCCAATAAAAAATGTCTTCCCGGGGACAGAAAATTATTTCATGTTGGATAAGTTAAAGGAGCAAATTAACAATTTAACCACGGCTGGGAAAGAGTGTTCATTAATTTTCGACGAAATAAAAATTCGTAAAGACTTAAAATATAATTCAATAAGGGATTGTATTGATGGCTATGTGGATTTAGGGAATGGATGTAGAGAAGGAAAATTAGGCAGCTATGTTTGTGTTTTTATGGTTCGTGGAATAATTGATAGTTGGAAAAATATTATCAGTTATTTTGTGTCGGAAAATGCTATTACATCAAATTGCTTAACGAAATTAATAAGAACTCACTTGGATTTGGTATTTTCTCTTGGCTTAGAAGTTCGGGCCGTTATATGTGATCAAGGATCAAACAATCGCAGAACTCTTAGAAATATGGGAGCTACTGTTGACAATCCCAGACTGAACTACAGTGACCAAAAAGTGATTGTTGGTATATTCGATCCACCACACCTCATCAAATCTTTCCGGAACTGTTTACTATCCACATATATTAAATTCATTGATGGTATTTCTAGTTGGGGAGTGGTGCGTGAATTATATAAAATAGAACTCGCTTCTAAGACGCGAATGTGCCCAAAGCTAAGCGACAAACACGTCAACCCAGGCCACTTTGATAAAATGAAGGTGAAACTTGCCACCCAAATATTCAGTCGCAGTGTCGTTGCTGGTATAAAAACAGCATATGAACTGAATAAGTTTTCGGAAGCCATTAAATCAAAAGCACCAGCAACTTGGATGTTGTTTGAAAAATTCGACAAATTATTTGATTGTTTGAATTCTAAGCAACTGTATAATCCAAATCCATTCAGGTCGGCATTACAAAATGATGAAAGTAATAAAGCATTCTCGTTTCTGAAAATCATGGCAATTGAATTAAAATCTATTAAATTAATAAATAACAAAAAAGTTTATTCATTTGATGGAATGATTCAAACCATTAATGGGATTTTAATCATAATGGAAAAATTATTGGCCAGTAATGCCGACATTACTTACTTGTTGTCATCACGTCTGAATCAAGATGCATTGGAAAATACATTTTCATTAATCAGATCGGCTAATGGAAATAATGTAAATCCATCGGTGCAACAATTTAGCTACACAGTTTCTAAATTGTTATCTATTAAATATCTGACTTCATTCTCGGATCTTGCAAACTGTGAAGACGATGCCGATAGAAATCTGCTAGACGTGATTCGCGAAGAAACCCAAGAGAGAAACAAGAGTCATGGTGGTGGTGATCAAATTTTGGCTGCTGAACAAAATATGGATACCAGCAGTATGGAAGTTTCTGAGTTTGAAACCGATGTTATAGGCGAAAATTTAAGCATAGGCCCAATATTACAACCGAATAACAGCAGTTCTTCAAATATAAATTCGGAACCATCGATCAGATATTTTGCGGGATATTTAATTCACAAAATGTCTAAGAAATTTAACTGTAATGAGTGTAAGAAGTCACTAGTGAAAGAAAATGATTTCGTCGAAAATAATTCAGAGTTGCTTTTGAAAAATAAAAATTATACGGCAGAAAATTTTGGAAAGCTGCAAGCACCATCTAATTCATTTTTTCAACTTTGCCTTAAACAAATAATTATATTTGATAAATTTTTTGAAGAACAATCCCATATAGTTGGAATTAAACGCGAAATCGTCGAAAACCTTTTAATTGCTGACATAGAATATTATTCAAAGGATCATGCATGCTATGAACATCGTGTATCATTATTGAATTTAATGATCATTATTTTAATTAGAAAATATTGTAAATGGCAGTTTGAAAAAGAGAAATTGCGCAAAACAAAGGAGTTTATGAAAACAAGAACCCACAACCGCCAGTGGAGAACGACATTGGATTAAATTGTAACAATGCTCAGAAGTGTTATTATTTTAAATTTGTTAACAATAAAATAAAATGGTTAAATGATAAGTTTTGTCGTTGTTGAATTATGTGTGTCTCATTAATTGATATGGGCGTAAGTGGAAGTCTTACCGTTTATTGGTTCTCATCATTCAGTTTTGAGCAAAAGAGAGTAACTTTTGCCAAACATCAAGGTAAAGCACAAATCACTTACTACAGATAATGCCATATGCAGACTCGCCTTATTTAAATTTCTGCTTTTAAGTATTTTTCTATGAAAAAGCGCTTGCGACATCACTGTAATGTCCACTTTTATATTTTTATCATACAGAAATTCATGCAGTATGCGCTTGTGATGTAATGTAGAGTTCGCAGTAAAATACAAAATTGAATCATTGAGTGTCGTAATACATATATATTATGTGATTTGTGAAGGTAAAGTATATGTACATAAGTAGTTTCTTATTCTCAACTTTGAAAATACCAAAATTAATGATAATCACAATATTTCTAATAATTTTGGTAAAATAAAAACATAAAATTTCGATTTGTATCCACTATTAATTCGAACATTTTATCCGGCAGAATGTTTATTTCTAGTGGAAATAAACACATATGATTTCCTTAAAATTTTAATATAAAATTTTTTGTAACGGATGGGATCCGTTCATTATGTCACGTTTCAAGTAGTATTATAATAAAATTTGATATTGGAATCCTAAAATGTTTTTAGACGAAGTTCAGCAATTTCGCCAATCTGGATCTAACTGTTCGAGTTAGATCAAAATCGGTTAAGAAAAAGGCAAATTCTATCATAATTGGGCACATTCCAGAACTTCACAATATGAATGAATAAAGTATTCCCGACATACCACATAACTAAAGATTACAATAGAAAATTGAATGTACTTTATAATTGTAGAAGTCAGAATCAGCCGCAACATCTCATTGTAATAAATAAAAATTTATTCGATTATCAACCAACTGAAATATGTAAATAATACAAAATGAAAGAACAATTAAATGCTCCCTTATTTTTTTCTCCAGTTGGTATGAAATATTCAAGCGTACCCACCCATACATATCAAAACAAAAATAACTTGTAAACAAAATCAGCTGACTGATAAAACAATAAAAAACAAATGTTTATCCTTTTATAATTTTGTTTTAGGTCTGTTAGTTCTACAGGCCAATATAACATTTATTTCCATTTCTTTTACAAAACAAAAAAAACAATGTTGTATTTTGCAGTGGTCGTTATGTGTTCAATCAACAGTGCAGATTGTAGCACATCATAAAACAAAATAAACCAAAACCAACCCAAATGCCTATACAAGCTACGTTGTAAAACAAATGTGCAGTTACTTGTATCAGTGTGTTAATAAGTTTTATTAAATATTTAAATATGAAATGTGAAAACACAACGATATCCAAATGTACATTTGTATATCCAATGTATCGGGACGGTTTAAGTAAATATATGCAGAAATTGCGAGGTATTAATGGTTTGCATCTATTGTATATATTGACAATGTAAACAATTATTTGGTCCCACCCGGTTTTCTTCAAACAAATTCACGTTTGGCAATTTTTTTTGTATTAGTTTGTGTTTATGACATTTAATTTTTTTTTTTTAATAGGCGGGACAAAAAATACTAAACATATTCTACTAACACCAATATTCTCAAGTAATTTTTATTTTTTTTTTCATTATGCTCGTTTTTGAATGGCTTAGTATGCGTAAGTGAGGTTGAGGATACTGAAACACTCAAGTAAATGCGAGATTAAAGTAGGTTCGCAATTTTAATATACATGGTCTGCCGCTCTAATCGTTTTTGCAGCGAGTAGTTACTCTACAGGGTTCCTCTTATTGTTTGGTTTCTTTATGTTATGTGTAAGACCGACTAGTATGACGTGACGGCAGGCGGCTTTCCTAGTAACATAGTATTAATGAATTCATTGATTAATTCATTAGGAAATTCTTGCTTACCAATTCAATGAACGATACATGGGCTTGTGATATGAATTCACTTATTTACTTTCCTATATAATCCTCCCTTATAATGAACTTATTAATGAACGACGTGTGAATTTCATTTGGAATTTCTCTGTTACCGAACCAATGAACTCAGGGACGGATAACGTTATATAACGTTACCCGAATAACGTTAAAAAACGCTAAAATTACGAAGGTTTTCAAGGAAACGTAACCAAACCTATTAGGTTAGGTTATAACGTAACCGTAACCGATAACTTCCAAAAATTTAGATCTAACCAAATAAAATAACCTTACAAAAAAATGTTTTTGTTCCTGGTAACATTATTGAACACTAGAACTACCGGTCAAATGACGGATTGTACATTTATTGAATTCACTTTTTTTCCTTATTTTTGAATCATAATTTTGACTGGTCCTCATTATGTTCTAGTGTTAAAACTTACTAAAGCAAAGGTTAATAATTTATTTAACATTAGATAACGTTATTTGATCAATAACGTTAAAAACATTATTAATGCTAAATAACGCTACGTAACGTAACGTTTCACATGATTTAAGGTTAAATAACGTTATAACGTAATCAAAAAAAATTTGGGCATTTTTTCCAATAACGTAACGAAATCTTAGGGTTTTCCGATCTAAGGAATATATAAAGGAATTTCATGAGTTATTAAACCAGAGAATTTATACATAACTTCATCAGAAATTTCATTAGTAATTTCATCAATGATCGAACCACTGACATAATAGGTGGTTTCATTGTGAATAACAACAACATTAAAAAGTAAGTTGTAACATTAAAAGTTTTTATTTTTACTGGGAAAGCAATAAAAATGCATTTATGTGTACATAAATAGATTTAATTTTTAAATTTCTAAGTTATTTTATATTTCATTTATTAAAATAATATTAATTTGTTTATTTAAATTTCCTTTTTTATGATTTTGATCCTGCTGCTTTTGCCTAAGGATATAAAAATTATTTTTAAAATAAAATTTATTTCCGATTGGTAATTAACATGCGTACGTTATTTTTAGCTAAGCTTTTTGATTTATTAAACCGATTGTATGATTTTAAAATACTTTTCCGTAGTTCGGCTTCATATTCCTTCTTGTTTAAGTCTTGGGATACTTCTAAGCAAACAAAAATAAACGTAGAAAATATTGTTATGGTGTATTTTTAAAAATAATAAATTTGTAACTTACGATATAAAATATCTTTAAACAGTCTGAGACTTAGCAGTGACCTTTTATTGCAACGGTCATCCAAATTAAATTGTAAATAAAGGTTATCTTTAGCTATGGATCGAAATAGGCCGTCGAATCCTAGTTTAATTTTTTTCGATTTTAACATTGAAACCTACAAAATGTAAAAAAGTATAAGGGGCGTTTTAAAGTTATTGGAAATGTTTATTTAGATTGTGTACTTACTAATTTAGAACTACATATGTCATCTGAAAGTTTCGCTTTGAGATCGCTTAACGAAGCTAAATTATCTGCTGGCATCATTAAATTTAAATTGTCATCTACCATTTCGTCGCCTGTGATTTTATTCAGCTTTCTTTTAATTATTTCACAAGTACAATAGATTTTTCTACTTAGTTTATTATCAGCTAACTACCTCGACCTTACTTTCATTCTTAAAATCTGCAAACTAAACGACAAAATCGAATATTGTTATAATGTTTTGCACAGATATTTCAAGAAAAACATACTTCCTCTTGCATAGTTTTGACACTGGTTTCTACTTTGTCCATTTTTACCTCAAAGAACTTCATTTGGTTCAATATTTGCTGCAGCATACCATTTTCATCTGTCTGCAATAAATAAATAAATATCATTATAAGATAAAATATTTTGGATTTTGATAGATACATAGGTAACTTACATTTTCTTTAATACTCGTACTATAATTATTTTGGTCTACATGGTAACCCGACGTTGGTCGAAATGCCCGTTTGTGGAACATTGTTGGACTTTTTCGTGATATCGTAACGCTAAGTATAAAAGGCGTCGATGAAATAAATCTTTCACTTACTCCTTCACTGTTTGAGGTATTTATATATCCAACGACAATCGGCGACAATGGTGGAATAAGCGATTGTGATTCTTGATTGCTTTTTCTTCTCATTGCTTTTAGTTTTATTAGAAACTTGGGTTAAGTTATTCGGCAATTTACTACTATAAAACACGATATATTGTTAAAGAAGATTATGTAAATAATAAATGTAACTATCTATTTAAAAAAAATTTCATATTTCAAACTATAAGGAGATAAACAGAAAGGTATTTGAAATGTTATAAATTTGTGGAAAATATTGATTTAATGGTCAAATATGTTGAAACAATAATGTAAGATTAGAATTAACACTAATTTACTTTCATATGGTATAGAGTAATTATAATGTAAGAGTAATTTATATTGAATATTCGTCTTCTTTTCTATTTTTATTTCACGTTTCATGCCACTGCAAAGCAAAATTCCTAGTACATTAAATGTTGCTACAGGTTCGGTGAAAAAATACGCTTTCGTTTCAAATTCATGACCTAATACAGTTTCTTCATCACCGTTGTATCCGAAACCAATTACCTTCAACACTGTGCCAGTACGTTAAAAGTAGTATGAGTCACTTTCATTTTTAAAATTGATATTAAACGAAATACTGCTAGAAAACGGTAATGTATCGTCTAAGCTCTTATTTGGTGATCTTATGATGCGTTTTAAATATTGCATAAAATTCTCAAATTTATAGGCTGACAAACTGTCGAGGGGTCCAAATGCTTCCACACAATCGCATATATGCAATTTACGATGAACGTTGTAAGATATGCTGTCTTGGCCATATATTATTGTATAACATTTTACAAAATCGTTTAGTATTTCTCGCGTATAGGATACATTTTTTAAATGAGAGCGTTCGCATGATAGTAATCGAATTACGCAATGGCAATACAAATATTCATGGACAGTATCTTTTAAGACAACCAAGCCGATATATAACAAAAAATGTCGAAACTCAGTTGCTTTCCATGATGGTAGGTCTTTTAATGTTCTGCATCTCCTCGAGAATTCAGATGGTACGCAGTTTGATAAATGTTGAAGCCTTTTATTAATTTCTAAGATATTAACTGAGAAAAAGCCAGTTTTATTCTTTGCCAAAGCGTTTAACATTTTTTTCATGATTCCCAAATCAATGAGATGCATCAGGTCTAAGGGAAATTGGGAAACCATACCGATATTTATAGTTTCCAATATGTTTTTTTTGTGTAAAAATTGAATTTGATGGTGAAATTTGTCTTTCCTTTTTGCGAATGTTTCATCAGTTCGTTTTTTAAATACTTCAGAATTAAAAACAACTCTTTTATTTAAGTAAAATCCCTCTTGTTCACACTTAGGACAACTATTTTTACCAGAATGGTACTGGGATCCAGTCACAAAAGCCATAGCTGGAGCTTCACATATAAACCCACGTATATGAATTGTTTTTAATACTTGAGTAGGACCAATTTTAACGCCAAATTCGGAAAGAACTTTCATTTCACTAACAAATTCATTTAAATAATCATTAATATTTTTCGGCTTTTCAAATCCTGAATAACAACCTATTAAAAAAGGTGAAATTTTCTTTTTATTAGCAAATGCACCAATAATTGGCCATAAAACTCATCTAGAACTGTCGAATATGGTCATACCATCTATTCCTATATCTATTATTATTCTCTTCTTCCAAAAGATCGTCGAAAGGCTTGCTGAGTAAAAAGTTTGTATCCCAAAATGATAATGTTCGCCTGGATCAATTTTAGATAAATTTAGGCGATGCGTCGGAGTTTTATGAAGGCTTCTTGTTGATTTTGGTAAATTTTTAATTCCCGAGTCTGTTAGTGCACTCAGTAAATCTGTAACGTGAGAAGGTGGAACTTTATTTCGTATAGCCCACTTAGCAATATTATTGTTTATTTCAGGATGACGTGATTTGCCAGTCGTACATTGAGCTTCATTATGATTTTTATAATTAGTTTTTAGAAATGTATCACTGGTGTCAGACACCACATCAAAATCATCAATGATTGTTTCGGTAGTAGATGATGGCAAGTTATTTGAAACTGATTCACTATTTGAAGATACCGGTTCCGTTCTTTCACTACTTAACGGTGTCGCAAATGAAGCAAGGGTTTTATATCGTTCTAAGCTTTCTCGAAACTCCTTTAATTCCTTGCTCATTATATTGTGTAAAGTAGAATCCGACATTTTTGCATTGGCACCAATTAATAAAAAATTAAAATGAACTTACCCAATTACTTTTTTTTTAATTTGTATGTTTTTTATGTGCTATCACGTGTTTTATAATTTTTACTTTTTTTATTTTATTTGAATCACCACACTTTATATTTATACGCTATTGGAAATAAACTGATCAATTTCAAAAATGCATTTTTTTTTCTGTGGAATAATGACAGTAAAAACAAAGCAATTGTGTTTTTTTGATTAGCATCATTAAAATCATCATGAGTATCACCGAAAGGCTCATCATACATTTCCTTTATATTTTGTGTTACATAAAATTTTTGTTTTATAATTATTATCATGAAACTCATCCAAAGAATCATCAGAAGTACATATCTTCATAATGTTTACTGTTTTATTATTTTATAGAAACTCAATCAAAGCAATCTTGCAATACTTTCACATATTTTACTTGTTTAATGCAATAATATGCGTTTCCTAGGTTTTTTTAAAAATTGTATTTGTAAACTGGTGAAGTTTTGTTACGTGGGTTGACACCAAATTTCAAAGAATACTCGAAACGTTATGCTGAAATTAGATTGCATTTAGAAAGCAACGAATACAGCAGTTTTGAATATTACTATGAAAGTAATAATATTCGATCAGATAAAGAATACAAAAACATAATCAGATCGGGCATTATTAGACCACGAATTTTTTATAAACGACATTTGTTTTTAACGTATTAAAGTTAAACATCGATTTCCAGATAATCACTGAAGAATATTCCTGTGTTGCATATGTCGTCGAGTATGTAAATACGACGAACAGAGGAATTAGCAATTTACAAGGTAACATTATAGATGTTAAGAATGAACATCCAGAATTCGACATTGTTGAAATAACTCGTAAAATGAGTGTTGATATGCTGAATTTTGTTGAGATGACTAGTAAAGAAGCTGCTTGATACCTTCTTAGAGAATCAATCTCAAGTAGTAGTTCAATATATCAATACTTGTTGGCCAATCGAGCGACAAAGGATTAAAAAACATTAAAACAAATAAGTGAACTTGATAATGACTCTACTGACATTTGGAAAGAGGATTGGCATGCAAAATATCAAAAATGGCCAGACGATTTGGAAAATGTTAATTTAGCACAATTTCTTTCTAAAACTATGATATGACTCAGGACTACAACGATTAAAGAAGGGAAATGGTGACTGATACGGAAATCCTAGTTTGGGTCTAATATTGATATTCAAAAGACTATTGATATATACCGACAACTTTGTCACCTAAATGATCAATTGAATGATGACGATCCTGCTAACCTCCCTCGAAAATCGTTCGTTACTTCGAATAAGAGGATGAATGTAAGCCGGGTGTATATGACAACCTGCAGCATTAACAATTCCCACTGGAGTAACGATAGTTTCAAGTTTAACAGACACAGGTTTTATCCAAGTTATTAATATCTTTAAATTTAAAAGAAAGTTGTTTAAGCAAGAAAGTGAAGGATTCCGTTTGAGGTAGCCAAAGAGACAGTCTCTGCCCGCAGTTTTGTTTATATCCCATGATGATGGGCGCGGCATATTATTAAGCCTAGCAAACTGGTAAGCAAAACTCAGGGCAGCTTTATATCTTAAACCACATTGCAGCTTCGAACACTTGTTTAAATAGTTGGCTATATCTTCTTGGACATTGATGGTATGATGGACGATTTTTCCTAGAAATAGAACTTACTGGGATACAAAGTTGTAGGATTACTATAGATTCAGGCGCATATTGCGGGAGTGAAATGTACCATGTAATGTTAAACAAGTTCGGGATAGATTTACGTCTAACACACACATCAATATAAGGGAGGCAGATGAAACAGCCCACAAAATTCAATTATGTGTTGACGTCCCATATTATTACAATGGGCAGTATCAAGTAGTATCCACGCAAGTAGTCTCAACTTTCCCCAATACATGATTTTAGTAATCGATTTTTCGGATGCGTTTGAAATTAAACCGGATCTTGAAATTTCTGAGATCGCGAGAGATTAGGATTCGTCCTACCTCTCCAATAGTACAAGATGAATTGAAGAACGAAATAGACCGAATGTTATAACACCCTGATACACTACGGATACAACGGTGACAGAAGGGGCAAAGCCAACCAACAACCAAGTTAACTCAATTCATCGTATATATGAGGAAACCCTCGACGAAGCTGCATTTTTGTCTTGACGTATGCAAATTAAACGCCGTAACAGTAAAGAGCACCTACCCTCTGCGACGTCTTTTGGCAAATTGAACTGAAATGACTTGAGATCTAAAATTGCTGTTGGATTATGTAATGCCTCTCAGTCACTCGCAAGGTTCATTGACAATATACTCAGTTACGACTTTGTATGTGTGTTCTTGTATCTGGATGGCATCATAGTAATGTAACGATATTTTGAGAATATCTAGGTTTACTAGACGTAAAGGAGCGAAGTGGCTCGACCATTAAGTAGGGCTGGACTATCAGTCAGTCTTAGTAAGTCAAACTTTTGTCTCAGGGTAATCAAGAACTGGAATTTACATTTTAGACTGATGCTTGTAATGTAGTATTGGGGCAGCCCTAACTCAGGGTGCTAGTAGAAACGAGCGAGATACTGATTGTATGAACCACAAAGGGTCTTGTAGCGAAAATTCCCAGCAACAGAAGAGAAATGTTTCGCTGTTTAGTTCTTGCGATAGACAAATTTAGAGCGTATTGAAGGCGTTGTCTTTAAGCTAATGACGGATTGCTCATCTTTATTGTAGTTGATGAACTTAAAGGATTTCAAATTATGTCACAGGAAGGGCAAATTAAACTTTGCTCATCGTCCTGGAAAGTTTCCAAATTTCCAATTGAAAGATGGCAAACTTTATGGTAGTGTTTGATCGTTCCTTTTGGTATACGAGGTTTTTTGAGGAAATTTTACGACAACTTGCCCGCAGCGCATACGCTTATGACGAAAACACACCTCGAGTGCTATCGAGTCTACCCAAATCACCATTTCTCCTTTCGCTAATGATTGCGTAGGAATGCATGGACCCATACCTCATTCAAATTGGGGAAATCAATGCTAACGCTTATTACCAGCTCCAAAATAATCCGGCTGAACTGGTCAACTGAAGTATTCCTTCCGCCATATGATGCTATTTAAAGGATGACCAAAGAGAAAAGAGAAAATTGAGAAGAAGCATGCGCTATAAAAAGTTCTCTAATTCTGAATTAACCAATCAAACGATGTTGTTCTAAAATACAGGATATTTAGGTAATTAGGTAATTTCTGTTTCATACACTTCACACTAAAAAATCGTACCAGATTTTAAATGTGAAAGTTATCTTCAAATTAAGAAATTATTTCTAAATTTCCCAATGTTGGCACCAATAAAAAATAGAAACTCAGTATCATAATTTTCCGCAATATGTATTAGTTCAATTTAACCTTCTTTGGACAAAGATTTGGGCTGGCAGTAATTTTTTGTCAAAAAAAGTAAATCGAACTAATATTTAGAGCGTGTCAAATTCCCTTGGCAGACCAAATTTTTGTTATTGTACGTGTAATTGTACGGAAGGTTGTTAAATTTGTACAAAGAATAGTAGTGTAGTGTATTAGGATTTCTTAATTTGCAACATAAAAAGATAACACCAGTAAAAAAAATGTATATGGACTTGTACCTGGGATGAAAAGATAAATTAGACTTCACAAAATTTATGCATTCCTTTTGTTTTTCGCCATTCTCAACACATAAAAAACATGACACAAAACGTAATAAAGTAATTTCCCAGTAAGCACATATACTCCTTTCTACATAATATAACAATATAATTAACAATTACACCCCCATGTTTAAGTCGTTTCTTTGGGTACTGTAGAACAACAACAACACTTTTTATACTTTTATAACAGAACAGACAGACAAGAAAAATTACATAGCAAAAGACACATTTACAACAGAGAAAGACTCGTCGTTCGAAAAAAAAAAAAAAAAAACGAAAGAGCTTCAAAAGCACATAATACATTTTTCAAAAACGAAATGATAAAAATAATTTGGTCTTCTTCATACCCGACGATGTATGTACGTACATATATTTGTACGTCTGAATGCTATTTTTGTTTTTGTATTCTTGGGATTCCAACACGTTATCACTCCAAAAATGCATTTTCATATGGAAACAATTTTTTTCCTTTTTTCCATATATGAAAAGCTTTTTTTGTACGTTACCAATTTCTTTTGTTTTTTAGTTTTGCTTTAAAATAATGTAATCTACAGTGAAGAGGGTTTCTGCAAAAATGAAATAAATGAAAATTCCGTTACAGAGAAAAGGAGTTGAAAATATAAAACATAACATAAAAATTGTGTAATTTAAATTTTCAGGACATATTATGTTAGATTTGTCAAATTATCTGCTAAAAATAAAGCAAAAAAACTAAAATGTCAACCCTTGGTTGCGTTGCACACGGATGAAAATCTTATTTGCGATTTGCTTAAAAAAAAACGATCGATTAGCAATAAAAAAAAATAAAAAATAAAAATTGTGTATCGCCCCCTATTTTAAAACATTCCCGCAAGCACAAAATTAGCAGCGTAATAGCCCCGCGTGTATTTCATACTTATATAAAGCAAAAAAAAAAAAATGATTTTCTTCATTTTTTTTA
This sequence comes from Tipula vernalis, assembly GCA_958295665.1. Lineage (NCBI taxonomy): Eukaryota > Metazoa > Arthropoda > Insecta > Diptera > Tipulidae > Tipula > Tipula vernalis. The sequence goes on from OY282560.1 coordinate 201,294,402, forward strand.
TTATTTGATATTTTCCATTCACAAAAAAAAAAAAAAATCCGAACAATAAAATAAAATTATTGGAAAATCAATCAATCATTTTCGTATTTTTTTTTTCGTCTTCCTTATAATATTATTTTCCATCAAATTTATCGATAAATTCTTTTTTTTTTTCGAGTAGCAAAAGCGCACATCAAAAAAATGACAAAGCACAAATAATTCCCATTTTCCATGTTCAAGAAAAGCAAAGCACAAAAAAAAAATCAACTTTAAATAGGAAGGAACATGTAATTTTCATTTTATTATTTTTCCAGTTTTTTGCTGTTCCCTTTATATAGATCCATTTAGATGATGTACAAAAAAAAAAGCTTTTCTTATGTTATGTACACATCCAAACACACATTCATCTACTTAAAAAAAAAAAAAATGCTGGCTACATTAATATAATAAAATATGAGAAATATTTGTGCGGAGATTTTTAGTATTAGATATAAGGGGCGATAAGAAAGGGTTATTGAAATGTCGTGTGCTCTCCGACATCTGAATATTACTAAACACATTTACCTGACGGTGATTTTTAGTTTTACCAAATAAATTTCTTGATCTAAAACTGTTGTATTCTTCAGAACGTGTGATACATATTGCAAGACTTTTTCTTCCGACTAGCCTGAGCGATATCCGAAAGCGACTAAACAATATCTTCTTTAGGTGGCATTTCTTGTATATTAAGTTATTGAATTACTCATTATCCAGTTATCAGTTTTTTATTTTTTTTGCTGTTTTTTTTTGTCTTCTTGCAATGCTTCATGCCAGCCTATAGTACTGACATGGGAGGTGGGTCGGCCCATAAATTCTGCAGGGGGATCATGGTTGTGTTCATCTTCATCACCGACCGAAATCAGATACCGCCCCTATCGACATTCGAACTTCGAACCAGGCATCTATCGATCCAAGCGTCGCAGCTTTAACCACTGTGCCGTTTAGTGGGTCAGTTATCAGGTTTATAAAAATATCTAAAAATAAAATAAATGATGTCCAAAAAATACATTAGGTTAGGTTAGGTTAGAGCGGCTGCTATCGCACACTTAGGCCAATAGTGGCCCATTGTGAAACCACAGGATCTTATCTCCCCTTTACCCCTGAAACCATTCAGTGCTACTTATGTAGCGTAAAATATCTCGTACTCCACAGTTTGCGAGTTCTGAAAGGCTGTCCATATCGTACACACCCAAGTATTTATGTCTTCTGTGTCGGACACGAGCATAGGAAGTGATCTATAGTCTCTTCCTCCTCCTCGTCCATGCAACTTTTACAAAAGTCATTTGTCTGTGGACCCAGCCTTCTCGCGTGTTCCCCAAAAAGGCAGTGTCCTGTCAGTATCCCTAAGGCCAGCCCTAACTCTCGTCTTCCCAGGGATATCAGTGCCTTGGAGCGCCGCAAGTCCAGTTTTTGGCCAAACCTGTTTTGCTACCCTGCACGTGAGAGTGTTGGTCCATCTCTCATTTGTCAAGGCGATTGCCTTTCTACTGAGCGCCAATTTAAGCGCTGTTATAGGCCTCCCTAGACCTACTCTTTCCCTCTGCATCTGAAGTGTCGTACCGTACCTAGCTAGTTCGTCCGCCCTGCAGTTCCCCGTGATGTCCGAGTGACCAGGGACCCAGATTATCTGGATACTGAAATACTCGCTCATCTCATTAAAAGATGGTCGGCACTCCAGCGCCACCCATAACCTCAAACAAATCGCCTCTAGTGACTTGACCGCCACCTGACTGTCCACATAAATTGCGATATCCCTTACTGATACCACATTATGCTTCGCATATCGCCACCACTTCAGCTTGGTACACGCTGCATTAGTCAGGAAGACGAACACAAATATTAACATTAAGCTTCTTACAGAAGACTCCGGCTCATACCTTACTATCTAGCTTAGAGCCGTCCGTGAACAATTGCACTGCCTCGTTTTCCAGTATTGATCTGTCCCTCCAGGATTCCTTTGAAGGACAGACGGTCTGGAAACCTTTATCAAAACACAAGGTTGGTTTAACATAATCTAGATTCACCAGTTCATCCCTTAGTGATCCAACTATTGTCGAGTGCCCCACCTGCAGATACTTCCACTGAGAAACAGCCGTAACTCGCATAGCAACCTCGGCTCCCTTCTGCTTACCAAAACAGCTACTGGAATAAGGTGGAACATAACCTCCAAAGCGCGAATAGGTGTCGTCCTAAGCGCCCCGCTTATAAGCATGCAGGCCGTTCTTTGCACCCTTTCCATTCTACTCCTGTATGTTACTTTGTCCAGAGCTGGCCACCACACGCCTACTCCGTACATAAGTACACGTCTCACTACGGCAGTGTACAGTCACTCCCCCAGTTCTGAGGTAATAATCCTGCTTAACAGCATACGATTAATCAACCTACTTATAGAGTAATCCACCTTCAAAGCTGAAAATCCCTCCATGATCGCCTCCGTCTTTACGTTATTAAAGGCACCTTCAATATCGAGGAATGAGACCATACAGAACTCCTGCAAGTAAATTGACTTCTCAATTGTGCGTACCAAAGAGTGCAAGGCTGTGTCCACCGACCTCCCTTTATAGTACGCATGCTGTGACATTGCCCAATTGCTGGGTTCTGTTTTTGATCGTATAAATACATCCACCATCCTTTCTAATGTTTTCAGCAGAAACGATGATAGAGTTATAGGCCTCAGTTCCTTCGGATAAGCATGCGAGCTTTTCTCCGCTTTCGAAATGAAGACCACCTTGACCTCCGTCCATTTCCTAGGAATACAGACAAATTCAGACATCCTCTGAAGATCGTCTCCAGCCAGGGAAGGATGACTGCCAAGTTCCTCTGGATCTCCGCTGGTATAATCCTATTTGGACCAGCCGATTTATAAGGCTTAAACCCGTTCATTGCCCACGCGATCCGTTCCCTATTCACGATGCCCTCCATTTCTATTGAAGGTATTTCTCGATGAGCCCCGGCTCCGTCGAGTCATCGAGGCTTCCCGGAAAGTGCCTATTTATAAGAAGCTCCAGAGATTCCATACTAGAAGCTGTTCATGACCCATCCGGCCTAATTAAATAACTAGGACTGGTTGGGTTGGTAGAAAGAATCTTCCTTAGGTGGGAAGTCTCAGATACCTCTCCCATTTTACCACACAAAAATCTCCAGGACCCCCTTTGTGCCTTCCTCAACTCTCTTTTATAATTCCTCAGGTCCTCCTTATATGAGTCCCAATGCCGAGCTTCCCTGGTATTCTTGGCCCTATTAAAGGCTACCCTACAAGCCTTCCGATAGGCCTCCAACCCAGTGGACCACCATGTCGGCTTCTGTTTGTCCCTAGGTTTTATCAGGGGGCACGCAGCATTAAATGAAACATTGCATGCCTTTGTTACACTATCAACCATGCAATCCAGTTCTTCCACTGTCGCCGGAAGTTCTGAAACCTCCAGCGGCAATACCTCCTCTAACACCTCCTAATATTTGTTCCAGTTTGTCTTTCTAGGATTTCTGAAGGCTTTCCGGGTAACAGGGTTGACGTTGAGGTTATATAATACATACCGGTGATCAGAGAACGAGTGCTCATTCTCCACTCTCCATCCCCTGATCATTTGAAAAATAGTATCTGACGCAAATGTCACATCCAAGACCTACTGTCGATTCCTGACAATAAATGTTGGTTCTCGCCCAATATTGCAAACTGAAAGGTTAGTATTTAATAAGTATTCAAAAAATAACTCACCCCTTTCAGTAATGTCTGCGCTTCCCCAGATTGTGTGATGTGCGTTTGCATCACATCCAAGTATGACACCTACCTTTCTTTGACCTGCTTCCCGGATCAGTTCCCCCAGGTTATCCGGTGGAACTTCCTTCTCCCGATCCATACAGGCTGAGGCTAGCCATAATTTTTCACAGCCAGCCTCAACGCTCGCCGCGGCAACATCCCCACTACTAAATTGAGGAAGAAGAAAAATATTCAAATTATTTTTCGCCAAAATACACGATCTGATCTTCTCAGTGTTGCCTTAGTATAATAATTTATACCCTTTCGTTCTGAGCCACAGATCATTTATTTGTACAATGTTAACCATTGTGACCTACCTTATTCATCTATTCCGCTACTTCCCGTATCGGAAAAGTTACCCCTGGACAACCGCCGCTATCCGTCGTTTCGCCGCCCGTCTTCTCTTTTAATCCTTTTATGTGGTCGCCATTGCCATCCCCCCTCTCGCGGAGACTTCAACATGTTTTCCCTATCAGAGTACAGAGAAAGGGAGCAGGCTTGAACAACCATCATTTCGGTGTCCATATCCGTCTCCGGAAGATCAACACCTTTCTTCCCGACGTTTACCACAGGCTAGTTTCCCACTTGCGTGTCCACTTCATCCTTCTTCTTCTTGGTAGAATTTAGAATACCATTTATTGATGGAAAGGGTATGCAACTTTACACTCGTCCGGCAACAGGTTAGGGCACGCCAAATTGTTCGTCAATTTAAATAGGTCTTAAATGAAAATCTTGCGATGAATTTCGACGAAAGCTTTGCATCGAGGGCGTATCCGATTTTAGTTAAAGTTGCAACTGAATACTGTCCATGGGCATTTACCGTTAAACGAGGCACTTAAGATGCACATAAGAACCAAAACATAAAATTTCTCGTAGTACCAAAACATAAAATTACTAAAGTAGAGGCATAAAATTAATACAGTAGAGGCTACAGTAGACTAGGTCAACAAATACTTTTTTTTAGGAATTAAAAAAGTTTTAATTTTGCCTGAACTCCGCTAAGTTAGATCAATAAATTAAGAACAAAATAAACGTTAAAATTAAAATATCTAAATAGCTTATTGCACATTATTTGACGATCCGGAGTTCTTCTAGAAAAGCCAATTTTCTGATTATTGTTTTATTCGTTAGCGTATGTGCCTTTATCAAAAATGAAATGAAATAATCCACGTTGTGACATTCATCTGATTAGGGCAAAATATGGAAATGCATGCAAAAGAATTCATCAGAATTTAAATGAATCTAAAATGGTAGATTAGAAATCGATTTCGAATTACAGTTAAAACACGATGGATTTGACCAAGATTAGAGGGAAATATAAAGGTAACAAAATTAGCTTCAATTATGGATTGGACGTAATGATTGTGAATAAAATTTTAAGTAGAATTATAAGGCAAAATTTTAAATTTAATTTAGAAATGAAAAAATTCAGAATTCAAACATGAATTTTGGTAAAATATTGAGTGCCATTTACGTGAAAAAAGTCAACATACATACGTTTGTGAATTTCAACATACCGAATATAAAATCAGAAATTCGAGCAAAAATCTGAATGAGAATTTGAATTCTCAAACGTAATTGAATAAATTCTTGAGTAGGAACTTAAATTGGATTTAAAAATTTAAAAATTCAATTAGAATTATAAACTAGATTTGAACAATATCTTGTGTTTAATATGAATCAAAAGCTAATCGTACTTTTCAGCAGAAATTTAGTTATAAATAGAGTTTGAATTCCAATCTTTGAATAAAAATTCCAACTACGACTTGACTAAATATTGAGTGGATTTAAAACAAAATTCCGTTTATAAATTTATAAATTTTCAGTTTGAAATTAAACAGATAAAATTTTAATTGAGTTACAATGAACTACGACGCAAACATTTTGAGTGAAATTTAAAAGAAAGTAACAAAATTTTTCTGAATTAAACTACATTTTGCATGGAATTTAAATACTACAAATTGTTGTACAGTGTTACTTTGGTTAAAAATTGATTTGGAAATTAAGATTAGAAAATGATTAGCACATTCTGCTTGGTTTTGAGCAAAAATTTGAGTGTTGCTTGGTTGTTCTAAACTAAATTTAAACATAATTTTAATTGCAATTAGGTAAGAATTGTGTTGCAATACGAGATTTGATCTCAAAAAGCAAACAAAATTTCCTTTGAATTTAGTTCAGGAATTTGAATCGGAAATTTTGAGTGAAATTTGAATTAGGAATTTAAATTTCCATTCCAAACCAAATAAAATCAAATTTTGATTTCACAAAATGTTGAGAGAAATATAAGGTTACATTGCACAATAGAGTGGGTTTTGAATTAGATAACAAAAAAATGAGAACAAATTAGGTGGAGCAAAGAATAGATACATACTCGTATATATGTCAAGGGAAAACCAAAGTACATATTTTGAAACCAATTTGAAAACATAATAAAATTAGATTACAATTCCGATGATTACAATCTGGATTTGAATAAACTTTGTGTGACATTTTAACCGTACTTAAATGTTGATCACGCTCATTGAACTAAATTGAAATAAAAACTTGAGTGAAATTTAAATTTTTAACAAATATTTAGTTATTCTAATAATTGATTATTGTAATTTTTCTTTTAATATTTGAGTGGTATTTAGACAAGTAATTTAATTTGAAATCAAAATGGATTCGAAAAAAATTAAGATTTTTAGTCAGAAATTTAGTTCCAAGCTGTTTTCGAAGTTGAACAAAATGATAAATGGAATTTTGAGCATAAATATTCGACAAACAGGAAATTGATTAAGATAACGAAATTTTAATGAGAGAAAATTAGCTTGAATTCTAAACTCCATATAATCAGTTTGAGTGAAATTTTAAGGAGAAATTTCCTTCTTTATATTGCATTTGAGAAACACATTTTGAAAACAATTCTAGCAAAATATTTAATGCACGTTATGTGACTGAGTTTAAATTACAAACACGAGTTCAACAAATTTTTTAGTACAACTAGAAAATCAGGAATCGAGTAAACATCTTAATGCTTTTTATTTTATAATAGAAGCATTTCAATTTTAACCGTAATTGAATAAAATCTTAAATTGGAACTTACATTAACAATAGAGTTTGAATTATAGCTTAAAACTTGAGTTTGGAATTTGGACTGTCTTTAATAACAGTTTGAGTAAATTTTAAAAATTTATTTAAAATTATTTGAGCAAAATTTTTATTTAGAACGGTGTAAAGCAAGATTTGAACAATGTTGAGACTAAAAATTCAATTTCAATCCAATCGAGAGTTTGAGCAAAAAATTTGGATTCAATTTAATAAAAAAATATTTACAAATTGAGTTTGAATACCAGATTTAATTAACACAAAATTCTGTTTGCAATTACGTTAGAAATTTTATGATATTTTGGTTACAAATTAAGTAAAAATTCCAACCTAGATTTGTCTATATAGATTGGAAATTTGGAGTACAACTTCAGCTTTAGTTGCAAGTGAATTTAAGAAAAATTCGAGTGTTATTCGAAATGATAAGTTAGAGTAGAAATTAAAACTCTAGTTTGCGTCAAAAAGTTTGATAAATTTGTTTAAGAATTTTGAGCAGAAATCTGAGTAAGTTTCGAAGTATTTGAATTTTAAGCTGTAATTGAATAAAATGTTCAGTAGAAATTTAATTTGAATAGTAATTTGGACTTGAGCAAAAACATAACTGTAATGTAGTTTTTAGTTTATAAGTTGAGTTTGTATATCGAATTGGACTGGCAAGAGAAAAATTAAATATTAATTACAATTATAAAATAGATTTGAGCAAAATTTTATGTTTAGTGAGGGCAAAATTCTGAGGAAAAGGTGTGTTTGAATTCCATAATTTTGGTTGCAAATAGATAGAAATTTTGTGATACTTTGAATATAAATAAGCTAAGTTTCAAACTCGATTTAATAAAATTGAAGAAGGAATTGAGTTATAATTTTGAGTTAAATTGAAAATGCAAAATTGACAGTTCAATTTCAGTTTTCATTTTAAAATGATGCGGGAAGTGTAAGTTTGATATTCCAAACTAAATTTTAACTGAAATTAGTAAAAGATGCAATACGAAATATGATTTCAATAAAATAACACGATGTATATAAGAATAAGAATTCTCAACTGTAATTGAATATAATCTTGATGGCAGCAATTTAAATTAATAATTCAGTTGAATTGCAATTTGAGTTGAGTAAAAAATTTTTTTTTTTAATTTAGTTTTTCTTAGTTTTAAACTTGCTTTAATAGTGTGAATATTTTAGTTTCAACCATGACGGTGTCCTTTTAAAGTAAGTATCGCTTACCAGTCCAAATTTTTATGGGTATGGATGTGGAACAATTTTTGGCTACTTCTCCAACACTTTGTAATCCAGGAAAGTTAGTTTATCCAACTTTATAGCCAAAAACTTAATACTTTTTTTGTTAATGAGTGAATTGAAATCCTCTTAAGATAAGGTCTAGTTTTGGTGTTCTTTTCAAAATTTGACCACATATTTTTCATTTTAGTCACATATTTTACCACATATTTTGCAATTTTAGTTACATATTTTTGATTTTTTAGAACCTAAAAGTTTTTATTTATTAAGAGAAAGAGAAGTTTGTCTGTGTATTAAATCAATAGGATTCTTTTGGTTTTTTATAGACAAAATATATTAACAATAATGATATTTACAAGATTTTTCGATTGGTTAATCAGAAAAAAATTAAGAGGCTAATCATATATAATATATCTACCAAAAAAGTAGAAATATCAAAATGCTCCCCGTACTTTAACCCAAAAGTCATACAAAGTATATTAATCGTGAACAAAAAATGAGAGCCCTCTCTCTTTGAGTTTTTTCTGTGGTAGTTTAGTTTCATAATGAAAATTTTGGTCTACTCCTCAGGTAGCTACGACCAAACTACAAAAATACAATTCTCACTTCATGCGTAAAGTATGAGGTAAAAACGTACTCATCTAGCGAATTATATTCATTAAATTAAAAACTCAAGGAAAACCCCCATTTTAAGAGAAAGAGACATACACAGATAAACTTCTCACTGCAAAAATTTATATTGTATTTGGTCAGTCCAACAAATTATAAATATTCGTGTAAAACTTCAATAAGGTATTTCTTAAATTCTGTAAATCCTGAAAATTCGATAAATTTTATAAATCCAACTCGTTAAATTCTACAAATTCTAAAACACCAGAAAATTCTATATGAATAATTTCCAAGCCTTTCTGGAACATAAAAAAAATTATCGGGATTCAAATCACTTCAGACCTTCTTTGAATTCTGAAATTTTATCAGTTTCATGAATCCATTAAATTTTAATTATTCTACAAATTCTTAGATGATAAAATTACATATAAACTATGCCTTCTTCGAATATTTTCGAGGAGTTTATGATCGACCTTTAGTAGTTCTTCTTACTTCAACTATGTGTATCCAATTAGAAAGAAATACAATTTTTTTAAACGATATCAACATTTTTATTTTCAATTCAAATTGATGCAATTGCACCATAATTAAAAACAGCACTTGTTTCCATTCTGTTTGATGCAAAAATTGCATCGAAATCGCTTTTTTAATCAAATCAGTAATTAAGTTTTATTCGATACAATGGCTGCATCTAATGCTACAGCAAATAATGTTTAAGCAGATTTCGTAGCAAGGGCTTGTATCATAAAGTGATGTAAACTTAAGTTGGATCATTGATGTGCGATGCTAATAGCATCGTATATGCGTTCTTAATTTTAACGATTTTCTAATTTTGTACAACTGGTATAAAGAGACAAATGTAAAATTGTTCGAAAACCTAGGAAATACCTTTATAAAAGTACGGTTGGAAGAATATTTTGGTATCTTTTCAGGTTAAAATTAAACAACAGTACAACACTCGATAACTGCAACTACTCAATAGATTCACCATATGTAACATACTCTAAAGCTCTATTATTTAGAATTTCTATTATTTCCGTTAAAATAATAATAAGAATGAAATGTATATATTAGGTGGCGTCTCCAGCGCATTAAGTGTTAGCTTTGTAATTAATTTTTGAAAGTTAATATTAGCGTAAAAGCTGCCCGATATCACACTTCCAATATTTACCGGCAACGTATTACATTAATCAGTTTTTTTTTACTCGTTTAAATCATTAGTTCATTTAAACAAAAATCTGTCTGATATTGTAAAGTTTACGTATTTGAAAAATCCGTGAAAAAAATCTGCTTTGTCTACTACTGCATCTTTGGATTTCACTGGCAGAAAATATTCGAAGGCAATCGAAATGTTAATAGAACGATATGAAAATGAAAAATACATATGCGAAGAACATTTTAGATCGCTGTTTAACTTCAAGACAATCGATAAGCCTTCATCGAGAAAATTGCTAGACATGGTCGATAACTACAAGTCCCATTTGAGATCGCTGACTACAATGAAACGTCCAACTGCTACAACCTCAACAAACGCAGGTTTCTCAGAAAATATCATCGTCTTCAACTTCATCAGTATATATCAATCCAGATCTAGCAGATCGAATTTTGGTCATCGCACTCCTTTATCGTGCAACAAACCAGGGCACTCGATTTTTCGTTATCATCAGTTTTTGTCTACGACATCATACATTACTTCATCATACCAATCCAATAAAGCCTTCAATCGTTTCAAACTTACTTACTGCAGTAATTCCACACCACAAACCAATCCAACCTCATCGCAATCACCTACACATCCAGGATCAACAATTGAGAATACTTCGTTAATTTTCACGTCAAAGCACTATATGTTTCTGGCTACTGCAATCTGCACAAATTTTGTGGCGTGATAATCCTTGCACTTCAGTTTTTTCGACTCAACACAGTTACGTACGGCACGACAACTGCACCGTTTCTTGCTACTCGCATTTTAACTGGAGCAAATTCTATTCACTACTTGATCTCTGTAAAATCGGAAACAACCAAATTACTGCGTTTAGCTAATTTCTCAGAAATAATTCATGATGTGCCAGTTGAAGATTGCGAACAGCTACTACGATTAGATGAAGGTGACTTTGTAAAGACATTAGGCGTTTATTGGCAACCTAAAAATAAACGTGTCTCAACATTCAGCAATAACGAAACGATCAGTAATATCAAACATCGCTCGTGTGTTTGACCATCTTGGGAAAATTATGCAAAATTTATGGAATTTAAAGTTAGGATGGGATGATCAGCTGCCACCATGGCTCATTAATCAATGGACACAATTTCGTAATGTTTTACCAAATTTAATGTCGTTTCATATTTCACAATACTGCGCCATCAAATATTGAACTACTTACATAGTTTCCCGGATGCAAGGGAAAGGGCTTATGGGGCTGTCATGTATACAAGATGCTGCTTACCTGATGGAAATTTCTACATTTTTCGAGTTGCCCATTTAAGAAAAATTACATTACCCCGGTTGGAATTATGAGCTGCCCAACTCCTTGCCCAATTGATGATAAAAACCATACGACTTCACTAAATATGGAGATTTCAAACATTAACTACGGGTTGGATTCTACCATATTTGCTACCATATTGATATTCGTAGCCAATAGGGTGTCAAAAATTCAAGAACAGACCAAAATTTCTTCATAGAGGCACGTAGATTCTAGAATTAATCCAGCAGACATCGTTTCGCGTGGCTTATATCCATCACAATTGCTACAATCAAACATATGGCTCCATAGTCCACTGTTTCTATCAAACTCAACCGCTGAGTAGTCTGCAAGCAGCATTAGTGAATCATCAAGTGAATTGCTACAATGGAAAAGGAATTTATGTATGGTTTTATCGTACTACATAGAGGATGGCCCATTTTGAAAAACCTTTGAAATCGTTGTCGGTGTTTTTCCACCAAGATGGTATTTTACGAGTGGGTGGTCATTTGGAACAATTAACACTTCCATAGACAATGAAGTACCTAACCCTACTCCCGAAAAATCATTGTTTTACGCTAACAGTTTTATTTTATTATCACTCCAGGTACCTCGATGCTGGCTCTCAAGCGCTTTGCTGCTACACGTGAACGATTTTAGCCAATCAACGGAAGACGTTAGGCTAGTTAGGTATTTCGAAAATGCATCGTTTGCTTCACGCTCAGACGAAAGATACAAACACAGAAAATGGGAAATCTACCTGCAAAGCGTATTCAACCATTCTCACTATTCGAGACAAAAATTTTGTGGTCCATTCTACATTCACTTCAAAGCGAGACAAGGAGTTCCGGTCAAGACTTATGTCTGTGTATTTGTGTGTTTTGCAGTGAAGGTTGTCGATATTGGGTGATCTAACTACAGCTACTATTCTGGATTATTTGAAGCTGTTCGTGTCGACCAGAGGTCTTTGTCGATTTATATATTCAGACAATGCTACAAATTTTGTCGGGGCCAAATCTTAAACTCTAACTCTCTTATTTAAACTGTTTTAATCCGAAGATCATACGCAACGATTACGAGGATGGTGCTCATAAAAAATAGTTACATGGCATTTTGCTCCACCAGTATTTATGAATCTGCGGTCAAATGTATACAGTCTCATCTAAGACGCATTTGTGCGTGACCTCCGTTTGACTCACGAAGAGCTGTTAACTACCTTGAAGCAAATCGAGGCCGTTCTCAACTCTATGCCTTTAGCTCCACTGTCATCGAATCCAGATGATTTTCGTGATCTTACTTCAGGAGATTTTTTGGTTGGCCGGCCGTTAATGTCACTACCACAACCAAACTATACAAACCAGAAGTTATCACTCTTGAAACGATGGCAGCTAATCGATGCTTTCGTAAACATTTTTGGGTTAGCTGGACAAAAGAATACGTCACTTCATTGCAATTTCGCCACAAAAGGTCTAACGAATCACCTAATTTAAAAGAAGGATATCGTTAAAAATTGGGGAAATCAGTTTTGTTCAAGAACAACGAAGTAAAATTGACAGTCGTAATGTGGACAAGAAAAAATTAAAACTCTTAGTGCTGGTGTTGCTGAAGACCCCATCCATCAATTCGTCATGGCTCACAAGCAACATCTTTATTCAATATTTTCCATAAATAATCTAAATGCCTTCCAGATGCAGTTGGCTGAACAATTAAAGTCAACTGACCACGGATTATGCCGTACAATTGTTAATTGGGCTATAGCAAAACCAGAAAAAAAATAAGATCTTTTCGGCAAAATCATCTTTAGAGACGAATCCCATTTTTATCTTGGAGGTTATTGTAACAAACAAAGTACTCGAATCTGCGGTGAAAAAAATCCAGGAGAAACTTGGGAAAACCTTAAATTAGTACGAGAGAATTTAGATAACAAAATTCGGTTTTTCTACTTCAAATCATATTACATATAAGCAACTCAAATATTTTAAATGTTAAAATCTGAATTGTATACAAATTCATACCTTTTTCAGTTTCTTTTATTACCGTTTAATTTTTAAAAGCCAAACACAAAATTTAGACTAGTGAGAAATTATCAGTGCTATTCTCCTGTAAATTCCATTTATTTTGGTTGTTGTTTTATTTTTCCAAAATAAATGTTCATAAGACTTCTTGGTAGTTTACATAGTTTTTGTCAGAGCTTTTCCATAAATACAGTTTAGAAGTCTGCGCGGCTTCCAAAAGTGATGAAAGAGTATCTGCGGCCAGCACATTACTGCCTAATTTGATAATTAAAGTGACAAACAAACTGGTTGAGTTATTAAAGACCATTAAAAGTTTATATAGCACGGTGAATATTTACAGGAGTATTGAAAAGTATAGGAATTTTTGCTACTGTCGATAAAAAAGTTTACATTAAAATACCACATGCGACATTTGCAAGTGACAAATAGATTAACCTGCCCATAGCGCCATATCGATGAATTTCATAACGATGTATAGTGTCCTAACGAAAATTTCTACTTCTATTCGACATTCCACTGATCATTTTGATTTTGATCTCAACATGGCGAATTTTTATAGGAGAGGTAGAGAATGTATAGGATTTTATTACGTCCCTAGATAAAATCGAAGCATTTGATACCAGTGCTCGAATGGTGAATTTGATAACTAAAGTAACCGACCTAAAATTGTTGAATTCTTCAGGACCTTTACATTGATATATAGCACAGTCATATTCGATTGGGAAAATGGCTTTTCCCCTCGCCGTATATTTACAGCTGTGAGGAAAAGTAAAAGGTATTCTAGCGTCTGCATAATAAGGCTTTTTCCATGACACTTCCTTTAAGTGCAGCTAAACTTATATATCTGCTATCAAAGCCATGATGGCAAATTTGACCACGTGGTAAAAATAAAGTTGTTACATTCATCAATATATTCACGCCGACATTCCAAGTTTACAGGTATATCTAAAAAAAAAAATTCACTTCACCGTGGTAAATAATGTTTAAATTCTCATAGTATCTCCAGATTAAGACCTTGTCAACGACACCGCATTATGTTATATTCGACTGAAAAAACTTGCTTTTAACTTCACCGTGGTGAATATTTGTAGAACTTGAGAACATTTTAGGATTTTTTGCCTCTCTCCCGTTCAAGGCATTTACAACAATATACAGCGCCATAACAGTAACTTTAATAACTAAAGTGCTACAACTAAAATTATTGCATTTTGCAAACTGTTTACAATGATACAAGGCACGGTAACATTTGACTGAAAAATTGGGTTTTCACCTCACTGTGGTGAATTTATATATGGGTCGTGAGTAATATTTAAATCCTATTGGCCTCTCTAGATCAAGACCTTCGACACCTCTTTCAAGTCTATGCGACAACGCTAAGTGGCAAACATAAATTTTGCTTCAATTTAGTGTCAGAATTAAAATTGCTTCAGTGCTGCAAAAGCTATCATGAACAAGTAAGCTTATATTTAAGGAAACGTACATGTAAACCGAGAATCATATTTTTCGAATTTGCGAAGCTTTTGTTCAAAACGCTTTACTGTTCAAAATGCGTTCATAGTGGCCAGTATATGCGAGAAGAACACGAGTCTGAGTCACTTTAGGAAGACGATCCTCTTACCCTCTTTTATAACCTTCAAGAGCTTAATCGAATTATGAAATCCATTTGCATCCCCTACCCATTTCCTCTTGGGCAATTGTCGAATTGCACTGCTTTTATTTTCCGTTAATTTTATGCGGTTTTTATGTACAAGTTTCAAAAAAATACTTTAACTGTATATTGTATGTTACTAACTAACAACAATTTTGTGATAAACAAAAATTGTTCCTCGAATGAAAATTTTTTTTGATAATCATTTCTAGAAATAATTCGGAAAATATGTAGCATAGATGCAGGCAAATTTTAAGATATTTGCTTTCAGCTTTTTACGATGATAGCATAGTCAGGATTATGAAAAAAGGAACATGATGCTAAAAGTTGTTATTTTATTTGGCTCAAATGCAAACAAACAACCGTCAGGATTTGAGAGCTGGTTTGCATGTTGCAAAGCCACAACTTCTTAAAATAAATAAAGAATACAATAATAAGAAAAGAATTCTCTTAAGAATAATTAATTAAGAATAAGAAGAATTAATTAGGGGTTTAGTACGAATCTTCTGGACTACTATGTGGTACCCAACACTTTATTATATTCGATCTATTTGTCTGTTCGGAAATTATTTGAGGATTTTCTTCCGCAGCTTACATCGGTGCATATTAAATGCTTCAACATTGAACCAATGACAATAAGTACAAATTCAGTTTGTATTATACATACAATGCTAATTTTAGTACGCAAACAATCAATCACTAAATTATGACAAAAATTGTATGTACACATAATATACAGAGTATTATGCTAATACCGAAACTATATCATCATTATCTCTTGTACATAAGTATACAAAACAGATAAAATTTATTTTTGCACACATTTAGTTTTTTGACAAGTGGGTGTACAAAATAGGGGGCTGAATACATGATTGTGCTCGATTCTTTATGTGCACGACATGTATTTTAATTTATAATCATCATTCATTTCTAATACTCGTATATATTTATACACAAAGGGGGCTGGATTTTATTAAAACTTTTTCCCCCCAACCGTTACGGTTTTACATAAGATGTTTTTCCGCATACATAAAATTGTAATAAATAGTATAATGATACTCGCATATATATACACATATACAAATTAATAATTTCGGAATAGTTTTTATCGGTCATTATTTATACGTAAAATAGAAAATCAGCACTAATGACAAAAGACATCTGTTAAATTCGGTACAGATAATGGGATGTCACATTAAATACAAAGACCATTGTTACATTGTTTGCCACAACAAAAGCATGGAATCTAGTAAAGAAGCTAAGTTTAAATGCAAAGTGAGTTGTAGTTAATTGTCAATACAAATAGTGTCTATCCATCTTTTCAACGTTAAGTTATATTTTGTTAGTCACGAAATTTGTTGTTTTCCTAATGCCAAAGCAAATATAAATTTTACGTTTCTGCTGTAAATTTACAAACGCCGCGACGGCAGTTAAAATATGCATCCATAATAATTCTCAGACAAAAGAATACGGTACCATACATTGTATAAAAGATAAACAGATATGATTAATGATGAAAAGTGTTTGTATTTTAGATTTCCACAGCAAACAGATAACAACAGATTTTTTTTTTTTTTTTTTTTTGTAGTTGTGCAATGTGTAGGTACCACAAACAACAGAATGGACGAAAAATTTAAACAATAGAGAAAATTATGACGATAAAATTATAAATTTTAGTTCTTTCTGTCTGTATGAGTTTTTTTTTTTTTTGCATATCAATCAAAGAGAAAACTACCCCATCAACGATAATGAAAATCTTCCGTCTAGCTATATGGAACAGACCATTAAAACAATAAACGATTAAAATTAACCTAAAAAAAACATCAAATTTACTGTATACTTTTGTTTTGCATACACCAACATACAAAATGATTAAACAAAATGGCGTCCTAATAAAATAAAAAAAAGTTCACTCTTTTAACATATTATAATAGTTTCCGGTGTATAAAAAATAATAAAAAATCGTTTTGTTAACATTTTTATGGGAAATTTACTAGAAGAAAATTGAATAAAGTGTTTCTCATTCTAAAATTTCCGGTTAAGTATGTACATATATGGCAAAAATGAACACAAAAAAAAAAAAAAAAAAGTTTTTCATGTTAAAGACAAAAATTAAGCAATTTCCGGTAGCAATGAATCTATTACGTTTTTTTTTACAATAATTTTGTTTTAGTTTTAGTTTAAATTGCATTTAGTTTGTTTCTGCATGTAGTTTTTAGGAAAAATTTATTGCTAAACGATGTTATATTACCGGGACGAATAAAATTACAGACATTGTAGCAGGTATCTAAACCATTTCTAAAATTACTTCATTTATTCCAATTTTTTCCAGTCATATATGTGCCACACGGAAAAAAATAATAGTACACTTTTACATAAATTATATGAGCCCAGGGGTGACATGTTCTACCATCACAATTTTCGATATTCGATAAAATATCGAATATTTCGATGAACTGGTATGTTGTACAATTTTCGACTATCATTTTTTTCGATGATCTGCCGCTACAAATTTTTTCTGTGATACGCAACGAAAGAACAACTTAACCTAACAATATTATTTGTCAAAATTATATTGAACGCGAAGGACATTAGCTGTGATAACCCAAAAGGGAAAAGACTATCCAAATTAAAGTGCAATATTATTTTAAAATTAAATATTATTAAAGTTGTTGGTTAAAATGTAAGCATATACATGCATAAAAAATAATAATATTTTTAGATAATAAAGACAAGTATGTAATATGAAACATTTTTTCTAGGGAGAAACCAAAGAAAATAACTACGCAATCTCAATTCGAATTAACGCTACAATTTTTAGAGGAGCATTCCGAGATGGTAAATAAAGAGAGGAACCTAAAGACCAAAAACAAACCGGGGGGTGGTACTCCAAAAGTCAAACTTTCGCCATTCGATGAGAGAGTGTCCATAATTACAAGAATGGACGAGTGCGTTTTTGGCTTTGGAGGAGAGTCGTTCGGCCAGGAGGCCAATAATATGTCACAAAATAATATTCCAGGAAATGGCAATGCCGATAATGATTTTGAAAATATTAGTCGACCTTCGGTTTCTTCGAAAGGAACACCCATTGCGAACCGCCAGCCACAACCGAAGAGACAGCGTATAACTGTCCAGCGGAAAATATTAGACGAAATAAAACATCAAGGAGCTCAGAACGTTAATTTCCAAAAATTCGTTTTGGAGCTGATGCGAGAAGCAAATATCATAACAATGAACATCTAAAAGTAAAAAAACCAAAATTGTTGGGTGAAAAATCCACAAAAATAAAAAAAAATAAGGACACTCACAGAGCACTCAAATTAAAAATCTTTTTACTTTTGACTTACAGTTTACTATATTTGAATTTCCATACAAACTTGTAAGTCACAAGTAAAAAGTTTTTCCATTGTGAATGCTCTGTAAGTAGGAACAAGACTGAAGAATTGGGGGCCCTTGAAAAATATGAAAAAAAAAAAAAAAGAATTTTACGTTTTTATTTTAATTTAACTGAATTGAATACATTTATTTATGAATTATTATGTATATATATTTAAATAATTAATATTTTATTATTTATTTTGAAGTTCTATGTCTTTTAATTAAAAGCAATTAAGAAACCCATTTCTTATGGCTACCGCCGTGGAGTCTTCCTCTGAATTAAATTCAAATTCACTTTCCAAAACCCGTTGGTTAAGTGAGGGATGATTTGGTAAGGCCATTACATCAATTTTGTGCTCCAAACAAATATTGAACAAAGCGCAGCACACATTAATTATTTGCACAACTTTTAAGGGTTCATACCGTAAAACTCGTTCTCTTAAGAGACACCGAAAAATATTTTTCAATACCCCATTACAGCTCTCTATTGGATTTCTAGCTTGAGAATGAAGCAAATTATATCTCTGCTGCGTAGCTGTTGGAGATTTAAATGGAGTTAATAGCCACGGCTCTAAGGGATATCCTGAATCTCCTAACAGCCAAGTATTTCGCTCTCCATTATTATATAAAGCCTTCATCGCTTGCCTATCCTGAGAAACTGCCCAAATGCCGGAATCAGGGGAAGAGCCTGGGAAATTGGCGCAAACCGATAAAATACTCAACTCGTAATTGCAAATCTAAAAAAAATATTAAAGTAAAACCAAAACATTGACTAACTTTAATTTTCTTACCAATTGAACGTTTATTGAGTGGGAGCTCTTCCGATTCACGAAAATATCTTCGTTTACTGCAGGAGCGATTATTTTCACGTGTGTGCAATCCACGCACCCGATTACGCCCGGATGGCTGGTTTTTTCAAAAAACATTTATTTATGTAACTGCCTCTTCCTTGCATCGGGAAATTTATTGAATTTTTTGCAAATTGTTTTTTCTAAAATTTTTGGTATATTCTGCTATAGAACGGGATACAGTAGACTGATCCATTGTGTGCAATAAAACGTCGCCGATAGTCCGCTGATATGAGCCAGTGGCGAAAAAGTTGAGGACATCTGCTAATTTTAATTGAATAGGGATTATCGTTAGACGCTCTCCTGGGTCGACGTGCGGCTTTATTTCACTTATTAAATAAGTAAATTTGTCGTTATTTAGACGGAATGATTCCGTGAATCTAAAAATAGAAATTAAAAAATTAATTTTTGAAGAACTAATTAATAAAAAGTATCATGCACAAACTTTTTGTCATCCAGGTCCATCACGTCATACCTGTCTCTTAAATATCTTCGTTCAGCATAATAGGTAATATTCATATTAAGAGCAACATTGTCTTCATCATCGCTGTCAGTGATATCATGAGAAGTGGAAATGCCTGCTGCGAATGTATTCAAATTATTGCAATACATTTTCTTTTTTCACTTAGAACACACACACAATTTATTATACACAGAATTATGAACAAACAAAATTTATTGTTTGTTTTTTAAATTTGCTCAGGTCAGATCTTTCAATCCATAAGACCAGTGAGTTGAGAAACAGCCCAAAATTTCCAGAGACCACTCAGGGGAGGTTCTGGAGGGTTGAATAAAGTGTACAAATCAAATTAGATTAAAAAATTAAATAATAAAATAAAAGCATAATTATATAAAACAAAGTTTGATAATTAAATTAGATTAAATGAAAGTTAATAAATAAAGAATATTAGAAATAAGATGAAGGATACATATAAAAATAAAAGTTTTAAAATTAAAATATAAATTTATAATTCATTAATTCATAATTTTTTTTTTTTTTTTTTTTTTTTAATTTTTTTTTTTTTTTTTAATTTTAAAATTAAATTATATAATATTCATAAATCTTAATATTATAATAAAATAAAATAAAATGAAATGATTCCAAAAGAAAAATCATTGTGTGAAAAAGTCAATAAAAATTAAATGTAGTCTTAATTCATAGTTTATAATTTATTCTATCCACAAAATCACACAATATTTTATATTCTTCCATTTTTTGGTCCTTTAAGATATCTAATAAGGATTTTCTGTATAAAAGTGGGAAATTATTTCTTATATTATTATATATGACACAATCGTTAATACATAATATGTTCGTTATCTTCAACGGTGTTGCAAATCTCACAATTAGATGTAGATTCAAGTCCCAAAAGGAATTTAAATTTCTTGTTAACTGTATGACCAGAGATTAATCTGTAAATTAGCCTGGTTTGGCAGGATGTAAAATTAGAGTCTTTAAATAGGAAAGATGATCTTGGAGAAGGTCAAATTTGTTTATAAAAGTGGCCGGATGAATTACACATTAAAGTGTAGTTTTCCTTTCACTTATTATTTATAGATCTGGAGATATCGTTAAATAGGTCTGTGAGAGTTGGTTCATTATCAAGAAAGTGAGTAGGAGAAAAAACTGCTTTTTTTGCTAAACTATCTGCTATAGTATTTCCTTTTAAGCCACAATGACCCGGGAACCAATGAATGACAAAATTTTTAATTTGGTTATGGCCGATAGTATCAATAATTTGATTTTCGTAGTGTCTATTTGTAAAGTGTAATAGAGCCGTTTTTAATGAAATACAAGAACTTTGAGAGTCAGTATTCAGTAATAATGATAATATTATTGTTTTTGATGATTAGAGATATAGTAATTCCAATTGTAATAGCAATGGTTTCAATATTTTTCATATAAGTAGGGTTTTTTAGTTGAATGGCAAATTTCCAATTTTTATCCTCAACAAAAATTCAAATTCCTGGTTTATTGTTAATTATAGAGCCATCTGTGTAAATTTTTTCGAAATTATTATATTTATTAATTTCAGCCATAGATAATGCATATTGTTCAGAATGGTTTATAAAATTTTTGTTTGTGATTCCCTCAATATTTGTTATGATGCTAAAATTAGTGGGAGACGTTTTTTTTATGTGAAAAGGTTTTATTTTGGAAAGAAAAGTATAATTAGAATATAAGTCGTTAAGTTTATGAAGAGATCTATTGTTTTTAATGTCGTTACCGATTTTGGAATTATTATATAGATTTTTTGAAATATAAATTAGTGATTTTTTAATAAAATCTAGATCTGAAGATGTTTCTAGGGATTCAGATAAAATAGCTGGAATTGGAGTAGTTCTTAAGAAGCCTAGACAAGCTCTCAGACAAGCATTTTTAATAGATTGACAGATATTAATATCTTTTTTATATTTAGTGTCTGTAAAAACATATGTGTATTCAAGTTTAGATTTAACTATTGCTTTAAATATAATGATCATTGTTTCATAATGAAAGTCTATTTGTTAAAGTTGTACCCAGTATCTTAGTAGTCACTCTTTCTTTTATGTAGATATTATTAATTTTTAAATTTAGAGATTTGGAATTATTTTTATTAGTGAATAGTCTTAAAAAATTAGATTTATCAGTGTTAATTTGTAGTTTTAAAGATTGTAATTTATTAGTTAATGAGAGTAAAGTAGAATCTGTTATTAATTGTAAGTTATCATGATTATCGGCAGAAATTACTATGCAAATATCATCGGCATAATGGAAAATTTTTGTATCGTGGTTATTGATGTCGTGTAAAGCAGTGGTATAGATATTAAAAAGGGTAGGACTCAAACAGCTACCCTGAGGAATGCCTTTATTAGTGGAATGAATGGAAGTTTGATTGATATTTTGAATAGAAATAATTCTATTTGTGAGAAATTGAGAAATCCAATGTGTAATGTTATTAGGGAAATTGAAGTTTTTAAAGGTGTTTAATAAAATATTTTTATCTACATTATCAAAAGCTTTGGAAATGTCAATGTTAACTAAAACAATTTTTTTTTTGTTGTTGTTTGAGGGAGATGATGAAATTAAACATTTCTACAAAATAGTCAGTAATATTTTTATTTTTTCTAAAACCAAAATTGTAATAATTAAGAATATTATGGGAGATTAGATGATCATTAATTCGTTTTAAAATGAGTTTATTGAAGATTTTTGAAAAAATAGGTAACAGACAAATAGGACGGTAGTTAATAATATTTCTATCATACCTCCCCTTTTTCAAAATGGCGATTGTGTATGACGTTTTCCATTTTGTAGGGTAAATTTGATTTTGCCAGATGTTGTTGAAATAATTTGTAATAGTATTGATTAGGTTAGGATTAGAGGATACTAATTGTTTGATGATTTTATATGAGACTTTATCATATCCTGGAACAGTATTATTTGAATTTTTAATAATATCAAGAATTTCAATGTTATTAAATTCCGCAGGATTAATAGTAGGATTGAAGTTATTCGAGGGATTATGAGGGGATTCAAAGGAGAAAGGAAAATTGTAATTTAGAAAATTAGTAGCTAGTGTGGGATCTTCTAGGATTCTGTAGTTGGACTGTTTTTTATTTTTAATTTTATTGATGTTGTTCCAGAGATCAGAATTATTAGTTTTGTGATTGATGCTTGTTAAAAAAATATTCCAAGATTTTTTCTTTTCTCTTCTAATTGTTAATTTAAGTTTTTGTATAGATTTTTTTAGTTCAATAGCGGTAAAAAGGTTTTTGTTTAAATTATAAATGAGTTGTTTGTGTTTTTTTATGTTCCATAGTCTTTGTATAAGATCGTTCCACCAAGGTTTAGGTTTAAAAGTATTTTTACTTGTAATAATAGAAGTATTTTCAGAAATTAATTTTTCTAGGTGTTCTTCAATATTGCATTTATCATTAATAGAATTTAGATCAAAGTCTTTCAATACTTTTGACCAGTTTGTGATTTGTTTTTTTTGATAATAATTTAGTTTAAAGTCAATAAGTATTGGGAGATGGTCACTTCCTAAATTAATGGGATCTACTTTCCATGATACTTTTTCAATTAGATTGATTGAGCACAAAGTAATGTCTAGTGCTGCAGAATTATTTCTGAAAAAATCTTGCCTTGTATGAGATCCGTCATTTAATAAAAAGACATTATTAGCAGTGATAATATCTGCAATCTTATCACCCACCCTGTCGTAAGTAGGGGTCGATGAACTATCCCAAAGACTATTATGAATATTTATGTCTCCAGCTATTAAACAGTTATCTAGATTCTGAGTTATAAGACGTTCAAATTCATTAACGATTTTCTGAGGTCTAATAACAGAATTATTATAAAAAGATAAGATATTAAAATTAATGTTTTTAAATTTGAGGTTAATTTTGAAAGCTTGAAAACGGATGTAATGAAAATTTAAATCAATAATTCTCCAAGAAATTTTTTTATGTATTAAAAAGCTTACTCCGCCAAAACCATCTGGACAGCGATTTTGGTCGCAATTTGAGGATTGAGTTGAGTATTACCGGAAGGCAAAAGTATTGGTAAATTGTATTGGTGTCCAAAGAATAGAGAAAAACAGAGAATAAACATTTGAAATATAAAAAAAAAAAATTCAGTGTCATCTCATGCGTACGAAAGGTTGTACATATTTTTATTTCCAGTAATTTTTTGCAAAATTTAAAACTAATAAAATTGTTACTTGAATAATGATTTAAAGATAAATAAATATTAATTAAAAAAGGCAAATAAATCAGAAAAATATTTATAAACTATAATTTTATTAATAATTTTAAGTTAGAAAAATTACACGACGTACATACTCCCTTTCCCGCGCTTGGATCAACACTAAAAGTTAAAATCACTAATTTACTTCTTATATTTTTCACATTATCCCTCTTATCCGATGTTAAACAAAAAAACCTTATGCCATGTTATATTAAACAAAAAACTAAAAAATACGCACATTTGACAGTGTCTAATGGGCGTTTTTTTAAGTTTTTTGTTTAACATGATGCAAATAAGAGAGATAAAATGACACGAAAAAGAGGGATATAAAATATAATGTGGAAAAAATAAGAAGTAAATTAGTTATTTTGGCTTAGTGTTAATTCAAGCACAGGAAAGGGTGGATGTACGTCGTGTGATTTTTCATCATTTTAAATTATTAATAAAATTATAGTTTATCAATATTTATCTGACTTATTTTCCATTTTTAGTTAATATTTATCTTTAAATCATTATTTAATTAACAATTTTATTAGTTTTAAATTTTGCAGAAAATTACTGGAAATAAAAATATGTACAACATTCCTTTCGTCCGCATGAGATAACACTGAATTGTTTTTTTTTTGATTTTTCAAATGTTTATTCTCACATAACTCAAAAAAAAAAAAAAAAAGTTAAAAATATTATGAATGTGGTCGACGAAGAATGTAAAAATTAAAAACCATTTATTTATGCTGCTTTTTGTTTTTTATATTAGCCGTGTTTTCCGTGAGAACTGCACTAGAACTCGATAACTTTAAACTACTTTTGTTCTTTGTAAACAGAGAAAAATAAATTAATAAAGCGCGAATATGTATAGTGTATTTGACATAAACACAGATTTTCAGTTTAAAAATTTCCCCCTTCAGTTTTTTCATCAATATTTTCTTATTTCTTGCTGACGTCGTTACACGCAACTACACTCGATAAATTCATGGGTTTATCAAGTGTAACTAAAAAATAAGCTGTAATTGTAATTATTTATTGCTGTAACAACTAAAATGTGTATTTATGTTAAATGAACTACACATTCGCACTTTATGAATTTTGTTTTTATTTCTGTTTACATAGAATAAAAGAAATTTAAAATTTATCGAGTTCTAGTGCAGTTCTCATGGAAAACACGACTATTGAAGATCACCACGAGCAA
The DNA here is from genome assembly GCA_958295665.1 of Tipula vernalis. Taxonomy (NCBI): domain Eukaryota; kingdom Metazoa; phylum Arthropoda; class Insecta; order Diptera; family Tipulidae; genus Tipula; species Tipula vernalis. Next base: position 201,319,384 of record OY282560.1, read on the forward strand.
TTGATTGCGTATATTGTTTTGGATTTTTAGTAACGAAGTAAAATGAATGTCTCGTTTACAACAACAATAGATAGAAAAACATGAATTCCTCATGTTAAAAGGTAGGGAAAAATAACTCAAGGCGAGCGGAAGCAACAAAAAAGTTGAACCGATTTCACCCGCTTAGCTTATTTTTGATACTTACCATCATGAGAAAATACACTAATACAATAAAAATATTTGACGGCACACAATAGCAAAATGTATATTATACGCCGTGTACATATACAAAATTCTCAATCCTCAATCCTCATTTTGCGACCAAAATCTGGTCTATCATCAGTAACAAGATTATAATTGTTAAAACTCAAATTACTATTTGGATTTGTCCAGGTTTCAGATAGAATAACGATATCAATATGATTGGATTGTATATAATAATATAATAGATCTTTATTACTATTTAAACTACGAATGTTAATTTGTAAAATTTTTAAAGGTAACATAATGGAAGAATAAAATGAAAAAATAAAAAACTGGAAAAAGAAAAGTTTATGTTTTAATAAATTTATTTAATTTAATTTTAAGTGAGCCTAAATTAGCTGGATTTTTATTAAAGTCATCGGAATTATTTAAAAGTGATTTGACATCATTAAAAATAGAATCTCTTTCATTTAATTGATTTTTTAATTCGTTTACTAATTTATTTAGGATTTGAATTTTTCTAGCATCAGAATTCATTAAGTTATTTTTCCAGGCTTGATTTTCAACACAGATATCATTAGCGAAATCTATTTGTTTAGGGACTTTTTGTTGGATACAATAAAGGTGGCTTTTGGATTCTCTGAAACTAGTTTTATTTAAAATCATATGTTCCCTAATTTGTTTCTGCCTATATCGTTCATTACATCTGAAAAAATTAGTAACATGACCCATTCCACAAAATTTACAAGAAAATTTCATGTCACAAACGTGTTCTTGTGCGTCCTCTATAATATTAGCACACGTTAGGCATCTATTAGTTTTAGATTTACATTTAGAAATTGTATGTCCGTAATTTAGACATTTTTTACAAAATAATGGATTAGGTATAAAATATTCTACCTTTAATAAGAGATTATCATATAAAATGACATTGAATGGAATAGTTCCAGACTCAAAAGTAAGTTTAACCAATTCAATTTCCTCAGCTGTTTTAGTGGCACTATTCCATTTAGTCATTCTTTCTACTTTAGAAATAGGGTATTTAGATCTAATATTTTCTTGTATTTGTTCATTAGAAAGCCCAATAGGAATGTTCCTGATTAAACCAATAGAAGATGTGAAATTTTTAGGAATGTATGTCGTATAATTATCAAATTTTTTAAAGATATCTGATTTGACACAATTATTTGCGTCTTCAAAATTATTAAAGATAACCTTAGCAACATTTTTGCTAACGCTAGAGATATCTTTGACATTTTTAAAATTATTTATTTTAAGGGCTTTAGCTAAAAGAACAATATTTAAATTCTCTTTACTGATAAATACAGTAAATGGGCCATTATCTGATCGGTTATATAGATTAATTTTTTCTGCAGTAACTGACGGCATATTAGAGTTATTCGATGAATCAACAGATAAAGTTGAAGATGATGTTGGAGCTGTTACTGTATTTTTTGAAACTGCGACGTGAATTTTATTATTATTATTATTAATTTTCCTTTTATTTAACATATTGGGACTTTTATCAAATTCACCGTTTACTATTATTTCATTATTAAAAACAATTTTTGATTTTTTAGTATTTATTTCATCTTCGGAATCTGAGAAATCAGTAGAAGTAAATGTTGGAGGTATAAAGTACTGCGTACTTTGTCCCTCCTTGCTTGTGTTACGTGGATTTATTATTTTGTGGATAGAAAAAGACTATGAAAAGACTTACCCGACTGATAAAAATAAACAAATCAAAATAAACTATTAAGATATAATTAAATAAAATACAAATTAATTAAAATTAAAAGAAAATTGTAAAATTTATAACACTTCACTAAAATGAGACGCTCACACAATAAAGTTTCGAGAAAGAAACAAAACAAAATTTATTATTAAGGCAATTATTTGACAGATAAAAATAAATATCGAAAAATAGTATTACCATATTGAAATATTTAGAATCAACGAAAAAGTTGGAATATACCACATATCACTTTTTTTGATACGATTTGTTGTATCGAAACGAAACGAAGTGATGGTAGAACATGTCACCCCTGGAGTGTGTTCATAAACTTTACATTGTAACGATATTGTAACAATGACAGCCAGAAAGGCAGTATTTAGCAGGGTAGAAAATTACAATGTAAGTTTATGAACGCTTTGTGGTTACCATATTGTTACAATGTAGAGTTTATGAACACACTCCAGGCATTTGTGGCTTGTTATCGGAACGCTTACTATATAATATTACGAAAATATTAAATAATGTGAATGGAACCTGTTAAGGAAAAGCCTTCCATTCCGAACTAAATAATACAGTAAAACGCTTATCTGAACAAGCATGTGAAGTTATCCCAGTTTTTCATCCCATATAAAAAAAAATAAGATTCATCAGGTAACACTATCTCATCCCATCCCAGTTTTTTCTATACATATTAGAAATGTAAATAAAAAACCAACGAGTTCATACTCAACTCACAAGTACACCCTGACGGATTCAGACTATTCCAGAGCTTCACTCCATGGATAAAGAAAGCACGTTGTCTTGGCTTAGTTTTGCATGATTTAGGCAAATTTAAATTTAATGTCCTCTGCGATTTCGAGAATTTCAGTTTATCATAAAGGTAGTTCGGAACTTTATTTTTAGTCAAACCAAACATCACAGTCAACACCGACAGTTCCAACAACTGGTTCAAGCTTCCACCAAATATCTGTTCAGAAAGGTGCGAAATTGGATCACCCATTCGCTTCAAAAATATGTATCTAGCACAAGAATTAAAAGCAACATTTAACTTTCGTAGGGACTTCTTGGAACATTGCAGATATATCGAAGAACAATATGAAAGTAAAGGTCCCACAAGAGTACGAATAATATGACATTTCACATCACTTGAAATAAATTTCGCCGTGCTCCACAATTTACCTAAGATACCATAAATTTTACCACATAGGTTATTAACATGGGTACTCCAATTTAATTTAGTGTCTATGATCAACCCCAGACTCTTGATAACGTCACAAAACTCAATTCTGTGATTGTCAATTAAAAGATCGTTTATCGGTAAATTTATACGTTTTTTTGTTAGTTATTAGTATGGATTGTGACTTCACACGATTGATTTGAAGTTTGTGCACTTTGGACCATTCCAAAATATTACACAAAGCTTGATTTACATTATTAATCACAGCATCAACCGAATCAATATCACCGAAAGAATAGACTTGCAAATCATCCGCAAAACGGTGATAGCAAATGTTTTCCGTTTGTTTAATTGATTTACAAATTTGATTTATGTACAATGAAAACAGAATAGGCCCTAAAATAGATCCTTGAGGAACCCCAAATGTGACAAAAATGTTGTCGCTAAAGTTGCCATGATATTTTACAGATTGTTGTCGCAGATGCAAGTAAGAACCTATAAGTTGACAAGCACTCTTGGAAAAGTTATATTCATAACATAGTTTCGATAACAACATAGCGTGGTCTACTTTATCAAATGCCTTAGAAAAGACTAAGAGAACCAAAACTGCAACTTTACCATCTTCAATATTAATAGTAATATCATCAGTAACTTTCAACAAGGCAGTTGTAGTACTGGGCTTGGCACGAAATCCAAATTGTAGTTCATCCAATAGGTTATGTTTAGCAATAAAGCCACTGATCTGAGCATGAATAATTCTTTCAAAAACCTTAGATAATGTTGGTAATATACTTATAGGACGAAAATCAGTTACTGTAGATAGATTCGGTATTTTTGGAATAGGCGAAATTGTCGCAATTTTCCACGCATCAGGAAATATCGATTTTGTGAGGCCAGAATTTATAATAAAAGTTAAGTGAGGTAACAAAACCGGAAGTAGAATTTGAATGAGATTAAGTGGAATACCATCAACTCCTACATAACTCGATTTGATTTTATCCAGATGGAAACAAACTCCTTCAGCAGAAACATTTTTAAAGTAGAAAGCATTTATGTCAGCGGCAGAATGAACTGCATCACAAACAAAATTTACATCATTGGAGTTGAAAACCGAACCGAAGTAACTATTGAACTCATCAGAGGTAATGTCACATTTACACTCCGGAATTGGCGGATTTACATATGTGTTGAAGTTCTTCCAGAACAATTTACTCGTAGTATTATTGCTAAAACGATCATTAAAAAACTGGCATTTGCCAGCTTTGATCATATAATTTACTTTATTACGAGCTCTAACGTATTTTAACCTATTAATGTCAGTCTTATCCTTTCTCCAATTCTCATGTAGAAAATCACGAATATTACGGTGCAATAAAATATCATTATTAAAATACGGACCACACACTTTACGCTTCTCACAAATCATTTTTAGTGGTACAAAGTTATCAATAAGATAACTTATAAATGAATTTAAAAGTGATAACTGTTTATTAACATCACAAAAATGATATAATGATACCCAATTTAATGAATTAGCAGCCATCAGTAGCGCTTCCATGTCAATATTGGAGAAATCTCTCACGTAAATAAATTGGTTACTAACATTTTTGTCAACAGGGAACACATACGACCGATAAATCATATCATGGGTGGTTGCAATGCCAGGAATTGAGATTTGAGTAAAAGTTTTAATGTTGTTAGGATGATTGGCGAAGGCCAAATCAATTAAAGTGGCAGAATCACCCCCAAAATTAGTAGCTACCTTTGAGATTAATCCAAGCCCATAAGACGACATTAATGATTTTAGTTGTTTAGGGAGGGTAATTGGGTTTGGAGACGTGCTCTAGTAGAACCAAATTGACCCATTTGTCTTTGTGAGCAAGAACAAAGCACAACTCTCTGCACTAGTCACCTTAACTTACCTTGTCGTTGATTGAGACTGTTGTGTATAGTCACAGCAAAAGTGGGAACTAAAGGAAAGTGCTGTCACCGTTAACCTGGTTAAAATAAATGAAACAGGATGATTCTATTAGAGGCGGGCACAGGGCCAGACTAGAAAAATTTCGTCTTTTGTTCATCCGAAATTCGTCCATGTCTTACGAAATCGACATCGACTTACTGCCACTAAAGATGTTATCGTATGAAAAACTCTTTTAGGTCTTCTAATCTTGAAGTAAAAGACTTGGATTTAAACAAAAAAAAAGATACATTTATTAAATATCCATGGGGCTCTTCGGTGATTCGAAAAACGCTACGGATAGACATGAAATAATCGGCTTGTGGTAACTGAAGTAAGAGAGATATGTTTTTGACTTAAGTGTTTCTAACCCGAACTTTTGGTTTAAAAATTCCATTAATTCTTCCGCTTCGGAAGAAGAAAATTTCATATTAAAATCACCAGATTCAGGACCATTGCCTTCACGTAGTAAGCATCATTCAATGGATCTGAAGAACTACTTTCCGCATATATGGAAGCAGAAAGAAATTAATAAATTTTATGATATCGATAACAGTTTGGTGCGGCGAAATGTATACGACGACAGACAGAAAGTTCATTCCGTTTCGCGTTAGACACTGGGCTGAGCAGATATATCTCCAACTGATGGCACTGTATCTTTTAGTCCTCCGGTCTGTCGCCACAGAATTTCCAAATCGGGCGTGATCACGAGCGCATGTTACATTTTTGATACATAGCAACACCCCCCGCAGTCCCCATATATTTAAGCGTTTAAATTTAACGATGCAACTAAAATTTGGAATGTCCACTTGCTCTTCGTTATTGAGCCACGTTTCTGTAAGCAAAAGCAATGGACAACTCTGCGTTACTAAATCGCCAAGATCCTCTCTGTGCGTTGCCAGGTTTTGTCAATTGAACGTTATAGAAGTGAAATTTCTTTCAAATTCATAAATTCAATTATTTTGTCTTGAGCTGTGATTAATCGATTGGAGGCCAGTCTGCTGTGTTCGTTTCGCAAGGATAACAAGGAGGGTGCTGATTTTAGTCCATGGTGGAACATACCATCTCCATTCTTTGATATAATATACATAAAGACCACCAATGGAAGTTACCCTCGAGAAAGCCACATACACGAGGGCTCGTTCGTGCTTCTTCTCATACTCACACACGATCTTATCGAAGGTTCCACCCTGAGATTTGTGTATAGTTACGGCACATGCAGGAACCAAAGGAAAATTACGTTTTGCTACCATTGTCTTATTTGGACTGAGCGTGATAGGGGCAGTCCTTTTAGAGATATGAACCAGAGCGGCTGGGATTTAATTACGGCAGGCAAACTTGGTAGCCGGTCCTCTAGTAAGTTACCCCGTGCGAGTATCATTTGAAAATCTTATCCAAACCCGTTTAATATTTTGATCATTGTCAATTTCTATATACTCCACGTACCCGAGAGCACCGTTCGCCAAACCGTTAGTGATGGGCAAAATCGGTACTTTTGTGTATCAGTATCAAATGGTACTTTCGAGCCATTAACCTGATACTTTGCACCCGATACTTTGAACCGATTCGGTTCTCGAAATCACATGATTTAAAATTTTTTATTAAAAATATAAAATTAACTAGTACAGCTTTTCCCCAATCAATGACCACTATAAGCTCGATTGTTAAAAAAACGAATATCCAAACTATGAATAAGAACTGTTAAAAATGAATTGTTTCATAAACCTTTAATTTAAACTAAATTCTTCGTACGGTAATGAGTAAATAATTGGTGTAATATCCGAGTACTCAAATAAACCGCGCCTCATATTTATTATAGATAGCTTAATATTTTAAAAATATATTTATACGAGAAACAAATGGTACTAATTTTAACATGACATCAATTTAAATAAAATGTATATTTTATTCTTATTTGAAAATCAAAATATGGTCTTTCAGTATCAGTATCAATTTGTAAAAAGTATCAATCCGGTTCAAAAGACCGAAATACCGAATTACTCAAAAGGACCGAAGTACTCAAAACACCGAAATACAGAAAACACCAAAATTGCTCACACACCGAAAGAATCAAAACAAAATCGTACGTAATATTTAGTATTCATTTAATAGATACACCTATCTCTCTTTTTTGTTCTTTTTGAACCAAAAACTAACAAAAATATTTATACATTAGAATTAATATAGACAGTTTTGTTTGTTTTGTTTTAACTTATATATCATATTTAATATACCTATGTGTTTGTGAAAAGAGGGGGAATGTATTGTATTTTGTGTCGTATTATGTGTTAGTTAGTTTGATTGACGAAAGGAAACAAGCGAATAAACATAATATACATCATCCGCTCTCGCAAACCAAAACCCTATTTCATTTTCAATTAAACAGAAAAAGAATGAAGTTTTTTAGAAAGGAAAACTAGATTACCAACACCATATACCACCACAAATATTTTTGTTTCATATGTTTATTTTTGAATTATGTCAATACGTTTGCCAAAACAAGCAAACTATAATAAAAATAATGCTTATTCATTTTTAGTTTATATAAAGTTTATTATACATAATCTCATTCTCTCGCTTTCGTTTACGTTTTAAATTGCTATACACACGAGAAAACCGATAAATACTGAACCGGATACTTTAAAAAGTACCCAATTGATAGTCCGGACATTTTAAGTATCAGGTTAAAAGAACCCGGTTGGAGTAGGTCCGCTCATCACTACAAACCGTCGGCTACGTCGATGTTGGTGGTAATGATAGATGGCTTACCGATAACAAGCGGTAACTTGTAAGGTAAACCAGCAGTGTCGATGACTGACATCTTATGAAGAAGCTGGCGCGCATGAGCCGTCTGTATTGAGCCGCCGCATCCCTCAAAAACGTCCACTGCAGTCGAAATGACTTTTGTTAAAGCTGCATTGAGCATGCGTGCATTATGCTCATTTACTGAGGTATTTCTAGGGAAAAGTCTTCTAGCATTTGAACGTTATTGTTGCGCGAACTCTTCTGTGACAAAACGGGACTCGATTAAAAGTCGTCCAGCCTCTTCTAGTATATCGCCGTTTCCTATGCACGTTAAAACTTCCGAAAGTTCTCTGTTGGATTGTCGCCTTACTTCCGTGAGCTCGTAAAACCGTAATCCGCGCCACAGGGTCGGGCCGGCTAGACTTTGTTTGATTTGGCGATAGATTGGGGTCGCACGCACAGGTGGCAATTGACGTAAATCTCCTACTAATATCATGTCTTTTTCTCCAAAATTAGTTTTAGCGCCTGTGATTTGCTTCTATCTAGTGTCAACTAGTTGCAGCAACTCCGCGCCAATCATACTCACTTCGTTTATGATCATTGCGCGCACATATTTGAAAAGCGTGCGGTACTGCTGAGCGACCTCATATGAGAGTGAGAAATTTTTCGAAATTGAGATTTTCAGCGAAGTATGCACAGTGGTACCCTCAATTGCGGCGGCTGCTTTACCCGTCGATGCACAGAACTCCGATAACATGCAATAAAAGGCCCTTCTGGCAATCATTAGCCTTGCGCATGAGATGGTTGAAATCAGCCTTCTCCAGTAAATTTTCGAGCTTCTTTGCAATAGGTCCTAATCTATTGAGAGTGGCTAGTAGTAGATCAGAGTTCATGTCAGCGGTTGGATCCCTATAAAAGTCTACAAACGGGTCAGCTTCTCTTCCATGTCGAATCATCATTTCAGTGAGATGGCCTATTAAGATTTCATCCCCATCTCCGGCATCAACACACATTTTTCGACAAATTTCTATCGTTTTATTAATATTAATATCCTTTTCAAACTCCCTTCTTCGTTCTAGAATGAGGGATTCGTTTTCATCGTACATTTGCGAAGATTTTGCTTCGGCCAACAACTCGGATTCTTCATTCCTGAATGGGATATGCAGAGTAACCATTTTCCGCCTATACTCATCAAACTGTGACACTATATCGTAGGTCCTATAGCGAATGATACGAGGATTTATTCTCTTCTTCCATATTTTCGATTTCATTGGAATTGTGTAATATGCGACTACTTGTGCTAAAGTTAATAATTCAAATTCCAATGGACGATTTTCGTATTTTTTTAAAACCAATCCTCTTTCCAAATGTCAGTAGAATCGCCAGCGACATCCTCTTCGTCTAGTTGCATTTTGGATTTTCTCAGCTTTTGTCGTTCAATGGGCCAGCACGTCGGCAAGTAGTATACGATCACCGAGCTCTCTGATATGGGAATGCGAAGCAAATACCAAGCTGCTTCCTGGCCAGTAAGTTCGACAGAGTTTAACAAATTGATACTCAACTTCGTAGTAATCTCGATTATATCGAATTCCGGATGTTCGTTCATTGTTTGGGTTAATCGACTTTGTAAATTACTGATGCCCCTTTTAGTTTTATTGACGTACTCCACCACGTAAGCTGCGCAGGAGTACTCTTCTATTATAAATTGGATATCCATGTTGGCACTAAGTAAGCTCAGAATACACGGATTAAATGGGTTCACCCATTTCTCTGAAGGTTCTCTCTTTATAAACACTTTCGGCCTTTGAATGCTAGCTCTTAAGATATCGTTAAAGTACTCATCGGAATGAATGGCGTTTGCTGCGAAAAAGGCATCGATGTCAACGTAGTTGTTATCTTGATTATTTTGCAAATAAATTTTAAATTTTTTAGCGTAAGCAGCTTGACGACTGTCAGTTTTAGGCATGGGCAGCAGAATAGCAGTCCGACGCATCAGAATAAATGGTGCTCCAAAGCGACATAATTGTGTTTCGTTAGATATTATGTTTTTGTGACAAGTAAAACTATGTTTATGGCATTGAAGATTATAATGCCCAGACGCTTTACTTTCCGAAACGCTGATGAGACTATCAATCAGATCACAGGCAGCTTGGCTGCCGGAACTAATGGCATCCAAAGGCACATTTTCCAACCAAAGCAAGACATGAGCATGTGGGCTGCCACGGTGCTGGAACTCTATTCTCTTAAAATAGTGAATAACTCGATTAAGACCAAAAGGACTACATCGCTTAGATTGTAAAATTGTCATGATAGTGTCTATTAATTTATGAAAATGAAGCGCTCAGATCACAGGGTCTTCATTCACCAGGGCAGCTTTCTTATTAAAATTCATCTCGCAGAAAGCTTCATCTGTAAGTTCTGGCTCACCCGGGTTCTGTAATTTGTATAGCAATTTGATTAGCTTTCGCCAGCCAACCTCATTGGCACAAAAAGATCTCTCTTGCATTGAGCCCAATAGTACGTGGAATTTGGTATTGACCGAAGGAAACGAGGTTGTTCTCGATGCAACCGCTAATGAAACCCTTTGATTCGATTTGCTCCCTGGTCAGCGAAGAATCTCTGCCGATATATTTAAACGCGATTGTAAGCGAATCTCGTACACGCAGTCTCATTATCTTCATAGCCATGAGAATAGTAGGTGCTGTGGAGTTACGCCGCGTCTATCAACTCTTCTCAATTCGCTCGTTTCCATCATAAATGGGGTAACGTTAAGCCCTTCTTTAAAAGTTCTGAGCTCTTCTGCGTGCTCGTCGAAGAGCAGACTTATGGGTAAAGAACCCTCGCTCGGTGCTATTCTCAAATAATTTTCTTCATGCCAGATGAAGGTTTGTTGCTGAGCGTGTAAACTCTCGTCAACTGCAACCTCTTCACTAAGGTTGTCATGCAAAGGGTACCTCCGACCGGTAAATTTAGTTTAGTTAAATCCACTTTAATTTGATAGAGTTTATAAAGTGGCGTCTTAATTAAGAAAGAGAGCCACTATTTCACTACGCTTTTCCGCACAATCCCTATCAAATAGCTAGTCGTCGTCCAAATGCCGCGGCAATGTACTCACCATTGTATTCACAGATACGGGAATATTGATTATTTGTTCGAGGATTCTGTATTGACCTAGTCCATGGCGAAGGCGACAGATTTGCATGAAAGACAAACGTGGAGAAATTAATCTTTCAGTTACCAGATCCAACTGTGGAAAACTTTGGGGTCGTGGAGGATAACGAAAACCAGTGGACTTTGATAATGTTGGTATTTTGTCTGCCTTTAGAGACTTGTAACATGTCGCACACACTCGAAGATTAGTTACTTCTGTTAAATTAGCAAACTCTTCTCGTAAAACCTGATGAGATAACACCGGTGGTGCCCTCAAATCAGATTCATACCATAGCCTATCGCATACGAAGCATTTTGAGCCAAAATGATTCTTAAGAAATTTTTTCTCGAATTCTTTACGAGCTAAGCATAGGTGAGACTGTAGGTTCACCTTCATTGGTTATCTTAAAACAACCCTCCGCTCCATCGCGACCCTCCTGTTCGTCGCCATCCTCCCGAGAAATGCCTTCATTCTCTCTTTCGCTGATTTCGGCATTAAGAAGTATCTATTTGAAACCTAAAGGAGAATACGGTAATACGATATATTAAATTTGTGTACATTTTTACGAATACTAGTATACAGAGTCTGCTTTATGTGTAAAATAATGCAAGATCCATGTAACTTAGTCCACTTTGTCGCTTTTCAACGCTTGTTGCATCAAAATGGCGATCCGGGCATTGCTCGAAATTCGGCCGAGAAAAGGTAAAAATGTGTTTTCTTTAATGAAAATTTTAACATTTTAAATTTTTTTTTAATGTTCGGAAGGCTTTTACAAATTTAAAAGATTTTTTAATAATTTTGTTATTGTATTTAATTTTATTGTTGGACGTTTCGGTTGTGGCAAAACTACTGAGACTTTGTCGGCGTACGGCAATTACTTCCCAATGCATAAATGCCCCAAATAAAAAGTGAAAAATGCCCCAAAATGTGGAGTGTTTTTGCATTATGAAATTGTACATAAATTGTAAATTTTTCTGAAAAAGTTTAAATTTTTCGGAACAGTAGAGACAATTTCTATATTTTTTTTTTCTGCTTCCACTAGCCGCTGGGAAGTGATTCTTAAATACAGCAAAGCATTTATTAAAAGACTCTCAATAAGGCATTGGATTGCTCATTATGCTGTTAGACTCCAAAGGTGCTGCACGGAAATCTTATGCCTGCTATGTGTGATTTCACATTTCTTGATTATAAAAATAGAAGCACTTCGTCTTTAAATTGAAGAAAAACGGAATCATATTCTAGAATAGGCAATAGATCTTGCTGTGAAAAAATCGGAGGACTATGTTTGGTCCGTACCAGGCTCCAGGTGCCACGAACAAATAATATTAAGCCTAGCACAGACTTAAAGATGCAATAAAAAATTGGTAGGTATCCGTTTTGGTAGAATATTAATAATTTTATTTTCCTTTTTTTTATGTTGACGGTTTGGTTGTCGATTCAAGAAAAAATTATTATTTTTTTATTGTACAAAAGTATACAAATATTGTAACACATATACATACATACTTAAATAAATAATACATAAATTTACTCGTAGATGGCTAACATATGATTTAAAACAATTATACTTTTGAAATAGACTCTAGTTGCAGCTGTGATCATTATGTCAAATTGTCAACTACATTTATATAAACAAATTATCTGTGAATTTTAGTTTTGTTTGAATAGAAATTAATTAAAGTTTTTAACAATATAATAAATTGGATTAATAGTGAATTAGTTATAAGATAAGTATTTAGTAATGATAAGAATGTAACTATTTACTACTTTTACAATATATGTTTACATTATTTTTAGGTTAATTTTGAGTTGAGCCATCAACAATAACAAATTAAGATAAGTATAAATAATTGATTGGATGTGAAACTAAATACAATAACTAAATTAATGTTTCTTTTATTTTTAGGTGCTTATAATCCTTGAGTGACGACAGACTACGACATTCATTTTTTTCATTTTGAATTCGTTGTTGAACTTGAAGCGAACTAGAGAGCTGAACTTGAATAGGATTTGATGGAATGTCTTGACCGATTCAGTATTGAACTCTGAATTTTATCGAAGTCAGTTCAAAATGTAGGTTCATTGTTCGAGTTTGTGCACACAAATACTTTACTTTTGGCGAACATTGAAAAGATGAAATTAGCTGTATCAAAATTTACTCGTTTTTATGATTAGGTATCAGAAACAGAACTCCTGGTAGAGATAACAATATGTTACATGTTATACAGTTTCTAATTGGGTGTCTCTAGGCTTTTTAAGATTCATCATGGAATGGGATTTTACAGAATCTCTTCCAAATTTTGAAGATGTGATTTCGGAGTTTGCACCTTTTAATGCTAAAAAGTTAGTACATTTTATTGAAATGAACTGTTATAGACAATCAAAGGATCTTGAAATAAATCCTTCTAATTTAGCGGTATTCTGTCTCATCAATAATTCTAAAATTTAAATCACATTCTAAATCATAAAAATCTTTCTCAAATTAAACCGACTATCCCAATATTTCCTATAGTGATTTATAATATGTTCACAAATATCTAACCCTCCATCCAATAAAATATCACCAACCAAAAATAGTTTAATCAACTTTATTCATCGTACAAACTAAACCGGAGAAACAAGAAACAAAACCCGTCAATTTCCATCACATTTTTTGTGGTTGTTTCGTTGTTGTTTATTACAAAATTGACATTAACAAAACCACAACAAGATTCAAAGAAAGACACAAAACAAAAAGTCTGAGAAAATTTCTTTCACCAACGATTCGTTATCAGTAAATCACCAACGGAATCATAAAACAAACTGACATGCATAAAACTGTAACACATACATATATACATACGTACATATGAAAAAAGCTTATGATAAAGTAAAAACGTCAAAATTAAAGTGAAAATATATTTTTGTCATCTCTCGTAACAAAAAAGGACAAAATAAAAAAATTATGATGAATTTTCATCATAAAAAGTAAAATAAATTTAACAAACGATATACGGATAACTCAAACTTAAAGAGATAACAGCTTCCAGTATACATACGTACATACATATTTCATACATGTACATATAAGACATAATTTTCTATTTATCCCCGATTCCATCATTAAATTGGCTTGTTTGTTTCGTTAACGTTACACAACGACCGTATATTATGTTCAATTTGTTGTTAGTGCTGTTGGCTGGTTCCCGTTTTTTTTTTCTTGTTGGTTGGGTAAATTCTATAGTGAGAGACACTTTTGGAAAGAAAACGAAAGCGAAAACTAATATAAAATCATGTACAAACATGTGTCGTTTAATGACTTTCGAAGTGCCAAAGAGCGCAATATAGAGGAAAATTCAGAATTTCCTCTGCATACAGTTACGTCCGTATGTGTGTGTGTGTGTATAATTGTGTGTAATTTTTCATCTTAAAGTCATGTATAAATTTGAATTTTACTTCGTACTCGTATGTGTGGGCATAACACATACCATAGGTAGTGTAGAGGATGGCGTTTGTTATTTTTGTAATTTATGTGCCGCGTTGATGTATTATATGGTTTTTGGTATGAGGATGCAGATACAAGGTTTGGTGTGGTGTTATAACTATCACTTGTTTTTCTATTTTTCTATTAAATTAATTTTTCCTGCTTTACGATACTACCTTGGTCGCTCTGCATATTTTTCGTATTTTTTGATGAATGGATTGGATTTTTTATTAGTTTTGTGTGAAAAACAATAAAAGTACATTTTTGTAGTTGGGGTACATACATACGTATATGCAGGATGTACCTTTAAACACAAATTTATTGATTTTGATTAGAACTTATTGATTTTTTACTACTCATTTGTACATTGGTGATGCTGCGGGCAATTTGTTGACTTTAAACAAATTGCTTTGAAAATACTATTGGAAAATTTATGGGATTTTAATTGTGAAGGATGTGGATTTGTGGAGTAGTATTTGTAGAATAATAAACATTGATTCATAGTTTGTCATAATAAATAAAAATCGGTAGTCTCTATAACAAACTGACGAATTTTTTTATAGTTCGCCTAACATTACATAATGAGTTAGATGGCGATAAGAATATGAGTGTGAAGTTTATCCTAAAAAAAATACCAGAAAATTACACTGTTACGTTAGCTATTTTTCCAATTAGAATTTAATTTTGTTGTAATTTTGGAATTTTCATACCAACAAACAGGTTCTCTTCATCAGGAAATAGGTTCTTTCATCAATTTCAGATAGCTGGACCATCTGTTAATCTCGTTAACCAAAAGCATGTGTTGAACATTACTATATTTCAGATATTTTAACAGTTGACTGATTTTTGATTCATCACAGAATTTAGAATTTTTAATAATTTTGATGGTTTTAAAAATTGTTGTATCTCCGATCCGATCTGAAGAGATGTCCACAAGGTCTTGCCTATATTTTCGGATAACTTGGCCATATGCCAATCTACGTGGTCAACCTTATCCAATTGTGATGAACTATACTAAATTTTACAGAGTTTAGTACTTTATGTAAAATAACATAAAATCGGTCACATGGTGCATTGCATTGCAGTTAACTCCGGTGTTCGACAAGGGGAAGCTCTATCGCTGATAATCCTTAGTCTCACGGTACCTACTATAGCAACGGAGCGTGTAGCGTTTTAAAGTGATGTATACACGTATTTTAATTTTTGGTTTAATTTGTGTTGCAAAACGCGATATAGCTTAGCGATGGGGAGTCACAAGGTTCAGATATTTTTATTTTTATTTTTTATTCTAAATAAACTTTATTTATTTATTTTATGTAATTACAATCTAGTCTCCTGGACTAACGAGCAATTTGTTTCCTAATTAATTTACTAACTTAAATTAATCTATGTCTGATAAATTGAAGTAAACCACATGTTTGTAGTAGATTTTAGATCAGCACAATGCTGTTTAAGCTGATAATCACACCAGCACAAAAGGTTTGGTCCTTTTAAGTCTGCGTACTAAATTATTGATGCTTAGGAGCGGAGTTGCTTCAATATTCACATGTTGGCGGAGCCTTTCTTCATGTCTCGGTGCTTTTTCCTGGATTTCATTTAAGATGAGGTTCACTTTAAGGTCCCTATGAAGGTGGGATTGTTCCTGACATACCAAGGTGCATCAGCGATGTTCCTTAATACCATATTCTGAAATCTTTGGATGATATTTATGTTGCTCTGTTTGGTACAAGCCGAAAGCTGAATACCATAAGTCCAAATGGGTTTCAATATTTGCTTATAAAGTAGAACCTTGTTGTATCTTGATAAAGAAGAGTTCCTTCCCATCAGCCAATACATTTTCCTGTATTTAAGTCTTAATTCTTCACTTTTCTTCTTGACGTGTGCTTTCCATCGTAGTTTAGCATCCAGGGTCATGCCGAGATACTTAGCTGTGTTCGCAAGCGGTATTATTTCCCGATTTATGGTAATCGGAATATGTTCGAATCGTCTGTTTGTAAAGTTGATGTGAACTGATTTAGCTTCATTTAGTTTTATTCTCCATCTTTTTGTCCATTTATATATTTGAGTTATAGCTGATTGTAATTTCTGTGTTAATTCTTCGTTGCTTTTTCCAACAGCTAAGATCGCCGTGTCATCTCCAAAAGTCGCCGCTTTATTGTTTTCTAATGTTGGAAGATCATAAGTGTATAGTAGGTATAAAACCGGCCCTAATACACTGCCCTGTGGAACTCCTGCGTTGATTTCTTTCAATTCAGAAAATGTATCACCTAACTTAATCCTGAAGAACCTATCTTTCAAGTAAGATTCCAGTATCTTAGCAAATTGTATTGGTAGGAGATTTCTTAACTTGTGGTTAAGTCCTTAATGCCACACTCTATCAAACGCTTGTTTAACGTCTAGAAATACTGTTGAACAGACTTTTTTCTCCTCTAATGCTTTCTCAATTATAACGGTTATTCTGTGTACTTGATCAATTGTTGAGTGTTGGTTGCGAAAACCGAACTGATGATTTGGGATCAAGTTTTTACTTTCGATTATCGGATTTAATCTTTTTACCAGAAGCTTCTCAAAGAGTTTGTACATGACTGGCAATAGCGAAATTGGCCTATAAAACGATGGTATACGTGGTGGTTTCCCAGGTTTTGGGATCATAATTACTTCTGCAATTTTCCATAAGCTTGGTACACATTTGATTCTAAATGCTGCATTTATAAGATTTGTTAGCATCAACAGAGCTTTCCTTAGCAGTTCTTTTAAAATTTCTGCAGTAATAAGATCGTAACCAGGAGCTTTTTTCGTATTATTATTAGCTTTTATCTCACGCATGACTTCTTTGTTCAGTTATTATCTCGGCTTCCAACGTTTGGTCTTCATGTGGCTGGAATATTTTTTCGAGGTGTTCAGCAAATTCTCGAGCTTTGTCTTCATTATTTCTAGCCCATTTCTCACCTGCTATTTTTATTGGGGGAATCTGCATTATTGGTCTTTTGATTCTTTTGGTTGCTTTCCAATTCTCTAATCAGTACTGTTATCATTAGTTAATTTTTTAAATAATTGATGATTGATTCATCTTTCAATTCTTTAATCTATCTTCTTAATTGTTGAGTGAGATTCTTCAATGAGTTTTATCTTGGAAGGCCCTTGTTTGTTGCCATACTCTCATCAGTATCGCTCTTCTTTTTTCTGCGAGGAGTTCTCTAATTTCCATAAGGTAGTTGTTTCCCTTGATTTTCGTTTTAATTTCAGTAGTATTTTCCCAAGCTGATTGCTGTATATCGTTAACAAATTTGTGAACTGCTTTGTCTAATTGTTCTTCAGTCTTTAGTGGAACCATTAAGGTCATTTTTTCTTCTAGCAATAGTCTAAAACATTCCTAATTAGTGTGATTATTTACTAGGAATGGGTTTCTTTCTTTCTGAATTATTTTTTCACTTAACGTTAGAAGTATCGGTGATTGATCAGATTTTAAGTTCTGGCTTTCATCTACTTGTACATACTTTACAGATATGTTCTTCATTATGAAGAAATCAATCAGATCTGGTACTTTGTTTGGATCCGTTGGCCAATAGGTTGGTTTTCCAGTTGAAAGGGCTTAGTCGTTGTTAATCTGGATCCCCAGTGGACCCCGAGTGACCTGGGACCCAGATTATCTGGATATTAAAATGCTCACCCATCTCATTTAGAGATGAGTGACAACTCAACGCCACCCGTGACGCCAAAGACTGATTCTAACGACCAGATCGCCGCTTGACTGTCCACATAGATTGTGATATCGTCTGAGGATAACACATTATGCTTCAACCACGTCATGATATCCTCAATCGCTACGACTTCAGCTTGGTACACGCTGCAGTAATCAGGGAGACGAATAGAAATATTTACATTTAATTTGTCACAGAATACTCCAGCTCCCACTTTGCCGTCTGGCTTGGAGCCATCTGTGAAAAATTGCAACGCTTCGGCTTCCGATAACGGTCATCCCTGCGGGATTCCCTTGAAGGGAAGAAGGTTCGAAATCGCTTTTCGAAGCGTAGAGTAGGTTTAATGTAGTCAAGATTTGCCAGCTCATCCTTCAACGATCTAACAATAGTAGAGTGTCCGATACTAAGACAGCTCCACTGAGAGACGGCTGCAAGTCGTACAGCCGTATTTTCCGCCATCTGTTTGCCAAAAATGTCGACCGGAAGAAGGTGTAACATAACCTCTAAGGCACTTGTCGGTGTCGACCTCAATGCCCCGCTAACAAGCATACAGGCCGTTCTTTGCACTCTCTCAATCTTACTTTTATAAGTTACCTTGTCCAGAGTCACTACAGCTGTGTAGAGCCAGTATACCAGCTCCGGCTTCAGACCCCATCTATGACCAATGGCGTTCCTACAGGAGTACAAAGCTATATTAGCTTTGTTTATTCTCTCCAACATGTTGGGCTTCCAACTAAGCTTACTGTCCAAGATAATGCCCAGATATCTAGCTCTATCAGTAAAAGCAAGTCTCGTTCCATTTAAGGTAGGAGGGACAACTACCGGTATTTGATAAGTATCTAAGTCGAACATCTCAAAGTGTCGGATTTTTTTTTTTTTTTTTGCCAGATAAAAAAATAAAACAACAAAAGTTGCCACCATAATGAAAATTAGAAAATCGAAGTCTTACCGCAGTCAAAAGAATATGAGTAAAATATTTATAAAGGAGAAAACTTAGCAATTATTGGCCGCCTAGATCTTGCTATCTAAGACCCCTAGATTTTTTCCTATGAAGTTATTTCAAGACAAAAGTCTATGCCAACGATCCAGTATCATTATGCCACAATGTCATCGATAATTATGGTAAAAGAATGGTAGCTTGACGTACAGCAGAAGAACGTCACTTACAAGACATTAGTTCCTCCTTTTTATTATCATTTGAAATAAAAAAAAATTAAAAATATTTGATAAGTATTTAATTTTTTATTTCAAATGATAATACAAAGGAGGAACTAATGTCTTGTAAGTGACCTTCTTCTGCTGTACGTACAATTCTTTCAAGGTTGTAGTTTTCAAACCGCTATAGAACACTAGTTGCAAATGATCTTGAAACTCCAAAGAATCGAAGTATTTTCACTTAAAAGCTGTAGCTGATAAGAAAATCAGCATCAAATAGAGAAAATGCTTCCAAGAAATATTTTATTCTTATTGAACGATTACAACCAATTAAGTTGGGATTAATGGTATCGTTTAATGTGTAAAGAAAACAATAATTTGGTTGCTAAATAAAATACAAAAATTGTAAATATGAAATGAGACAACCCAAAAAAAAATTTTCAGAAAAACTTACGGTTGTTTCCGGATCCTTCCAAAGCACATAGTGAGTTCCCGTTCCCGATCCCTGTTTGGACCTAAAGCGTTAATTAAATAGGTATCGCCTTTGGGGATTGTACTAATTTCTTTTGGGTTACCTTATCATGTCCACAATAAGTTTTAAGGTTTAGAGCTCAACACCACCATAATCCACTATCAACAGGCAACCATCATACGACCCTCTCCGGACGGCGTGCTTCGTCAGGCCTCCAGCAGCTGGACCGAAGATGTACCTCTTTCCCTCCCCCCTCGGTACAGATATATTTTTGTAGGTTCTCTCAACATTCCGTTCAATCTTTTCCTTCTTTTTGTATGTAAGGTCTAATGGTCTCCGTTGGTGGATGTATTTTTTGTTTTTTTTTTTGTTTTGTCGCACTGATGGCTGTATATCGATTTTACCAGCCTACCAGCACCACTTATTTTGGTAGATCGATTTTACCAGCACTGCTTCTTTCATTTTCAAAATCCAAATCTCCTTGTTTTTTCCAAAACTATTCAAGCCTTCCGCTACTAGATTGGCTATAAACACTGCCCGCCATGACTCGTTGGAAAAGTGGAATTTTCCAACAATTTATTTTACGGATTATATCTGTTGAAAACGGTTTTTGTTAACCAAGATCGATTTCACTGGGTACATTGCAAATTTTAGCTCAGGATTAAGCACTAACCTCGTTTATCGGGAATGTTGTGAATATTTCCCTAACTGAACATTATGGTAGCTAGCTATATCCGCTGGTGCTCTTTAGATTTAGAGAGTACGTTGCAATGGTTCCCTAGTAAAAACAGCACTTCCGGAACTGAAAATTTACGAAATATAATATTGAGCAATGGCGTCCAGCTACAAATTGTTGTTAAATCGCCGAAGATACCTTCAGATAGTCAAAAGTGCCGCTACACTTTTTCTACACTATTTCCAGCATTATTGTTATCAAATTAAAAAAACAGGCAACTATTATTGACCATAGAGACGCTAAAACTTCTAAAAGACAAAATAGCCATTAGAAGAAATGAAGATGTGGCCTCTTTAATAAAATTCGTCCTAGATTCAAAGTTGGGGGCGGAGGAAATTATGGATGATGCAAACTCCGAAATGGCCTGTATGTGGAAGCAAACAAAGCAATAGAATTCAATCAAAAGAAGAGCTGGACGTACATATAATTTTATTTTATATATAAATATATATATATATATATATATATATATATATATATATATATATATATATATATATATATATATATATATATATATATATATATATATATATATATATATATATAATTGGACGTACATAATTGTGTTTGTACTCAACAAACAATTAAGGTACTAAGTTTAAATCAAAAGTGGTAAAAGAACCAAATTTATAAATTATCCACTATACTAACATGCATACATTCACCGAAAACTAGAGACATTTTCCATTAGCGGGTGGGTTTCTAATGAAAATTAAATCTTCATTGGGCGCATTCAGTTCCGCCAACTGTAGGCAATATGTTGAGTAAAATAAACGCGTTCCCGTATCCCGGGAATAGAAAAGGTCCGGGATCGAGCAAACCCTATTAGCAAACCAAACTTCTAACGTACTGCAAATCAAGTTACCGGTAAAACTTTGTGAAGTTATTTACCTAATACATTGTTTGATATTGGATATTGGCTATATACCTCAAAACATCTTATGACTAGTCTCAACAGGCGCAGGTTAGTCTGTGATGACAGAATGGCATTTTACAATTACGCAAAATTGAAAATAATTGAATCTAAAAAAAAAATGGTATAGGGATGATGCAGGTTTGACCTCAACCAATGTATGTGTCCTTTGCCGATCGATCCACCCAAGGGGTTGGTATTTTGAAAATCCTTAATGATGTATTCAAAATATCGCTAATTGACGTATAAATCCTAAAATCTCAAAACAAAAAAAAAACGATTACAAAAATTAAAATATAATGAGCTCAAACCTCATGAGATGACTAGAACTTCGGTCAATTCAATTCCCAAATCAATCCCTGATTGAACCTCTTAAGTCGAAATTTAACTCAATCTCCAACTCAATTTACAACTAAGCCTCCTCCTCAATCGCAGTCACCAATTTAACCACCATCCCAACGTTCAACTCAATCTCCAAATCAACCGCAAATCAACTTTAAAACCAAACCTTAACCTAAACCGAAATTAACCCTTAAATAATTGCTCAACCGAGCAACTCATTCAGCCAACTTTAGCTGAACTTTCCTCGAACCAAATTTCAACCGTTTGCTCAACTCGACACTTAATGGTCAACCCCTGTATGCGTATAAGGACTCAATTCAATGTAATCGTCCACTAAACCCTAACCTCGGTTTAATTCTCACTCAAATCCAACTCAAATTTAATTCAAACCCTAGTCACCATCATACCATAATAGCAAGGTACAATCATAACTTTAAAAAATCATTCCATCATACCATTATTCTATTATACCATCATACCATCATGACTATACTATTAAACCATCATACCATAGTAACGTCGAACCATCACACCATAATACCTCATACCACGGTTAGGTAGTATAACTTACCATCAATCCACCAAACCTTCATACCATTATACCTTCGTAATATCGTACCATCGTATCATCATACCACTATATAATCATACTACCATACTGTCAGGCCATGATATCATCATACCATTCAACCGTCTTACCATTATACCGGCTTTCCACCGTATCATCACAGTAACATTCTAGAATAAATACCGTCATACCATCAAACGTACTATCATGTATACAATTATACCATTATATCATCAAAATATTACACAATCATACCATCTTACGAAGATAAGATCATACAATCGTACAATCATACCACCAAACCATCTTACCACCATACCATCGTATCATCATACCTTCGTACCATTATACCATCCTACCATCATACGATCTCACCATCATATCATCATAACATCATACCATTATACCATTGTACCATCATACCAGCATACAAGATTTATACTTCAAATTGAACCTTTTACATTGCAAATTGACCTTTCGCATTTCAAATTGGACCTTTTATATTCCAAATTGAACCTTTAGCAAATTATATGAATGGCCAACTAGGATGGAGCTTGGCTATTCCTGAACTGATTATTATTAAATTTGACCTGTGCGTTGGAAATAGCTTTCTAAAATGATTTTTAGGTGAAGTTTTGGGATATGGCCAATTAGAACGGAACTTGGCTATTTTTTCCCCGATTATAATGAAATTTGACATGTGCTTTAGAAATGAGATTCTAAAATGATTTTTAGATAAAGTTCTAAAATATGGTCAGTAAGAATATATTAAACATTTTTAAAAAAAAAAAAAATTTTTTTTGAAGCGGAGTGACGTAAGTGATCTTTTTATAATTAATATTATTTCGTATAATCACAAAACACCAACAGTTTTCACTTACTTAAAAATAAAAAAACCAAAATTTTATTTTTGAATTTATTTACTTTTATTTATTTAAAATTACAACTAGTTTCGATCTTGTAAAGATCATCTACAGGTAATTTTTTGCAATTAAAAAACTAAAGTAAAAACAACTCTTATATATACGAAAATGTTTGTTTAACAGGTAAAAAAAAAAACAAAAAAAAATATAAAAAGGACTTATATATAAAAATACTAAACAAAATATAAAAGAAAAAAAAAAAAACGGAGGCGGACAAACCCACAAATTTAATTAAAAATAAGGGGTATTGCGCTTGTTATGGTTAATTTTTAAAAGTTATTTTAAATAAGGGGGAATTAATTTTTGCATCATCTGTGTTCATGAGATTTGTGGTGTTGGCGATGTGGTATGACTCGTATGCGTCTAGTTT
Source organism: Tipula vernalis (assembly GCA_958295665.1). NCBI lineage: Eukaryota > Metazoa > Arthropoda > Insecta > Diptera > Tipulidae > Tipula > Tipula vernalis. The sequence goes on from OY282560.1 coordinate 201,342,978, forward strand.
CCATTTTTGATGTACTGTTTTTATTATTTTTGAAATAGTGGTGTCAACAATAGCCGAAGGTCCATACAAAGAACACACTTGGAGAAACAACAATCCAAGGGACCCTCTCAACAACATGGTCAAACAAGCCAAAAATGTAACAAAGGAAATAGCAGCTATATTGAATGATCGTCAATTAGAGTACAAATTTCACGTTACCAATCCGAAGGTATCGAAGCTTTATGCATTGCCGAAAATTCATAAGCCCGGTAACAAGATGAGACCAATTGCATCAAATATCTCGACACCTACAGAAAACATGGCTAAATGGTTGTTGAAAGAGCTGGAAATGATTCCACCACCAAAAGGATGCAGTATAATAAATTCAAAGGAGTTAGTGGAAAAACTAACAGACATAACATTAGCTCCTGATGAAATATTAGTATCATTTGATGTGACAGCATTGTTCCCGAGTATCCCAATAAAAACGGCAATAAACAATTTGGAGGATCATCTTTTAAAAAATTTCATCATAATTTCATCATAATCGGTTGAAAAATAGGCGGGCTTCCCTATACTTGGTCATATTCCAGATCTTTATCCAAAAATAATTTTAGAATCCTATTTTCATCGTGGATGTCAAATTTCACTAATATCCGTTAAGAAATAGATAAATGCCGTCCTAATTCCCCATTCAAGTAGTAATGTATTAACAGTGACCTTGTCTTAAACAATATTTGTGTAAAGTTTGGTTCATTGTGGTTTGGTTGTCTTAAACAATATTTGTGTAAAGTTTGGTTGATTTGTTTAAATATCACACACATATGCTGTTATTTAAACAAACACTTACTTTTGTATCAACTCAATCCTCAAACCTGCATATATAAAAAATTGATGATCTGCTCACCATGACTTAATCCAACCCCAACTCAACTCCAACTCTTAACCTTCATCTCAACCTCGAACTCAATGCCCAATTCATTGTTCAAACCACAAACCAGCATATATAAAAAATTGGTAAACATTTCTAAATATAACCAGGTGTGTCGGATTAATTCCTATGGCAGTTACCCGCCCTCTTGAAGTATAGGTTCCAAAAGCTGTTCAAATCTCCGCCTTGATCATAGAAACAGGTTGGCGAACAAAATTCTAAATCGTACAAACCGTTCTCAGACATCCAGACGCCCATGCATCAGACATCCAGACATCCAGATGCCCAGATAGACGGACGGACATTTTTTTTGTTGCATTCTTAGACTCAGGGACTTTCAAAACGTCGAGAAAAGTGGTTTTGGACCAATCAAATTTTTGGTCATTTTTGACGGGATTCCAATACTTTGATCTTTTTAGACAAAAGTAATTCAAAAATGAACTCATTTTACTTTATTATTGAAATTTAATCGTCTCCGCCTGTTATTGTTTTGGGACCAATTTGCAGCATCGCAAGTCAATTACATTAGACAGTCAATGCAAACAACGGTTTCACAGGTTTCCGTAATAAACTGGAGCTGAGCTACAAAATCTAGCTTTTAAATTTCAATTTCGATAAAATGAACTTTGAATGAAGACATATGGTATTAAAATTCTGTAACTTTTTTCTTTTCACTGTCTCAAAGCTTTTTCACAAATTCTTCTCTTCCGGTACCCAAATACAAAAAAATAACTGTATACGAACAAAAGCACATTTTTCGTTGTTGTTGGTGTTGTTGAATTTCCATCAATTTTCCGACTCAAAGTTTTTCATTTAATTTATATCTTTAAATTTATTTCCATTTTGTACATATACTCGTACATACAATGTACATTATACATATAACTTCCATTTTCCCTTTGACGATGTGAAATTTTCCAGCTGTCTAATATGATATCTCTTACGTCTATAAAGAGATATAAGATATTTTGTTGTTTGTTTGAATAATAATGGAAAAAGTATATTATATCTAAGACTTATATATAGACATAAGGATGTATACTATGTGTGACGTCACATTGTGATAAGAGGACAACTCCTTGAAGAATAACAAACAAACGAGAAAATATTTAACGGAAAATGTGCGCCAAAGGGTGTGAGTAACGAAGAAATTGGAAAATATATTTCATTTTTCATAATATAAATTTTCTATTTGTCTTACAAACATTGTACGTATGTATGTATGTATGTATACATAAGAACATAGTTGATAATGGATATTGTGTTTTTGGGTAAAATCTGGTGGTAATGGTTGACTGAATTTACCCTCAGTTTTTTTATACAAATTATTCTCGATTGTTTTCTTAGGATATATAGATTTCATTTTATTCCCAATCCAAAACTAAAATTTATACAGCCTGAAACACATAATATTATACATAAAATATCACCTTTAACCCTTTTTTAAATAATTTTTTGTTTTGTTTCTATATTTTCAGCCCTATTGAACTTCCGAAATAATATTTATACTATCTGATGCAGTCAAGGTAAGATTACACGAAAAATAATTTTCGATAAAATATTTCTACATATTTCAACCCTCTTCCTTTCCACCGATAATTATCCTAATAACCTTATCAATTTTTGATAAAAAATACAAAATTATTCATTTATTTAAAGGTGAATACACATCAATTTAATTTTCGTTCAATATAATAAAATATTTGAATTTTATTTACCGAAAATTTATAGGTAATCCTCTTTTCCTCAATAAACATAAAATAAAAAACAGAAAAGATTTCGCCCCATCCGCCATCCACCCCCCGGTCGCCCACAAAAACTGTTTTGCGATTTTGAACAAAATTTAAACAAAACAAAACAACAAAATACGTCTTCTTCTTCTTCTTCTTGTTATTATTGTTTGTAGAACAATAAAAAAAAATGCCGGAAAAAATAACCTACCTCTAAATGGTATTTTCCACATTTTTTTTTTTTCGTACTGTGCTTAACACAAAGTTGTGTGTGTGTGGGGGTGTGAGAGGCTACTAGTAATTTTTTTTTATTCCACGTCTGTTAAAAAATAAGGGAATTTCTCTGGTTCGCTTTTTCTTTTTTTGTGTTTCCTCGACATTTTCCTCTTTATTCCAAATTTTTTTTTTTTGTTCTGACCATATTTTGTGATATAATTTATTGTTTTAGGGTAGTTTCTCTTTGTTGTTAGAAAATTATTAGAAAATTTTCTATTTTTTGTCTACTTATATATTGTACATATGTATTGTATGTGTGTTCCACATGTAGTCAAGAGACATATAAATTTTATTGTTTGTTTAAAAATCATAAAATATAAAAATAAAACAAAAAAAAAATTTATAGTTGAGCTTTAAAGTCGTAAAACATAAAAAAAGCACAACGAACTTAATGGGAGAGATATGGATTTTGCTTTTCATCAAATGGACAGGACAGTTATGATTTTTATTTTTTTTTTTATTTGATAATTTAATCTCTGTTCTATGCTTTTCCTTCTGGTCTCCATATTTTCCGTTATACCGAGTATATCTTGTTTAAAAGATAAAAGATTAATGTTATTTTAAAAATGTTGTATTTGTTGGTATTTTGCTACCGAGTAAAGGCTATGTATATGTATATATGTATCTATACATAATATGTATCTCTGTTTGGAACAAAACAAGACAAGCTCTTAAATAAAATGAGTAATGAAATTTCATCTCTCTGTAAACGAGTATATATAGTAAATGACTGTGTATATGGATGATCGTTTTGCGGGATTATGAGGACGAACAAAAAATAACAACGATTGATGTATCTATAATACGTCGTGTATTTATGGATGAGTTGCTATGTACGTAATTTGTAGTCTAGATACTGGGACAAGCAGTTAATTAGATTGACTCAATGGATGTCACTGAACTTTTAATTATGAGATTTGTTAGTGTTTTTTGTTTGTAAATGTACTTTGGGAAATTGTGTCGACCACAATTAGTGATAATATTAACTAAAGTGGATTAAGGGTTATGAAGTGTAAGTATTGTGTAAGGGGTATAGCAGCTATGCTAAAATGAATTTTCTAGTTCTGATTTAATTGTATAGGATGGTGATTTACCTAGCGAAAGAAATACCACTCCAGCTCCGCTCTTACTCCGCTTGGTTAGAAACTCGCTCCACTCTCGCTCCGCTCCGAAAATTGGTCCGTTTCGCTCCGCTCCGTCACTCCGGTCCGCTCTTTCAATCCGCTCCGCTTCAACGTCACTGGAGATATTTATGCGGAAATTAATGAAACATCAAAATAACGTTATAATAATTCATAGTACTGTATATCACAGAAAATCAAAAATAACAAATACAAACACACAATTAATTCATAAACATAAATATTCGGTGATTGTTAAAATTTAATTTAATTAAAGTTATTAAGCTTTATAAAACGGATGTCCTTAGGGACAGATAGTAGTTATAAACAGTAGTTATATTTTTGGTGTAGAAATACTAGAAATATATTAATCCCTTAACCCCAAATAAAGAAAAACATACAAGTGATCTTGGCTTTTTCTATTAAGTGTAAAATTCAAATTTTCTAGAGAGATAGTTAAGGAAATATGAAATACGATTGTGAAAATTTTCCTAAAACTCCGAGATATTCCTAAAAAACTACAACAACAACTAAAAATTTCAGAGTATTAGTGAAACTGCGAACTAACGAATAAATTTTAATAAGCAAAAAATAAAGGACACATTACCATAAATTATAACAGCCCAGGCATTTGATGCTTTTTATCGGAGCGCTTTATAACATTATGAAAACGTTAAATGATGTGAATAGAAATGTGATCATAAAAATAGTAGAATTTCATATAACATACACATAATATAATAACAATGACCATTAATAGAAAAATGCGTATTTGATCAGTGTAGAATAACGATATTTACCTTTACAAAAAGGAAAAATCACAATTGATTATAGGAAACACTTTTATATTATATAACTAGCTGACCCGGCGAACTTCGTACCGCCTAACAGTCGATTGTTTAATTTTTTTTTTTTTAATACTTATTCTTCTATTCGGGACACCGGGTCAGCTAGTAAGATAAAAAAAGAAAAAAGAAAGTTAATAAGTCAACAATTACATTATGTCAAAAAATAAAAATTATAAAACATTTAAAATTCTTTTAATAGTCACTAAAAAATCACAATGAAAATTACAATTTCAGATTTCTTACTATGATACCTACTTATTATATTTCATTTTATTTTTACGTATTCTAAATTAATTAAAGGTTTTGATCGAATTGTGTGCTTATTACGAACATTCATAAAAACAATACATTTATTCAATTATAAATATATTTATTTAGCAAAAACATGATATTTCGGTTGCTACGGAACCATTCTCAAATGTATGTATGTACATTAAAACTAAAAATATAATATAAATCAAAATCAAAATAAGTATTAAGAATAGATCACTGGTACTAATGTGTATGAAAATATGATGCACACTCACTATTTGTTTTGCCTGTATAAAACAATCAAATTAACATTAAAAACTCCATCCTCACATGCAATAGAATTTTTTAAAAAAATTGTATAAACTTAATATAATTAAAATTGTATAACTGTATATTAAATTAATAAATATTAACACAACAACAGATTAAAATAATATTTTTACTAGAAGTAACCACTTCTGAATTAAGTCAAATAATGAAGTAACAAAACAATGGGTGATGACTCTACATGAAAATACTATTGACCAAAAAAACAAACAAAATCATTAAAAACCTACAATAAAATATCTTGTTATTATTATCTCCAAAAAATGTACTCCACACGGCAGAAATATTAAAAATTTTTTTGACAAAATTCCCTACACGAATGACATCAATCAAATATTGTGCACTTCGAGAATTAATCAATATTGGTATGTATTTTAAATTTGAATACAATTCCACTTTTCAACTGAAAAAAAGAAAAAAAAGAAGAACCCCAAGTATGATTCATATTGTTGTTAAAAATAGCAATCAGCTGATCCAAATTTTGAACAACAAAATACTGATAATAGCCGTGTTTTCCATGAGAACTGCACTAGAACGCGATAAATTTTAAATTCCTTTTATTCTACGTAAAACAAAAAAAAATAAATTCATAAAGCGCGAATGTGTAGTGTATTTGATATAATTACATATTTTAAGTTTAAAAATTTCCCCCTTCAGTTATTTCATCAATATTTTCTTATTTCTTGCTGACGTCATTACACGCAACTACACTCGATAAATTCATGGGTTTATCCAGTGTAACTAAAAAATAAGCTATAATTGTCATTATTTATTGCTGTAACAACTTAAAATGTGTATTTATGTGAAATGCACTACACATTATCACTTTATGAATTTAATTTTTTTTCTGTTTACTTAGAATAAAAGGAATTTAAAATTTATCGAGTTCTAGTGCAGTTCTCATACACGACTAATGAAACCGTTAAAATAATTTAATTCAGTTTAAAATACAAAATTATTGAACTTTTCAGTCTCTAACTTTCTTAAAGGTATTCTTATAAGTGTGTAAAATAAATTTATACGTGGAATTAACGCTATCTGTGTCAGTTTTAAAGTTTAAATTTTCTTTATTGTCTAATAAAATGTTAAAGCTTTCCATGATTTCGCGTTTCTTTTTAATTTTTTCTGTGTGTATTATTTCTGTTTTGTCAAAATCTGGAGTATGTTTTGTGTAAAGTATGTGTTGTGAAAGTGCTGTGTCTTTTTTATCTAGACGAATATCACTACGATGTCTCTGTAGTCTTGTTTTTGTTTGTCCAATATAGTTTTTATTGCAAGAGCACGGAATTTTATATACAACATCTGTATGTAGTTCTTTTGGGATTATATCTTTGAGCTTTGAGAAAGTATGTGTTAGTTTATTATGGATTTTAAAAGAAACTCGATTTACACCTCTATTTTTAAGTTGTTTAGCTACACTATTCGACAATTTTGGAATAAAAGAGAGTACTGTATTGATATTTTCTGATTCATTATCTGGCTGTTGTAACGGTTCTAGTGGTTGTAATTCAGGGTTATTTATTTTATATTGTATGTCACGGATCATTTTCTTAATTATTCTTGTCGGATAGCTGTTCTTCTCTAATAATTGATTAATAATAGGTATATTTTTATTGTGGAACAATTCATCACTAAGGGTAAGTACACGGTTTACAAATGATTTTGCAACATTCATCTTCATGTTAATAGGATGGTTCGAATTAAAATTTAGAATCCTGTTAGAAGACGTCGGTTTTATATACCAGTCTGTTACGATTTTATTATTGTGCTTAACAAGTGTTAAATCTAAATAATTCAGTTTATTATCCTTTTGAATTTCCGTCGTAAATTTTATATTATTGTGAAATTCTTCAAAAATAGTTTTAGTTGATTCTACTAAATCCTCAGGTAGAATAATTAACACATCGTCTACGTATTTAATAAGACAAGCTGGGGTATACGGTAATTTTGTTAGGGAATTAATAAATAGACTCTCCATAACAATATCTGCCAAGATTGGAGATAGCGGATTGCCCATAGCTAAGCCAGAAATTTGTTTGTCAAACAAAAAGTAATTATGTTTAGTAATAATAATGTTTAATATTTCAATAAAATTGTTTTTGTTAATATTAGTATGAGTTTCTATTTCAGACCACCTATCGTTAATTATATCTAGCACTACATCTGTTGGTATATTAGTGAAAAGACTAACAACATCATAAGATGCCATTATATGGTTCTCTTGTAATGTTATTTCTTTTAGTTTAGATTTGAGAGCTATTGAATTATTTATGTTATAAACGCTATTTAAGGTTAAGAATTTTAATATTGAACTAAAGAATTTTGATACATAATACGTCATGGAATTAATATTAGAAACTATTGGCCTTAACGGAATACCTGGCTTATGTAATTTAGGAAGTCCATAAATTCTTGGCGTTATAGGGTTTTTGCACTTAATATTTCTGTAGCTATCTTCTGATATTTGTCCAGTATTGTATAATAATTTAATTTTGAAGTCTAGTTCATTTTTTACGCTAGGCAACTTTTGTAATTTTTGATATACTGTTTCATCTGATAATAATTCAATCATTTTCTTGTCGTATTCTTCCTTGTACATAATAACCGTCTTCTTACTTTTATCACTTTTAAAATAATTATGTGTTGTTTTTCTCTAAGAAATTTCTGTAGAATTTTAGAGGTTTTAATATAGAAATGTTGTTCTTCTGTGTATTTTTGTTTTTGTTTCATAAAGGACATAACGTCGTTTAATATATTAAACCTGATGTCTTGGACTTCTTCATTATCTGAAAATTTGATCAAAGTATACTCTATATCCGATAATAACTCCAAAATAGGCAAGTTATATTTAATTCTAAATTAAGTTTCATTTTTATTGTAGTATTTTATCGTACACGATATTTTTTGTTTGATTACCTGGCACGTAAACAAACAGAGCAGATGGTTTTCCAACACGGGAACAGGAAACATACAATTGACCATGCGAGAAACATGGGTTTTCTAGATTAATACCACAAACACTTAATGACTGCCGCTGGGATTTGTTTATAGTCATAGCGAAAGCAAGCCGTATTGGAAACTGCAGTCGTTTAAACTCGAATGGTACGTCAGTCGGAATCATTGGAATGCGGGGTATCAAAACGTCTTCTCCTTTATACTTTCCTTTCAATATGATTACTTCTATTACGTTATTCAGTAATTTTTTTATCGCTAATCGTGTGCCGTTACAAAGTCGCGGTTGGTTAATATTTCGCAACATTATAACTACAGATCCAACCTTCAATTGAAGATTGTGAGGCGGCAATCCTAGCAAATCTAGTGAGTTTAAAAATTCCGGTGGATAGTTCACGACATCATCGTCATTAGTTGCCGTATCAACTGATTTATATGTCCTCATTTCGCCAGGAATGTCATCTTGAATTTTGAAATTTAATTCAAATAACATCAGTGTTTTTGGCAGCCAGTATAGCTCGTTCGCTCAACCAATCATGGAATAAGTAATTTTGAGCAACATTTGGAAACACTTTTTGAATGAGTTCAGCTTTTGATTGCGTTAACTGACAAAAATTCTCAGGAAAGGTGATGCAGCCAGTCAGCACGTCTATAGGAAATTTGCCATTACCAATATCAATGAGTCGTTTAGAGAATATGTCTCCAGATTGATCATTTTGCAACATGACCCGCATATTTTTGCTTAAATGTAATACCTTGACACGTTTCCACAAATTGGAGGACTTTAAACATGCATTCAGTTCATCAGCTTGCATTGAACGTGGAACCACTGGCAATGTTTTCCGAAAATCTCCTGATAATAAAATCATTGCGCCACCAAATTGGTTTTGGTTGTTCCGTAGATCTTTTAAGGTTCTATCTAAAGCCTCTAAAGATATTTTATGCGCCATCGTGCATTCATCCCACACTATTAGTTCACATTCCTGCAAAACCTTTGCCATTGCAGAATTCATGGAAATGTTGCAGGCTGGAGTTTCGTTGCTTTGCATATTCAATGGCAATTTTAGGCCTGAACGAGCTCTGTTCGACCGCCTTCAAACAAAGTTGCTGCAATGCCTGATGAAGCAAGAGCAAGAGCAATTTCATTTTTTGAGCGAATTGTTGCCAATATTAAAGTAATCAAAAAATTTTTTCCTGTACTACCAGGAGCGTCCAAGAAGTAAATCCCTCCAGTTCCATCATTTATTACTTTCATAAGAGTATCAAATACATACTTCTGTTCTTCGTTCAATAGTGGAAGATTTATTTGAATCGATTCTTTCAAAGTATTGAGATCATACGATTTTTTACGTTGTAACTCTTTATGAAAAGCATTGTGCATTGGGCGATTGGGCGCGGCCATCCCCAATTGACATAATAGCTTGTTTGACATCATCAAGCACATATCCTCAATGGAAATCAATGCCTCATTGTAAATGCCTTCACTTATTTGTAAATTTGGATTCCCTGTTCTATTGCGTATATTAAATAAAATATCGTCACACATATTATCTTTGTATTTTATCCACAAATCAATTGGTTTTGATGGGAAGCATGTACATATGATAATGGAAAACAATATTCGTATTTGGTGAGCTTGTGATGAAATTACAGCATCATTGAGAGTTTGATCCCAATGTGCATCGTTTTCTAACAGTTGCAAACGATGACAGGCTTCTCTGTAAGATCCACACAATTCACCATCAAATGTTCGTAAATGTTGGAATGATGTTGGGCCACGCACATTGACTAATAGCAGCCGTAAATAAAAACATTCATCGTTGCTTGGATGAATGGAATAAATTCGACCTATTGCATCGGTTGAATATACACCTGGGTATCCTGGAACTGCTTTTCCTTGTTTCCTTCGCATAAATTTCGTTGTTGATTGATTCCAAGAATAATATTTTGGCATTTCAGAATAGAGCAGTGTTTGTGCGAAATGATCATTTTGGCACGTCTCGAAAAAACTGGTTAAGGTAGATGGTGCATGGTGAGTTCTCTGTACTGCATTCTGAGCTGTGAAATACCCTCTTTGTCCATTTTCTAAGTGCACGGCTAAGTGAACAACTGTGGGGTGTCTTTCATGAATTGAAAAAGAAAAATTTGCCAAAATGCTTCATTACTGCTAACAAAGTGGCCCATTTGGTATTGGGTTACTTCATCATTTGAATTCTCTGCACCAAATCCAATCACAGCCATATCATTTCCTTTGGTTACATATTTACATATGTATGTACTTGATAGATTTTACTGAATGGCAAGATTCAACATTGATGTGTGCTTTGAAAGTTTTTGATAAGATCGGTGAATATGGAACAATCCAACGATTATCTATTTCAATATCTTGTTGATTTACTTTGACAATTGTTGATCTTCCATTGTCTGCTAGTGATCGCCGACGATAGAGTGGATAACCATCATTTCCAGTAATTGTTTCCGATATTAATGTCCGTGGATAGCGCTTTGAACATTTACCATCTACCATACACGATGCATTTTGATTAAGTGTTCCACATGAACCATGTATCATGTTTTTGATAACTACCTCATGCAAGCCAGGATCTACTTGTTCATTAGGGATTTCAGCTGATATGATTCATCAACTTCATTCGGCCTAATTTTTTCAACCAACCAAATCAAAATATGTGCATGCGGCAATCCACGTTTCTGCCACTCTACAGAATACATCCAGCAGCGTGTCTCACCAAACACACAATGTTTCACAATTAAATCCTTTAAAGATTTCAACTTTTGTCTGAAGACTCTTGCTGTAATGTCATGACGATCAATAGGTGATTGGCCAGGGAATAACGCTTGTTTAATTTCTATCCATTGTGGATTGCATGTAAATTTAATGAACAAATCTGCAGTGCCATAATGCCGAACATAGGACATGGCATCTTGAGCATATTTATGCATATGCCGACGACTTCCGATGTAGGTTGCTGGAAGAATAGTCATCCGGCCAACATTTTCTGCATTTCCATCAGAATTAATTGCATCTCGAAGGTGAATATACTCTTCAGATCGAAGTTTGGTCTGATTCAACCTGATGAATGTTAATCTCTCCGTTTCAATCTTTGCATACATATCAACAACATATCTGTGACATAAACTTGATTGTTTTCTTTTGCTCTGATCATTAGGCGGTATGAATAATAGTACATTGAACTTACTTTTTTGTTGATTTCAGAACCTGTAAATATTTTTTTTATTATAATGATGACAGTTGAATATCAAATTAAACTATTTAGTAGGTGATATAGTAGATGACGTAACATCTCATAAACCAATATTTCAATTACCTGTAATGGGATTTATCATCTTGATTGAGAAATCATAGCCATCTTCACCTTGCCAAAATATAATAGGATATTGCAGTGCATCATATGAGCGATGTATTTCCTTAATACATACGTTGTAATTGATTATTTCGACGATGTAAAACAATATCACGTGACTCCAAATTTTCTCCAACTACAACAATGGCAACTTCATCGATAGTAGGTGCATTAAAACGTCCTGCATGTTGGCCCACAGGAGTTTTATCTGCTCTGATAACAATTTTGTGATCATCAGATGGCATCATATCCATTGCACTTTTGAAATAAGTTTTGTAATTGTTCTGACCTTTTCACTAAATTGCTATGTGCACAACGTTGATTGATTTCTTGTGGACAATTGCCCATAAAACAAATTTGCAAAAACTTGTGTCGCTATCTAGCACTGGTAACAAAGCTGCTCTGTAATATATTTGACCTTGTATCTGTAAAGGGAAAAAATATATTGTAAACATGTATATGGGCTATAATAGTTATAATTAATAAACATACAACTGCAAATACTATTACGAACCTTAAAAGTTGGCATGAAATTTTCCCGAACTACTTTTGTTGCTCCAAATGAAGTCATTTGAAAGCAGTCGTTGTATTGTTGAATATTCTTTAAAAAGTGTATGGAATCTGTTCCTATTCCTAAAACGAATGAGTACAATGGCTCTGGAGGTGGAAGCAATGGTATCAATTTCACCTTTCCATTTGCGCAATACAATCCATTGTCTTCATTTTTGTATTTCAATGCCTTACAATATTGGCAAACTTAGTTCATAGGTCCAATAGCAACACAGTTGTAGGCACTGTAATCAATTGACATATCGTAACAGAAAGCAGCTCGATTCAAACTTGCACCATTATTAGTCGAATGTCGCACTTCACGGGTCTGTCTTAACCGAATTCTTTCATGTTCATTGCGATCTTCACGTTCCTGGGCAGTACGATTAGATTTATAATTAATTTGATTCGTTGCATTTCGGGTTCTTCTGCCTAAATTTGTCCGCCGCGAGTCACAAACACACAACACTTTTTTAATTTTATAGAAATTTGTGGCTTTTAGATTTAGTAATATTATAGATTGACAAAATATCGACAATAATATTTATACGATACTAACGGCACTCAATTGTTTTGCCTTGAATGTTTTTGTCCCTTTCTTTCTTTTGAGTTTCATATGCATGAATATAAATGCACAATAAAACAGGCGTTGCTTTTATTGTAGAATTGTTTTGTTGTATTTTATATTCATGCATATGAAAATCAAAAGAAAGAAAGGGACAAAAACATTCGTATAGAAAAGTGTTGTTTTTAGACTTTTTCAGGCAATTTTTTAAAATTTTCTCTCCGTAGGACCCATCCTCGAACTTCAAAGAATATTCTAAAAAAAGAATTAGCGAAATCGGTTCAGCTGCTCTCGAGATTTGCGCTTAGCAACACATTGAGCGATTCATTTTTATATTATAGATTAATTTGTTTATTGTATAGTAGTGATTCCTATATTGCACATACTACTAAGCAAATAGTGAAGTCTGCCGTAAATATGGTAATATTTACTGAAATGAATTGCAGCGCATGCTATAATTTGAGTACTATATTATATAGTAAGTAAATCAGTAATATTTTTTCTCCGTATTCATTTGCAATTAGTAAGGTGAAGTAGAATTATAAGTAAAAAATATAACACAAGGCAATTATACAACACAAGAGAACTATCGTAAATCAATATTCCCGGAATTTTTCTGGTGTTCCTAAACACTAGCCATTCTAACGGAAACTTATTTTAAGTAGGTTACGATCTACTCTAACAGAAAATAAATCAATTTTAAAAAATTCTGTCGTCCCAGGCACTTAGGATTGACGATTCTCGTACATATATCGTCGAAAAATTAAGGACAGTTTTCGTTCCTTTCTTTTATTAGCAGTCTTTGTATTATTTGTAAAACTTTAAACGAAAATTAAAACCAATTTATAATATGTAAACCTGAACCTGTATTTATTTTATACACCAGACTTTGCACAAAATTCAAGAATATTGAACGTATGATATTTCTCTAGTATCAATATAGTTGAATGTTTTTTTATAATTATAATTTGTATACTTGGCTAAATTATAGACCTTATTTAGTTTAAAATATTTTTATTTATAAATGATGAGCCGATATTTCGGTTTTGTAGACTATTATCAAGACAATTTATAAAATATGTATTATAATGTCCTAGAAAAATTTGCCTTTTTTGCTTTTAGTTTGTTCGATTGCTCAAGAGCATTTTTAAGAAATCTCGAATTTTCCGTAGATTTATGCCTCTTTTACATAAATATGTGTGTAGGTTTATTCTGATTCTGTTATTTGGATGATGGTCTGCCGTTTTCAGTTTGAAAACTTATCATGGCCATTGTTTATGTAGAAGTGTCATTAAATTAATCTCAACATTGCATCGAAAACGAATTTTTTGGATTTTATATTTGCAATTTTCTAGTTTTTTCTAACAATATCACCTTTTGAATCAGTGCTGTAATACCTTACTTTATGATTAATATTCTTTATATGTTGTGTTTATGAAAACTGCTTAGGCATACCAATCAACAAATTATTAGGAACACCAGGAAAATTCCGTGAAACTCGATATTCGATAATTCTCTATAGAATATTCAAAAATCGTCAATACTAAGTGCCTGGGACCACAGAATTTTTTAAATTTGATTCATTTTCTGTTAGAGTAGATCATGTCCTATTCAAAATTAGTTTCCTTTAGGTTGGACTTTATTTAGGAACACCAGGAAAATTCCAGGTGGAAATTCGATAGATTTTATACGATAATCCTAAACGCAGAAAAAGTATTGGTTGATTTAGGCCAGCCATCAACATCAGTTGCAAAAATAAATATTCATGCCAAGAAAGTGTTACTTTGTGTCTGGTGGGATTGGAAAGAAGTTATTTACTATGAGCATCTGGAATATGGTCTAACTGTTATAGCTGAACGTTACCAGGCCCAATTGATTAAATTAAGTGATGCCTTCGAAAGAAACGATCATTCACGGGCCAACGAACGCGATCTGTCATATTGCTTCATGATAACGCTCATCACACACAGTTTAAGCAAAGCGGTAAATGATCTTCAGCTTGTGCTGGGAAGTTCTCCCGCATGAGGAGTATTTTCCTGACTTATCCTCTTTTGACCACTATTTTTTTAGATCGATGCATCTAATCGTCTTATTTGACTGACCAGTGATTTTCGAAAATTGAAGATTTACGAAAATGGCTCGGTGAATATTTTGCCTCCAAATAACTAAGTTTTTATCTCGAATTCTATGGGCATCCATCAACTATCTAATAGATGTCAAAGAACTTTAGATAGTAATGGTGAGTTCGATAATTAAACTTTATAACAAGTATATTTTCAATAAAGTTGAATTTGACCAAAAAAGCCGAGTTTTTACTTGCACATCTAATACTTATAACGTATTAATGTTTTATAAGTAATACTTTTTTACAGCAAGAAACGTAATAAACGAATAAAAAAATATAAATTTCTGCTTAATATGAATTTTATGTATTATTTACACTAACACTTTCATATTTATCTAGTTATTGGAAATACTTCACAATTCTCCATACATGCGTGAAGTTTTTCCTAAAAAAATTCCTAAAATATTTGTTTTGCCTTTTAGGAAAAAGTTCACGTGCTTGAAATATATAGGAAGTAAGGTTGGGAGAGCGAACATTTATTTAATTTTTTTAACGCACCTCGCTCATTTTCACTCCTACATTAATCGCTCCAATTCCGCTCGACGCTCCGATCAAGATCGGGTCGCTCCACTCCGCTCCTCGCTCCTTCATATGAACCAACCATAAGTACTAAATGCTTGTTATTAAATTGAACCGTTAATTTGTCAAACCCAGTGGTGATTTCACTGTATAAACCGATAGTTTACCATGTTTTATGGCAACATTCAAACATTTCGTATGACCTCTTCAAAATATATAAACCCGCATCTCATTAACTCCAATTAAAATTCTTCATATGAACCAACCAATAAAAGCTTTTGATTAAATTGAATCGTTAATTTGAAAAACCCAGTTGTGATTTTATTGTATAAGCCGCTAGTTTACCGTGTTTCATGGCAACATTCAGAAATGTCGTATGACCCCTACCAAACATATAAACGCGCATCTCATTAACTTCAACTTTAAAATACTTCATGTGAACCAGCCATAAATACTAAATGCTTTTTATTAAATTGAGCCGTTAATCTGTCAACCCCTTGTAATTTCATTGTATAGGCCGACAATTTAACATGTTCCATGGCAACATTCAGAAAGTTGATGTTAATGTGACGCGCGCTTATATCTTTTGAATGGGTCATACGAAATTTCTGAATGTTGCCATGAATCATGGTAAATTGTCGGCCTATTTAATGAAATCACAACTGTGGTTGATAAATTAACGGTTCAATTTAATCAAAAGCATTTAGTAAATGGTCATACGAAATTTCTCAATGTTGCATGGAACATGGTAAATTGTCGTCCTGTACAACGAAATCACAACTGGGATTGACGAACTAACGGTTCAATTTAATCAAAAACAGTAAGTATTTATTGTTGGTTCATATGAAGTATTTGAAATTTGAAATTAATGTGATGCGCGTTTATATCTGTTGTAGATCTATAATGTGTTTTGCCATATTTATGTGTTTTATTTTAAGGTTCGATCTTATCTTGCTTAATTCGGCACAATATTTTTAAAAGTATATCTAATGCTCAAACCATTTTCATGCTAACTTGTACTAAAAGCAGAATATTTACTTTCTTAATTGTACAACTTCTTTATTTTTAAATGGATCTTACAAAAATTCTGAGAATTCTTCTGGAACATGGTTAAGGTTTGTCCTGTACAATAAAACCACTACTTGGTTTGATAAACTAACGGTTAACTTAATCAGAATAATTTTGAATTTTTAAGCCTCTGTTTCGTTGTTATTATTATCGGGTATTTTTAAACTGCATTTTAAATTGATACTAATTTAAGCTAAAATCTACTTTTTTCGATATTTTTAACAGTTATTTAAATTTAATGTACTGATCGGTCATTGACGATCAAAGAGGAAAGACGTGTTTTCGTCGTCCTCTTCGAAAGTTTTTATTAATTTTTTACTTTGTGCAAAGTTTGTATTTTGTGAAACTACTTTGTAGGTGAAAATTTAAATTAAATTAATCGCGTCGGATTTCTGTATCTATTGTATGTATGTGTTAAATAAAAATAATAAATTTAATTAGATTTCCGTGTATGTGCGCTATTTTGCTTATTTTTCCTCTTAAAGACTAGAAACGTAGCAAAGGTAAAAAGAGTGTTGTAATAACGTACGCGCTCGCGAGTTACAGTGAAAGTGAATAGTGTGTGAAAGTTTCAATTACAGTGTGTAGTGAACGTGATTATCGGGTATATTTTGTTTAGTAATGCAGTGTTGCTGGCCATACTGTTTTTGGATACATAAATTAACGGTGTGATTGTATATGTATGTATAATAATATATATCCATCTCGTTCTAATCAAATTCTAAAATTAAAAATCGATATGAAAATAAAAAAGTTAGAGTTGTTGTTGTTGTGGTTTGTGTACTACGGAACCTGTTTATGCGATTCGTGTTTTGAGAAAATATCGATTGATTTCGTTTGTTTTTTAAGAGGGGATGATTTTGAACATGATATTACAGCTATAGATTTACGACACAGCATCACCGGGGTTGATATTGAGCTTGAGCCTTAATATCTCTGCTCAGGCTTCTGCAGAACACGAAATACACAGTGACAAATGATAATTTTTATATATGGAGTAGGATTGTGTTGCTTGCTGCTTTTTGTTGTATTTTCCTCACCCGTATACATACTACAACAAACAAGAAGACCGTATAAACACCATCAGAAACTAAGAACTTAAATTCCTTTTTCAGTTTTGTTTTCTTTTTTTTCAAAAAATTTAAATTTTTTTTAATTCGAGATTATACACCGAGAGAATAAATTGGCTTGTCACAATGAAAAAAGTGCCCAACCGTGATCTGTCTGTTGTCATTGTATTTGTTAAATTCGATTGTGACAACCTAATGCATAAGTAAGACTAAACAATATCAAGTTGTAGCAACTTCAATGAACATTGAAACAATCTCATTTATTAACAACAGCAACTATAAATAAGTTACAGCAACCCGTTAATCTGTTAACTCAAGTCTGAAAAAGATTGTGATGATCACTAATTTGATCTGATTTACTAACTGAAAATTGTAACGATCGGTTAATTTGGTATCATAACTGGCCATTCAGTTTGCACAAAGGGTGGCTTTAACCAGAAACATTGTTATCATGAATGTAAATATGATTGGCCTGATCGTGTGGTAATAATTAAAATTTTGAGGGAATCGCTATTTCAGTTAATAAAATCGTGTAAAAAAATCAGTCGATTGCCGTGCCTGAAATGTTCGGTTAATTTGACTAAACAAATATTCATATTTTATGTAGTTACTTATTTCTTTTATTTTTAATAATCCCAAATTACTAATTTTTGATTTGTGGCATTTTTACATATATAAGAGGTGTAGTTACATACAATACTTTTTCAATCTTTTACAATATTTAAATCAGATACTTCTACTTTAAAAGCAAAAAAAAAATGTTTATTAAAAAATAAAGTGTTTTTTCCACATAATATTATTGATAATATAAGTGCTAAAATAGGTTTTTCATTATAGTCTGAGCCAATACATACGAGTAAAACCATAACTTTTTTAGTATAGTAGTGTACCGTAAAAATGTATCCAAGGTATTTCTGAAAAAATGCGTTTTTCGATGTCACTAATTTGGAAGCTTATTTCTGTCAAACTTTTTATTATCTATCCCGATAAACGGGTTTATCACAAATTTCTTTGTAGTTCAAGATTATATTTGCAATTTGGAATTGATATTTATGTGTAATGTTTTCAAAAGATTGATGCGGTTGCTTGAGTTGTAATTAAATTTTTTAAAGGATTGACGCTTACCTTCGAAACGCATAGAATTTATTAAAACAACTGGTCCAATATTTTCTATTATTCTTGCATAGTGCAACAAAAAATGAAATTTAGGTTTCAAGAAGCTTTTACTTGCTTTATGGATGTTTTGGGATGTACTTTTCTAAATAATAATAACAATACTTTCCTTAAACAAATTAATAGTTGCCATTCCATTACCTCTAAAGGGACCAAATCTCCTATTATTAAATTTAAAAAGGTTTTCGGAAGAGAAAATTTGAACTTACTTTTTATGAGGCAATCTTTATTGAATAGTAGTGGTCTTTTAGTGTATGGCCCGAAATTAAATAATTCTATTCTTCGATTTAATTGTTCTATCGAGAAATATTTATTTTTTGTAATACTCCTTCTAAAATATCGTACGTACAGTCAACACTAAAATTTTCTGTTACGTGAAAGTTTTTTATGGAATTCCAAATAGAAAATTCGTGAACTTCAGTTTCCTTTGGAAACTACCAATTTAACTACCTATTTAAACTTAACCAGTTTTAACTTGATATTTTGTTCATAAGTTATTATATTTCTGAGATTATCGCTATTGTTCTTAACCAAGTATTTCATATCGTTTTTATGGCAATTACAAAACATACAATAATCCAAAGAATTAAAAGATTCTGTAAATCCTAATATGGAATTAACTCCCAAATTGTCTCCAATAATTATACAAGTAGTTATTTTGACAACGGAATAATTTTTGTGATTTCCAATGATTCCATTACTTCGCAAACTATTCAGTTGCTCTATTAATGGATTAAACACTGCAGTATTTCCAAACCGTTTCCTGTCCTCAGTAAAACAAAAGCATTGCCAAAAATATATGTGATAATTTTGATGAAATATAATCCGGTATATATAATATTTTAAGATAAACACTGCACCAAGCTTTTGAATACAATTATGAGAACCCAAAGGATTAAGATATTCAAAATCGTCGAAATAAATTGAAATTGGTAATAATGAAATATTTTTAAAAATTTTATAAATAAGGCAGAAAATAAACTATTCAGATCTACCATTTGTAATGAATAGTCGAATATTTTGTTTACAATTCAATTCGAATTAGAATACACTAAAGTACCTTTCGATCCTAATTTCACATTTTTGATTTTGGTTAAAATATTGTTCCAATTGTTTCAATATCAAAGATTCAGAAGTACAATATTTTGGAACTACTAGCAATTCTTAAATTGAAGATATTTGTGGGTTTTGATTTTTTACATCATGAGTTTAACGCAAATTTGATGTGTTTTTCGTAAATAGAAAATAAATCACGAATTATTTTCATTGAGTCAATCTCAAAAGAAGCAATTTCCGTTTAAAACAAATTTTCTTCATTTGAAGAGGGTAGTAGTAGAAATTTTTTTTTTTTTTTTAGTTTTACTAAAACAACTGTTCTAACAACAAATCAACAAATACTCATTGACACTTAATATTAGCACAAACAAAACGATTAATTTCAGAATGAAAATGTTTGAAATGATCTGAATATATTGTACACTGAACGCAGATTAAATTCATTTTTGTTTAATTAAAAAATTAAAGGTTATTTAAATTAACAAATATTCTCTAAATTATAGCACATAAGATAAATTATTTATATATATGTCGATATATAGATTATAACTATGTACCTAATTTTCATTCAATCTTTGATAAACGGCCTTAACTAACTTCGATTAAAGGCAAATGGTAAGGTTGTGGATGAACAAGGGCTTTATATGTAAATGTGATAGTGTTTGCAAAATAATGTGCTTTCCGCACATTTTATATTTAAAACAATGGTTTTGTACCTATATTGCAAAACAATTAAAATATTGTTATTGTGTAATTTAATAACAACAACAATTTTGTATGTATATAATAATACATGAAGAGAAACCTTTCTCAATTGAGAGTTCTTATTTCAGTGTTTAGAATCAATTGCAAAACTTTTCTTTTGTTGCTTTTAAAATAAATTCTCTTTTCTAACTGTAAATAATTTTTCAGCAGTACTTAACTGAAAACAATTTATTTTCATAACAAATGAATTAAGAGAATTCCTATTAACAAATAAATTGAATTTAACTACATTATATAAAAATTGTAATCGTCATATACAAACCAAAATGATTTTCCACTATTCGTCTCGTCCACTTATGAGCACGATTAAATCTTTGCTCTTTTGCGTCATCCGGATTTCTTCGCATTGTTGGGATAAGCCAATCTTTAAGGGGAAGCACTGTCACCCAAAATCACAGCACCGTGGAATGGGCGAAAACAAGACTCAAAATTACTAAATAGTCTTGTATATGGCAATACTCTGGAGTCATGGACACTACCTGGCCAATTTGAATTTACTGCATAAAAGCTGCGGTCTGGGCCACACACCATCATTGCATTCAGTAATGTTTTCCATGTCGATTCGCAAAGTGTTCTTCATTGACCGTAGGTGCATCTATATTAATCATTGTTCCATCGAAGCAACCAGTTACCTGAGGGTAACCACCCATCTCAAGAAACTTCTATCCTGGATATTCCTAACGAATGCAGTGTTGTTAGTAGCTGCTATGTTTGTTCATGTGACAAACGAAAATGTTTTATCACTCGCGAGTCCAGAGAATATTTGGTTCTGGCTTTCACTACACGATTTCTTCTTTCGTTTTCATCCTCGAATAATCTTTCGAACCGACGTATTTATTTATAAAAATTATTTTTTCTTTTAAGAAATTTCAGTTTTAGTTTTTGTTCACTAAAGTTGATATAATACCTATGTTTCATAGTTTTATATTAATTTTAAAATATCGAAAAACAACTGTCTTACCTCTATGATAAATCAAACAAAGTGAAATTGTTCTTACTTTGACTTAATATTATAACTTATTATAATACAATAAAATAGCGGTATAATTTTTGAAATTAAAGTTATTATACACTTGAACACACATTTTTACATGTATTGTCATTATCATTTATAATCATTTGAATTATAAGAAAAATGTGTTTGTACTTTTTTAAAATTGAACAAAAGTTCTCATCTTACCAATAACAAAAAAAAAAAAAACTTTTTTAACAGACTTCCGTCATACCACTACAATTTGTAGCTCTTATCAATTTTTTTGAGTAGTGAAATTTTTCGTATTGATATTTTGGATAAGTTATCATTAAAGTAGTCGATTATTGATAAGTTGAAACTTTTGGTGCAACAGAACTACGAAAAAATTATCAAAAACCTCAAACTTATCGCTTATCAAAATATTACTTATCATTTATCATTTCGCAAATTGGTGCAACTTAATTTTGATAAGTGAGTGGTTATAACTCAATTAAATACTTATCAAATTTCAATTTGGTACAACAGAAAATTATCAAAAATTATGATAAGTTGATAAGTAATAAGTGAAAAGTAGTTGGTGCAATAGGGCCCAGGTTAAACTTTTTGATAATTTCGTGCTAACTTTCTACCGGTGTTTGAAAAAAGCGATATCTTTATTTAAATCCAAACCAAATTCTTACATCGCATTTTGTAGAAAACGAGAGATCTGGGGTGCTATTCTTGAACCATTACGAAAATTTTCGTAACCGAAAATTTTCGTAATGCTATTTTCGTAATAGTAATGGTGAAATCATAATTTAGTATTCTTGAAACCATTACGAATACAGCGAAGAGAGGAAAAAAGAAATAATAAAATTTCGAGAGAGAAGATGAAAATGTAAGTTACTAAAATGGTATTCTTGAAATCCGGATTACGAAAATTTTCGCAACGGAACGTTACTAAAATTTTCGGATGGTTTTTTTGTTCCTTATTGCATTTCGTAATGAAATCATTTAGGTTTTTGTTTTAATTATATTCATATAAGGATGTTTATAAAACTCAATAATTTCTGTTGATGGTTAAAAATAATATGTATTTACATTTCGCTAAATATTTATTATTTTATTACCACAAAAAAACGGTACCAATTTGCTTGTGGTATGTTTATTATTTTCTTAAAAATAAGGGTAATAGCTGCAATACTAATTGACAATTTGGGATGTATTTTTAAATGTCGCGGGTTGTAATTGGAATTGAATTGATATACTGTCACAGGCTGCTAATACTAATGGTACGTAAAGTCATACAATCATACCATCATACCATAATAGTATCGTACGACAATACGATCTAAAATCATATCGCCATAGAATCATAGGACAATGCCACTACATAAATAGCCGTGATATCAGTCTACAAAAGTCAAATCTCCAATATAAAGAGGGGAATAAAGATTTTTATTTTCCTATGAAACGTAAACAAAATCATATGGGAATTATTTTGTGTTGTCTTTATTTTCAATTTAAATGAACATTTTTATTGATAAATATAAATAATTTTAAATTAAATATATCGAATTGCAACTTGTCCACAATTTTAATTAAAATTAATAAAAGTTTAATTCACAATCTTGCGTTTTAGTAAACTGATTTTTATTCTCAAACATCGTCAGGCTCCGTGTTTTTTTTTACAATTTCATTTCGTAGATTACTAGATTAGTTTTATTACTTTACCAATGCTACTACATAAACAGCCATGATTTATAATAAAACTAATCTAGTAATCTACGAAAAGAAATTTAAAAAAAAACACGAAGCCTAACGATTTCCCTAAATTTCTCTAAAAATCAATTTACTAAAATGCAAAATTGTTAATTAAAATTTTATTAATTTCAATTAAAATTTTGTACAAGCTGCAAGATATACAATGTGTTTGGTCGTCAAGTGACCGCCCGGAAATTCTGAATATTTAAGTAAAATTATCGCAAAAAATCCTTTAAGGTGGGTGTCTCATTTTCAAGTTATGGGCTCGATTATAATTCTGTTTGCGGTTTTTGAAAAGATGAAGTTTATGAGTCACTTTATTTGATAGTTTGCGCACTTAGCTAGGTTTTTTTAAAGAATGTAAAAAATTTCGGGAAAATAACATTTTTTTTAGTAAAGAAAACCTCAACTTTTTAAAAAACTGAACTGTAAACCGTGAAAATGTCCCATTAAGTTAATTATTTTAATTATTATTATTAATCTACAGCATAATATCTACAAATTGACAAAACTTTCTTACTAGCTAACTCTTAAAAATACCGCGCAAAAGTCACCTAGAGAAAGTAGGGAAATTAAACAAAAGAGTTATTTAAATTAAAGTCAAAGAAATAAAATAATACTATTTTATTAATAATCAATAAAAACAATTTTTATTACAAATTATTAAACATTTTTAATTAAATGACATGTTCGAAATGCTCTCCACTCTCTTGTAAACAAACAAGGGCTCTCCTGATCACACTAGTTGTTGTCCAACGCAATTGTTAAGGGTTGCCTCTTGTTTCTGCTGCAGCAGCGAAAATTCTTGCTGTCAGAAATAAAAATCTAGGGGCGTAAGATCAGGGGACCTTGGCGGCCAGGCTACAGGACCTCCTCTACCGATCCACCGTGGATTATTTTCATTCAAATTATCACGTATTATCTTTGCAAAATGTGCTGGAGCTCCATCTAATTGCAGCTGCATTCGCCTTCTCCTCAACAATGGCACTTTTTCCATGGGCAAAACAACGTGATTCCTGAAAATTCTAATAATACGTGTTGATCAAGTCTGTTTGGTAGCACGTAAGGTCCGATAAGTTAATCGTGGATAATTCCCGCCCATATATTTATAGAAAATTGGCTCTGGAAAACCGTCTCCTTTACGACGTGTGGGTTTTCGACGGCGCAAATATGGAGGTTTCTATAATTTGTTATACCCGCCCTGGTGAAAGTAGCTTCATCTGTCCACAATATTCTCCTTATAAAATTTACATCACTTCTTTGCTGTGAAATTATCCAGTACAAAAAACTGATCTGGCACGATGGTCCACATCTCCTAGATGTTGAGCATGACGGAAGTGATAAGGATTAAGGCCTTCTTGACCTCGATATGCATAATCTTATCGACAGGCGACTGATACTTGTTGTAGGGTCAGCGCGTATTAATCGTAATTAATCCTGTTCCAACGTGTACGTTAATATTCACGTCACATTCACTGGACTCGTGTTGTTGTTAGAATAATTCCTGTTCGGAAAAACGTCGATGTATTGCAATGAACGTCCCATACCCAAGTACTGGCCTGCTGGATATCGACGCCTGTATTTTTCGACAGAACACTGAGAGTACATAGTGTCACACGATCGGTTAGCGAACAACTCAACTATTTATTATTATGTACTTACCAATTTGAGTTTTCGATCATTTAAAAGATTTGGTTAGATAACATCACTATACCTAAACGGCTACAAACGCCATTTTTTCGACAAATTGCTGTTCGAATGTTTTATGAGTTGGGTAGTAACAATATTTTGTGAATTTGTAGATATTATGCTGTAGATTAATAATTATAAATAAAATAACCATGTCATGGGACATTTTTTCGACTTACAGTTCATTTTTTTTTTAAAGTAGAGGTTTTTCTAAATTAAAAAACTCGTTTAAGTAAAAAAATGTGATTTTCCCATAATTTGTTACATTCCTTGCAAAAACCTGGCTTAGTGCACACTAATAACCAATAAAGTGACTCATAAGCTTTCAAAAACTGCAAACAGAATTTAAATCGGGCCCATAACTTGGGAGATATGAAGAAAAATGTGAAAAGGTATCACCAACACACAAGGGGTCACTTGCCGGCGAAACAGATTGTATTTAATTTAAAATTATTTCTATTTATCAATAAAAATTTTCATTTAAATTGAAAATAAAGGCAACATAAAATCTCATATGATTTTGTTTACGTTCCATAGGAAAATAAAAATCTTTATTCGCTTAACACCACTACAAGTTTTTTTTCATGGCTTTTTATGTACTGGCATTGCATATGATCATATCATCGTACTACCATACCATCAAACCATCATGCCATCATACACGACATAACATTATATCATGGTGCAATCGTATCATCATACAATCATATGTACTATCGTACTATAAAAACAGATTAGTGAAAAAAAAAATTCTAAATCGGATAAGCGATTTTTAGACGTCCAGAAAGACGGACAGACACATTATTATTTTTTTTTGCTTTTTCGGACTCAAGGACTTTCAAAACGTCGAGAAAAATGGTTTTGGATCAAACAAATTTTTGGCCATTTTTGACAAGATTTCAATACATTGGTCTTTTTAGACCGAAGTAATTTTCCCTTTAAACGAAAAAGTAGCATACACAATCATTTTTAATATATTTAATTTAATATTAAATAAATAAGCCATTATTGACAAAAATTCACAAGAATTTATAATTTTAAGTAAAGAAAGCGTCCGCTTCGCTTAATATTCTCAGTTATACTAAACTAAACTAACATTTTTAATCATCTCTTTCGAAATCTTCTTAGTTTTTTATTCCTCTCTTCGTAATTTTCGTAATGGCTTCAAGAATACTAATTTATGAATTCACCATTACGATTACGAAAATATTGTGCACTACGAAAATTTTCGTAATGTTTGAAGACAGGGCATTTAAAATGATAAAACAAAATTGTTCCAAATGAACTAATGAATGATAAAAATCACACTTTAAATTACACATTGCATTAATTAATTTCCAATAATTACAATTTTAACAAATAAATATAAAAGTTAAATAGGCAATATAGCTTTAAATAACATATTTTCGTTGTATTGAATCCCATATTCCATTTTTGTCCGCTATAGCCAATTGTCAATTATGAAAAATCTCATACCCTTACACGTATTGTTTAAAATTAAAAAGTGGTGAAGCATTAAAAAAAATATCCCAAGATTTAGGTATACGATATGTAAATACAAAAATTTAGAAGAAAATATCCTTTTGTTCTAGTTAGGTAGTAAACAAAACCGAATGCATATAAGTAGTTATATACATCGTTATCTCGAAATAAATAATTCATATTTTTAAGAACACGTGAAACAAAGAAAAAAAAGGTACGTTTTTGCTTTACTTTTTTATAAAATATTGAGAATAGAAAATATTGAGTTTTATGAACATCCTTATCAATATAATTAACATAAAAACCAAATGATTTCATTACGAAATGCAATGGGAAACGAAAAAACCATTACGAAAATTTGAGTAACGTTCCGTTGCGAAAATTTTCGTAATCCGATTTCAAGAATACAATTTTAGGGTTTTCGTAATACTTTGACACTAACTCGCAATACGAAAGTTTTCGTAATGGTTCAAGAATAGCACCCCTGGACAATTACACAAATTAAGTTTATGCGAAACAATATTTCGAATAACAAAACAGTTATTTTGAAATTTATTTGAATAAAGCTTTATATAAGATTTTTATTCATTTTTAATTAACAAATTATGTATATTATGTAAAATTCATTTTCAAATACAATCGAGTAAGAAACTTTACATTATGCGATACGTAATTCAAAATATTTCAAAATTTTTAACTAATGGTCTATTCGCATGAATCGCGATTTTACTCGTACGAGTAAAAATGGTTCACTGATTTCTCTTAAATTACGACATAAAATAAATATTAGTCACTTAAAAAGTATTTAATAAACAATTC
This sequence comes from Tipula vernalis, assembly GCA_958295665.1. Taxonomy (NCBI): domain Eukaryota; kingdom Metazoa; phylum Arthropoda; class Insecta; order Diptera; family Tipulidae; genus Tipula; species Tipula vernalis. Next base: position 201,370,373 of record OY282560.1, read on the forward strand.
CGAATTCTATATAATGTCATTGACAATCTTTTTAGCAAACACACATTTCCTAATAAAAACTACAAAATTCGCGCGAGTAAACACTTTTTTGCAATTTTTATTAGGAAATGTGCGTTTGCCAAAAAAATTGTCCATGACATTACATTCGAAATGGCTTATTACCTATTTTTTAAGTGACCAGTATATATTTTATATTGTAATTTAGGAGAAAGCAGTGAATCATTTTTACTCGTACGAGTAAAATCGCGATTCATGTGAATAAGCCCTAAAGCTTTAAATGCGATTTCCCAATATTTTGTTTTTTGCGAGTGCATAATTTTCTATTTCTTAACAAGCAAATAAAAATAATACCAACACTGTAAAGTGGAAGTTTGTTTTATTTTTAATGAAAATTGACAACATCAGTTCATTGATAAATTTACGGTTGTGCTTACTTTTAATTCTTTGCTTTCAGCGTAAAATTTAGTAACACCTTTAAATTCTCCCTTTAATTTTTTGCTTACAGAAAATACGAAAGATAGAAAGAGGCATTCCAAAATATTGGAAATTTATATGATTGTTTCGTTGAGCTGTTTTGAATCCATGGGCTCACTTTGGGTTTAATAATGAAACTCTTAAAATAAATTTTTGTTTTAAAGTTTTAATTAACATATTTATAATTAATTAAATAATATGTATTTAATTTATACTAGGTTTATTATAGTTAATAAAACATTTATTTATATTTTATTTTGAAATTTTTTCGGATTATGTTGACTCGTCCAAATCTCGATCAAGAAGAACGTTTTATTTTATTTTAACAGTTAAAATTTGTTTTTATTGGACAGCTGTTTACTTACACAGAGAAAAAAAAGCATATGAAAAGTCACATTTTTCATACAAAAATTATCGGATTTCCCTATGATTTTTATCCAAGAAGAAAAATTCTTAAAACAATATGATTTTCCTTATTAATTTGTTAATGTGATTCCCTTTTGAAATATTCGGATTTCCCGATCAATTTATGAAATTTTATTGGATATGCATTAAGAAGGATTTCGTATTACATATTAATGTGAATATCACGCTAATATTTATTGGACGACCTCTTGATACACAAAGAGATTTACTTTTTAAATTTTAAAGATATCATATTAAAAATTTGTCGGATTTTCTGATTAAAAAACATAGTTCAAAAGGAATTTATGTTTTAAAAGATGTGCCCTTGCTAATTCAAGAAACAAACCACATTTAATTAAATATATATTTTATTTTGTTTTTACTTATTTATTTATTTTTATGAAACTATTTTACATTTAATTCATTCTTTATTATTATAATATTTCATATAGCATATAATTATTGTTGATAAATTACAAAATTATAAATTATAAAAATCACAAATTTAATCCATATAATATTTCAAAACTTAGACATAGAATACTTAAAAACTAATTTAATTAGAAAAGTATAATTTAGGACGAACTACTTTCTGTCCATTATTTAGAAAATAAAATTGGATTGGTGGACCATCAAAGCTCTGAATATTATTAAACACAAAACTCAAAGGTTCTCCTATTACATATGATTGGAAATGGTTGCAAAATTTTGTAACGTTCCATTCTTGACAAACAACATAAGGTGTTTTATTTGATAATATAATATCAGTAATCTCACATACTCGTAGGTTAGATGCATCAAATTGTGCAGCTTTTGTTAAAATATAACCCTTTTTATATTCTAATCCTTGAAATATAAATAAATCGCTTGATTGAGTTTCTGAACTTGGGTATTCTACCCAAAATTCAAGTTTATTAAAATATGGTTGTAAGGAAATGGAAAATTGGGCACTTTTATGGAAGATCAGCTCTTCTTTGAAAAGATTTTCAGACATTAGGAGGTAAGAATGATTCAATCCTGCTTTAATGGTTAATGTTAATGGAATATTTCTTCTTGAAGTAATATTATGCTCATACAATTTTGACAAATGATGCTGGGCTTCATATCTAAAGCACCACAAATATTTTAGCGAGCCTAATTGTTTTATAATGGTAGGATAGTGAAGCATCAAGTGAAATTTTGGTTTAAGCGTGTCCATTAAACAAACTTTGATAAAGCCTGTGATGATTTTCAATGAGTGAGGATAATTTATCCAAATGTTCTTGCGTAAATACTAGTAAAAGTAGCATATCGAATATTTGAATTAACAATATTAAAAATGTATATACTGGATCGTATAAACTAATTAAGTCGCCAAATATTAGGGGTAATAAATGAACAAAAGTTTTCATTTGTCATGCATTCATTTTAAATGAAGCATCACGAATATGGTTTTTTTCAATAGGAGGACTATTATTTGAAATTTCTGTTTTACCATAATTAAACATTTGTTTTCTATAGTTAAGTGTATCAAGTGCTAGGAATTTTTTTATATACAGGAAATAATTTAGGATTTTAGCCAAGTCGTATTTGCATACACCAATATAAATATCGTGCATGATAATCACATGCAATATTTTTAGTAACGTGAAAATTATTGATTTCATTTATTAAGAAAATTCTTTTACAGTAGATTCGTTGCTTCCTATTATTGAAATATCATTGTTATAATTGTGTATATTTCTAAGTGCCTCAGTTATCTCTATACAATCAACTTGGGTTTGGGTTTTATTCCTAATGCAGATCCTATAAAAATGATTTGCGCTAAAGGATTTAGCGTAACCTAAGACAGCGTTCAATGCCAAATTATCACCGAGTATTTGTGCTACTTAAAAATATATTGTTTACGATCCTTTGTTGGTATTTACTTCTAAGCGATCAGACTGCAATTCATTTATTTGTTGGACTAATGGTCTTAAACATTTGGTCATCCCATATTCTTTAATATCACGGACTCATTATGAATCCTGCTACAAATATATTGTTAATTTTTGATAATTGATGAGTTGGTATTACAGGAAAATTATATAATAAATACCGCATACTGAATTTACTCCAGACTTTGATCCTAATAGATCGTTAATTTCAAAGTCATCTAGATAAAAAAATATTAGCAATACAACTTTGTCAGGTGGAAATTTCATCTCAGCCCAAAATTTTCCATTGATGAAATTAGATATTTTAGTATTCGTTTTCAAAAAAATTAAGTTTGCCAATATTTTATCTAAAATATTTGAATTTTTAAGAAATGTTTTGATCTGAAATTTTAAATCTAACATGCAAATTTCTATTTTATTTTCAGCAAACGTTGGAGCGCTCCTAATAATTATATTAGAAAGTTCTTTTTGGATAACTATTTTTAAAGGTGGCTTGTACACTCCCAAGTTCTCGAGATATTTTAATAGCTTATAATCTGTACTAATTTCCTTAAAGGGATTTAATATACTTTCAATAAATTCTTTAATTTCAGTTTCCGATATATTAGTACTATGATTATCCAAAAAATTAGAAATTGAGACATATATTGGTTTTGTTACAAGTTCAGTAATACCAACTTGTATGTCTGAAATCACTTTCCTAGAGAGTGAAGGATTTGCATGTAATTTTAGTATAAATTGTACCACTGATTTTTCCAGTTCAGGAGAGGCAAATTTAGATTCTATATTGTTTATATCTAATTCGATAGGTTTTTCTAAATTTATTGCAGAATATTCAGCCATTCTTGATTCAGATTTATTTGTTTGAAAAATTGCAGATTGCACATTTTTGGTGTAGTCTTGCTCGTGCTTTAAAATATGCTTTTTAAACGCATAAATATTTTGAAATTTTTGATTGCAATATTCTTGTCTACATTTAAATTTATATATGGCAGGCAGATTGTGAAAAATTTTGAAATGTTTGATGAGATCGGCTGTAATTAAACTAAAATACACATAAAATAATTTAGTCGTGTCATAATAATTTTACTTAACGTGGTTTAGTTTATTGATTAAATTGGTGACCTCAGATAATTTTTCTGAAGACAGACCAAAAAGAAATTCTTCGAAGAATGGCCAAATTAATTTAGATATGTGTGAGTATTTTAATCTATAAACGTAAACTAATTTTATAATGATATCAACACATTTTACAAATGTGCAAACTTTATATTTAATGCTGTCAAAAAAAACGTAGAATTCCTTTATATTTTCTAAGGTAGTACCTACGACTATGATCTTCGGTTGAATATTTTCGTTGTTTTTGCGACATTTTTCTTTTAACAATTCCAATTTTGGTTGTAAACCATTAATTGTAGAAATGTGAATGACAAAATCCGCCTGGGAATCCAAAATGGTTGGTTTATAGGTTTTTGATATACGATTCGGCACCAAAACACTATGAAATAGCATTGCTTTGACGCAATGTTGCGAATCTGTAAACAAAGACTTACTAAAATAGGATATTTAATAAAAATTTGTAATAGTTACTTGTATCCAATGTTTGCTCTTGTAAAGATTTTAGAAGTTGCTTCGATTGTTTATCTTTAATGTCCGACTCGAATATTGGTAAAATTTTCTTGCAAAATGTGTCAGCAAATTTTGTTTATTGGGGTATTGAATCTTAAAATCAATATCAGTCTATAAAAGTAAAATATTATACAAATATATAAACATTAAATTTTAAAACATAGATATTGTGACCTTACCAATTGATAACCATCAGGATCATCAAATCGTGGCCAATCTCTTAGAAGTTCCTGAATAGGCTGCGTCGAGTGTTGAAACACTGGAATCCGAATTGTTTCACACACTTCTGTCCATGGTGAACAATTATTCGATAGCCAACACTTTAGTTCCAGCAATTCATCTAAAAGTAGATCGTATCATTATTATAATTTAATTTTCAACTGTAATTGAAAAGAACAAACCATTTTCTTCTTTTTCTAGTATTTCTATCTGATCTACTTCGTCTTCGTTTTGTGCGTTGACCTTTTCGTGAATATTAGCCCAACGAGAATGGAGCTTGCCTGTTGGATTTTTTTTACCTGCCTTGCGTGCCATATAGTAGGTGGTCTATAGATTAATAAACATTTTATATTATAAATTGTTTTTACATTAAAATTGTAAACTGTTAAGAATATTTATGGAAAACATTGAATACTTACAGATTTTTCGTTGGGAAATAAATGTTCTATTCGTTTTGCCCAATTACTCATGTCCGAGTAACTCATTCTTAATTGTTTCGTTTTGTAGAAATTAGTGATTATGTGACATAAATTTCGTTTATTTTTCGAATCGAGTATATCGTATTTTACATAAAACGACAGAATTAGCTTTCCCTTGTCACATCTCTCTAATAAGTCCTTTAACGGTTGGTTTTGTAATTCAATACTGCTTTGGTCTTGAAAATCGTTCGAACAACTTGCAGAGCTCGATGGTCGGCTAACATTCGAAATTTCACTGGAAATAGTTTCCAACCAATTCAGTATTTTACTGGTGTTGGAAGCGCTTTCTGTTTCTTTGTCGCATTCCATTGGAATATTCTGAAATTATTTGGAAGAAACAAACAAATAACGAAAAAAATTCACAAAAATGATCAATAATTAATAAATACCATAATTTTTCATTCCAACTTACTTTAGATTGCCGCCATTGTTTTAATTTATTTAAAAATAACGCCTTTTCCCCAATGAATATTTTACCAATATCAGCGAAAATTTCATTCACGCCGTCCAGTTCTAAGCATTATAAGTGCTGGATTGTCAATATACCACCTGCTAGTATAATATCACACGTTGGCTGAACAAGGTCCCACGATTGCAATACTTTTGTGACCTCGTCTGTTTCGGCTTGATTAAATTCAAGCGGTTTTATATAGAAAACCGTGATTGGCGTATCATTATTTTCTTGTTGTTCTTCCATTACGTAACGCCACAAAGTAAATTTTACAAATACGTACAAATATGTACGTTTAATTTAATTTTTAATTACAATTATCAAACACAGTATTTTTTTTCACAGCACTTAACACACTACACTGTACATGACAAACTAAACATGGCGTTATTGTAGTTGAAAAGAATGACATATTGACATATGACAATAAAAAAAGCAAAAAGTAACACGATGAAACACGATGTACGATACGATCAGCGAATAAGGAGAATTTACACATTATTTTTTTGTGGTAATATGAAATTCTTCATAATTATATATTTTTATAGGAAATACTTTATATTTTAAGGTGGGAATCTTTTTAATTTTTAATCTGTAAATTCCTCTCGAGTTGATAGGAAATCTGATTAAATATTAAGTGGATATCATTTTAATGTTATATAAATAAATGGAAATCTCACAAAATACAGTAAGACGGAATTCCCTTTAGTTTTTTTTTCTCTGTGTATACTAATAAAAATTACATAATAATATTGGTTATCAATATCATACAGATCATACAAGCGATGGGCAAATCAGCGTTATCATGTCGTTGAGAGAGTACACCTCCAATTGCGAGATCACTGGCATCTGTTGTTATAAAAAATGTTTCTTGAAAATTTGGATATTGTAAGACCGGAGTATTACAGAGAATTTTTCTTTTAATTTTGTAAATCCTTCTTCACAAAATGCTGACCATTCGAATCTACTATTTTTTCTTAGCAAAATTTGTTAGTGGTTTTAATAGACCGGAAAAATTTTGGACATCGATAGTAACCAGCGAGGCCGAGGAAAGATTTTAATTCCTTTGCATTTCGAGGCTTTGGATATTTCATGATGGCTTCGAGTTTCGCTGGGGCTGGCTTAATACCACTATCAGTGATCAAATGACCGAGATATATAATTTCTTTTCGTAAGAAGCAGCATTTTGCAGGGTTTAACTTTAAATTGTAATTTCAAGAATTTTTATTAATTTATCGTTATGCTCCTGCAAATTAGAGCCATACACAGTTATATCATCTAGATACACAAATGATTGGAGACTATTTAAACCATACAAAATAGTGTTCATTAATTTTTGAAATGTAGAAGGCGCATTCTTGAGCCCAAAAGGCATTCTTATAAACTCATAATGGCCTTGGTTCGTACTGAACGCAGTTTTCTCGCGGTCCTCTTGGTGGTAGCCGTTTTTCAAGTCAAGCGTACTAAAATATGATGCTTTACAGAGCTGCTCTAAAACTTCACTAATATTGGGAAGAGGGAAAACTTTACCGATCGTTATCTCGTTGAGCTTCCTAGAATCTATTACTAAACGCCATTTCTTTTCTCTGTCGTTTGATTTTTTAGGAACAACTAAAGCGGGGAAATTCCATGGGCTTTTACTATGTTTTATAATGCCATCTTTCAGCATTTAACTAACTTGCGAATTTATTTCTGCTTTGGACGTTTCCGGTAATCTATATTGCTTTACGCTGATAGGTGATGAATTTGGAAGTAATTTAATCTCATGAAAAATAGCAGAAGTGGTGGTCAATTTATCTCCTTCCAAATAAAATACGTCATTAATATTTCGACAAATTTGAGTAATGGAATGATTTTCTTCATCATTTAAGTGGGTAAAGTTAGGCTCTTGCTCTAACTCGCATAAACGTTTCTCGACAGGATTGTTCCACGAGAAAACGGTGTAAAAATTGTAAGGATCTAGAAAATCTTTAAAAATTATATTTTGATTTACCACAAAACTATGATTATTCGTGTTGAGCACAATAAAATTGGCAAAATTATTAATTACTTTTATTATGCTTCCACAAACAAAGACTCCATTGGATATTTCAAATGGTTGGCAAACATACTCGGACCGTTTGGAAAATCGCCAGGCCAATTTATAATTTTTTCAGACCGTGGTGGAATTTTGAGTGGATCATCCAGCGAAGTTAGTTTTAAAGTAATGTTTCCCGAATTTGAAGGTATTTCCAAGATAGATTGAGGATAATCAATTTTGCATTGGAATTTAGTTAAAAAGTCATTGCCTACAATTCCAGCACACGCAATAGGGAAATTGTCATCAACGATAAAAAAAAAAACGAAAAAAAAAAAAAAAAAAAAACATAATATTAGCTTTGCAAACTGCCATGGTTTGGAGTTTTTCTGAACCGATACCTCTAATAGAACAACTCAGATGAGGATAGCAATCAGTTTTTCCAATAACATATGATCTTTTGACAATGTTGATATCAGCTCCGGTATCTAATATAAAATAATTATCGTGAGTTTTTAATATATCCATCGAAATTGAAACATATTTCGCCTCGCTAGTACATACCGTATTTAAATACACCTCTGTACATAGTGTTTGAGGCCTTTTCAATAGTATTATTTGATGATGGGTACCGAATGAATGAATTTAAACTCGAGAACTGGTACCCCCCGGCAAATTTTCGAGTTTTATCGAGTTTCCCGAATTTGGCTCATTAGTCGAATTTTGAAGCAAATTTGATGATGTGATAATTCTTGCGGCGGAATATGATTGATTTTGCTTGTACTGTCGTTTTCGACACTCCTGAATATAGTGTCCAATATTTTTACAATATGCGCAAATAACCCGAATGTTAGAATTGATGGTTTTGTTTGCTGAAGTGGGATTATTGACGCGATACCGCAGAAAACACACATCACCACTATGACCCATTTTATGACAAACTTGACATTTAATAGATAATTTGTTGCTAGTTGGAGTAATATTGGAAAAATTGGGTTTATTTTGAAGATTAATTTCCTCTTCATATGCTTGGGCTATGGCATCTTTTAGCTTGTCGAACCTACATGCCTTCACGATTAGTTTAATTGAAGGAATCAGACCTTCTTGGAATGCTTTTAATGCAGTTTGTTCGTTTAAGTGTAATATTTCTTCGTTGGATTGTCCGAGTGTATTAAAACAACGTTAATTCAATTCAGTTTGCAATTGTAATATACGATTTGCGTGCGATTGTATATTTTCAGTTTTGGATTGAAAGCTTTGAAGCAGCTCTAACTGTATCTGCGCAGATGAACGGGTCTCTCCAAACTGCCTTTTAAATTCAAATTTTACTTCTTTAAAAGTTTTAAATTCTTTATATTTCAAGACATTGTAAGCTTTCCCAGTTAATCGAGCTTTTACAAGACTAATAAAATTGATCTGTTCTTCGGTTTTAAAGGGCTTTTGAATAATTTCACAACAAGATATAAATCAGTGAAGATTTCTAGGATTACCATCAAATTCTGGTATAACTTTTAAAGCTGGTTCTATATTTAGATCAGTCATTTTTTTGTTTTTAAAATTCGGAGCTTTAATTTATTCAACTAAGTTTGAGTTTTGGTATGACGCATTAACCAGCTAAATTTATGATGTATGAAGTTATTGTTTAATTGAATTTTGGATTGACAAAAACGAAAAGATAAATAAAAAATAAGAAATCGGTGGTTTAGTAAATTCGTTATAAATAATATTTCGCCAAAAACTACAATGATCAATTCGTGGAAAGTTTCGAAATTATGGATTAGACTACTCGGCGAATTGAATAATGTCTAAAATAGCAAAGCAACTTTAAATAAAAATACTGAATAGAATTCACAAATATCACTACTAATAATAATAATAAAATATTAGAAAAATTAGAAAAATGATTTCAAATAATAATTTAACTACGTATTTCCAAGATCCACGTTTACATTTTCTTTTGTATATTTTTTTTTATTTTTTATTAAAAATGTGCTTTTATTATTAATGTATGTTTTTCATCAATATCACAGTTACAGTTTGCATTTACGTAATTATGTAGCGGATTCACAAAATAACTGGCACACAACTGGTTTGCAATGCACAATTTTTGCATTTTTTTTTTTTTTTAATTTGGTTATTATGTTTAGTAAAATTACATGTTCGTTTATTAACATTATGATTTTAATTAAAATATTATTAAGTTTAATATTTTAGCGATCAAATTTGATGATTTTAAGAGTTAAAAACCACAAAGCTAACTGAATTCTTCAGAGATATCCCTCCGCTGCCGCCAATTTGTTTTGAATCCATGGGCTCACTTTGGGTTTAATAATGAAACTCTTAAAATAATTTTTTGTTTTAAAGTTTTAATTAACATATTTATAATTAATTAAATAATACTTATTTAATTTATACTAAGTTTATTATTGTTAATAAAACATTTATTTATATTTTTTTTTTGTAATTTTTTCGGATTATGTTGACTCGTCCAAATCTCGATCAAGAAGAACGTTTTTTTTTATTTTTAATAATGCCACAGTTAAAATTTGTTTTATTGGACAGCTGTTTACTTATACTAATAAAAATTACATAAAAATATTGGTTAACAATATTAAGATCATACTAATAATACAGTAAAACCTCAATTATATAACAGAGCTCGAAATTGAAATCGAGCAAAAATCGATTTTAATTTTAGTGGACAATTGTCGTTCATACATACTCCTCTAATAGTATTATGACAGAATGGGGTACGAAATAAACGATAAACATCCTTTTTTTAGATTCTGGATGCTAGAAAGCTAATTTGAAACCAGCTTAGAAAACCCTAGAATTTCTGAAAATTTACAAATATATATTTTTCAACTTCATGAACAACACGTGACAATCAAAAATTAACCAATATTCATATACCCTTGGTACAATAATACAGAAATATTTTATAATATAATTTCGTTATAGATTTTAAAAATATAAAATTTCGATCCCATTTCTCTAAATTTATTAATTGTCCTTGATTTCCTGGAAAATTATTTAACGAGCGCGCAAAAATAAAAAATCCAATCCCAATTCTCTAATCTAAAATTTATAATTTCTTTTCAAACTCTGTAATTAAATTCCTTCCATTCCTATATTACATTCTAAAAAAAAAAAAAAAAAAAAAAGCAAAAATCAACCGTAATAAAAAGCATAATAAAATTTGATTGAATTAAATTAGATTTTCCTTAAATTTAAGATAAAAAAAGAAGAAAAACGAATTACAAATTTTATAAGAAAAAATCAAAAAATCAACAACATTTTTGCCTCTCCCTCTCTCTCTCTCTCACTCTCTTGGGAAAATGATAGATTATGTTTTATTCTACGTAGTACTGAAATCCCGTCCCTATCCGCACACCGATATCAACAACCAAACCAACAACAATCAAAAGCACACACAAAACTAAATATCTCTGTATACATATATATAGATGTACAATAGATAATGGAAAATTCATCCATTTTCATTAAATTTATGCTCTATCCGCCTCGTGTATAGTCCTTGTTGGGAGTTGATGTGCGGCGTCTAGTTAGAGGAAGAGTCAAATTCAGATCAAATTGACAAAGAAGGTGGTTTTGTTAATATAGAAATCAATTTAGTTTTCTTGTTATACACAATTATATAGGTTTTGTTTTAATGATTTTTATGTTTTACATTAATTGATCCCTTTTTTTATGTTTTATGTTGTTTTATACACGGATAAAATTCGATTATATCCTTTTTCGATATTTCCATTTGGGTAACCATAAATTAGGTTTGAAATGAGATATCACATGATATAAAGTAGAAATTATTTGTCTGTGGGGAGGGAGGGGGTTTCATCCCGCCGATATACGCGTGCATATCTATTTATGTGTGTGTGTACGATGTACGAGCATAAATCAATCAGAACTTTTTGTTTTTTTATTTATTTACAAAAATTATGTATCTCCAATCAATTTTATTTATTTTTAAATAATTAAATTATTTTTTTAATTTTAATAAAACAACAAAATTATATTCAACCATTTAAACATTTTGTTGTTTTTGGTTTAAAATAGAAAAATTCAAAATTTAATTTTTCCTTTTTTAAAATACTCGTAGCTATATAAAATAATTTGAGGTTATTTCTGTTGAAAATGTAAACAATCAGTGTATCGATTTTGGTCGCAAAATGAGGATTGAGGATTGAGGATGTTGTATATGTACACGGCGTATAATATACATTTTGCTATTGTGTGACGTCAAATATTTTTATTGTATTAGTGTGTTTTCTCAAGATGGTAAGTATCAAAAATAAGCTAAGCGGGTGAAATCGGTTCAACTTTTTTGTTGCTTCCGCTCGCCTTGAGTTATTTTTCCCTACCTTTTAACATGAGGAATTCATGTTTTTCTATCTATTGTTGTTGTAAACGAGACATTCATTTTACTTCGTTACCAAAAATCCAAAACAATATACGCAATCCATTGCTCGTAGTGATCTTCAATGTAAAAAACAAAAAGCAGCATAAATAAATGGTTTTTAATTTTTACATTCTTTGTCGACCACATTCATAATATTTTTAACTTTTTTTTTTTTTTTTTTTTTGAGTTAGTGAGAATAAACATTTGAAAAATCAAAAAAAAAAACAATTCAGTGTTATCTCATGCGCACGAAAGGAATGTTGTACATATTTTTATTTCCAGTAATTTTCTGCAAAATTTAAAACTAATAAAATTGTTAATTAAATAACGATTTAAAGATAAATAAAAATTAGCTAAAAATGGAAAATAAGTTAGAACAATATTTATAAACTATAATTTTATTAATAATTTTAAATGATGAAAAGACACACGACGTACATCCACCCTTTCCTGCGCGTCAATTAACACTAAGTCAAAATCACTAATTTACTTCTTATATTTTCCACTTTATATTTTATATCTCTCTTTTTCGTGTCATTTTATATCTCTTATTTGCATCATGTTAAACAAAAGACTTAAAAAAACGCCCATTAGACTCTGTCAAATGTGCGTATTTTTTAGTTTTTTGTTTAATATAACATGGCAATAGGTTTTTTTGTTTAACATCGAAGAGGGATAATGTGAAAAATGTAAGAAGTAAATTAGTGATTTTAACTTTTAGTGTTAATCCAAGCGCAGGAAAGGGAGTATGTACGTCGTGTAATTTTTCTAACTTAAAATTATTAATAAAATTATAGTTAATAAATATTTTTCTGACTTATTTGCCATTTTTAATTAATATTTATTTATCTTTAAATCATTCTTCAATTAACCATTTTATTAGTTTTAAATTTTGCAGAAAATTACTGGAAATAAAAATATGTGCAACCTTTCGTACGCATGAGATGACACTGAATTGTTTTTTTTTATATTTCAAATGTTTATTCTCTGTTTTTCTCTATTCTTTGAACACCAATACAATTTACCAATACTATTGCCTTCCGGTAATTCTCAACTCAATCCTCAAATTGCGACCAAAATCGCTGTCCAGGTTTTTATTTGGTACTACCTGTAAAAACAAATGTATAAACGTGATTAGTAGGTAATTAAAATAACATAAATTATACAATTTCCAAAAATTTATCTCTTTTCCTATTAGTTCCTGTATAGATAAATAGATGATGAGCTTGTTATGTACAATGTTATCAGAAATAAATAACAAAACAAAACAAAATGTTGTTATCGTTTTTGAAGATGATTAATTCCGAAATAATTTGTAACAGAATTGATGTGGATTTGAATATTGTGCTTTTGTGAATGAAATGGATTCCGGCCATTTTGTTCTGATTGTCAATTAAAAATATAAAATGCTTGACAAATATTTAATACAATATTATGTCTATTATGTACAAAATTTATTTTTATTGATAACAACACAAAAAAATAAATCACAATTTTTATTTTTATTTTATTTATAAAATATTTATAAATAAATAAAATAAATTTGTTGTTATTTATTTATTTATAGCTTTAATTGGAGAGACAAACAAATATTTGGTTAGAAATTAAATTTTTTTATTTTAAAATTTTGCTTCGAGCATGTTGTTGAGGGTGTGGTGGAAATTCATATTTTGGACCAGCCTTAATAATTAAATGAAGCTAGAAGCTTTAATAGTTTGCATATTAGAGAATTTTGAATACTTGGAAAAATGTCATAAAATAGCTGGAAGCTTTCAGGTTTCTTCAAATAATAAGTGCAATTACGAATAAATTCGATAAATTTGACAATTATTTAAAAATAATTGCTTTTTCGGATATATATATATATATATATATATATATATATATATATACATATATATATATATATATATATATATATATATATATATATATATATGTATATATATATATATATAATATATATATATATATATATATATATATATATATACATTTATATATCTATCATATTATTTGTTGGACGTTTACGAGAACATAAAAAAAAATGTATTTAATTTATTTTATTACAATTTATTCGTTTCTTACATAATTTTATGTGTTACACGTTTAATCTCTAAATTACAACTGTCTAACTTTATTTTATGTTCCTAACTATTTTAAAATATGCTAACTTAGCTAAATGATGGAAATATTCCATACGCTTGGTCACGTAGTGTTTGCTCGGCGCTTTCAAGTTCAGCTCAGGTTTTTTCTACTTGTTTGTTTTATGATGACGTTTGCATTTAAAACGTGGGAACGTTATATTGGAATGTTGCTTAGACTAATTCGAAAATGTAACTATATATAGTATATACATTTATATATATGAGTAATTTCATTTTATAACAGCAAAATTTTTGGAAATTTGAACTTCATGATTTTTGGTTTGTTTAATTTTTGGTGTACGTGTAATAGTTAATAAAATAAAAAACACATATTTTTTATTTTTTTGACATAGGGTGTGTATTGCGCACAGGATGGTCCCAAAGTTTTGCACAAATATTGAAAAACGCCATTTGGAGTAAATTTCAAAGGCAAATTTATGAATTAAAAAATTAATCGATTTTAAAATTTTTTTTTTGCGTTAATTAGAGTGAATATCGAAATTATAAATTCTTATAAAATCATAATCAAAATTAAATTTTTTTGATCCGATATATAACGGTAAAATATTAAATGAGATATTAAACTAAATATACCATAATTTTTTTTTATTTTTTTTTTGCTCAAAATAAAGCTTAACTAATTAGCTTTTACATACTCAAATATGGCACTAGCGTTATTTTTTTGTTTTTAAACTACACTAATTCAAATGTAAGGCATTCTTAGTAAATACTCAACGTAAGTAAAATATGAATGAATCTCGTTTCAAGAAAGTTTTTGATTTCACTTCTTCGCTATTTGCGAGGTTAGACGGGAGAATAAGGATAAAAACAATAAAATTGTATGGTTCAATTTATAACTAACGATTTGTGAAATTGAAAATGATTTAAACACTAACGATTTGTGAATTTGAAAATGATTTAGTTACACATTTATTTTTTGCCTTAGGTGTAAAACAATGATAATTGTGGGTTCCCTTTATAGTAATTGCACTTTAATAACGACATTTAAAGTGTAATTTGACTTCATCATACTCTGCTTTCGTTGTATATTCAAAATGCATTGATGATTTCAATGACATACTCCATTCGTATAGCTGTTGTGGAGTTTGAATTAATCCCTTTGTTAAACTGTAGCGATATGCACCTCTTTTAAATGTTCCACCAACACCATCACACGCCCCTTTGCCGTGACTGGTAGCATGAAAATGCCTCTCAGCTGCGATGTTAAAATCTTCTTCATGATTTCTTAGATTAATTAAATTATTTTTATTTTTATATTGTGTTATAGCTCCCTCAGACATATATAAAATCTTTTTGATGTTCGATGTTATTACTTTTGTTATAAATTGAATCATTTTAGTTTTGAAGAGATGTACTGCGAAGCTATCGTATTCCATACAATTAGAAATAATAATGAAAGTAGAATATTTCACTGAACTGCTCTCAGGATCCTTGTAATAAATAACGAACGGATGAATGGTCGCTTATGCATTATTCCAGTGATAACCTTGCACTGAATCTTGTACGATAAAAGCATAATTTTCCGCAAAATCATATTGTACAAGCAGATCCCCTTCTTGTAAGATTCTTTTTTTTGTTTAAGAAATTTTGATTGCTCTTTCGATATAAAATGATGAGGTATTAACTTGGTTAAATTATGAATAAATGTTTCTATAAACATTGTCATTTGGTCTTCTAATGTAACCAAACTGCATCTTTGAACGGTAATCCATTGTTTATACTTAATTGTAATATTCTTGTATTTGTTCATCACCACACATAACGAATGAAATCAAATCTTTGTAATATTTAAACGGGAATTATTTACTGTCTCGGGGGTGAACTGCTTTTATAGTGCGTTCGATCATCAGCTTCATGTTTTGGTGCATAAGACAAACACAAACATTATGTTGACTGCTAGAACTAAATTGTATACAGTGATTAGGACGTAGTTGTGTGAACTTTGTAAATCCTATTTTAACTTCAGGGTGACGAGATTTAAACTCGATGTAGGCCTCGTTTAGAGAACATAGTAGTACCCTCTTCTGAGTATTCTGAAGAACATCCTGCCTCCCCAGCATCATTCCACTTATTTCATCATCCTCAAAAACAAATTCTACTAAGCTCCGTGCAGTATCTGATATCTTATTTTTATGAATACTGCTTTTAGTTATTCAAGAGAACGTACAATTATGTCTTTGAAGATCCTTGCAGTGATCAATTAAATAACGGGTAGCACCTTCTTTAAAATAATTTTGAATTTCGTGATGTTTCATCTGCTTTGGTAGTAATATTAATAATTTCTTCTTGTCTTCATAATATCCTTCATCGAACTGGTATTTGAAATTATTCATAATCTCTTCATAATACGAAATCTTCTTTTCCTTTTCGGAGCACGTTGGTTCCTCGTCGCAATTTAACTGCTTATAAATCGCTGTACAAATTTCACTTGATTCTCGTTTAAGACATCCGGCCCTCTCACATAATTTTCTAATTATTGGTGAGAACTGCTCCATCACATGAGGTTGCACATGTTGGTTAATACTTTCAATGATTTCAAGCCGTTATACTTTCCTTAATTCTGAATCTACTAAATTAAAATCTGCTGAGCTGCTTCCAGCAATCGGATATTCGATCGTTTCTTCGTTTTTATCTGCAGTGTTTGTTGAATCCAATTTTATTTTCCTTAGGTGTATGTAACACCTATTACAAATGTATAATTTATAATTTAATTCTCGAGCTGGATTCAAATACATAATCCTTTCTCTAGCGTACCCATTAACAGCTCTCAACTTATTGATGCACTTTGCACTTACAAATGGTTTACAGCAACGATAATATGAAGACATTATCAAGAATACACTCCTCTAAGTTAAAATTTTAATTAAAAACTCCGAAACAATTTTGTCAGATATTCACAACTAATATTTTTTTTATTACTCACTTGTTTTATACCTAAGGCAAACAATAAATTTGTAACTAAATCATTTTGAAATTCATAAATTGTTAGTGAACATTACATTTCAAATTTAATTTTTAAATTGAACCATACATTTTTATTGTATTTATCCTTATTCTACTGTCTAACCCTTTTGCCAATTTTGCTTTGTTTTTGTTCGAAATGGTCGCAAATTGCGAAGAAGCGAAAACAAAACTTTCTTGAAACGAGATTCATTCATATTTTACTTACGTTGAGTATTTATTAAGAATGCATTACGTTTGAATTAATGTAGTTTAAAAAAAAAAAATAACGCTAATGCCATATTTGAGTATGTAAAAGCTAATTAGTTAAGCTTTATTTTGAGCAAAAAAAAAAAATAATGATATATTTAGTTTAATATCTCATTTAATGTTTTACCGTTATATATCGGATCAAAAAAATTTAATTTTGATTATAACTTTAAAAGAATTTATAATTTCGATATTCACTCAACTCACTTAAAATCGATTAATTTTTTAATTCATAAATTTGCCTTTGAAATTTACTCCAAATTTCGTTTTTCAATATTTTTGCAAAACTTTGGAACCATCCTGTGCGCAATACACACCCTATATCAAAAAAATAAAAAATATGTGTTTTTTTTGTTTTTTAACTACTACACGTACACCAAAAACTAAACAAATCGAAAATCATGAAGTTCAGTCACTGCTGCTCAAAAATGAAATTACTCATATATATGGTGAAAAATACGTCAAATCAAAAATTTGGTATATGGGACCGGAAGTCGTGTTTAAATTTTTTATATTTTATGTTTTCAATTGGTAGTACTAGTTAAAAAAAACATTTTGTAGAAAATAATTTTTTGTTGTTGTTGGCGTTGTTTAAAATACAGGGTGTCAAATTTTGAGAAAAATGATAAACATGATGTTGTGTTTATGGCTATAGAAGCAAAAATAAATATCCGATATTTATGATATAGGGCTCGTTTTAAAGGTAAGTTACTACGGATAAATAAAAAAATATAAAAATGGTTAGTTCTTTAATTTCTTCATTTTCAAATTTCCCGCGAAAATTTTATTTTTGAATTTTCTCAATGATCGTCCAATTTTTTTTTTTTTTTTTTTTTTTAAATTTTACGTCCTTTAATTCTATTGAACATACTAAAAACTTGCGCTAGCAAAATCTTTGGTTTTCGTGCAAAATACGTTTAAGTATGACGGTTTACCAGTTTTTGGAATACAAAATCAAATTGTTATATGTTATTTTCAATTTTTAACTAATTTACGCTCGACCTGATAATGTAATTGTTTAAAATTATTTCGTCGATCTTTAGTATATTCTTACTTCTAAAAGAAAATTAAAAAACAAAGAGGAAACAATTTGTAACAGTCCGTTCATAAACTACGTCAAGTTATATTGGGCCATTCTTAACTCCGTTTCTCTCACTCCTTCATCACAAGTCCTCACAAAACTGAATATGTGAGCAATGATTTAATCATTTAAGAACCCGAAGTAAGTGGTATATTAAAGAAATACGCCTCTAATGATATACCTGCAAATTATTGTATTATGTCATATGTAATATCCCGTAACAGTAACTTCTTATAATTACATGATGTCATCTTTTATGAAATTCTCCCTGCCCCAGCCTAAACGTGACGACAATCAATACTCCTTCCCCAAACAAAGGCGTAACGTAGTTTAGGGATAGCCCATAAAACTATTGGTAAAAAAATTAATTTTGGTATGGGTCATTTATTTTGTTAGTTCCAACCCTAAAAATGCGTCCCAAAATATTACGTTCAGGTACATAAACCGTAACGTAATCTTTTGGAACAAAATGACGCATATTTAAAAATTTAATTATAAAAGATGGGGTAGGTAGGCCTGTAAAACAACATAAAATATAACCAGTGGTTTTTGTTAACATTTTTTGGTATAAATTAGTGTTTAAATTAATATTTTAGTTAGTTTAACTTGTGAAGTTTTATTTAAATCATTTGGTTATTTAAATAACTTCAAAATTATTTGAAATAATAAGTGTAATAATGGTTGGGTACAATAATTGTTATAAGCCGTTTCCTGAGATGAAATGTTCTAAAAGTTTAAGAAATGTTAATGATTATATTAAAATTCGTTTGCCGCGCTCGATTCATGTAACTGAAAATTCATCGTGTTATTACCGGGTGTACATCATGTTATTACCGGGTGGCTAATAAACGTCAAAAAGTTGAAAACGAGGTATCACCGGTTAATAATTCATTAAATTCACCTGTTACTCCGGAGACATCAACAGTCAATGACGAGAATATTTCGAGTATGAGTAAAAGTGAGGAATGCCAATCAAAAAGATTATGTAACATGTAAATTTTAACCGTATAAATATCATTAAATTTCTATCCTTGTTTTGTATTACATTTTTTTACTGTCAATATTTTTTGTTTTAAATTTAATTTTGAATCACAAAAACGAGTGAAAAAATTAACCTCTAAAAATTAAATAAAATCGAGTTTTTGTAAGAGGACCAAAAATCTACCATTCGATTTTTGAAATTTTCAAAATAGGTAGAGTCATACTTAAACGTATTTTGCACGAAAACGAAAAATTTTGCTATCGCAAGTTTTAGTATGTTCAATAGAATTAAAGGACGTAAAATTTAAAAAAAAAAAAAAAAAAAAATTGGACGATCATTGAGGAAATTCAAAAATAAAATTTTGGCGGGAAATTTGAAAATGAAGAAATAAAAGAGCTTACCATTTTTATATTTTTTTATTATTCCGTATTAACTTACCTTTAAAACGAGCCCTATATCATAAATATCGGATATTTATTTTTCATTTTACAGCCATAAACACCACACCATGTTCATCATTTTTCTCAAAATTTGACACCCTGTATTTTAAACACAACAACAAAAAATCACGTTCTACAAAATTTTTTTTTTAATCAAGACTACAAATTCAAAATATAAAAATCATAAAATTAAAACATGACTTCCATGAATTTGTGATTTGACGTATTTTTCACCATATATATATGTATATATACATATATATAAATAAATATATATATATATATATATATATATATATATATATATATATATATATATATATATATATATATATATATATATATATATATATATGAGCGTTGACTGCTTTGTTCTAACAGTGACTACCCTTACGACGCCGTCGGTTCCGGGATGCACATCAATTACTCTAGCTAGTGGCCAACAACCGGTTGGATTGTTATCATCTTTGACTAATACCACATCATTGATTCGAAGATTGCGTTTTTTAAATTTGGCGGTTGTCCTCTGTTGTAACGTCTGCAAATATTCTCTTGAGTACTGCCTCCAATATGACTGAACCAATTGTTAAACATGATTGCATCGTGTCAATCTGGAAGTTGGTACTCACGTATAATTGGTATCAGGTATCAGCGACCTTGTCCCGATGGTTAAAAAATGTGCGGGGACTAGGTCATCTATGTTGGATGGATCTTCGTTGTTTATGTGGCACACTGTGTTCAGGGAGTTCAGTATACATTCAATTTGCGCCAATACCGTAGACGTTTCCTCGAATGTTAAGTGTGAATTACCAACAACTTTTACCAGGTGTGCTTTTATTGACCGAACTGCACGTTCCCAAATGCCTTCAAAATTTGGTGCCATCGGTGGAATGAATGACCACTTTATTTGATTTTCTGTTGCGTATTGGTGCATTGCATTCTTGTACTCGTCTGTGTGTAATATTCTGTAAATATCAGATAATAAACGATTAGCTTCGAGAAAATTGGATCCATTATCGGATAAAATTTCATTAGGTACTCCTCTTCGTGACGTGGACCTCCTCAGAGCACGGGCCCATGAATGTAGCTGTCGTCATATCACCGGCTACCTCAATATGAAGAGCTTTTGTGCAAGGGCATACAAAAATGATAATATAACCTTTGGTTAGTTTAGAGCATTTACCATGCTTGGACGCGAGCATTGTGGGCCCGGCGTAGTCCACTCAAGTTTTGGAAAATGGTCGAGACGGAATAACTCGTTGATTTGGTAAGTTTGCCATTAATTGCGAAGATGTGTGACTTTAATGACGGAAACAGGTAACGCATTTTCGGTAAACAATTCGTGCTGCTTGACGTACCCCCATAATCCAGTATTTCAATCGGCACAAGGATACAAGCAGCGATGATCCTGGGTGTAGATACTTTGCATGTAGATACTTCAGAATCATGATGGATATCTTATGACCTTTCGGAATGATCAGCGGATGCTTTGTGGCATAGGAACAACTTGTGTTTTCTAAACGGCCCCCAACTCTTAACAGGCCTTTCGGGTCGAAGGACGGAGATAATGTTGGTAATGCTGATTTAGATTTTAACTGCTTGTTGGTTGTTAAACTGCTTATTTCGGAAGCTAACTCAACTTGTTATGCTCGTCTTATTATTGCGGTTTCGGCTTCGTTCAGTTCTTCTGTAGTTAATCTTCCGATTTGCTTAGCTTTTGAATTTCGAAGGTTAAACTTATATTATATCTTAAGATGATAGAAAATACTCTTACCAGCTTCGTCCATTTTGAAATCTTTTCTACTCGTTCGACAGTTAACGACTCGTTCGACTTGGCTTAACACCTCTTGTAGCTAAATGGGAAGGGTTGTCCCCACTGCTCACATGCCTCCAAACAGCATTCGGTATTAATTTATGTATTTCCGCTGTGCTGTTTGCAACGTAGACCTTCCACTTCTTTGGAGGACCCGACTTCAGCCATGACAAAACCACCGTAGAGTCAGTCCATAGGTATATAGTGTGAGCTCGAATGATTGACAGACGTTGGTTACAAGCTTTGCTAACAAATGTGCTCCACACAGCTCCCATCGAGGAAGGCTTACGGATTGGATTGGTGCCACTTTACTTTGGCTGGTTACCGGATTTGATGTCATCTTGTTGTTGGATGTTATTCTCAAATAGACACACGCGGCGTATGCGAGCTCGCTTACGTCGCTGAACCTATGTACTCCAATGCAGCTTGAATTTGGATTTGCTTAATTTCTTCGAAACATGAATTAATATCTCTCCAGTGATTTCGCAGTTCTTGTGGTAATTCCTCGTCCCAAGACACCTTAGTTAACCATAAATTTTGAATTAGTAACTTTATTTGTCTTGATTACAAACGGTGATATCTAACCCAACGGGTCGAATATTCTGGAAATTATTGACAGGATAGTACTTTTGATGCAGCCCTTTTCCGTTGGAACGTTAACATTAAAATGAAAATGATCATTGACAGGATTCCATAATAGTCCCAATATTTGAATGATTTTGAATCTTCAGAAAATTAAATGGATTGAGTATGGTCTCCCAACTGTTGACAATTCAATTTCCTTACATGAATAATAAATCGGCTTTCAATTGTGCGGCTCCCCTTTCATCGTCGGCACCAACAAGACGGTCGTCAACGTAAACATTTTGTTTAATTGTCTTGGCCACCTCAGGAAATTCTGCTTCATTTTCTTCAGCCACTAATAGCAATGCTCTCGTAGATAAAGACGATGCTGCTGATGTGCCATACGTAACAGTTTTGAGATCGAAATGATCAATTGGCTTATCTTTAGATGTTCTCCACAGCATGCGTTGATATTTGGTTTGGCTAGGCTCTATCAGGATCTGTCTGTATATCTTTTCGATGTCGGCAGATAATGATACGGGAAACCTTCTGAATCGTAAGAGAACTGTCCACAACGTTGGTTGAACAGTCGGACCGATTAGTAATTTATCATTGAGAGGTAACCCGCTGGAAGATCGTCATGACCCATCAAAGACAACTCTAAAATTTGTCGTTTCGCTGCTATGCTTCCAAATGCCGTGGTAAATAACATATTTCCTCTTGTGGTATGTTTAGATCTCGGTATTACAATTTGACCATATGCCCAGTGATTCGTACTCTTGTAAAAATTCATGAGACATTCGCCCAAAGATAGGATTTGATGCCATTTTACGCTCCATGGCAAGCAGTCTGCATTTTGCTGATAAAAAAGTATCGCCTAACAATGGAACTTTGGATTGAAATGGAAGTTGCACAATGAACCTTCCTGAATCATCGCGTTTCGTCGTTATCCTAAAATGTTCCTCACATTTAAGTTCATCTTCGGTCCATGTATTCTCTGAGATAATTCCCTCCTGCTCCCAAAATCTTTTGAGTGTGACATCTAAGTTTAAATAGTCTCTTGCGCTATTAGTGAATCTGGCGAAAAAGTTAATTGACCTTGCCTCATAATATTAGAAAACTGGTCAGCGCTGATGAGAATGTCGATGGTTTTCTTATTGAAATATGTCAGATCTGCCAACTGTAAATGCTCAAGTTTTTCACCGTTTTCAATTCGACGCCGACCATATTGGGATGTAGTGGTTATGTAATTAACGATGAATGCATTTAATCGCAGCTCGAACGAATGATTATATTTAGATATGATGTCAATTGTCGTTTTGCCTTCGACTCTCGTATTTGAAGTTGCAAGTCCGCTAACAATAATAAGCGCGTTTTTTTATTCGCTCCGGATAGCTGCTATCGAGAGCCGTCATTTTTATACGCCTAAATTTAAATTTGACGCGCTATTTATTGGTAAACTAAACTTATTTAACATCAAACTATCATTTTTAATTCAATTGTTTAGCGAAAACTTGATATAAAAAATATTTGGCTCTACCTATTTATACGGAGCGCTATCCGGAGCCACTTTTCATATGACGGCTCTCGATAGCAGCTATCCGGAGCGAATAAAAAAACACTACAAATATTAATTTTTTGACACGATAGCTGTAACTTTTTCATGCACGAATCGGATATAAATGATATCTGCGAACCTGAGTCCAATAACACGCTACATTCGTGTAAACGCCCAAATCGATCACGCGTATTAACTACGGCTGTGCGGGTAATATCGCAAAACTCGTACATGATAAATTAGAAATGGTGCAACTTAAGCTTAAATTAGAAATTTGTCCGATCTAATCTAACTTGTTGTCATTGACTGAATGTAGTAAACTTAATACATTTGATACGGTACTCTTATTGCTTGATTTTTCAGCTTAAGTAAACTTAGCTTCTTCCAATACAACGTGTAATGTGCTGTGATGTCTGCGACACATTTTATATACGAACGTCGGAAGCATGCGTTTAGTTTGAGTACTTCGTCTCGTTTGTCCTTCGGCTCAAGCTTTAAAAATCTCTCACATTTGAATAATCTGTGCGGCTGGTCGCATAATGAACATGGCTTTGTTTAACTGTTGCAATATTTTTGGCCATGTGAAACGATATTGTGTGATCTAACTGTCGGTAACTTATTTTGATTTGATTTGAGGGGTTCACATGGTTCCAAACCATCACATCGATTTTCAATAAGCTTAAGAAAGTCTTTGAAAGATGAGTGGAAGATTGATTCAGAAAACTTTGATTTAGTGAGGATGATAGTGTACTGGTAAATTTGATTAAATTGATCCAACATTGTAACATCAGGTTTGATGATGAAAGACCAACATATTTTTGGACGCTATTCGACGATTGTTTTGGTTGTAGCAAAAGTTAACTACTCCATCTCATTAGTTTTATGTCAAATCATCTGACGACCCGGCAGATTCTGGATCTTGGGGTATCGTAGCTAGTCAATTAATCCTACATAATTTATGGTGGGACGATCCTCAGAAAGTCAAGTCCTCAGAAAGGAAGCAACCCAGCTAGTGCCATTAATATTAGAAGATAAACCAGATCAATTGGAAATAAAACAACACATATTGGGTGCCACTACGCTTAACGTAGACAACCCTATTGATCAATTATCTTAAAATTCTCAAATGTTAATACCATCAATCCAACGATAAAACTTCCGCGTCAGAAGAAATAAAACATTACACGCAAATTCTGATCAAAATAGCGCAGAGACAACATTTCAAAAACGAAATTCGGGGTCTTATAAAACAGAAGGGAATAGTAAATACAAGTAAGATTAAATCCTTGTCTCCATTCCTATGTGATGATGGTTTACGAGTCGGTGGTCGAGTTCAAAACACAACAACCTGGACCTATTGTGAGAAACATCGAGTTATCATCCCAAAAAAACACATGAACAAACAATGCATGGAGGAACACAACTAATTTTGGCTCACCTCCGCACCCGATACTGGGTCATACACCAGTAATTTACCAGCCGTACGTGTCACGCCTGGAATACCATTTTTAAGAACCGGTGTCGATTATGCGGGATCACTTCTGATTCTTACAACTAAGGGAAGAGGTCACAAGGCTCACAAAGGATATTTGGCACAATCTTTCTTTGCATGACAACAAAAGTCGTACACATTGAGCCAGCCAGCAATTTAACCACCGAAGCATTCATCGTAGCCTATAAAAGATGTACTGCACGTAGAGGATTATGCGGGGATCTCGAAAGAAATTGCCAAACTATTGGCATACGATGGAACAACATGGCCTTTCATACCAGCCTCACCCCATTTTGGAGGACTTTTGGAGGCGGCAGTCAAAGAACAAAAAAACATTTAGTGAAAGTCATTGGAGAGGCAACTTTGCCTTTCGAAGAACTATCAACGGTCACCTCATAAGTAGAAGCTCGCTTAATTTCAAGACCTCTGACACCAATGACATCTGATGCCTCAGACATCACCTTTTTAACCCACTTCTTAATCGGTGCATTTTTACGATCAATCCCACAAGAGGCTATAGCAGATACAAATATTCACGGCATTTCACGATGGAGACTGGTTGAAAAAATAAAACAGAATTTCTGGAAAAGATAGCACTCCGAATATTTATGTCAAATTCAACATAGAAGAAAATGGTCATCTGAAGAACTAAACATGAAAGTTGGTGACCTAGTGCTCCTCAAGGACAACAAGGTGTGGTGGAAGTACAGGTGTGATGGAAGAACATTCAGACGTAGACCAAAAAATTCGAGTGGTTTCACTTCGTGACACGCGAAGGATCATACTATCGCCACTACCCTTAGAATCTGACAACGAGATTATCATCGCAAAAACACAATCATCAGTCAACCAACAACTACAACCAATAGCTCCGTTATGTGTTCAACCTCATAGAGAAGTTAAACAACAAAGATTGCACGACATCAAAACAGTAGTCAAGAAATTAAGAACTTTGCGATATTGATACTCGGAATGATCCAAATGCTTTTATCCCCTGCTGCGTCGTTAAGCACAATATAGCCTCTGCCATCTAATACAAGAATTTATTTTCACAACTCCGTAACTGTTAACTTAATGTCATTACAGATCCTTAGAACACTATATCAAGCCGGTTAGAGTTTTGTGATATTCTGATAAACAACTGAATGAACAAATGCAGGAAATTACCTCACAAAATGGTCTTCTTACATCAACTAGAAGAAGGCGAGGAAGAAGAAAGCGGGAAGAGAGATTGAGAATACAATAGGATACATACTAGAAGACGCATTTGGCCTCTATAATCAAAGAGATGCCTCCCACTTAGAACTACAGGTTGAAAAAGCAGAAATCAATGAAGAATATTTATTAGAACTCATCAAGAACCAAACATCCATCATAAATGAAACCAAAAACATATTCAAACACGAAAAAGAATTGAACAATAAGAATTTCCGTGCTCTCGACAAAAAAATTGGCAGAGTATCCGCAGATAGTGATCATTACAAAAGCGTGCAGACTATCGCAACCTTCACAATTCAAATAATATTGGTCATGAGGCGGATAACCGAAAAGCGGAAAATTAGGGGCGAGATGCAAACGGGATTTTTCATCATCTGATTACAATCGGTGATAAATATGAACACATCTATGACCCCCTGTTTGGTTTGATAAGGTTGGTTTTAAATATGTTTCCGTAGAATCTCAAACTATTCACTGCGTTGTAATTCACTTTATAAATAAAACTCAAATTCTTAACGATCGCAATGATAATCATCATAATTAGAAGATTTATTGGGTTTATATACAATTTTTCAATACCGAATTATCTGATCAGATGTCAAGAAACTCCTAAATTTTATTGATGATAATATAAATTCAAACTTGCGCGTATAAAATGATCTATAGTACAATTGATTTATTTCGAATTTATATTATGCCATCTATACTACAAAAAAATTAAAATATAATTATGGCATTTGTACGTTTTCAAAGGGTCAATTATATAAACTAAAAAATGTAGTAGTTGTTTTTGTTTTGATTGTGTCATGCACACAGACAATAATGAATACAACACAACATTCACCTTTAATTAAATAATGAATGCTGACCTACCTCAACATACTCCACCCCGTTAACGGTCCGTTAACCATCTATTGACAGTTTGCAAACTTTTGTAATCGGTCGCTTTAGTGTGGATGTAGCTGTCTTTAGTGACACAACGCGAACAATGTTGTTTTCATCAGGATAAGTGGCTGTTACTCTAGCAAGGGCCCATTTGCATGTAGGCAAATTTTCTTCCTTTACTATCACTATATCACCGATTTAAAGGTTTTCATTTGGAGGTTTCCATTTGCTACATTGCTGCAATGTGTTCAGCTATTCGTTCGAAAATCTTTTCCAAAAGTTTTGAATTCGATGTTGCAACTGTTGGCTTATTTCTAATCTCGTTTCAGGAATACTCGTAATATCCTCTTCAGGCAACAAACCACTTGCTAATCCAATTAGAAAATGTGATGGTGTGAGTGCTTCATAAGATGAATCTTCCTTTGATACAGCACATAGTGGCCTTGAATTGAGAATGGATTCTATTTGACATAATAAAGTGCTCATCTCTTCAAACGTTAAGTTGGCTCCATTGGTAGTTTTAATTAAAAGCGTTTTTACCGATTTGACCGCGGCCTCCCATAATCCACCAAAATGTGACGCAGCTCGTGGGATGATGTGCCAATGGATTCGATTTTCATTCATGAACTCCGCAACAATCTTTAAGTGCTCCTTAGAATTTACTATGTAGTAGATATCTTTTAGTTGTCGATGAGCTCCTACGAAAGCAGTACCATTATCGCTATACATATCACTAGGTACACCTCTTCTGGAAGTAAGACGCTTTAATGTTGCTATGAACGCTTCCGACGTTAAATTGCTAACCACCATTTCTATTTGTATTGCTTTAGTCACCATGCATATGAATATGGCAATATATCCTTTTGTCAGTTTTGCACCTCTTCCTCTTTTCGAAGCTAGCTGAATGGGTCCTGCGTAATCTACACCACATATGTTGAATGGCCTTGCTAATGATATGCGTGCCTTTGGTAGACTGCCCATGATTTGATGTGGGGTCTCTGTCTTGTGTTTCATACACCTGACACATTTTCATAATTGTTCTCGTATTTTGTTGCGGCTACCTACAATTCAAAACTTTTGTTTGATGAGATGGGATGTTAATGAAGGGCCAGCATGCAGGTATTTTTGATGGAAAAGGGAGATTATCAATTTGCTTACGGAATTTGGCAAAACTATTGGGTGCTTCTTATCATACTGACCTATAACATTTTGGAGTCGACCTCCAACTCTCAATATTCACTTTTCATCAAGAAAGAAGGTCAGTGAAAGTAACTTACTGTTTTTACTTATTGGTTTCTTTTTGGATAGTTGATCAATTTCGAGCTCATATTCTCTGTGCTGAGCCCATTTTATCCATTTATTTTCTGCATAGGTTATTTCTTCTGTTGTAAGAGTTTGATTTTTAAGGACTATGCACAGTCTTTTTCTGTTAGCTCGTAATATGTAGCTCAATGTTGTTATTAGCTTGTTGTATGATGAACATTTATTTGTCAAATTCAACAATATATCATCAGTGTTGTTGACTTGCAGGTTGCATACTTTAGTTGGACGTCTTTCTTCGTCGTCATTTGTGGAATGCTGAATTTTACATTTACCTGTTGGCCAGTTGCTGTCCCCAGTGGCCAGCCATTTTGGCCCATTCCATCACTGTTCTAGTTCAACCAACTGCCCACCAGCTACTCCTCTAGATGCATGATCTGCTGGATTATGGTTGGGTGTCACATGATTCCACTGTTCTCTTGGTATGGTTTCTAGGATTGCAGATGTCCTATTAGCCACAAACGTTTTCCAAGTTGCTGGATAATCTGAGAGCCATTTAAGAACAATAGTGGAATCGGTCCAAGCATGAAATAAAGCTGGAGGCACATTCATTTTCACGGATTGCCATAGTTTTGCCAACAAATGAGCTCTACACAGTTCTAATCTTGGAATCGAAACCTGCTTAATTGGAGCCACTTTGTTTTTGCGGTAATCAAGCTCACTTTAATTCTACCATCATCTCCATTAGATCTGCAATATATCAAGGCTGCATAGGCTCGTTCACTTGCATCGCAGAATCCATGATACTCTGATTAGTATAACCATGAAATGAAATGTATTTTGGGATCTGAATTCTTTCAAGTTGTTTTAATTCCTTTTTTATTTGGTTGTAATATAATGCGAGTTCATGAGGTAAAGTTTCGTCCCAGTCAATCTTCAATATCCACATTTTTTGTAGAATGATTTTAAATGGTGCAGGCGATACCCACCCAAGTGGATCAAAAATTCGGGAAATTTCTGCCAATATTCACCGTTTGGTTGGTATTGTGTCTGCGTCTAACCTTACAATAAATGTAAATGAATCTTTCGTTGGATTCCATTGTAAGCCAAGTAGTTTTACAATATCTGTTTTGTCTCTAAAATCAACATGTTTAAATCTGATTTTCACATGATCTACTAACTTAATGCAGTTAGAATTCCATTTTCGCAAGGAAAAGCTACCAGCGTGTAGTGCTTCGTAAATTGTTTCTTTGAGCTTCATCGTGTTTTCGATTGTATCTGCTCCACTGAAAAGATCATCAACATAAAAATCATTGAAGATTGTTGATCGAAGATTAGAATCACTAGTACTGTTATCAATTGCTATTTGTTGAAGCACTCGGGTGGCTAAAAATGGCGAACTCGAGAACCCAAAAGTGCTGTATGAAGCCGGTAATGTGTCAATTTGTCACTACGATTTTCACGCCATAATATACGTTGGTAATCAGTATCCTTCTTATCAACTATTACTTGCCGGTACATACTCTCAATGTCGGCAGTTAATGCAATACGATGTTGGCGAAATCGCATTAGAATGGAGCAAAGTGTCGGTTGAATTATTGGCCCTATCATCATTTTTTGATTAATGGAAAATGCGGTTGTAGTTTTGCAAGATCCATCCAAAACTACACGAACTTTTGTTGTTGAATTTCCTTCCTTTACAACTGTGTGGTGAGGTAAGTAATAACTGACGTTTTCTGGTACTGTAGAAATATCTGCTTCAGAAAGGGGCCCCATGTGACCTTGCCCTATGTAATCATCTATTATACCTTTGAGTACTCATTCCTCAGGTATTCGCTTGATTGTAGTTTCCTTTCTAAATTATAAAATCTCTTTGTCGCCGTGGATATGGAATTTCCTAAATCGGGAGAATTTATTTTAAAAGGAATCCTAACTAAATACCATCCATCCTCGGTTCGCCTGTGCGTTGTGTTAAAATGTGACTCACATTCTTGTTCTTCAACAGAGTAAGGTTCACACTTATTTAGCTCTTCTAGTTCCCAAAAACTTCGAAGTACTTGACCGACATTTAAGTTGCAGCCGACAAAACTAGACTCTGAAGATAACTCTTTATGTTCGATTTGTAATTCACCGCCAATAATCCATCCAAATATAGTTTTTTGTGCAACAACAGATCCATTGGGATTGAGCAACCGCCCATCTTCCAAAATATTGAAGAACTTATCTGCTCCGATTAGCATATCTATTCCTCTCGGTTGATGATATTCAGGATCTGCAAGTTGTAACTTACTGAACAAGCTGTAATCTTGCTGATTTATAAATTGACTTGGTAATCGCGACGGTAGTTTTTGCATAGTTAGAGCTTCAATATTTATTTGTATTTGGTGATCATGAACTGATGAGAATTGTAGTTTGGTGACACCCTGAGTCATAACAGTAGATGTGGCTAACCCTGTAATTACTATGTTTGCGTTTTCTCTAGGTAATCTAAGGGCATGCATACAAGCTCCAGAAACAAAAGTGGCCTGTGATCCGGAATCCAAAAGAACTCTGCATCTTAACATGGTACCATCACATCGTTTCACGTTCACTAATGCTGTCGGTAGAATTGATTGATATCGACCATTGATGCTCGCGTGCGACTGAACTTCTGTACACAATGTACTGGAACTGTTTGAAGGTTGTTCAGGAATGTTAGATGATGTTGTGACCCCCTGTTGAGAGTGCGGAATCCATGGGCCGACCCACCTTTCATGTCCGCACTATAGGCTGGCATGAAGCAATGCAATGTGTAAGTGGTTTAAACAAAAACGGGTCTATAGCCGTATACGTCCTCAATTTAACTATTGCGTAAGGTAGGACATATAAAGTGAACTGCGAAAGAGTTGGGAGTGCTTTGAGCCCTAGAAAAGATTGATGAAATAGAAACAAAACTAACAAACAATCAATCTTCTTTCAATGAGAACATTAAGTAATTTAAAAAAGGAAGGGGTCATCGGTATTGTTTGGATTAAAACTTCGAGTATTTTCGTCTTTTATCTAAAATCAGCCAATTTTAATATTTTCAGATATAAATGGGGTAAAACTTTATGAGGTGAATCCAACTCCCAAATCAATACCGAAATAAACCAATTAACTCAATCTTCAGCTTAACCTCCAACTCAATTTACAACTCAACCTCTCTCTCAATCGCAATACAATAATAACTGCAATCACCAAATTAAGGGGTCAACCCTTGTGAGCCAAAGATAATTTTTAGTCGAGGTTGTGAGAAATATGTCAATATGGCTTCTATAATGTTGTCTATTTAGGTTTCTGTGAGTCCTGCAGCTATTGAGGGTTCTTTAAGACAACATAAAGATACTATTTCAGTTGCTAACCGATCAAGATTATATCCGTAATAATATTCAAGTTCCATTAGAAACTTTTCTTGCCAATCCTTCGTTTTAAATTTTGGGTTATGTTTTCTAAGTATTAGCTGTCAGAGCGGTAAGTTTGGCCATGTTTAGTAAAGTATAGTGTGTAGCGGATACGCGCCGCAGTATTGAAACTACTAACGGTAGTGCAGAGTTTTGGTCCTCACCAAATAAATCCTCATTTGCAATGTCGAATTTCACAATAATCGGTTATGAAATATGCAAGTTCCATTCCACTTGGCCATATTCCAGAACTTTGCATAAAAATCACTTTAAATACCATTAAAAAAGGGCAAGTTCTATCCTAACTGCCCATACGCCAGAATTTCTTCTAAAAATAATTTTAGAATCCCAATACTAGTATCCAAATCAAATATTATCATAATCGGCCAAATATCATAATAATAATACTCGGCCATATTCCGGAGCTTCACTTAAAAATCATTTTAGAATCCCATTTTAAACGCACATGCCGAAAGTTATCAAAATTGGTCGACAAATAGGCAAGTTCTATCTTACTTGGCCATATTCCAGAACGTCATCCAAAAATCATTTTAGAATCCCATTTCCAATGCACAAGCCGAATTTCATCATAATTGTTTGAGAAACAGGCAAGTTCCATCATACTTCGCCATATTCCAGAACTTCATCCAAATATCATTTTAGAATCCCATTTCCAACGCACGTATCAAATTTCATCATAATCGGTTCATAAATTCTTCCCTCTTACTTTCCATATTCCAGAACTTCTACCAAATATCATTTTACAATCCCATTTTCAATGTTCAGTAGAATCCCATTTCCAACGCATATGTCTAGAGGAATAGGCAAATTCCATCGTACTTGGCCATATTTCAGAACTTCATCCAGAAACCATTTTAGAATCCCATTTCCAACGCACATGACGAATTTCATCATAATCGGTTGATAAATGTGCAAGTTCCCTCGTACTTCGCCATATTCCAGACATTGGCCATATTCCAACCATTTCCAATGCACATATCAAATTTCATCATAATCGGTTGATAAATAGACAAGTTCCCTCATACTTTTCTGTATTCCGGAACTTCATCCAAAAATCATTTTAGTATCCCGTATTCAACGCACATGTCGAATTTCATCATAATCGGTTCATAACTATGCAAGTTCCAACATACTTGGGCATATTCCAGAATTTCATCCAAAACTAAAAAAACCCATTTCCATCGCGGAAGTCAAATTTCACTAAAATCAGTTAAGAAATAGATATGTTCCATCCTAATTAGCCATTCATTTAATTTGCTAAAGATTCAATTTGAGGTTTGAGATATTAGCAGTGACCTTTCTTAAGTCTTAAACTAAAGTCAAATATTTGTGTAAGGTTTGGTTCAAATAGGTTAAGTAGTGTGGATTTGTTTAAATATCATACACATATGCTGTACATACATACAAACACTCACTTTATTTTATAGATTACTTAACTGCTCACTAAACACTGGTCCAACACCATCTCAACTCGCCAGCGGCCCCCAATTCAACCCTCAACCCAAACGCAAACTCTCTTTTAACTCAATCCTCAAACCTGCGTATAAAAAAAATGGTCAACTGCTCACTATAATTTAACCTAACCCCAACTCAACTCCAACTCAACTTCAACTCAACCCGCAAATTGACCTCTAACTTAACCTTTAAATCAACCCCAAATTTAATGCCCAATTCAATAATCAAACCACTTATATTATAATAAATTCTTAAATAATTTTATATAATCAGGTATTTTGGGTCGATTCGTGTGGCAGGTACCCGCCGACCCTCTTAACGCACAGGTTCCGAAAGCTTTTCAAATTTTGGCCTTGACCATGAAAACAGATTGGCAAAAAAAAATTCTAAATCGAACAAGCCGTTCTCGAGAAACCATGGGTACAGACAAACAGACATTCAGACAGACGAACGGACATTTTTTGTTTTTTTCTTTTGTTTTTGCTTTTTTAGACTCAGGGACTTTATAGGAATTCATAAACATGAAAGTAATATTTAATTTAATTTTGTTTTGTTATCTCTTGATATGGAAGAGACCGTAGTTCATTGGTTGCATGTGTGTGTTCCCAAATGGTAATGTTAACGTTGAGTGGCGTAAATACGTTGCATTAGTGATTGTTTGATCTCGGACGCCAATATATGTGAGTGACACTTTGTGGCGAAGCACGCTTGAGTGAGCCGCTATAACTTTCAAAACGTCAAGAAACGTGGTTTTGGACTAACCAAATTTTTTATCTTTTTTCACAGGATTTCAATACTTTGGTTTGTTTAGACCGAAGTAACAATGGATATTGACAAGTTAAACAATAATTATTATTTCTCGCTAGTTAAACAATTAATATTCACACGAAGTAACTTTATTCTTTCCAGTTTTTTTCCAACAGTTACATTCAATAAAATGTATCAGAAGATTTATTGAGATGTATGTGTATGTTACGTTTTTGTTGAGAAATTAAATGTTGTTTCTTTTTGTTTGGATGTGTCTCCTTTGATCGCCTTTTGATCTCTACCAAAAAAAAAACCAAAATTTGTCCACAACAAAGTCTGCTTCCCACACGACAATAATTTTGAAGTTGTCGAATCAGCTTGCCATCTATTATAATCGCTTGATCACAGCAGCAAATTTCGCTTGCAAATAACAGTGACATCTCTGGTCGACTAGCTTACACGTAGCATCACATCGGGCAAATTTTCAAATCTCACTCTGGAATGACAGAAACATATTTCTTTTGTAATTACAATCATTTTATTTAATACAATTACCCAATGAATTATGATTCTGATTGGTTTCACTTCAATTTTTTGTAGTAAATTTATTCTACCTGAAAATAAAAATTAATTCAATTAATCATTTAAATATATTCAATAAATATATGATACTTATCTCAATTTATTGTACAAAAATTCATCCAAAAGAAGAATTAAAATACTGACATTTCATTCTAATTGTCAAACCAGTCGTATTCTAATTCTTATTTGAAATAAGTTAGTACTTTTTGTAATATCAATACTTTTCTTTAATTATTGCAATTATTGTAGTTTTCAGTATTGCCTGAGTAAGTTATTGTAATTATTGTGGTATTTTCAGTGGTCCCCGATTAATGTCAGCAAATTTTTTGTTTTATATAAATTCTGCAATAAGATTTTTTTTTGTCACTCTCTTCTTATCGGCAACCATTGCAAGAACCACAAAAAGCGAAAAATTAAAATAAAACAATTTGTAATTTTGTATAAAAAATAATAATATAATAAAAAAGTGTAAACCTTTCAAAAATTAAATAAAAACGAAACTGTGTCACATTTAAAGAAATCACAAGAATCTTTTTTCATTGAAATTCATCGAGCCATATAAATACAAAATTTAATTAAAGAAAGTGCGAGCGACAAAAATACAGTACACTAAACCAAACAATTGGTGAAAATTGTGATCAGTGAGATAATCGAACATAATTTTGGTCCTTCGCTTCGAGCCAGATTTGAACCAGCGACCTATGGATACTCCCGATACATTTTCCTGAATTCCTCGTTCTGCTTCATTTTCCTCTCCATGGCTATCAGTCGCTTCAGGGCCAACTGGTAAGATTTCCCCAGTGGTGGTGAATTCGCCTTTATTGGTAGCTGTACTACAAATCGCCCATTTTCATTTTTTATATATGTTGTCTTAAAGTTAGACTCGCTCGCTTCTTCTTCTGATGTCCAAGGAACCTGTTAGCTTACTTCTTCCTGTTTCCAGAATTGTTGTAGCGTTTCATCTAAGCTACACTCGTCATTAATGGTTAAGTGGAAACTGTTGAAAAATCCTAACTGCGCATCGTTTAAATTGTTATCAGTTGCTACGCCTGCGATTACATAGCCAAAGATCGTTTCTTGTGCCAGAACATTTTCCGCTAATTGTATTTGGTTTGGTTTCAGAATGTGAAAGAAATAATCGGAACCCAGCAAAATATCAACTTCATTTATTTCATTAAACCTCAGCGAGTTGCATATTTGGCCATTGACATAATCTGTTGATTTTTTGATTTGCTGTTTAGGTAGTGATTTTTGGGAGAACGAGCACTTTGATATTCAAACCTTGAGACATGTGAAATCGCGAATAGATAGAAAGTTCGGTTCTTCCTATTGTTGAGACGTTTGATGTAGCAATTCGACAACTAGTAGGATATAAACTTAACTTATTGACGCAGGATTGGGATATAAATGAAGTTTGCGATCTAGAATCTAATAGTAGTCTACAGAAACTTAGATGTCCAGCCTGATTCTTCACCCTCACTATCGCCGTTGGTAAAATGGTATTTCCGAGACTACATGCATTTGTTATTATAGTTCCGTTAGGTGCTTCGCTTACTTTTGGTTGGTCAAGTACTGATTCCACTGATGTATCGGTCGTAACTGTGGTTGAATTCGAAATTGAATTTTCAATGTGTAATAAGGTGTGGTGTCGACGTATACACTTTAAGCAATTAAATTTGTTTGAACAATTAGAAGCTCGATGTTTATTTGAAAGACAATTGAAACAAAGCTTCAACTTTGCCGTTAATTCCCGGCGATCATTCGGACTCATGTCCTTAAAACTTTCGCAGTGGCAAAGACGATGTGAACCCTTACAGTAGTTGGTGGGTTTTAATTGTCTGGGTAAATTGACTTGACGAACATTGCTTAACAGGCGCACATGATTCCAGCGCATCACATCTTTCACTTAAAAATTTTAAGCATTCGTCATAGGATGGGTAATCCTGGTTTACAGTTCTATGTGTCCATGCCTCTCTGGTGTCTTCATCTGTCTTACTCAAGAGAATATGAATAAGCCATGGATCACGCTTTGTTGCCTCACCACCCAACGCGATTATGCCCCTATTTACTTCGTCCGACGTATTGAATAATTGTTGCAGTTTCTTAACCGATGGCTGTTGTATTTAAAATCGGTTGATCGATAAATGATCTAATTAATGAGTTTAAGACCAGTTTTCCCTTGTCATACCGATGAAATGTTTTTTCCCATGCCTGGCTGTAATTCGCATCCGAAACGGTGATGTGTTTTATTAGGGCTGCAGCATCACCCTCTAGTTGTTTCTTTAGATATTGGAACTTTGAACGTTGTTAAATCCTAGCTTACTGTGCACCGAAGCAACAAAAATATCCTTAAAACTCGGGAAATCCTCATACCTTCCTGAAAATTTCGGCAAACGCAGTGTCGGTAGTCGTACCGGAGGGTGATTCTCGTCTGACGTATCTCGAATGGTTTGATTTAAAGAGGTTGTAAACGAAGAAGATTATGTAATCAAAAACTCGTTTTGTTCGCGTAGTAGTCTTGACATTATTCCCTCCACTTGCTTTCGTCCATGTACTTGCTTCTCGGTTTGAATTAATTGCTGGAATTTAGCCTTCACATTTAAATATTTTGTTTCGTACTCAGTGAGCTCAGAAGGAACGTCAAGGCTGGCTAATTTAGCGTCGCACTCAAGGAATTCCGAAAAGGCTCGCTCTAAATATTCTAATCGCGTTATGATCTCAGTTCGCTGCGTTCTTTCGGTAATTTTATCAGCAAAGTTTACTAACCTGCTGATGCTACTTTTCGCTGACTCTCTCTTGATATTGAATTGCTTCATTTCCTTGGTTGCCATCTCACCGAACCGATTTTTAACTTCACTCTTGTTTGTAAGATTATTTGATTAATTGCAACACCGATGCAACAATTCGAAATAAAAACTTTAATATGTTTTACTACGCGTTTTATATGCTCACTGTAACGATGAGTATAATAACACCAACGACTCGACAACAATGCACTTCAATCACAAACAAAATGACAACAAAATTTCGCAAAAAAGGAAGATTTTTTGATTCAGATATTGGTTTCACTTACCCGAACTGAACAGTGTTGTGTTCCGATTCCCTCGCTCGAACGTTAAATTGGCTATAATACAGCTGATCGCAGTTGCCTTGTAATCCCTCGCTGGAATCTAACGCTTAGATGTACTCCCAGTATCTCGATTCAGTTCGCTTATAATTTCTTATTGGTTGACAATACTTGCACCATTGGCTTCGCTTTGTGATTGAGAATATTATGAATTTACAGAGCTGATAATTTTGACCTGAGATCTACTCCCAGTGTCTCGATTCGATTCGCTTAGTAATCGTTAGTTGAATAAATTAGCACAAAATGGTGTCGCCTCGTGTTGACTAAAATTTAACCTTGCAGACGCTGATGTCGTAGTTTTCTTTTTACTACTCACTAATAATTTCCTCGATGGAACCAGAAAAGACGCATCCGGCACGAAGGACCAGAATTATACATTTGTATGACGTCACATCGTTTTCCCTGCTTGTTGCTTTATCTAACACAATCTAACTAATTCTAGTTTTTTGTTTGTATTTATTTTTAAAAAGAAAGCCAAAACTAGAACTAATCACAAGAGGATTTCAATTGACTCATTTAAAAATGTATCTAACATCACTATATCTCCCCTAGGAGTTTTCTGACTTCAACAAAATATGTGCGGCATTCTTTCTATACTATACAATCAAAGAAAAAGTTACTTCTATTCATGTTATGGCGTCGTTTAATATGAAACACCAGCTGCGGACATCGTTACGGTCCAATCAGATATAGAAACAAAAACTTTTGATTGATCCCTCATTTATTATTTATCTTATACAGTTTTTATTTTATTACAAAACCAATATACATAATTTTTTCGATAAATTAATTAAATTATTACCCGATATGTTTGAGTTTCGATAAAATTTTGCAAACCCTACTTACTACTGATGAACAGATGAGAACCGTAACCGTACGGTATCCGATGTGCCAACCTCTAAATATAAATTTTATTTGATTTTTACTTTTTTTTTATAGGAGTTACATTGAATCACCGCCAGTCGATTAGCACACAGCTTATTACATATTGCGTCTACTAAGGTGGAAAATTCCTTCGATCTCCTTGAATTTTTGAAACTACAAACTGTTTTTCTGCAATTCTACAATTTCCATAAATAATCCCAAATTAACAGTGAAAAAATGCCTTTCATTACCAGCATAGTAATGGTCCTATTG
The DNA here is from genome assembly GCA_958295665.1 of Tipula vernalis. Classification (NCBI taxonomy): domain Eukaryota; kingdom Metazoa; phylum Arthropoda; class Insecta; order Diptera; family Tipulidae; genus Tipula; species Tipula vernalis. The sequence goes on from OY282560.1 coordinate 201,409,542, forward strand.
TTATCTGCAAATACAAAAAAAAAAAAGTCGAAATTTCCCATCTTTTTTGCACTATTCGAATTGAATTTATTTTATCGAATTAATCGTTTTGAAATTAAGTTAAAGTTTGTGAGCTTTTCTGGTACGGTTTTATGGTTATTTAATTCTATTGTTAAAGATTTTCAAGGAATTTAATCAACATCTACCCACACAAAAAATAGAATAACAAAATCGATTTTCGACAAACAGATAAAAAAAAAAAAAAATCGAAATTTTTTGTTTGCAAGGTGTTTTTTCAATTTTCTTGTACCTATCTATATACATATAAAAATACGTTGTACGAACACAACATCAAATATCATTAATAACGAACATAATCCTTGGAAAGAATAGCGCGCTTACATGGTATATAAAATACAAAAACAACACCCAGCCAAACACTGAAAATTTATTGTAATATAATCAATCGAGCAACAATAATCTTATTCGTTTGTTAAAATCAACCGCACCAAACACAAAATTTTCCAATTTTTCCAATCCTTAAATAAATGCGTACGTATGTAATATAGTACATGTATAAGGGATGTAAGACGACGAAGAAGATACAAATACAAAAGTATCAATGTTTTCTGTTTTTTTTTTTGTATCCGTTCCACCCCCATACCATTCACATAGCTATAGGAACCAAACAATTTTTTTGCGGAATGGTACAGTTTTTTATGGTTCATATACAGGCACGCATATATGTATATACACGAAATCAGTGATTGTACATAAATGTACAATATTGACAAACTTACAAACACGGAGATATGTACATACATACAACAAGGCAAAATTATTTTCGATTCGTGTGTGTAAAACAATGTACTTATATGCGATCTGTTTGAAAATTGTGAATATTATTGATGAGGGGTTGAAATTTGAAAAGCACAGTTGGTGGAACATTGAAATATATTTTAGGTTTTTGATATTTCTTTTTGATAATTTAAAGGAATTCATGTAAGAATATACAATATGCTAATTTTTGTTTGTTTTTATTTTGGGTGGTTTTTGTATTGATTCAATGAATTCTTGTGTTTTACAAGATTTTTCTTTTTTCACTTGTCATTGTCAAGCGTGTTATTCCCGGAACATGATAAAATAAGGAAATAAGCTTATACGTTTTATAATGCTGTTTTCATAAATTAGAATACCGAGAATTTCGTAATTTTTAATCGTTAAAGGTTGTGTAACAGTTGAATTGGGTTTCTTCAGCTCAACGAACAAAAATAGTTTTTAGCCGCGTTAAGTCACCCCGTGCGGTATATACCTGAGCTCGTGGGGGTCGGGGTGACCGCATTTTAAGCTTGGAAATTTTAGAACAAAAATATAAGACTTTTGCTCAATGATATTCCAAAAAAAGGAAAGTTTAAAACAAGCCAGGATGTGATAGTCAGAAGGAGATTAGTGACATGTTGCCACCAAAAGAGGCGAGTTTTCTCTGAAAACTGTATTTCAAGAGGGAATTCGGTAGGACCAAAACAGTTGTCCGTTGTAGTGAGGTGACCGTTAAACTGAGGATTTGTGATTTTTTTTTTAATTTTATTGAAATTCTATATCTTATCCGATTTTGATGAAATCCAGCATTTCCAATGGAAATGGGATTCTCAAATGATTTTTAGACGAAGATCTGGAATATGGTCAAGTACGATGGAACATGGCTATCCTTAATTGATTAGGATGACATTTGACTCATGCGTTGGAAATGAAATTATAAAATGATTTGTAGATGAAGTTCTGGAAAATGGCCAATGATGACTGAACTTGCCTATTTCTCAACCAATTATGATGAAATTTGCATGTATGTTGGAAATGGGATTCTTAAATGATTTTTGGATAATGTTCTGGAATATGGCCAATGAGGATATAACTTCGATTTTTCTTAACCGATTATGATGAAATTTGATGTGGGTGATGGATATGGAATTCTAAAATAATTTTTGGATAAAGTTCTGCAATATGGCCAATTAGGATGGAACGATGCTTTGTAGATAAACTTTTGGAATATGGCCAAGTATGATAGAAGTGGCCTATGTCTCAACCGATTATGATGAAATTTGACATGTGCGTTGAAAATGGGATTCTAAAATGATTTGTAGGTGAAGTTTTGGAAAATGGCCAAACAGGATGGAACTTGGATATTCCTTAACCGATTATGATGAAAGTTGACATGTGCTTTGGAAATGCGATTCTAAACTGATTTTTGGATAAAGCTCTTGAATATGGCCAAGTATGATGGAAGTTGCCTATTTCTCAACCAATTGTATACTGAAATTTGACATGCGCGTTTAACATGGGATTCTAAAATGATTTTTCGATGAAGTTGTGGAATATATACAATTAGGACGGAACTTGGCTATTTTTAAACGGATTTTAGTGAAATTTGACATCTGCCATGGAAATGGGATTCTAAAGGGATTTTTGGATAAAGTTCTGGAAAATGGCCAAGAACGATAGAATTTGGCTATTTCGTAACCGATTATTATGAAATTTGACATGTGCGATGGAAATGGGATTCTAAAATCAGTTTTAGATAAAGTGGTTGCCATATTACATAACTTCATTAAAAAATCATTTAAGAATCCTATTTCAATTATGTACGTCAAATTTCACTAAAACCGGCTAAGAAAAAGCCAAGTTCCATCCTAATTATTCAATTTGAAGTGTTTTTTCCCCTTTATTTCCATTTAGGAGCATAGGGAGTCTACTAGACTGGACCATTGAACTCTGTTTGGGGTTGTTGTCTTTAGCTCCCCCATGTTTTCCCGAGATGTTTTGCTTCGGTAGGCACCGTTCTCCTCCAGGTCATTGCTGGTCTTCCAACTTTCCTCTTTCCTTGCGGATTCTATTCCAATAACATCCTGGTTATGTCATTTGGTGTCTTTCTCAGCGTGTGTCCTATCCATCTCCATTTCCATTTCCTGATCTCATTCTTAATGTCCACTTGGTTAATTTGCCGCAGCAGTTCTTCATTTGTGATGGTATTCGGCCAGAAGCATTTGATTAATCGCCTAAGGCATTTATTCACAAATACTTGGAGTCTTCTTGTTATTTTCTGAGTATGTTTGCACGTTTCACAGCCATACAGCAGTACTGATTTTACACAGGCATTGAACATTCGTATCTTGGTGTTTCTTGACAGGACGGATGCATTCCAGATCTTATGGCGCATGTTGAACGTGTTTCTCGTTTTCTTGATGCGTTGATTAATATCTCCTTCCGTTCCACCTGATCTTGACACAGTACAGCCGAGGTATACGAATTTTTCGACATCTTCTATTGTGTCTTGGTTGATGCGAAGTGGTGTACTAATGCTTGTGTTCAGTCTCAGGGCCCTTTGTCTTTCTTATATTTATCTTGAGCCCGACATCTTGTGCTATTTCTGATAACTTCTGTAGCTTTTGCTGCATGTCTATGTGTTTGTGTGTTAGCAGGCAGATATCATATGCATAGTCGAGATCATTGAGTCTTCTAATTGGATCCCACTGGATACCGTTTGATGATGCGATGTCTAGCTTGCCCATGACACTGTCCAGTACTATGAGGAACAGTAGTGGAGATAGTACACATGTCTGACTCCTTGTGTGTGGAAGTATGTGTCTCTGCCTTCCTTTGTGTTGAACTCTATTTCCAGCATCCCGGTACATTTCTCGGATGAGTTCGGTTATTTTCCTCGGAATGCCTATTTCGCCGAGTGCTTTCCAGATTGCGCTTCTTTTGATGGAATCAAATGCACGTTCTAAGTCGACGAAGAGTAGATATAGTGGTGAGTTTCATTCGTTGGATTGTTCGATGATAATTCGGACTGTGCTAATGTAGTCTGTACAGCTTCTTCCTGGTCTGAAACCAACTTGTTCGTTTTTTATATGTTGGTTAACAGTTGGTGATATTCGTTCAAGGATGATTGCTAGTTTTCATTATACTGTTAGGGAGGGAGATGCCTCGCCAGTTTTTGCATTCTCTTAAGTCGCCTTCTTTGGAATAGTTTTGGTTAAGCCCTCTTTCCATTTTTGCGGAATTTTTCCGGTATTCCACACCTCGACTAATAGTGATGTTAGTGCTCTTGCAGTTGTTGTAAACGCGTCACCATTGAGTAATTCAGCTGGGATGTTGTCGGTTCCAGCGGCTTTGTTATTTTTCAGCTTTAGGGCACTTGTAACTTCCCGCTCCGTTGGTGGATGGGTATTATTGGTTTTGTTATGCACTGCGCCAATTAAAAAACGGAACAGAAATTTTCTTCGAAAAAATACCCAGATTTGAACGCTTGTATCTTGATGAAATAACACCTTTCAAAAAACAAATTTTTGTTTCTAGTTGGAGGAAATTTTGTTTTCTTTTCGATCCGGGAAACCGTTTTATTTTATTTTCCAATTTAAAGTGGCTCAAAATTGTATCGTAGAATGTTTAGTTTACATGATAAAAAATGTCCTTGTTAACGTGTGTACCTACGCTTTTTAATACGTTTTCTCTTAAACTTCCTTAACTCGACAAGGAGTGGCCGCACAGACATTTTCCTAGTACCATTTTGCAAGGTTTATAAATTCTCTATTAAATGGCTGATTTGGATTTTTGAATGAAATATCGAGCAAGTTCGTTTACAGTTTCAAATAGCAGCAATTTTTTTTTTAGACACCTTTTGCTGTACTCAAAAAATTCATAAAAAAACAAAATAAAATAAAACGGTTTCCAGTATCGAAACGAAAACAAAATTTCCTTCAACTAGAAACAAAAATTTGTTTTTTGAAAGGTGTTATTTCACCAAGATGTTCAAATCTGGGTATTTTTTCGAAGAAAATGTCTGTTCCGTTTTTTAATTGGCGCAGTATAGTTGCCATCTGGAAGCTCCTCAACTGGTTCGCTATCTATGCTGTTGTTCTCAAAGAAAACTCTTTCCATCTATTTAGTTGTTGGTCGTCTGTAGTTAAGGACTTGTCCATTTGAATCCTTAATAGGTGATATATTTGTAAATTTTTCGGTAACCTTTCTTACACATTGATGTAATAATGTGCGCATATTTCTATTTGTTACCGCTGATTCGGCAGTGGTGAGAATGTTTTCCGTATATTTTCTGCGATCACTCCTTGCCATTTTCTTCACTTGTCTAGCTTTACCCTCATATTTTCTTCGAATTTCTGCCGTATTTTTATTGTACATAGTTGTATTTTAAGTTGGCGGAATTCCTCAATTTTCTTCCACGTTTCATCTCTCTAATCCATGGTTTTTCTTGTGTTGCCTTTGTAGCCAAAGCACACTTGTAGCAGTTTTTACGTAGGCTTCTTCTAGTTCTTCCCATTTTTGATCTATAAGCGCTGGTTTCGTTATTTGGTGTAGATTGGTTTGGAGTGTTTCATTGGAAGTGTTTCTTATGTCAGTGTTTCTCAATATATCTCTAAGTTGAATTTCCTCCGATTACTTCTTGCATTTTTTACAGCAGCTAGGTTTGATTTTGAAGGTTGCTATTACCAATTGGTGATCGCTGTGTACCCCTTCCTCTCATCTCGGATTTCTTGTAAGGAGAAGATAGAAACTTCTTATTTACCAGTAACATGATCAATTTGATTTCTTGTTCTGCCATCTGGTGATGTCCAGGTGTATTAATGAATATTCTTGTGTTGGAATTTGCTGCCGCCTATGAATAGCTGATTTGTGACACAATAGTCGATGATTCTGTGTCTCCGTTGTTATTCTTAGCAGAATCTAGTGCCTGCTTACCCATGATTGTCGCCATTCCGGTGTTGTCAATTCCAATTTTTGCGTTAAAATCTCCTTGGATAATCTTGATATCATTTCGGTGTGCACTTGATATGGCGGCTTAATTGCTCCTAGAATTCATCCTTTGTTGTGTCATCTGCGTCTTCTGTAGGCGCATAGCATTGTATAACCTTTGTATTTCTAATTTATTAGTAGAATCTTGCTGTAATTATCCTGTGCTACTTATAGGTTTCCATTCGAGTAGTGATTTCTTCCCTTTAGCCGTTGTTAGTATACGTACCTATGCGTTGTTCATGTATGTCTACTCTACCAGAGAACATCATGCCTGCGCTGGTTGTTAAGTCTCCACTATCCTTCCATCTCTTATTTCACTGAGGTCAAGAATTCCCATGTTACCGCTTCATGTCCTTCTCAACTTGCGCTAAACTTGATGTTTCCGTTAGAGTTCTTATGTTCCAGTTTCCAATTCGTGTCCGGGTACGACGATAGCCAATGGTCGATAATTGTGTTGTTTGCTGATTTGAATTATTTCTTCTATGAATTTTTGAATGATTTGAACCAAACTTTACAGAAATATTGTTTATGACTTAAGAAAGGTCACTGTAAAAATCAAAAACATTCGCATCTCCTCCTTGAGAGATGATAATCAGATGGTATGATGTTATTATGGTTTAATGGTTGGAAGTTATAATGGTGATTATTAGTTGAGCAGAGGGTTGAGAGTTGGTTCGAGCTAAGTTGAGTTCAAGTTGAGTTAGGATTTAGTTAACCTGTATTGGGATTAAGTGAGTTGTTCGGTTGAGGGTTGATTTGAAAGTTTATTTGGGGTTAATTTGGTGGTTGATTTGAGGGTTTGGTTGGCGGTTAATTTGGTGATTGCGTTTACAATTATGTTGCGATTGAGATCGAGGTTGATTCATATATTGATATGTAGGTTGAGCTGAAGATTGACTCAAGAGATTCGTTTCGAGATTGATTTGGGAGTTGAATTAATCAAAACCGAAGTTCTGACCACCTTATGAGGTTTCAACCCTTTATATTTTTTTTTGTAATTGCAGATTCGCAATACGAATTATATTTAGAATGAAATCGTACTGCCTATCAAGTCAGAGCCAATTCGATAAACAGTCAAATGATATTTTACGAAGAACTGCTCAAGTAGCATTTTGCGACCAAATGTTTCTTGTGTCATTCGCGACTACGCCACAACGTCGCTGTTACTTATATTGGTTCCTAAACAGCAACATTTTACACACGCGCTAGGTAACAATTCCTCAATGGAAATATTCCTATGTAGAAACCAGCAAAATAAAGAAATTAGTATTTGCGTCAACACAAATTCTAAAATTCCGCTTTTTATACACAATGTGGTTTATTGTGTCTTGTGAACTCTTTGTACACACAATTCCCAAGTCTTCACAATGTAGTGTGTCCTGTTGCACTCAGCGACGGTATTGCGTCAACCAATGTGGAAACATAGAAACTTACTGTCATTTGTCACATTTGCGTCTTTCATTATATAAAAATCACCTAAGAGAGTTTAATGTTTCTTTAATAATGCCAAAAAATTTGCCACGGCCGTTTAAAACGACAACATCGTTTTATCGAAAGCATCGTTTTATCGCAAAAGTGCAACACAAGTAGAAATATATTCACTACAGCATATGATATGAAAGATTCTGAAGCAGAAAATAATTTCCCAGCTTCAGCTGTTTTTATCAATCATTTTGTAAGTCTACATTTGATTTAACTTTTATTTTTCAATTTTCTTCAAACTTATATTCAAATATAGACGTAAACTACTTACGCTTGGAAATTTCAGCATCTGCAAATTTGCCACCCCCTCCTATAATTGAACACTCTGAATTACAAAGCACATCTGATTCATTATCAGATATTGAAAATAATACAACAGAACTGTTACAAGATCAGAAACTAGAAACTAATAACTTTGAAGACGAGGACGACGAACAGGCCCAACTGGAAGAAAAGCTGGCGTTGATTGAAGAATTAAAAATATGGGGCTTAAAACATCGCATTGCGCATCGCGCAGTTAATGATCTACTGAGTATATTTCATTCGACATGCAATCTAAACTTTTTACCAAGAGACAGTAGAACATTATTGGCCACTCCAATCGACGTAGATATTGTAAAAATTGAAGATGGAAGCTATTGGCATAGAGGGTTAAAAAATTCTCTAGAAAATACACTTTGGAATATTGAGAAACCAGTAAGCATTTCTTTAGTTATAAATATTGATGGACTGCCCATTTGCCGTAGTTCAAAAAATGAATTTTGGTCAATACTGTGCGCTATTGATGAAATGCCTAAGATCGCAATTATTGTAATTGGAGTTTATTTATGACAATGTAAACCCATTTTGGAGCCTTTCCTCAATTTTTTTCGTGGATGAATACTTAGCAATTACAAAAACCGGCTTGCTTGTGAATGGACACAAAATCAGTATTAAGATTAAATGTTTTGTTTGCGACACCCCTGCCAGAGCATTTATAAAAGGTGTGATATGCATTAGGAGTATAATTTTCCACTATTAATATATATTTAAATGATTAGGTGTAATTGGGTTCAATGTATACCATGGTTGCATAAGATGTACATCAATTGGTGAAAATTAAAATAATCGTATGAGCTTCCCTAGAATAGACTGTGAATTTAGGACGGATGCTGGTTTCCGCAACAGATCAGACCCAGATCACCACAAGGAATACACACCACTTGAAAAATTGCCGATAGATTTAATTATGGATTTCGCAGTGGCTGATTTATTACATTTACTAGATTTGGGAGTGATGAAAAAATTATTGCAGATTTGGACAACTGGCTGCTGCAATTTCGACACAAAGTTTTCAACCGCTGACATACAACACATATCAAGTTTGTTAAAAGAGTACAACGACTGTATGCCTATAGAAACTCATCGAGCTATCAGAGGCTTGGATTATATGAAGTTTTGGAAAGGGTTAGAATTTAGAACATTTCTATTGTATTGCGGTCATGTGATTTTAAAAGACTATTTACACCCTGAAGTGTTTGAACATTTTTTGTATCTTGTTTGTGCTGTTACAATTTGCACTAGAAAACAGTACTTAAAATACGTTAATATAGCCAATGACATTCTTAACAGTTTTTATTGAAAAAGTACATTGAAATATACGGCTCACATACAATCAGCAGCAACGTGCACAACCTATGTCATTTAACTGATGATGTTAAAAGGTATAGGCACCGACGTTCGTTCAGTGCTTACCCGTATGAAAATTTTCTTGGGCATATGAAAGCTCCGAACTGGTAACAGACCTTTGGCTCAATGCGCCAAGCGAATAGTGGAACTATCTAAAATTAACATAACATCATCTGAAAAAATTGCATATTTGATAGTAACAAATGAAAATCGTAACAATAAACATCAACTATCAAATTGTAAAAAGATATTTTACAAATTTCAGTGAGAAGATGGCTTTAGATTAACAAATCGAAATAAGGACAAATGGTTTATGACTAAGCAAAATGAAATTGTTGGCCTTATAAATGCCACTTATTTCAAAGAAAAATTATGTATTTACGGCACAAGTTTAAAAAGCAAGAAGGATTTTTTTCAGCGACCAACAAATTCATCTCGTATTAATATTTTTTCATCAAGTGGCGAGCTGAATAATCCTCAACTATTTGACTTAAACAATATTAAGTGCAAATTGGTATCATTACCATACCAAAAGGATTTAGTGTTTTTACCACTAATTCATACATTAGGCCCTACATAAAATACTACCCAAATTGGGAAAATATTTTACTGAACATTAAATTAAACGTTTTGCCTGTATAACATAAACAACAAATTTATTTCAATATTATAATCAAGCTTTTCAAAAAACATAAATTAAGGCACTTTTTGTATCACCATTCACCATACTTATTCAGCTAGGCGTAGAGCTAACATCTATTTCGCCCTCTTTTCAGGTTCAACGTCACCATCATCTGTTTGAACTTCATTGTCAATACTCGTCGGGTTTTCGTTTTCCTTATCTGGTAACATTTGATTTGATTTTTGGGATTTTACTTCGCTTTTTCTAAAAAAATATTTTGTAGTTAATTAAATTTGAATTATGTAAATTATATTAATATAATACCTTTTACGTTGGAGCCGTTGCAATGTGTGTTTCAATATTTTATCCCTTAAAAACTCCTCATTTCTGGCTTTTGAATGCCTGCAATCAGCCATATATACTATATAACTTCAAAAATTATATCCATAATTTGGCTATACTTTTGAAAACTAAACGTTTGTTCTTGCGATTTAGAGGAGCCGGTCTAAGAATATTTAAGCATCAGTTCGGGTTTGAATAAATAATCTATTATTTGTCAATAAGCTTGCCGCCATCAGCAGTTTTACTACTACCACCAATGCGTGAAAGTCGCGATATCTACGGTTTAAAAATAAGTTTGTTAAAATCTAAATATGCAATGTTATATAATATGTTGTAACTTATTGCCAATTGATGTTTCAATGCTTCCTCTTCATGTAATCTTGTGTTTAAGTTTTCTAATTCTGTGATTTCCTTTAGAGAAAAATGAAACATTTCTACTAGATCATATCCCATATCACTCGGCATCTCCACATTTACGGTTGGCGAGTTTTGCAGCAGTCTATCTAATTTTACATTTATTTCTGCAACGGACTTGTTGAGTTTGTTGAAACGGTTCTCGAAGCATTCCATTTGCTTGACCATCTTTAAAATGTTTTCTTGGAATCCCATTAAAACTTGGCTAATATTGATTACCTCAAATTCATTTTCTAAAACTTCACGGATTTCCATTTCTTCCGTTTCTACAACATTGACTTCTCGAAAATTCCCGTTATTTGAAACTTGAGTAGGCTCTTCGATTTCAGTTGGTTCATCGTTCTCAGGAGTAATATCACATGTTGTCACTTTGTCATCAAACATTTTGTCGAAGTCTTTTTGAGGACCACTAAAATTTGCTTGTTTCCTAACACGTTTGTTCTGCTACTTTTGCTGTATATGCCTTTAATTAAGGCTATGTTAATTTGATTACCGCAAAAACAAATTATATGATATCACTTACAAATCTTCTGCTTCTGTATCACTAAAATTGGAAAATTGGATTTCAAGTTGCCGTCCCTCCACAAATGTAGTGGCTACTGCTACGACCGTACAAGCCGAGTGGGTCCAATTTTTGGAAGGCGATGAATTTTTGTCGGCCCTTAATTTATCAAGTTGTTTAATATTTAAATTTTGTGGCCACCTTAATATTTTATTGCTTTCCCATTTTTCTGGAACCGCAGAATAGCAAATACCCGATTTCTCATGGGTTTTAATTAGTTTGTAGGCCATAACTATTTTATTTAATTATTACCTATTCAATAAGGTACGTTTTAAGCGTTTGACAACACCATAATGACATGTATTCCTAACTAAGAAAAATTTTACCCGCAGTTTATACACAGTTTTCCTATATTATTTGTCGCATCGTAACACATGGCGTATTAAAAAATACAATTTTAGTTTATGTTTTTAATGGTTTGTCTTACGCTAAACAAGCTAAGGAATCTATATGTTATAATTTCACAGATAAAGAATTTTTGTTAAATTACTTCCAACATTCAGAATTATATTTATATCAATTAGGTTATAATTTTAGGAAGTAGTTAAGTTTTTCGAGCTATAACTGTAATATTCACTGACAAAATGATATTTCCCATAAAATTTCACTTTACAATGCTTCTATTTTCATACTAAAAAAATTCATGTTGTAAAATTTGACATTTTATAATTAAAATTCTAGTTCATTATATTTTGTAGCAACTTTCATGTAATTTAACATAATTTGTAAAGTTCATGTAATAACATAATGTTATGTATTTGTGTCATAATATTTGTTAAAACGAAAGTATTCCCGATTTGTGTCAAAAAGCATTATCAGAAAGATATTTTGACGCAGATTCGTTATTGTGTCCAGAATTGCTATAACAGAGAATTAACACAGACTTAACTGCGTGAAGAAAATGTGTCACAGAAGAAATGAGTTTTGCCACTGTGTTCAGAAAATGTGTCTGTCTGCCACAATACTTGAGACTGTGTCAAAAGCAATTCACACTTTGCGTTGCGCCATTTCCGTAACTGGGAAGACACATTGTTGACACCGCTAAGTAACACATGTTTCCAAATAGGAATTCATTTTGACACCACAACGTCTCCACGTCTAAATTTCTTATTAAAATGCTACTTGGGTGAATACTGCTAATAATACACAAACATGCGCAGCAGAAGAGCCTGTTGCGTCGACCTCAGCTATGAGTGGTATTGCATTTGGCTTCAACCCAGAAGCTATTTGTCCATTTTTAAAGCAGGCCCACGGCCTATAAAGAAAGGAGGCCGAAAGAAACGAAAAGTTGTCATTTTAACTGCTACATCAAAAAACGAAGGACACATTTTCTCCGGACAAATCTTCTGTGCAGTTCTCCTAAACGCTCCGATAAATACAGCAATTTTTTATTTAATATTATTCACGTGATTTTTCCATGCTAACTGTGAGTTATGAATGGGATCTAGAATATACCCTTGCGGAACGCAGCAATTAACACCAAGCTTATTTCAGTCAGAATCATCAATCCTGGCATATTAGAGTCTGTCAGAAACATAGCTTCCAAATAATTTTGTAATGCTGGTCTAAAACCAATATTAATCAAATTGCCGCAAGAGTATCCGATGGTCCACACAATTAAAAGCCTTCATTAAATCCAGAAATATTCAGGCAGTCGCTCTTCCAATTTCAATGCGTTTGTAAGGGGATTCAACAAAATTTGATGCTACTGATACTGAACTTTCAGCCTAGCAGAAACCGAATTGGTTTTTTTTGTATTATGTTATGCTCGTTAAGGTAATTTATTAATCTGATTAATATAATATGTTCAAATATTTTGCTAATGATCGGTAGGACTGAAATCGGTCTATAGTTTTCTACAGAATATTTATCACCATTTTTAAATATTGGCGTTATTCTCGCTATTTTCATAAAGTTTCGAAATTGACTTTCATCAACCCACTTCATTAATAGAGGTGAAATAGTAGTTTTCAGATCTTTTTGAAGATTTACACTGATTTGGTCATATCCCATTGATGTACGTGCATCAAGATTATCGAATACATTTTGAATTTCTTCTTCATTCGTGTGGGCTGAAAAATACATGTAACTTTTGCTGATGGGACAGTAGCCAACTTGGAGCTTACCAATGGGTTATACTCCACAAACAGATAACGAAATTAAAAACAGATAAATTACTAGATGGATTATATTCAGTTGTAATATTTATTAAATGAAAAAAAAAAAAAAAGTGATGGCAGGCTGTTCCAGATTCGACCTCGAAATGGAATAAACGGATCACTATAATATTGATTAAACATTTTTATTTCTGCTAAGCAATAAGCAGAAATCCCTCAAATTCAACTTAAACGGAGTTAACGGTATACATTAATATAAGAAATCAATAAACAAACATATTGGAATTCCTTTATTTTATATTTTTTGAATTCCGGAACAATTTTGAAACTGACCAATCCAAAAATAAAATATTCCACCTGCACAGTAAATGCACATCTCCATGAAACGAAATTATTCTTTTTTTCTTTTTTTAATTTAACTCGATTAATTTTTGAAAACCGGCAACAAAATAATTATTCGTATATTACTAAAAAAACTTAAATACAAATAATTTAAAAATTCGCATTAAATTAACCGTCAAATTGAGCATATAACATTATACACCAAATGCTACATTATTATTTAAAATTGCTTTTATTTCGGGTACCTTTTCCGGGTTTGGATTGAATTAAAAATAAAATTTTACAACCTTTGTCAATTGACTGGAAACAGCAAAAAAACATAAAATCGAAATAAAAATAACAAAGTGGCTACCATAACATTATAGTCACACCACAACGTATACAATAATAAATGACACATAATTAACAAGCTCGTAAAATTAAGCGCCATTTACAATGCGCATTCAATTTTTAATCCATCGAACACCATATGGTGTCCGCAACCAAATCCATAAAATATTAAGATATTTACGCGACCAACTTGTTAATTAATAACACAGAAAATAATGTCCAATAAAATGTGATGTAATTTAATTCAATTTTATTATTTTTTTTTTTTTTTAATAATTATAATTGTTTATTTAAATTTTAAAATAATAAAAATAAAAAAAATATTAAAAATGTGGAAATAAAGTTTATGGCAAAAAAAAAACAATTAAATTAATTTTTTTTATTATTCGAAACATTTAATTAAAAATAATAAAATTGGTTTTATTTTTTTGTGACAGGTATTTTCATTGGTTTTAATTTTACAATGAAGGGGTCTTTTTAATGGGAGCCAATAAAAGTTAGTTTGAGCAAAAGATTCAATTCGAAAAGATCTCGAATGCATTAATGAATCGCACCAATGAAATTTTGGTGGAAATTGGGTAATCGCAAGTGGGAGTTCAAAAAATTATTAAATTTCACTTTTAGCCAACCGCTTTCTTAGTTTTATCCCACAATTTACCCCTTTACCCAAATTGTAGATTCCAACCTGTAAAACTCTACTATCTCGCCTTTGTAGGTTGGAAATTTACGCTTGGAATTTATTCAGAATAAAAGCTTCGATTAGTTTTAATTATTATTAACTAGCTAAAACACCCATAATTTTGTAAAATTGAGTAAAAGGTAAAACGATTACTTGCTACTTAAAACAATTAGTTAATTGCAGATAAAAACGTCCATTTGTGAAAATTAAATTCACTGTAAATTCAAAACGATTACTCATATAGAGTTTGGTACAGAATCTCGAGTTTGGATTCATTAGTTGCGCGGGATAACCAAATTTCCTCAACCATTCCCAATCACAATTTCTCCATCAAGTTTAAGAGTTACTTTATATAAAGAGATTTCGAGTAATTTTAGCGAATTTAACAACGTTCACAAATACAGAGCAAAACACTCTATTTAATAATAAAATTCAGAATTAATTAGAAAATTTATAAAGAAAAATCCTGAAAGTCGAAATTGAGATTACGTTTTGGAAAATAAAAGATTTCAACCGTATCATTTCGGCCCACAAATACGAACCAAACCAATTAAATTTAGACGGACGGTTTCTCCAAGAATTTTATGCTATGCAAGACCAATTATTTTGTAATTTACTAAACTCATTTTTAAATATTGTAAATATGAGGCTCGATGTCAAACGCAATCAACAAAACCGCACCTATGATATTGCAAACCGAAATGCGTGCCAAAACATAAGTTTTTGTATTTTTTATTATTTTTTTTTCCTTATTACAACTGATTTACAAATCATTTAGTAATTTATCTTTCTTAAATGAAGATTCACGTTTGACGGGCAGAAGCCCAATGGTTACTCCCGTTTGAATTTACATAGTAATTAGTTTTCTCTATCCTAATTAAATACAACCGCCCAATTCCAAAGGTTTCTGCCTTTGAAGTCTTCTTACTGCATTGGTGGTATCCAACAAACTTCGTATGTCTGCATTTTGGTGCCAAAATATCCGCTGAATTTGTTTCTTGGCATGATTTTGTATTTCTTCACTTACATATTCCATGTTTAAGTCCCTATGGAGGTTATCATTTCTAATGTACCATGGTGCGTTTACAATGCCACGCAGCACTTTGTTTTGAAAACATTGAATCATTTGTACATTTGTCTTCTTGGTACAACCCCAAAGTTGAATACCGTAGGGCCATATTGGTTTAAGTATATGCTGAAATAATTGCAATTTGTTATGTATTGTAAGCTCAGAGTTTCTACCTATTAGCCAATACATTTTCCTATATTTAATGTTCAATTATTCTTTTTTCATTTTAACATGCTCTTTCCATCTAAGCTTGCAATCGAGAGTCAAGCCGAGGTATTTGGCTATATTTGCATTTGGAACCGGCCTTGAATTAAGTTTCACTGGAATCCAGTTAACTTTCTGGTTTGTGAAGTTTACGTGAACTGACTTTGCTTCATTTAGGCTAATGCGCCAATTCTTTGTCCAACTACTCACTGTGTCGGTTGTTTTTTGAAGTTTGGTCGTTGCTTCTGATATACACTTTCCAGTCGCCAGAATAGCTGTATCGTCTGCAAATGTTGCTATGGTGGCACCTTCTGTATTTGGCAAATCTCTAGTGTACAGGATGTACAATATAGGACCCAGTACGCTACCCTATGGTATGCCTGCTGATATTCTCTTTGGTTCAGAGTACTCTCGGTTATATTTTACACGGAAATGTCGATCTGCGACATAAGATTTAGGAATTTGATAGAACTGCTTAGGTTGATCTCGATGCAATTTAAAGTCAAGTCCTTGGTGCCAAACTTTGTCGAAAGCTTGTGCTACATCTAAGAAGATGCTGGAGCATTTATTCTTATTCTCAAATGGGTCTTCGATTATGTCCGTTATTCTGTGAACTTGTTCTATCGTAGAGTGATTTTCTCTAAATCCAAATTGGTGTGGTGGAATCAAATTTCTCTCTTCTATTATTGGCTTGAGCCTCTTGAGCAGTAATTTTTCAAATAATTTTGAAATTACAGGAAGTAGTGAAATCGGTCTGTACGACTTTTTATCGTTCGCTGGTTTGCCTGGTTTGGGGATCATAATTACTTCACCAACCTTCCATTGCCGTGCGACATATTTTAGTCTGAAGACAGCATTGATAATTTGAACCAATTTTCGTAGTCCCTTCTCGGGAATGGCTTTTACGACTTGTCCAGTAATTAAATCATATCCTGGAGCTTTTTTTGCGTTCAAATTACACTTGATCTCATTTTTTAATTCCTGTAATGTTACACATCGAATATTATATTCATCAATTTTGCTAACTCTTATTATGTTTTCATCTGCTGTTTGCCTAGGTAACGGTTGAAAGGTGTCTTCCAAGTGAGCTGCAAATAAAATAGCTTTTTGCTTGTCGCTTTTGGCCCAGGTTCCTTCCCCATTTTTAATAGGCGGCACATGCGTTTTGGTTCTTTTTAATCCCTTTGTTGCTTTCCAAAGAGAGTAATCAGTATCTTTATGTTCGGCGAGACCATTTAAGTACTTGTTAATAGTTTCATTCTTAATTTCTTTTATAAGTTGTTTTAGTTTATTGCATAGAAAATTGAGGAAGTTTTTGTTTTCCGGGGCACGTGTCCTTTGCCAGGTCTTTCTTGCCTTCGTGTTTCTCTCTAACTAACTCCCTGACCTCAATAGGATAATTTTGATTCCTACGGAATTCGGTGTGACTAGCAGGCGAACTATCCCATGCTGCTTGTTGAATGGTACTGTTAAATACCTCTAGTTCGTCTTCCAACTGTACCGGTGTTTTAATCGGCACTCGTAGATTTATTTGCATTTGAATTAGTTCTTGGAATAGGTCCCAGTTAGTTCTATTATTTGATAATTTAGGCAGGTTATCCTTATTAATTATCATTGTGCTGAGTGTCATGATAACAGGTGTATGATCGGAATATATTCCTTCGCTGTTTTCGATGCACATGTAATCCTCGAAGATCCCTTTCGTTACATAGAAATCAATGAGATCTGGTATTTTATTTATATCAGCAGGCCAGTATGTTGGTTTACCTCCAGAGTGGAACTCGCAGTTATTTATTCGTCCGGCTTCGTTCTTCATCTTATTCGTTCCGCTCTTTTCCTTTATGGGTTGTAAGTCTTGATCCCCAATAGGTGTTTTTTGCATTAAAGTCACCACAATAATAAAATTGGATCCTAGTGATCTAAAGAGTCTATTATAATCTTCTTTGTTTAGATTACAGCGTGGAGGGCAGTAGATAGAGGAAATACTGTATTCATTATTATTGTTAGTTTCAACTTTTATGGTTTTAACTTGCATACTTTCTTCTTCTATACAAGGTTCTTCATAGTGTTTGAGATTCTTTTTCACTATTACTGTTGATCCTACTCTGGGTTTTCCTCCTGGGTGAACAGCATGGTAACATTCATAATCACGTATTTTAATAAATGATGTTTTTGTCAAATTGCTCTCCGATATAAGGCATATATCTATTTTTTCTAAATTTAGAAAAATTCCCAGCTCTGGAACATGTTGCGCTAGTCCGTTCGCGTTCCAGGTGACAATTCTTAATGATCTGCTCATTTTAGTATATGAGGGCTGTTCCCTCGTTCAAGGTTTGATGCATATCTAGGCGCTTATATAAGGCTTCTAGACCACGTTCTTGCTTTGATAGCCTTATACTTATGGCTTCTATGCTTCGACAAATCCTTTCAAGGTGGTTATCATTCATAGCATTAGATGATTGCTGTACAATTTGTAATTAACTTTTCCGCTCTGTACCTATACCTGGTGGTTTTGGCTCCGCTTGGGTTTTAGTTGGTTTCTCTTCTCTGGTAACCCTAGGGTTTTGAGGAAACTGATGCATTTTGTTTCTTAGTCTTTGAAGTTCTTTGGCTACTTCACAGCCTCTATAATTTGCAGGATGATGCCCTTTACAGTTATCCATTTTGCAGGGGTGTTTCTACTTTTTGTACACTCTTTCGCGTTGTGTTTTCCAGCACATTTTACGCATCTTGGCTCCCGTCTGCAATATTTTTGCGTGTGATTGAAACCTTGGCATTTTTTGCATTGAGGTATTAGCCTCGTGTTTTTCTTTAGCGGTTCTATTTTAACCCTCATATTGAGAATTGCTTTGATGTTGAAGATGTTTTCAACTTTCTCCTTTTTGTTAAACGTAAGCATGAAGAGTGGAAGCCCCCTTTTTTTGACTTGATTATATTATTTGCAGATCTCTTGCCTTTAGGTCCTCAATTATGTCCTCCTTCTGACACGTTGGATGAAGGCCTCTGGCCATAACCTTAATTGCGCGTTCGTTTTTATCTTCGTAAGTGAACCATTCTTTACCTTCCGCATTGAGCTTTATTGCTAGAGCTCTATATATATCGGAATATGGTGTATTGATTTTCCACACGTTATTGTTTAGTGACACTACTCTATATTCCTTAGCTGTCACTGATTTCATTATAGATTGTATACTAGCAAATTCTGTTATGCCGATTACATTAATTGGCGGAGGAGCCTTTTCTTTCGGTACAACCTTTTGTTGCCGATTTTGTTGCTGTTGCTGGTGAGCTCGTTTGGTATTAGTATCACCAGTTACTAATACATTAGCTTGCGAATGATCTCCAACTTAAGGCGAGAATTCTGCTTTTCGTTTTTTGGTAGGTCTTTTCTTCCTTTTCAGTTCCCAATCTGTTTCTCTCGTGAGATCCTCTTCATCAGTATGGAACTCATTGTTATAACTGGTGTGAGTACTTGTTTCATTATAACAAGTTAGCAGGTTTACAGAAATCTTCATTGGTTTGGACTTCTTTAATTCTTAAGTTTCTTTTTTTAGTTTTTCAATTTCGCTTCTTCGTTGGGTTAAAACATAAGTGATTTTGATGTTCCAAACGAGGTTTTTGAAATTGTGAGTTTGGGACCAAAATTTAATTTGCCATTTTTTAATAAGGAAGATATTCCGCCGTTTAAGATTTTTGCGTAAACCGAATCAATAATTCAAGAAATTAATGGTGAACATCAACGAAATGTCGTAAGGTTTTAGGTTTGCAATGTTTTTTAAAATTGTCATGTCTAATCATGAAAGAGAAACATTTAAAAAATTTGACAATTGAAACAAAAAACTTTATATGACACAATCAAAATATTATTATTTTAAGTGCGGATAAAGGATATATATCGGTGATAATATTAAGATACGAGTATGAGGACAAAATTAATAATTTGATGAGCGATCAAAATGCATACAATAGATTGGACCACGCACTTTCACTACAAAATTTGAACGACAAGAAAATTAAAAATTTATTTTTAGGCTTTTATATTGATAGTGAAACTAAGACCAAGCTTCCATAATCCATAAAACGGATCATCCACTTACGCATATTGTATGTTTCATAAATAGCCCTGCATATAAAACATCAAAATATATAGCTGAAATGTTGAAAAGTTACAATCGTAAAATATGAGTCTGAAACCCCACGAGGTGGTCAGATCTTCGGTCTTGATTATTTCAACTCCAAAATCAATCTTGAAATGAATCTCTTAAGTCAACCTTCAGCTCAACATCCAACTTAATGTGCAAATCAACCTCCATCTCAATCGCAACATAATTCTAAACGCAATCACCGCAATTAACCGGTTATCAACCAATAAAATAACTCCAAATCAACTCTTAAATAATTCTCAAACCGAACAATTCATTTAACACCAATGCATAGGCTAACTAAATCCTAACTCAACTTAGCTCGAAGTAAATCTCAACCCTCAGCTCAACTCATACCATCATACCGTTATACCATCATACCGTCATCAAAAATCAACTAAATTTTTGAAGTTTTGGAAATTCCTCTGTAGTAAGTAACTTAGGACCTGATTATATCATCTCTCAAGAAGGAGATGAATGTTTGATATATTAACAGTGACCTTTCTTAAGCCTTAAACAATATTTCTGTAAAGTTTGGTTCAAATCATTCAATGCGTGTGCATTTGTTTAAATATCACACACATTTACTGTTCATATATTGGGTGTACAAATAAATTTCCGACCTGTTTTACTGAAATTAAAGACTGAAATGTTTTATTCAAAGTATGCTCCTTCGGAAGCTATAACCTTCGCCCATTGTTCAGGCAATAAACGGATTACCCGAAGGAAGAAATCTGGTGGTTTCGAAGCAATCCAGTCATCGACTCATTTTTTGACGTTTTCATATGAAGTAAAGTGTTGCTGTGCCAGGGCTGATTGCATCGACCGGAACAAGTGGTAATCAGAGGAAGCAATGTCTGGTGAATACGGCGGGTGGGGTAGAATTTTCCAGTTCTGCCTGTCCAAGTAATTTTTGACAGGTATAGCAACATGTGGCCTAGCGTTGTCATGTTGGAAAATAATCTTATTATGCCTTTTGTCCCATTCCGGTCGTTTTGCAGCTAGAGCTTGCTTCAAAGCCATCAATTGTCGTCGATAAACTTGTCCCGTAATAGTTTCACGCTCTTTCAGCAGCTCATAATAGACGACACCTTTCATATCCCACCAAATATAAAGCATCACCTTCGAACCATGAATATTTGCTTTTGGCGTCGACGGCCCTGGTCCACCTGGCTTGACCCACGCTGGTTTGCGCTTTGTATTGTCATAATGGATCCATTTTTCATCCCCATTGATGATCCGATGCAAAAACGCCTTCCTTTGTTGTCGTTGAAGCAACAATTCGCACATGGTTTTCCGACGTTCCATGTCCCTTTCTTTCAATTTGTGTGGCACACAATTTCCTAGCTTCTGAACCAATCCCATTGCATGTATACGTTGCGAAACACATTGTTGGGTAATATTCAACTCTTCTGCCAATTGTTTTTCAGTCTAACAAGGGTCCACATCAAGCAATTCTTCCAATTCTGTATATTCAAATTTTCTTGGTCTGCCTTCACGTTCTTTGTCTCTTACGTCAAAATCAACAACTTTGAATCGTTGAAACCACTCTTTGCATGTTGTTTTCGATGGAGCATATTCACCGTAAACTTCCACAAGCAAACGATTTGTTTCCGCTGCACTTTTCTTCAACAAAAAATATTGAATATGGCAGTCGTTATGCAGATTCTCTAAGGTTGCCTTGTTCTATGCGATTTTTTATATGGCGATCAGCAAGTTCCACCGCCAATTCTTTTAGGAAAATCTTGCGTCTGCTTATTTTAGCCTGACACAATGGTGGATTTGTCAGATTGAATAAGCGATATGCTGCTAAAGCTGCTGTATCAATTACGTTGAAAAACAGTACCATCGGCCAACGATTGATTTTTCTCTTATACGTGTACGATTTCACGAGGCAGTATTGGTTTCGTTTCCGTTCCGCTGCAGTAGTATGCTGCTTTTCAAATTCACTCGGTAATGACCACCACTCTTGAGGATTATTTTTGTTTTGCGCCACATACCTTTCTACTGGTCCAATTATCTGATCGGCTGACACAACATTATCTACTACCTCTACTTCCTCCTCATTACTCACAGCTTCTTGTAGTTCTTGTGCTATATCTACTAAACGTTGGTCCGCGAGGAACCCTTCAGCCGTAGCCGGCCCATCCATATCCGATTCATCATTTGATTCCTCAAAATCCTCCTCATTACTATCCGTTACTAATATTTTCATCAACGGCCAACAAATTAGTTAGTTCATCTTCCTCCTCTGCAGAAAGATCTCTTCTCTTTTGCCGGTTCAATAATTTGATCACCTCATTTATGCTGTTTTCCAATTTATGGAACTATTATTTACTAACGAACTCTTTTACCTTATATCTGATATTGATAATATATACCACAAATTTGTACATCGAGTTGCATATCTTTGTACACATATTTATAGCGAATTCCATTATAAGAAACAAAAAATAAAATTTATTTTCTCGTTTGTGTGTTTTACCAATATTTAAACAAACAAGAGAATACGTATTATTTCCATAACGATAAATTGACGATGTATTGTTTAAAATTAGTGCTATTTCAATACTAATACACAACTGGATATACCTTTTGTTTTGATTCAAAAATCGTTAGGGGCACTGAGTGCACCAAACCATCTAAGTCGAATTATGCAAAACACTTTTGTTTACCATAATATACCTTACATGACCCTTTAATAATTTTCCAACCAAATTTGCATGTACACATACATAAATTAAGTAATTTTGATTTCATTATTAATTAAAATTGTAGAACAACACCAACTGTAAATTCCATTAATTATTCAATCAAGAACACGAGCAGTACATGGGAGAGGCTGACACAATCCCCATATTATGTATATACAACAAAACCATAAAATATTTGAGCGACACTTTACAACATTTCCCCCCCCCCCCCCCCTCGCATATTATATCTGTATTCCTTTCGTGCATATTTATAACCAACCCATTAAACCGTTATATTATTACAATGCTGAGTCGAGTTAAAATACTTTTCACACAGCAAAAATTTTCCCAAGGAAATGAAATACAATTTTGTGTTGTTAAAAAATAATAAAATGTGAAAATCCCATTTTCCATTTAACATTTTTTTTTTGTTTGACGGAAAAACTGACGGATATTTAATTGTTTCAAATGAATGAAAAAAATAGATTTTCCCCCATTTTTTGTTGTTGTTTGTCGTAACGGATGGAAATTTTAATTTTAACCGTTTTTTTTTTTGGTGCGCTCTGTGCTTTATATTGTACCAATTTCAAATCGGACAGTATCTTTTGGATTTTAGGTGTGTGTGTGTGTGTGTGTGTTTTGCTTTCGTTGGTTTGTTTGTGATTTGTATGAAATTCAGAAAGGATGAAAATGAGGAAACAGTTTTTTATGATTATGTATTGTTATTATACATAAAATGTAACGGATGGCGCAATATCATTTCATTGTATCTATTTGGCCATGTAATAAATACGTACACATAGTACCATGTATGTACATACGAGTACATTGTAGTCGAAAAATAATTTTATTTTGATTAAATTTCGCTAATCCATCAAAATAAGGATAACGTATCACAAAATCTTCATCAATCTTGGTAGTTTATTACATCCACATACAGTTTTAAAGACACACATTTACATACGTACATGGTACATCTATATATAGTTAACATAACAAACAAGGTTTAAGTTAATTTAATACCATTTTACCTTTATTACCAACAACATTGTTGCTATTATTATTTTTTGAAGACTATGTTTATCATTACCTCTAATATTATTATTATTCCGGTACATGTTACTAGCACAAAAATTCAGTCACTTTATAGTAAAGAAAAGACAAACAACAATGATGACATGGAAAAATTTTGAAATGAGATGAAAATATTTATAAAACGATCTTATTATTAGCTACACAGTAAACTTTTCTACGTTATCATTGTTATTAATACTATTATTGTTATTATTATTATTATTATTGTTTAATATAGTAATATGAATAACAATAATAATTCTGTCACAAATTATGAGTAAACGTACATTTTCAGGTAACAGGTAGATTCCACTTGTAGAGTTAAAAGAGTAATGTCTTCGTATTTTTATATACACAACGATACCTTAACAATTAATTATGCATATATTCGAATAAGCAACTGGAACTAATCAGATGAATAATTGGTGGAATCACCGTAGTCATTTTGTTTACTTCGTTTGAATTTATTACAATAAATTTCTAGGAAAAATAAAATTACAAAATATTGATACGTGTTGCTGATTTTGTAATTAAAATACAATTTTATTGGTAATAAATGCCTTGGTAATACTATTCCACTTTTTTATTTCACGTGATATTATCACGCACTATTATAAAAAAAACGCTGGGGCATTGTAGTCAAGTCAGTGAGTCAAGTTATCTCACTTATCATTCATTCGCTGCAGCCAGGTTGCTTCCCACGAGTACTGATTCTTTCTAATCGATCAATTTTGTGGAAGGCCTAAACTTGTCTTATTTTGTCCTCTATCATAGCTTCTACTTGAGCAATATATTGCAAGTCGAGTATCTGCTGGTTCATATACACAGGAGCTGTATCATTCATAGGACATCCATAGGAGCTTTGCAGCACGATTGTCGCGCTAGCATGATTATTTTACGTTCCCCATCTAGAAGACGATCTCGTCGCTGCTCTCTTTTGTTATGCATCTATATTACATAGATCCGGTACATGCGACTGTATTTCCTAAAGGGATTCGCATTGTTTCATTTAGTTTTTCAATTTTTGCATCATTCCTTTGTTGTCTGCCACGTTAGCTATGACGGATTTCATATCAATCCTCAGTGCGCTCTACATATGATGTAGCTTTTCATTTTTTTCGCCAATTTGTTGTTCAACTTTAAATTTTTGATCAAATTTATTTTAATCCATCGGAACGCCCTTTCGTTATTTTTATTTATATTGATCTCTTCGATTATTCGTTGCCGCATCTCTTGCTCGGTTTGATTTTCTCTTTCATAAACCAGCTCTCTAAAATAACCCCAGAGAAAAAAATCTAAAGACTTTTTTACGTGGTTAGAGCCCATATAAAACTGGTTTAGGTGATAGCCTAGAACCGTACTTTGTTCATATTCTCAGCTGACGGATACTAATTATACAATTTTTAACATCCAGATATTAATTCAGCTACACTGCGGACGCAAAAAAGAGCAAATAAAAGCGAACATTTATGACGGGGTCCTCCGGCAACCGTTTGGCACTTTTGTCTGAAAAATACTATCACGATTGTACCTTGGTTATGTGCAGAGGTTCCTCAGACTCATGGAACAAGTGCAAAATGATTCAATAGATCTACGTAAAATATGTTTCCACATAAATTTTGTGCGAATTGAGCGTGCACTCTCTGGTTGTTTTTTAGTCATTTTAGCACTCGAAATTTTGTTAAGTGCATTTTTTTTTTAAAAATGATCAAACATTTGGTTGGTCCAAAACCACTTTTCTCGACGTTTTGAAAGTCCCTGAGTCTAAAAGAGCAAAAAAAAACAAAACAAAATTTCCGTCCGTCTGTCTGGATGTCTGTTGCTCCTTTACACATGGTATCTCGAGAACGGCTTGTTCGATTTAGAATTTTTTTTTGCCAATCCGTTCCTATGGTCAAGGCCCAGATTTGAAAAGCTTTTTGAATCTGTGCGTCAAGAGGGTCGAGTACCTGCCATACGAATTGACCCAAAATTCCTGGTCATAGAACGTCTGTAAAGCTAGCTCAAAATTCTATCCCAAAAAATTATGATTTTAAACTGTGGCAATACTAAATTAATTAATGTGAAATAAAAAATCAATCACGATAGAAGATATTTGCAAATTATTATTATATTTAAAAAGAAATATTATTTATGCAAAAGCCTTATCAATATACGTACAATATGATCAACAAGTTCCCGGAATAACCACCGTGTGGCGCTCCCATCGTTCCGATTTGAGTTCTGTTTTTTTTGTTAAGTTGGTACATCTGTTGATATTCCCTCTAAATCTTAGCGTCACAGTTTGACATTTGCAAAAGTTACGTAGTCAAGAGTACATCTATCTCTGTGTGTGTTGGCGATTATTTACAATTTTAGACATGATTTGCGAGGCTGAATCCGATCCCACATTCATCAAAAGGATCATTACTGGAGACGAGACGTGGGTTTATGAGTACGACACGCAATCCAGACATCAGGCAAGTGAATGGCGTTCACCAAAAAAAAACCACGTCGTTTTCAGTCAAAAAAGAAGGCAATGCTCAAGGTTTTCATGGTTTACAACGGTGTAGTGCATTATGAATTTTTGCCAGAAGGTCAGACCGTAAACAAAGAGTATTATTTGGGCATTAAGAGACGTTTTCGTGAAGCAATTCGCCGAAAAAGACCAGAATTTTGGGCAGAAAACTTGTGGATTTTGCACCATGATAACGCACCGTCGCACAGTGCCATCATTATTCGTAATTTTTGACGAAAAATGCAACAAATAAAATCCAACAGCCACCGAATTCACCTGATTTGGCTCCCTGAGACTTCTTTCTGTTCAATCGAGTTAAAAAACCATTACGGGGAACGCGCTTCAGCAGCCGAGAGGAAATAATGGAAAAATCGCGAACACACACAGAGTAGATGTACCTTTGACTAGGTAACTTTTGCAAATATCAAGCTATGACGCTAAGATTTAGAGGGAATATCAACAACAGATGTACCAATTAAACAAAAAAAACAGAACGCAAATCGGAACGATGGGAGCGCCACACGGTGGTTATTCCGAGAACTTGTTGATCAAGGTAGATCCTATGTATACGTAATATAAATAACCACATTTAAAATACTTCGAGTAGAAAAAGTTAGAATTCAACGAAATTTGCAATTCAATTTGTTTCAGTTTCGAAATAATTTGAGTACTGGCCCTCGATTTGTCACTCAATTATATTAACTGGTAATCCAGAGCAGCTAAGAGCGGAGTTCTGGGCTGTCTATTATGACAATATATGTGAACGGTATACCATTCAACGGAAGTTGCAAATGTTGCAATTCAATTTGTTCCAGTTTCGAAATATTTCGAGAACTGCCCCTCGATTTGTCACTCACTTATATTAACTGGTAATCCATAGCATCTATGGCAATCAAAGCTTTTTGGGGAATCGGAGTACTGGGCTGTCTATTATGTCAATATATGTGAATGGTATACCATTCAACGGAAGTTGCAAATGTTGCAATTCAATTTGTTCCAGTTTCGAAATAATTCGAGTACTGCCCCTCGATTTGTCACTCAAGTATATTAACTGGTAATCCAGAAAATCTGTGGCAATCAAAGATTTTTGGGGAATCGGAGTACTGGGTTGTCTATTATGCCAATATATGTGAACGGTATACCATTCAACGGAACTCGCAATTCAATTTGTTTCAGTTTCGAAATAGTTCGAGTACTGGCCCTCGATTTGTCGCTCAATTATATTAACTTGTAGTCCAGAGCAGCTAAGAGCGGTGTTCTGGGCTGTCTATTATGACAATATATGTGAACGGTATACCATTCAACGGAAATTGCAAATGTTGCAATTCAATTTGTTCCAGTTTCGAAATAACTCGAGAACTGCCCCTCGATTTGTCACTCGCTTATATTAACTGGTAATCCAGAGAATCTATGGCAATCAAAGATTTTTGGGGAATCGGAGTACTGGGCTGTCTATTATGCCAATATACCATATGTGAACGGTATACCATTCAACGGAAGTTGCAAATGTTGCAATTCAATTTGTTCCAGTTTCGAAATAATTCGAGTACTGCCCCTCGATTTGTCACTCAAGTATATTAACTGGTAATCCAGAGCACCTATGGCAATCAAAGATTTTTGGGGAATCGGAGTTCTGGGCTGTCTATTATGCCAGTATATGTGAACAGTATACCATTCAACGGAAGTTGAAATTCAATTTGTTTCAGTTTTGTTTTCAGAATCTGTAATGGCCAAATAAATATTTTAAGCAAATATTTGAGTTTCAATTCGATTTATTTTCGTTGTTTACAATTTGCGAAAATGGGCGTGCGCGTAAATGCATAATTATGGCATGTTTAGTACCCGACACTCTTAATTTTGGGCTGAGAGTACAATACTCAACTGTCGCGATAGCTTTAGCTGTCATGAGAGTATTTTTTGCGATAACCTTAAATAGCGTCACTTGTATATCATGAAAATATATATTGTGTTTATTGTTGCCATAGCACTTTTTCGGGTTACATTTTGGGTCAACCTCACATACTCGTACATGTCATAGAAATATTTACCAATTTTTTATATATGCTGCATTGAATATTGAGTTGGGCATTGAGTTTGGGGTTGAGTTGAAGGTTAAGTCAGGGGTCAATTTGCGGGTTGAGTTGAAGTTGAGTTGGACTTAAGTTGGGGTTGTATTAAGATATAGTGAGCAGTTGGCTAATTTTTATATATGCTGGTTTGAGGATTGAATTGAAAGAGAGTTTGCGTTTAGGTAGAGGGTTGAGTTGGTGACCGTTTGCGGGTTGAATTGGGGTTGAGTTGAGGTTAGATTAGTGTTTAGTGAGCAGTTGAGCAATCTATATAAGTGAGTGTTTGTATGTATGTACAACATATGTGTATGATTTTTAGATTATGTTCTGAAATATGGCCAAGTATGATGGAACTTGCCTATTTCTCAACCAATAATGATGAAATTCAGCTTGTGCATTGGAAATGGGATTTTACAATGATTTTTGGATAAAGTTCTGGAATATGGCCAAGTATGATTGAACTGGCCTATTTCTCAACCGAATATGATGAAATTTGACATGTGGTTGGAAATTGGATTTGAAAATGAGTTTTGAATTGAATTAATGAAGACCGAAGTTCTGATCAGCTTATGAGGTTTCGGTCCTTTATATTTTAGAATCTGGAATCTTTATTACATCTATCAGTTTCCATTCCGAGACCGCTCCGACAGCAAATACTCAGGAAACATAACCCAAAGTTTCAAACGAAGGATTGGCAAGAAAAATTTCTAACGGAACTTAAATATTATTTCAGAGATAATCTTTACCGTTTAGTAATTGAAATAGTATGTTTAAGCTGTCTTAAAGAAACTTCAACTGCTGCATGATTCACAGAAACCTAAATAGACAACGGTACCCAGACACTTACTCGGAAAAAATATTCTATAAAAACATTTACTCGAAAATTATGTGCTCGAAAAACATTTACTCGAAAAACACTTTCACTAAAATGAATAAAACCACATTTGCTCTAAGAACATTTACTCAAAAAACATTTTCTCGAAAAAAACTTGAAATAAGTAGTCTATGTTTTCAACCAAAACAATTGAAATGTCATTCAACCAAAATATTTATTAGTTCAACAATAATGTTTACTATTTAAACATATAAAAATTAAACAATGTTGGTAAGGATAAATATACAAACTTTAAAATAGAATAAACTTAATAAAATAAAATAAAATTTCTAACCTTGTAGATGACCAGTATGGATAATTTAAAAACAACAAAAAATAAGCCTTGCTTCCTAGTAGATGGTTATGTATTTATTATAAATAAACAGCATAATAATGTTACGTACTGGGTTTGCACGAATAATCGGAAAAATCGATGTAAAGCACGAATTAATACCAAAGGTGATGTTATTATAAAGAAAGTTGGAGAGCATAATCATGCTGGCAATTCAGCAAATGTTGGTGTTAGAAAAACCCTTACTAAAATTAAAAAGAGAGCTATATCTACAAATAGTAATACACAACATATTATTGCTGAATCTACTGTTGCCATAAATAAACCAGTAAGAGTCCATATGCCGTCTATTCCATCCATGCAGCGCACAATTCACAGACAAAGACAAGGAAATGCTGTTATTCCAAAATCGTTAATTGATTTAATTATACAAGAAAAATTTAATGTTACTCTTCAGGGTGATCCATTTTTGCTGTATGATTCAGGGCCTACCGAAACTCGAATTTTGATATTCTCAACCCAACGAAATCTTCACTTTTTGGTGCAATCTGACATGTGGTTCGTTGATGGTACTTTTAAAACAGTACCGTTAATTTTTAATCAACTTTTTACCATACATGGGATAAAAGAAAAGCAATCTTTACCATTAGTGTATGTCTTATTACCGAACAAATTAACTGAATCATACAAAAGGGCATTCGAACAGTTAAAATTGTTAAATGTTTATTTAAAACCATTGCATTTAATGTCAGATTTTGAACAAGCTATTATAAACCCAGTTTCCGTATCTTTTCCAGATGCTCAACAAAAATTTTGCATCTTTCATTTAGGCCAGAGTTTATATCGTAAAATATGTCAGGTGGGCTTAAAAGCTCAATATGACCAGGATGCAGTGTTCGCTCATAAAATTCGTATGATTTTATCAGTTGCATTTGTGCCGCCGGCCGATGTTATTAACGCTTTCCAATCTTTAACTGAAATCAATGTTATCCCAGAAGAAGCTAATGAAATATTGAATTATTTTGAGGATAATTATATCGGCAGATTTGATGTGCGGTCTAAAAATGAAACTGGTAGGCGCAATCCCAGGTATTGTATTGAATCGTCGAATGTTTATACTGCAACACTAGAAGATTCTGCTCGAACAAATAACTGCGTTGAAGGTTGGCATAATGGATTTTCCCGGTTAGTTGGTTGTGAACATCCATCTGTTGATTTTTTTTTTGAAAAAATTCAACTAGAACAATCAAAAAATGAAATAGTTCTCGAGCAAATTTTTGCTGGAACTCCAATGCCTCCAAAACACAAAAAATATCGGGATTTAGATAAAAGAATCAAAAATGTTGCTGAGAAATATTCAATTATGGAAATCACCGATTATTTAACTGCAATTGCATACAATACTGTATTATAAAAGTAACCAAAAAAATTTAAATATTTAATTAAAAATCTAAAAAAAGTTAAAAACAAAATAGCATTTAATTAATATTCAATAATCATTTTCTGGTAAAATTAATAATCGAAAAATTCTTCAAAAAAATCGCGCGATTTTTTTGAAGAATTTTTCGATTATTAATTTTACCAGAAATGACGTTCGAGTAATTGTTGTTCGAGCAAATGTTTTCGGGCAAATGTTTTTCGAGAAAATGTTTTTCGAGGAAATGTTTTTCGAGCAAATGTCATGGAATCATAGACAACAATATAGAAGCCATATTGACATATTTCTTACAACCTCGTCTAAAAATTATTTTTGGGTTACATTTCCTTCTATTCGTTATAATCATTTAATAGCTAACATACCAAGCTAACTTTATCCAAAAATCATTTTAGAATCCCATTTCCAACGCACATGTCAATTTTTCTCATAATCGAATAAGGAATAGCCAAGCTCCATCCTAATTGGCCATTCATATAATTTGTTAAGGGTTCAATTTGAAATGTAAAATGTTCAGTTTGAAGTGTAAAAGGATCAGTTTGAAGTGTTAAACCTGTATGATGGTATAATGTTGTGTTGGTATGATGGTATGATGATATATGATCGTATGGTTGTAAGATAGTATGATGTTATGATGGTATGTTGGTACGATGTTATAATGGTATGAAGCTATGACGGTACGATGGTATGATTATTGTGTGATTTATGATGATATTTGTGATGGCATCATTGTATATATGATACAACGTACGTTGGTTTGACAGTATTTGTTCTAGAATGATGGTGTCATGTTATGAGGGTATGATGGTATAACTTTATAATGGTAAGACGATTGAATGGTATGATTACAGGGACCGTATAATAGTTCGATGGTATAGTGGTATGATGGTATGTTGGTATGGCTATATGATTGTATGGTGGTACAATTTAGTGATGATATGATGGTATGACGTTATGAAGATGTGATGGATTGCTGGTTAGATATACATCATGGTGGTGGGATGGTTCGACGTTACTATGGTACAATGGTACGATTTTATGATGATTTAATGGTATAGTGTCATGATGGTATAATGGAATAATCGTGAGATAGAATGGTTATTTAAATTTGATGGTACAACGTTACTTATGCCGGTATGATGGTGAGTAGATTTTGAGTTGAAATTAAGTTGAATTTGAAAGAGAAATTCGTTTAGGGTTTAAGATTTAGTGGTAGGTTAAATTGGGTTGCAAGTTAATTAATGGTAGATTTGGTGATTTAATTGATGGCTGGATTGACCGTTAATTTGGTGATCGCATTTAGGATTGTGTTGCAATTGATATATAGGTTGAGTTGTAAATTGAGTTGGAGGTTAAGTTGAAGATTGACTTAAGGATTTGAAATAATCAAGACCGAAGTTCTGATTACCTTATGAGGTTTCAGCCCTTTATATTTGATCGTTTTTTAAGTTTAATAAAAAGAGAAATGTCATACAATAATACAAATTACATTAAAAATAAAAACACAATATAAATGAAAGTTATGACATAATTAAATAAAATTAACGGGTGTGTAACGAAATCCCGGTTATCAAAATTCTGATTTCTCAAACTCCTGTTTTTTTATTGTTAACTCTCATTTTCAAAATCCTGGTTTTCAAAATCCTAATTTTTAAAATCTCGGTTCTGCAAAAATAAAAATCCTGGTTTTCAGAAAATCTCGATTTTTATTTTTATTTTACGGGTGTACTATAAAATTCCCTTTCAAAATTAAAATTTTCTTTCACCAGAATTTTTAAGAAAATATATCTTTCAAAACCAAAATTTTGAAAAGCAGGATTTTTGAAAACCGTGGTTTCGCACCCAGAATTAACATTTAATATTTTATTTAACAACAAGTGTGACGTATAGAATCAAAAATGATCTATTCCACTTTCTTGTTTTCAAGTAAAATGGAAAAAACTTTGTATTTCAAATTTATTCAAAAAAAATCTTTGTTTTTTTATTATTTCATTATTTTTTTCGGGTAATTTCAACTTAATTTTATAAACAAATTTGGAATAGAGTTATTTTGAGACCTACAAGATGGAATAGATAAGTTTTGAAACTTGTTGCAATTGGAATAGGTAGGTTTTGAAATTTATTTTTTGAAATAGATTGATTTTGATTTATTTAATTGCACATTATCGGATTAGAGATTTTTCAACAATTATGTAAATGTTCATTTCAGGGATTTAAAATGCAGGATTTTGATTAATGCATTAAAAAAACAAACATATTGCCATCTTAAATAATTCTTTTGTATTTTTATTTGGCTTTATATTTTATAAAAAATAAATAAATAATAAACAGAAACAATATTGCAAAAAACAAAAACAAAAAAAAATATATAAATTATAAAAATCATAATAATTTCATCACAAATTAAAATATCATTGGTCTTGAAACCTTAAATTCTTAGTACGTCTTCTACATCATCTAGATTAGCGCAGCAGTGTTCGCCCTCATCGATTGATTCTTTGTGGAGTTTATTTTCATCTATAACGTTTTTATAGAACTCCAAATTAAGCCTATTTCTC
The DNA here is from genome assembly GCA_958295665.1 of Tipula vernalis. Classification (NCBI taxonomy): domain Eukaryota; kingdom Metazoa; phylum Arthropoda; class Insecta; order Diptera; family Tipulidae; genus Tipula; species Tipula vernalis. Next base: position 201,442,794 of record OY282560.1, read on the forward strand.
CACTCACTTCCAAAATGCTTTGTCAGTAGCTTTTGAACATCAGAAACTTTGGCGTCTTTCATCTTCACCCCCGTTGGTATTATTGCCGGTACCATATTAGCCAGTTTTTCCCTTCGTTTTACATTTGATTTTGGAAATCCGATTTATAGAATGATTTCCCCCGTACTTGAATGATACTACGTGAAAATTTGGTTAATATGAAACGTTTTGATTCTTGGAATTTAAAGTACCAAGTAGATGGCGGTTTAATAACTCTTCCAGCTTCAGCTTTAAAATCAAGCACGGGACATTCATCGCTACCCAAATTTATTAGATTTCCGTGTTCTTTGTAGATATACAAATATGAGTTTACTTCTATGATTGACTCTTTTTTTTTTAATTTTTTTTTTTTTTTCAATTTGTGCGAAAACCTGGGAAAATTAACTCTATTGTTGCCACATTTGGCAACGCGATTTTTAACAAAAAATATTCACACATTCCCACCATTATAGAATTTTCGTTTTTGGCCCCCACACCCATCGGCCACCAAGCCGATTGTTTTAATACCTGTAACATCTATGTGGCAAAGGCGATGGTAAACTCCCGAAGCTATCTCATTTGACCCCTTAGCGTGGTTGTTCTCAGTCCAGTAATACAAGAAAACGTTGTTTTCATTCAGAGCGGAATGACCGGTACCTACTACCGTACCAAATAAATACAAATATATTTGACGGCTATAATACACCGCTCGATCCGCGACCTTTTGTAATGTCATCTTTTTTTGACAGTCAAATGATACAGTCAATAATCCCTCCATTTCTTCGTTGAGGAGTGTGAAAAATGCTTTGCTTTTGAGTTTGTGAATCCTCTGTTTCGTCATTAACTCCTGCTTTTTTCCGATATCTATTTCAACACTCATTTGTTCTTTAAAACGTAGGCATGTAGAGCACATATCCGTGGCAGGTGTTTTAAATCCCAAATTAAAATAATTGTTGAAAATCATTCGAAAATACCTCGATTTGACCTGATTGTCTAGATTATCCGTATTATACATTCTCCACATTCGATTTATGGATAGATCGCCAAGTAGGTATTGTCGGTTGAAAATTTTGCTCCGACAGTAGTGATGTTCAATAGTTTTGAATTTTTTTATGTATTCCATTATGCTGCTCTTCATTCCCTCGTTTCTATGGCTTCATCTATCACCACCCCTTTTTTCCATTGGAGCTTCGCCTGTTTCAAAGTATTTTTTTACAAATATTTCTTACTCGGCCCTTTGTCACTCCCAATATATTTAAAAATGTCAGTTGACACACTTTTAAATTTAATTTTGATCGCGTTCGAATGTTGTATTTCACGGAAAATCCCTTACGAGCACCTTGTTTTGAATTGCGATCTGTTCTACGTAGTTTTTCTACCGTACAATATTTTGAAATAAAAGCATCTTATGCTTGTTTCGAGTGACTATTATAAAAAATATCTTAAAAGTATCGTGCATCGCCCATTTTAAGTTGCCTGCACTTGAAAGAACTCCGATCGTTGTGTTTGCATTTAGACATCTCTGATAACCTTTGCCTTTTGTATTTAGATGTGAATCGAAATAATATTAGTACCATTATAATTTAAGTGGTACATTTTAATCAAATAATAACCTACCTTGCAATTTTAGCCATTGATATTTTTCGATTGGGAATATTAATTTTGTTTCTACGAGAATGTTGGGTGATAGTGGGCGATTCAACTGACTTCATTTCCTATATAATATTCATAATAAATTAGTATTTAAATCAATTAATTTCTTAATTTTATTTTTCAAAGTATATTAGAAATTACTTACTAAAATGTAAAATTTAAAAACTGGAGCAGCTTGTACAAATCAACCACTTTGTAAGAAATACAGTGAATTACTAATTTTTCTCATAGGACTTTTTTGACATAAAGAAATTTCGCGCCAAAATTTGGAATAGGCCTGTTTTGTTTTTAACGGATATATTTCTTATTGGAATAGATTGTTTTTGGTTATAAATTGGAGTGGAATAGTTTAGTTTTGTACGTGAAGTTGTGGCGGAATAGATCTATTTTGAAACGTAACAGAAATTTCTGACTCAATTTACATAGGAATTGAATACATTTTGTAAATTATCATTTAACTAATTATTTCAGTTCAATGAAAGTAATTGAAATCAATTACCAGCTCAAAAATTTTTAAAAGTGGAACAGATCATTTTTGATTCTATACGTCACATTAGTGTGAAAAAAAATTCCCTTAATCGAATGATCCATTAATATATTCAAGGGACAATATTTTGAATAGATTTAGGGAATTTATTTCTCTAATTGATTTAAGAATTTTGTTCCAAAAATGTAACGAACAAGCACCGAGTTATTATATATGTCCGAACAATAACGCGGTGTGACAATGTGACCCCTTCTGATTGATGAGGCAAACTCAATATTATCAAATAGATACTTTGGTTCACGAAATTTGATCAATTAAGAATAGATTTGGCGAAACCTGACACATGATCATATCATAACGATTAAGATTGTAAACATTTCTGATAGCATTATTAAATGAAACTTGCAAAGTATGCTTAGTCGCGGCATCGCAGTTTGAATAAATTACTTCGAAATAATTTATATGGGGAAGAATAAGAGATTTAACTAAATAGATTCCCAATTTAGTGGAACATACAGCTTATGGAGTTTTAAGCTGTACAAAATTGAATTAATTTTTCCACATACTTTAGATACCTAATTGTTAATCCTAAATTATTAAAGCTTGCTGAAAAGGGTATTGGGTTATGATCAATGTAAACTGAAGGTCGGTAAATGGTAATGGTAATGGTGATGATGATTGTGATGGTATAAGAAGATGGTATAATGGTAGGATGGTATGATGATATGAAGGTTCGATCGTACTATGATAAAATGGTGTAATGGTATGCTGGTTTGATAGTGCAATGGTACGATGATATAAAAGTATGATGGTGAGATGGTTTGATGGTATGATGGTTTAATAGAATGTTTGTGTGATGATGCGATGGAATAATGGTGTGATAGTTATGATCGTTTGACGGTATAAAGGTATAATGGTATTGTGATATGAAGGTACGATTGTAACATAGTAAAATTGTGTTTGGCATGATGATATGACGTTATTGACGTTAAGGCGGTATGATGGTTTGATGGTACGATGGTGTGACTGTATTATGATAGTATGATGGGGTTGTGCTCTTATTATGGTATGGTTGTATGATAGTATGGTAGTATGATGTTATAATTGTATGATTATTATTGATATAGTTATCATTCGTAAAATCCGCCTTTGGTGGAATGTCAAACAAATTTCAATGACAGGCGGTCTTATGGTATGGGTGTTCTGAAAAACATGCGCACACTCAATATTTACTTCCTGGGGCGGATCTTTAGACAACACATTAGCAGTACTCGATCCTTCTCATTGGACCTTCTAGGTATGTGGCTACTTAAAAGAGACGCACCTTCCTTCCGGAACTTCAAAATCAAAAAAGGTGGTTAACCATCAAGAATTGCGGTAAACCCAACAAATTATTTTTGTTTGGATTTTAGTCAATTCACTTGAGAAATTGTATTCAAAACACTTGTTGAATTACACGAATTGAATTTTAACCCTGCTTTTAATCTGCTGAATTTAAATATCTCGCATTACTTAAATGAAAAATTTCTTCAATCTTATGAGTACCGGATGACAACGTACGCGATGAGTTGCAGATTAGTTGTGTCGAGAAAATCATCACATATTTTAAGCGCTATTCTGCTTCGTCGCTATTATGATTAATGCAGCAAATTGAGTGGCGTGCATCTTTCAATTCCGACTTTTACCAACACATACACCAGTCAATGTATATTTGTTTTATGGCATCGATCATTTAAGCGAATCGCATGGCTTGAATAAGCATATATTTGTTGTTTTTTTTTATTTATTTATTTCTTATTAATATTATACAAGTAAAGCTTAGCCTCACACAATCTTGATTAAAATTAGAACATTAAATAATTTCATATGACGAACTAACGAACGTGACGTCTTAAAACTTATGTTAAAGTACTAAATAAATATATAAATTTACAAACCAAATTTACAAAATTTATAAATCATAAATCATAAATCTGGTTGTATCTACCGGAACAAAATTATCACAAAACAATATGAACCAGTATTCCAAAATGAAACAAGTATCAACTTAGAGATGAGAAATATGTGAAGCAATCGTTTTTAAAATTACTTAGACTTTTCTTAGATTGTAAATTAGGATTTATTGAGTTTCAAAGTTTAATACCCCGCACAAAAAAAGATGACCCACGTGGTTTAGTTTTGCAATTTGTAGGAAGACTGATACTAGATGTACGAGTCGATCTAAAAAATTTAATCAAATTGAAGAGATACATGGGATTTCTATAATAAATTATTTTATAAAGGAAAATAACTGTTATGAACTCTAAATAATGATAAAAATCACACTCCAATATTAAACGAGTATAACCACAGAAGAAAGATTAACCAGAATAGACATTGCGTAGATCAAATTTTTTTTTCATCTTACCTTCTTTTTTGGACATTGAAGTATAATTATTTTCGAATATTATGAATTTTTTGAATATTTAATACAAATTATGCTATCAAAACAAAACTTGTCATATAATTTCACTAACTATACTGTTAAGGATTCTCAATTTTTATTATTTCAAATAAAAACCAGTAAACCAAAGAATACATAACCCAACTTTCTCTTACCTTCGGCGAATCAAGGTCAAAAAAATGAGTCCAAATTTTTCCATACAAAAACAGCGTTATGACTATTCTGGTTAATCTTTCTTCTGTGGTATAACTTGAAATTGAATCAGCTCTCTTTTTGTTATATATTTACCGAGCACAAGAATTGAAAGCGATATTTAATTTTCTGAACGAGGACTTAGAGCAACCAGAATAAATATGGGCACAGTAGGTTAAATGCGGAATAATTAATGATCGTATTAATTTCAGCTTAGCGTCCCGCGGCGTATAGCTTTCATGGTGCCATAGCGTCCTTAACGTAGCATGTACTATGTTCTACCACATAATTGGGTTACATGATCATCCCGACTAAGTTTATTATTCATCAATAATCCCAAGTTCCTAACCTTATCCACAATCTCAATATTCGCGTTGCCAATTTTGATATTATAATGCCGAAGGTTGGAGATAACATTACTTTATTACTAGTTAGGAACATGGCTTTGGATTTTAAGGGGTTGATTTTAATATGATTGTGAATACTCCAAATTAAAATTCTTTCAAGTGTGTCGTTTATTCTCAGCACGCAAGCATCCGTATCGCTTGCTACTGCCGAGTCAAGATTTAAACATCATAAATAACAAAGGGCCCAAGATTAAACCCTGAAGAATACCAGAAGTCAATAAACTCTCGTTGGAAAATTTTTCATTCAATTTGACAATTTGATACCTATCCGATAGGTATGAAGCCAAAAGCTTAACCGCAGAATGGGAAAAATTAAAGTTTGAGCGCAACTTATGGAGCAGAACTTTATGGTTAACACTGTCAAAAGCTTTAGAAAAATCTAGAAGCACAAGCAAAGGCACTTTACGTTCTGCAACAGATGAACTCAAATCATTGTACTATGTCTTTCTCGAAACCCGGATTGTAGATCATCAATTAAGCCAAAACTAGAAATATCATTCATCATCTGAAACTTCATAATTTTTTCAATTACCTTAGATAAGCAAGGAAGTATACTGATTGGTCGAAAATCTTGTATAGTTTCAGGCTTAGGTACCTTCCCAACAGGGGTTATATGTGCAATCTTCCACCCCGTCGGAAAAACAGATTTAGTCAATGCAGTGTTAATTATGTTTGTTAAAACAGTGCTTATTGACGATAGTAAAAGTCGAATGAAACCTATAGGGATACCATCAGAACCTTGTGCTTCGGATTGAATATCATCAATTGCATTACATACGTCCATAACGGAAGCATTCCTAAAATAAAAACATTGATTATCAGTTGACGAAATAGCAGAATTCATAAGAAATTGATTTTGTACAGCTACCTGGGAGCATTTTGCAAATTAATTTGAGAACTCGTTAACTGAAAAATCTGACACGGCAGTTCGTTTGGTTTTTGAAAGACCATATTTTTGGAAATTCCGCCATAAAATCCTATTGGGTAGGTCCAAATTAAAAATATTTCTTTTAAAATACTGGAGCTTCGCTGCTTTAATCATCCCATTCACCTTATTCCTGTACTTATAACGACTAAATGAAGTAGGATTTTTATTTGCTCTCCAAGTTGCATGAAGAAAATCCCTAATATTCCGATGGTACAGTATAGAGTGATTTAATGAGAAAGACTTGCACGGTGGTTCCAAACAAATTTTTCTTATGGGTGCAAACTCATCGTGCATTGAAATGCTCCAATTGATTAATAACATCCGGGATGAGGGAAATTACTCCCCAATCAAGCGAATTTGCTGCAATAAGCAAAGCATTTTGATCTATGTTATGCAATGATCGGCAATATCTAAAGGCGTCCTTGTCATAATTATACGAGCCAAAAATCATATCATGGGTTGTAAATAGTCCAGGAACTGAAATTTGAGTACAAAAATTCAATTTAGGTCGATTATTCAATAGCAACAGATCAAGACAAGTCATACTTCTATCCACAAAATTAGTAGGGCAATATGATGCAATTTCTAGGTCCAGTAAAAAATAAAATCCCTGAATGTCCGGACATACTTTTTATTCGAATTGGCATCCAGATTGAAATCACCTAGAATAAGAATATTGCCATATTTGCCGGCTGAGCCTGTCAAAAACTTCCTCCTCAGTCTATTTAAAAATTTAATACACGGAGGACGATAAACAACAAAAACTAAAACTTTCTCATTTAGGGTATTACACATTTCAATGAAGATGAAATCAAACGAAGAGTCAAGAGTACTTTTTTTGATAACAAAACATTAATTTTATTAAAGAAATTTTTTTATTTTTAAAAGTAATTTTAAAAAACTCTTCCTTATAGTGAAATATTCTTGTCTTTATTTTAAAAAATATTAATAAAAATATCGATTTTGGTAGTCATGCTACATCATCAGTTTATGCTTAAATTTCTTGTAATTTCTGCTTATATATTATTTATTTTTTATGTGTTAGTGTTGTTTCGTATTATTAACTCGTATATTTTGTTTGTGTTAGTGTTAATTTTATTATTTAAAAGATTCGGGTTATTACGCTCTTTGTATATCTCGAATTCTTCTAATCTGTTCATTTTCTCTCCCTTTGTCGTTCTGTGCAATACCTTAAAATTATCATCCATACTAATGCATTGGTGTTGCGTGATGTTTATGTGTTGTGCAAATCTTGATTCAGTATTTTCTCTTCCTATACCTTTTATATGTTCTTGATATCTCGTGTTGAACGATCGTCCGGTTTGGCCTATATAGAAAGCATCGCAGTTCGTACAATTTAACTTGTATATGCCAGTATCCATATTTGTATTTTGTTTCGGCCGTATTATGTTTTCCAATTTGTAATTTGTTGTGTATGCTGTTTTGTATCCATGCTTGTAGAGAATTTTTTGAAAATGTTTGCTAGTGTTTTTGTTATATTGTACCGCTACATACCTCTCTTTTCCTGTTTCATTTGTTGTGAGCGTTGTGTTTTCTTTCATGTACTTTCTGTTTTTGTATGTGATGTTCATTTTATTTATTAAATCTATTTTATACCCGTTTGCGTGTGCTATGTATTTAATTGTTTCGATTTCGTTATTATAATCTATGTCTAACATTGGGATGGTATTTACTCTGTGGATCATATGGACAAAGGGAGAGAAAATGAACAGATTAGAAGAATTCGAGATATATAAAGAGCGTAATAACCCGAATCTTTTAAATAATAAAATTAACACTAACACAAACAAAATATACGAGTTAATAATACGAAACAACACTAACACATAAAAAATAAATAATATATAAGCAGAAATTACAAGAAATTTAAGCATAAACTGATGATGGTAGCATGACTACCGAAACCGATATTTTTATTAATATTTTTTAAAATAAAGACAAGAATATTTCACTATAAGGAAGAGTTTTTTAAAATTACTTTTAAAAATAAAAAAATTTCTTTAATAAAATTAATGTTTTGTTATTAATAATAAGTGAAATAAGTTACACGAAAATAATTAATTCATTTTTAAAAAATGGATCCTATACTTTTTTTGCTTAATATGTAGCTCAAGTTTTTTTTAATATAAAGGGCTACTCCTCCGCCACGTCTATTGAGGTCATCAATTCGATCCTTCCGAATGATGTTATAGCCATCTAAATTTACCTGAATATCAAAGTGTCTCTCTTTAAGCCACGTATCAGAAATAGTAATTAAATGCAGAGGCACACCTTTAACAACAGAGGTAAATTCTGTAAAATTAGAAACTAGACTACCAGGGTTCAAATGTGCAAAATTAAAGCCACCACTTAAACATGAATAGAAGCACGATTTCAAAACTATATTTCTCATAAAATTCTAAAACACAACTAAATACGATTAAATGTACAGTTCAGGAATATTTAAACGTGTTATCTACCATATAAATCGCACAATAGAGGCACTTTAACCATACTAAAATGCGGTTAAAAAATAAAATTTAACAATTTTTATTTTCGAGGTCGCAAACAAGACTTGTTACTCGTTCGACATTTCAATCAAGACTGATTTGAATGAGGCTAATATTTTGTGGTGGTATCTCCATTTTTAACTGACACAATCGGATTTGTATATATACGCTTGCATTGGTTTTGGCCAGAGACATATTAGGATCTTTTAAAGGCAAAAACATCCATAAAAAATTCAGCTTTCTCCCTTTGAATAAGGTGTGATTCTTACTTTAAAATAGTGGTTACCATTAAGTTGTGTCATTAAAAAATATTCTGTGGTTGTGGAAATCGCTTTGCTTCTTCCTTTTCTAAAGCTCGCTGTACTTGTAAATTATCGCTCCCTTCAAGTTTCCGTTCATCAATAAACATCTCTTAAGAGCCATTTTAATGTTTTTCATAATTGATATTTCTGGTCAGTGGTCCCGATAGTAAAATCCATTCGAATAAATAAATAAAAAAAAAGTCCTGCTTGAATAAAAATATCTTCGGTAGATAAAAGAGATTCTATTTGATATCCAGCCCGCAAGTAATCAACCGAAAGTCTTGTCTTAGTGAAACAATCGTCTTGAATGCCTCTCGGTAAAACTACTTTTTGTTCAATTGAAGTTCCTTTGACAATTTACAATATAATAAATTTATTTCAGCCGGTTGCCCTACGATGCAATCAGCCATTGCGGCTCGTAGAACTACACAGCTAGTAAAATTTATTTACGTTGAAATACACATAACAAAACAAAAAATTACTTTTATTACTTACTAAACTTAATATTTTTATTTTTTATTTCAGGTGGGTGAAAATAATATATTTAAACAAGTTTATGTGAATCGCTCAATCAAATAATTGCCAAACCACAGGTAAATATGATAATTTCAAATTAAAGTGAACAAATTATGAACTTTATTTGTTTAAAATATTGGCGAAAAGATTACGCAACAATAACCTTCGAAAAGTACCCTCCTCCAAATGTGCTTCTCCAAAATATATTATTCCACAATAAACAACCAAAACGTTCCCGGTTAACCCAAATTACTTCACACCTCAAGCTTTATAATATTTTATTCAACTTTTTTTCACCTCATTGTTGTTGTTGTTTTTTGCAACAACAAAATAACTTTCTAATAAATTCATAAGACATCATAAGCAACAACATCCACATCAAAAATTTAGTAGAAAAAAAAAAAAAAAATGAAAATTTAATTTATCTCGTTACAACATAAAAAAAATAAAAATTTATACCAAAAACAATTTCAAAGTTTATTAATTCACCTGAAGTTTTGTTTTTTTATTTTTTAGCTTCAGAAAAACTTTTTCATTTTTCGTCGTTCACTTCTTGTTCCTCATAAATAATTCGTTTATGAAAATTAGCAAAAATTTACAACATTTAAAACAATACTGTGAAAAGTTTACGTTATTGTTGTATTGTATGGTACAATGGACGGCGCGGGGAATAACACAAAAAAAAAAACTATACGTGTATAGGCTTTAATACAATAAAATAAAATTCTAACCTTTTTTTTATATATATGTATGTATTTTACCAAAGCTCCCGTACATATTTTCTCGAACAGCTGCAGCCGTTTGTTCTCGTTACAGGGGAAAAAAAACTTTTTTTGTTTTTGTTACTTCAACCGTTTATAACAGACCGAAATGAATTTAAAGTTAGCTTTTAAAAATAAAAAATAAAAATGTTTTGTTGCTTTATGGCAGATGTATAAATCAATTTTTGCTTTCTAGCTTTTTATTTAGCAAAACTTGATGTATGAGCTTTTTTATTTTTCCTACAAAATACTACAAAATAGCAAGCACACAAAAAAAACTGAAATAAAACTGCAAAACGAACGAAAATTGTTATGCAAATTATTTGATAGTTCTGCGAGAATGTATAGTATATAGACGAATATACAGTGGCAAAACGAAAAATTTGTTTTAAATAAAAACTTTAACAATCGCACATGAGGGAAAAAAATAACCGGAAATTTTGTTTAGGGAATTATTAAGGTGGATATTTTGTAAGTTAAAGTTGGATTTAAGCTTTTAGAGAAAATCGTGATTTTGTGATTCTTAATGTAGTGAGATTTTTAGTGTTTGTTCAAGATTTCCCAGGTAAGAATCTGGGTGACTTTGGTTTAGGAAAAGTCAACTAGGAGGAGGGGTTTATGATACATATATGTATATGTACGTAAGTATATCCTCATGAAGAAAACCCTTGGGTTGCGCCAACTTACATTTTTTTTAATATTTAGCTTAAACTTCGTAAAACAAAAAACCACGAAGCTTTATGAGAAAGTACCTCTAAAAGTACCATCACATAAATACAAAAATAGTTCGAAATTCAGAGATCCAGGGCTTACTGTTGCAAAGTACAAGTATGTCCACATTGTCTGAAATGACAGGGAATTTGGGAATATTAATAAGTTTTTTATTCTTTACTAGCAGAACCCGGCCCGCGTTGCTGGCCCTATCATATTATGTATTTATTTTAAGATCTTTGTTTTGTAATGCTTTCTGATAGACAATATTTTTTGTTTTGCCGTCTTCTACGAAAACGACTAATGATGGTGGTTTTCCAACACGCGAGCATCCAACATAGAGTTTTCCGTGTGCAAAACATGGCGGTTCCAAATTTAAACCACATACTTTCAGCGACTGACCTTGAGATTTATTAATCGACATACCAAATGCCAGGCGTACAGGAAATTGGATGCGTCTAAACTCAAATGGCATATCTGACGGTATAATTGGTTTACGTGGAATTAATATGTTTTCACCTTTGTATTTGCCAATTAATGATATTGTTGAGTAATTTTTGCGCAGTTGGTTTAAACTGCGTAATAGAATTATTGGACCGGTGTGAAGTTTTTGGACACTTTTTTTGGGACAAAAATTAAAGCGAGTGTACTGGACAAAATTCAAATTTTAGAAAAATTTAGTTTTTATATATATATTTATGCGGGTGTATATCCTTTAACAGTGTATTTAACAAAAATAAAGTTATTCAAACAAAATAGGCCTCAAATAATTTCTAACATTCATTTCTAATTTTCCTTTCAACAAATCAACTAATTAAGCGCCATAGGGCTTTTATATTATACCAAATAGCACGAATATCGACGAATTTCGTTTGGAACAAGGACGTTGTTCTCTATTATACCAAATAGCACGAATCTCAGAGATTGGTTCATAGAGTGACTATATAGGTTGTAAAGGGCATACATTCAGAAATTCAAATCACTTAGTGCCATTTTGATATGAGCCGTAGGGCTCTTGCAAAAAATTTTGAAAGTTAAGAAATCGATGAATTTCGTTTGGAACAATGACGTTGTTCTCTATTATACCAAATAGCACGAATCTCAGAGATTGGCTCATCATTGCAATATTCTACATTATTATGAGCTTTGTATATTTTTGATAAGAAAGGTGAATATGGTACTATCCAACGGTTATCAACTTGAACGTTAGTATTTCGTACTTGGATTGTTATTGATCTTCCATTATCTTCAAAGGAGCGTCGGCGATACAATGGATATCCATCGTTGCCTGTTATCGTTTCAGGAATTAATTTTCTGGGATATCTTTTAGAGCATTTTTTATTTATTGGCAGCACTAACAAATAGCATAGGTTACAATGAATGTTTTGTATATAAAAAAGTGTTACAAATTATTATTTCGAATAAGACTCTTAAAAAGATCCCTTGAAATGTTGAAATCGAAAAGTTCTGAATATTGGTTAAAATATTTTGACGTACGCGCGACCGGTTCATCAATTCCATAATTCGTATGATGAAAAGCAATACTCAGTCTTAACTGTCATTTACCATCGATCATATATGGCGAATTTATGTTATATGCTCCACATGGGCCATGTACCATATTTTGAGTAACAATTTGGAATAGTTCAGGATCATTTGTTGAGTCGGGTATATTTCTGCAGATATAATGTTGTCGATTTCATTTGAGTGAATTTTATCCAAGCACCATATAAGAATATGAGCATGTGGCGGTCCTCGCTTTTGCCATTGAGTACATCCAACATCGAACAGAGCCGAAAACGTTGTGTTTTATAATAATATCAATCAAAGATTTTAATTTATGTTTAAACACCCGTACAGTGATGTCATGTCGATTAGCAGGCGATTTTCCTAGCAATGAACATTTTTAATTTCCGTCCAATTCGGATTGCATGTAAATGTGATGAAAATGGGACGTGATAATTACGGACGTATGACATCGCATCCTGCGCATATTCATGCTTGTGTCTCGGACTTACGGTGTAAGTTGCTGGGTCATTTACATTGCCATCGTTATTAATTGCATCTCGGATATGAATGTATTCTTCTGTAAGTAATTCATTGTGCTGATGAAATAAATTTTGCAAAGACTGAACAATATCGCAGTGTATTCCCGAAGTAATTGGACATCTTGTGTTGACTTCGTGATCATTATTTCCCAGAAAATATATTTGAAGAAATTTGTGTTGTTCATTTGGAATTGGTAATAAGGAACCTGCAATATAATATATCAGTCCTTGGACTTTAAATGTTGGCATAAAGTGATCAGTAATGATATTATCTGCTCCAAATGAAGTCTTTTGAAAGCAAGCATTATATTTTCGAATATTGTTTAGAAATTGTCTTGATTGTTGCGTCGTTTCTGATACCAATGATAATAGCGGTTCTGGAGGGGTATTTCATGGTGTCAATTTTACTTTGCCATTAACGCAACACAACTGGTTCATTTTGTATTTTAATGCTTTGCAATGCAAGCATACATGATCCATATTACCAATGTCAATGTTACGATGTGAATTATAATCAATTGTTGAATCATATCGAAACGCCAGTCGTTCAAAATTAATTAGATTAGTATTTTATCTTACGGCACGTACTCGTATTTATCTATTAATGCGTTCTTCTTCGTTTCGTAATTCGCGCCTTTCTTGTTAAATTAGCACGTAAAAGTGACATTCTTTGTCGAGATCGTTCTATTTCTGCTGCATGTTCCTCTGATGTTTGTTGTGACCGTATAACGCGCGTACGTGGTTTGTTTGTCGTGTACGACGACCAACATTTGCACGACAAGTGGGGTACGATTCGTAACAGTATAATTAATGTTGCAATTGAAAACAGGAACCAATGTTGTAATCGTAATGCGGGCAATGCATGTAATGCTGGTTATCTATTAATATGAGTATCTATTAATATAAATTCAATCTATTTACATGGGTTTTTACATAACTGAATTGACTATGATGTGTGCAACTTATTTATAAACGAATAATTTTACGTAGGTAGATTTGTTCTGACGTTTATATGTATGGTTATGTGATAGAAATTTTATAACGGCACCATCTATGAGGTAATAGGCAATGTTCAATGAAATACTGTATACAAAATAGTTTGTCCATGTGTTCAAAAAAACCTCTTTTGGAAGCTGCTACTTCAGGTGGACCGATTTTGACTAACCTTACAAAAACACTCCTCACGACCCATAGAACATATATCTAAATTTTTATAAAAATCGATGCAGTACTTCTGGAGCTTATCGCTTACTAACCAACCCTTTTCTTTTATATATTGCTACGTTCTTGCCTTGTCAATCAAGGTTCGTATCACTGGATTGTGAATAAAACAAAATCAATTCAATTTATCAACGAATTTATTTATGTCACACAAAAATTATTACAACTTAGTTTATTAACGATAATTCACAAAATCACTATTTATAAATTATTCGCAAATTTTACTGTACACTTATAATTTTTATTTCACACTACAAAACTTTTTAAATCACTTTTTAATTCCTTTATAATCTCCACAAAGATACGTTCAACAAACAATTTAATTTGAGGTTCCATCGTCCTAAAAAAATCTGCGCGATAAATGCGAGGCATTCAAGCGAATGATGGTATTGGTTGCGTCCGTAGAGCAAAGATCGAGTACGAGGCACATATTCTAAATAAATCTTACCTAAGGCAAACTGTTTAGAATTTTCAACTTTGATATGCAAAATCCCTTCCAACTCCTCAAAGCTAACAATTCGAACTTCTTTTATACATTTTGCATATATAATTTAACGGGAAAGGTTCATGGTGATAAAGAAGTTTTAAATGCAATTTTGTACGTATTAATATTATAAGTTAAACATTTCATTCGAAATATAGTACTCGTAGGTAATAACTTTCACATTTTTAGGTATGAATCTATTTGTGGCCGCGAAGGTATTCACCTTACTCTCTTCGTACAAACCATTATTTTTCGGTCGGGTAGGAGTTTGCTGCAAAACAGGAATTGCATTATGTCCTTTACTCCACAGCCATTTTTAAATGCAGGCTCATCGCCTGCACAGAACTGGATTGAACAAAAATGTTCGGAAGGGGGCCACTGCAATCTATAAGATCTCTGCGCCTAGCGTTTGGAAAGAAATTTTAAAAATAAATTTATATATTTCTTGTTAGCCTGCTAAAAGAATATGTCTAATTACCAGAGGGAAGACAAAAGTTTTGTTTTACAAGAATATAATTGAAATCTGGAATGATCGTTCATCGTCCTAGGGCATGTTTCACTCTTCAGTTCAGAGTAAAGAACCAATAACTAAAAATAAAAGAGTCTTAAATTTTGTCAATTAATTTAACAATAATTTATAATCATGAAGTTATTACACGAATTAATTAATTAATTCAAATTAAAATTAAAAAAAATTGTAATTTAACTGTAATGTGATTGTATTTTTTTATGCAATGAATTTGTAATATTTTTAGTTATGCTAAAAAAATTAGTATTTCCAAAAATCGAGGATTTAGGCAAAATTCTCATGGACATATCTAAGCCTTTTAAGAAAAGTTAGTTCAAAACTGGACATAGACATAACTGTTAAATTTGAAACTTAAATAATTAAAATGCTTTCTGAGTTTGAAGCATTGTACTTCGTAATTAAGCTTTCTTCTAACAAATCTATTTGGAAACCAAAATTTAGTAAATAAATCGCTCAGAAACATCTTCAACTTTCCAGCTAAACTTCTGCAAAACACATAAAAGGACAAGGATAATTCTGAGCCGACGATATGCAAACACACCAAAAAATTAAAAAGTCCCTTAAAGCCCAATTTAGTCCTCTGTTGCTCAACATTTTAGTACTTTTGAAATTTATGTCAATTTCATCCCTGGCAAATTCCATTTAGTACAGTAAAACATTGAGCTATTAGTTTAACTTAATATATCACACCCTAGGTGTCACTGTCACAATATATATATATATATATATATATATATATATATATATATATATATATATATATATATATATATATATATATATATATATATATATTTATATATATATATATATATATATATATATATATATATATATATATATATATACATACATATATATATATATATATATATATATATATATATATATATATATATATATATATATATATATATATATATATATATATATATATATATATATATATATATATATATATATATATATATATATATATATATATATATATATATATATATATATATATATATATATATATATATATATATATATACAGCCTTGGCCAGAAATATAAAGCACCCCTATCTATTAGCATTATATATTAATATTATGTCTTTCTAAACAATGGGTGTTAACGAACGAGTCATCCCACCGAATGCGACCCTTAATTATTGAAAATCACCAATTTTTGTTTTGTTTTAGGTTCTTAACAAGAAGTTGTAGCGTCGTAAAATTTTTTTATTTTAGTTTTGTATTTGATCGTGTGCAGTCTTCACATAAAGTGTTTTAAATCAAAAAGAGTTTTCGTAAGTTTTTTGAGAAAAAAAGTGTGTTTGTGATAATTATGCCTAAAGCGTGCCAACTCAGTGAAGGAATAAGGGCACAAATTGTGTTGTTGAATTCCCAGGGTGTAAGCCAAATTAAAATATCCCAAAAATTAAAATGCTCTCGTGGAGCAGTTCAATCTACATTGAAAAGGGTTAAAGAGACCGGGGACTATGCCTATAAACTACGCTCAGGCAGAAATCGTATCACTTCGGTAAGAGACGATCGATAAATTGTGCGAAAATCTTTAAAAAACCGAAGAAAAACATCTGCTGAGATAGCTGCAGAGCATTTAACAGAACAAGAAGTTCACATTTCGGCACGGACAGTTAGAAGAAGGCTCCTGCAAGCTGGATTGAAAGGTTGTAAAGCAAGAAAAAAACCTTTGATCTCACTTACCAACATAAAAAGTCGCTTGAGATGGGCTCGAGAACACAAACATTGGAATGACGTGGATTGGGCGAGAATTGTTTGGTCAGATGAATCTACTTTTGAGGTAAATATAAAAAATAAATATTAAAAAATAATTAGTCAAAAAAAAAAAATAAAAAATTGTGCTATGTATTTTAAAAGAATTAATAGAGAAATTTATGTTAAATTTGATGGAATTCTTATAGATTTTTGGAACTCCTGGCGCAACCATCGTAAGAAGAAGAGTCGGGGAAGCATACAATCCTGATTGTATAGTGCCTACCGTAAAGCATGGAGGGGGTAAACTGATGGTGTGGGGTTGTATGGCATCATCAGGGGTGGGAAAACTGTTGTTTTGTGAGGGTCCGATGAACAGTACCAACTATGTTACCGTCCTCGAGGCTGCATTGAATACCTCAATTCGGCAAATCTTTGGGGAAACGGATAGTTCTTCGATAATTTATCAACAGGATAATGCCCCCTGCCATACTTCCCGCGTTACGATGAGTTGGTTTCGAAAAAAACAAATTCGAGTCATGGACTGGCCCGCCCAGTCACCAGACCTAAATCCCATTGAAAATTTGTGGTTAATTTTTAAAAAAAAAATCAAGGATCGCAGTATGACTTCAAAGGAAGACCTCAAACGTGCGCTGACAGAGGAATGGAAAAATATATCGAGAAATACCTGCGAAAAATTAGTACGGTCGATGAATAAAAGAGTCCTGGCTGTCATCAAAGCCAAAGGAGGACCTACAAAATACTAAAATTAATAAAATATAAAAAGTATTTCCTAAAAATATTGAGTTTTAATTTTTGTCTTCATTCGTTTTGTAGATACTGCAATTTGGGAGGGGTGCTTTATAATTTTGGCCTAGGCTGTATATATATATATATATATATATATATATATATATATATATATATATATATATATATATATATACATATATATATATATATATTGTGACGGTGACATCTAGGGTGGAATAGAATAAGTTAAAATTAATAGCTCAATGTTTAAATGTACTAAAATGGAATTTTCCATGATAAAACAGTTCTGAATATTTCTACTTTATTCTAACTGGAAAAGTCATGAACTTTCGAGAAGTTTGGTTTGTATATATAAAAAGACGAACAAGATCGAATTGGATTATTAGAATTTGGAATGCGATAGAGTAAACTTGTAAGCTTATTAGTAGTAATATTTGGTAAGCGATAGTGTAAAGATTAAAAGGAATTCAAAAGTGATTTAAAAAGTGTTGTAGTGCGAAATAAAAGTTATAAGTGAACAGTAAAATTGTATGAAAATTATTTAAAGTGATTTTGTGAATTATCGTTAGTAAACAGTGTTGTAATAATTTTTGTGTGACTAAATAAATTCGTTGGTGATAAATTAAATTGATTTTGTATTATTCACAATCCAGTGATATGAACCTTAATTGACAAGGCAAAAACGTAACAATATGTATAGAGATAGAGATTAGTGTAAAAAAAAATGTTTTGCGGAAAGTAAGTTTTTGTACGTTCTACGAATTGCTGCCACATATTATTCTCGGAAAATCTGAATGTAAGGATTTTCAGATGAAATGGTCAGATTTTATCTGGGTAAGTCCATCTTTCCAATTCTCATGATTTCCCTATTTCGGATATAGATTCAAGGTAAGAATTTTTTGACAGCCAATTACTCAACACAAATTTTCCTTGTCTCAACAGTATAAGTCTTTTCGTAGTGTCTCACATCCAAATAGAATAGACAGGTTCTTTCTTGATAGAGTATTGTGTGTCAATTTCATGTCTACCTAACAATATTTATTTATAACTTCACCTGTTGTGTCTGAAGTCGAATAACATGTTGAAGTGACTCGAGTAAACTTGTATTTGACGAATATTTTGTTACGAACTGGGCTTCTGAGTTCGTCTGGATTTTGCAATTAAAAACACTGTGTACTCCTATCTCACTTGACTCGACTTTATTTCACTAAACTTTATTTTATACATTTTAATATTCGCTTTTACTTTACTTATTTAAATCTGTTCGCTTGCCACTGGTTGATGCTATGACAACAGATTTATTTCACTTGTTACACGATTTAAAGTAAACCAAAAAACTGTTCCCTGCTTACCATCGGTCGTGTTTATATAACTGTTTGATACTGACCTCAAAATTTCCTTTATTGTGTGTCATAAATCATCTTCATTCTTGTGTATTCTGTTTATGACCAATAATCACATCTGGAAATATCGTTTATGGCTGGTCATAATCATCATCATTCATTATTGTCGACGGGCCGTGTGTATGTATTTGTGTTGTTATTCATTTTATTCATCAATCACTAAACCACGCCCCCCCCCTTTGTACGCTATATCTAGGACGTTCTTGTTTTTAGTTTTCAAGCTTTTAGTTTTCACAGTTAGTTTTTAAGTTAAGTTTCAGTTAAGTTTTTAGTTTTCACAGTATATTATGTTTATCCAGCTATCTGTATGGGTATCACTGCTGGGAGTGGGGAACATTTAGTAATCGAATTGAATTTTTTGGCCAGAATTATTTGAGGGCTTGACAGACTTACATTTTGATAAATCATTGCTTTCGTTAATGTCTTTCGTTCTTGGTACCAATCTCCATTGTATTTGTTGCTAACTTTTAACAATATTGTTAACCAATATCTGCTCCCTAAAACCTTTAATTTTTTCTTATTGCCATACGACAGGCCTGTCAATATTTTTTAGCGAACGAAAATCTTTTGAAATAGACTTCCTAAATAATCAATTATTGATTAGAAATGTATACATACTATACCACAAAAAATGGTTTTAACCGCGCTAAGTTATATTCAAAAATAAATACTAAGTTTTTATAAAGCTTTTAAATGAAACTTGCTTAGCTTTAGCTTGGGCGTTTCAGCGTACACAAAAAGTTTTAAAGCTCCATACACATTGTTCAGAGTTTTCAATTATGATTCGAGTAAAATCAGAGCACCCTGTATTTTATAGAGCCATAATCAAAAAATCTGAGCTTTTATAAGGGAATTAGAAACGAGGAAAAAACGAAACTTTTCATAGTAAAACACACAAAACATATGGGAAATCACTTTTTTTCCTAAGACAAATTTGTAAATGAAAACGTTACAAATTCTTAATTATGATTTCTGAAATACTTTCATAAATATTTGAATTTCAACATATAAAAATGTCGTTTAAGTAAATCGTTTTCATTTTCTTGTAATAATTGATTTATTTAAATCAAAATATAAAAAAATCTTATAACAACAGCATTCTGGTCAAATTGAAATAAAAGCTTGCTGCGATTCGTTTGGTCATTAAGTCAATATACATTACATAGATGGCAGTGATGGCCGTACAAATTTGGAAAAATCGTACCAAAAATTACCACCTGGGGAAATTTCAAGTTCAAAAATTGTAGGAAAAGCAAAACAAATTCACAAAATATAGGAACGTGTGATAATTTTGCGATTAAATTATTTTTTTTCGTATTTTTCTGTAATCATTTTAGACATCTTACGTCCACTAGTAAAACTAAAGATAAATTTTTGCTGTGTTTCTTATATCTGATCTAATCAATCTGATTGATCTGAGTACTAAAAATCTGTATTTTTACATAGCTTTTTAGTTCTCAGATCAATCAGATCAGTTAGATCGGAAATAAGAAACACAGTATTAGCAAGTATTATTTTAATTTGTCAGAGCCAACTTTGATGTTTTTTTCAAAATGAAAGTTCGAAAAAACATATTTTAGAAATAATTTAATTTTAATATTTCTGCAATTAATAGTTACTTAATACCAATATGGCCTTCTTGTATATTGTTCTTAAAGATATGTAGAAAACTTTTATATAAACATTTTATAATATTTTTGCTTTTTTCATTGAAAAACTTGAAGCTAAAAAACGCCATTTTTACTATGGATTCCTATGGAAATCAGTGAAAAGTTATACCACTAAAAAAGCTTCTAAAAAATACGTCATTAAGATTATGGCTCTATACTCTAGAAGGCTCTGGTAAAATTCGATAAGGTTTTTACAGTAAACCGGAAGTATACAAAATACTTGTTTGAGAAAGCTCCTCCTCACCTTCCCAATGTTTGTCTTCCTCTATTCAGTATATTTCCTCATATTCTATTTCTATTTTTCCGAAAAACCTTCGAAATAAGTCAATACTCGAATAACGAAATGAACGTTTTGAGTTGTCGGCTATATGTAAAAAAAAAGTTCCGTTTTTTGGTTGCAATTACATGTTTATTTAGCAGGTATCTGAAACGGTACATTATTCAAAGTATGCTCCAACAGAAACTACAAACCAATTTTTAACACTTTCATAAGATGTGAATCGTACGGCTTGAAGGGCTAACTGCATCGACCGGATTAAATAATAATCCGAAGGAGCGATGTATGGCGAATATGGTGGGTGGAATAGAACTTCCCAGTCCTGCCCTTCTATGTAGGTTTTAACGACTCTTGCAGAATGTGGTTTTGTGTTGTCATGCTGCAAAATCAGTTTATTTTGTCTATTCTCCCATTCTGGCCGATTATCTTGAACAGCTCACTCCAAACGTATTGATAGCCGTCCGTAGGCTTCGTCATTAATAGTTTCAGAAGGTTTTAGTAGCTCGTAATACGCAACGCCTTTCATATATCCGATCAGTGATTCAGTGATTTTTCGACATTCCGTCTGGCTTTCTTTTAATTCAACTGTTTTCCAATTCCCAAATTTTTGAACCAACCCCATTCCGTGTAGACGTCTACTGAAAACGGATTGATCAACATTCAATATTTCTGCTAATACTTGTTGCGTTTGTGTGTTGTCTTCATCCAATAATGCTTGCAATTTTTCATCTTCCATTTTTTTTTTTGTTTACCTTCACGTTGTCCGTCTTCAGCATTGAATAAACCTTCTTCAAATTGCCTAAACCACATTCTTACACATACTATTAGAAAAAGCATGTTCACCGTAAGGTTTTACAAGTAAACGATGACTTTCAGCAGCGTTTTTCTTTAAAGTAAAAAAATACAACAAAACTCTTCATTTTAAATGGAATAAAAAATTTTGTTGTTCATATTTTAATCAAATGTCATATACTACGTTTTGAAGGTTATGAAGAGACTTTTCAAAAACATGTATTAGCAGATTCACACAATGTATATAACAACAATTACGCCATCTATTAGAAAAACGAAACTTACTTCAAATATAAAGGGTCGAAATTTCACGAGGGGATCAGAACTTCAGTCCAGAAATGTACTTGCATATACATGAACATATCTCATAATAACTTAATCTAACCTCCAACTTAACCCCTAAATTATTCCCTAACTGAACTTCTTATTGCCTTACTTAATCCCAATTCGACCCCCAACTCTCTACCCCTCAATCTAACATAAAACTAAACTCCAAAATATGCAATCAATTGAATCCTAAATCAACAAGATTCTAAAACTGCATAAGTAGGGAGTTTTTCTGGCGCTAAACCGCGCTTTATTACACATAAAATATCACATCTTTGAAGACAAGTTCCCATATATACTAAAATTTCAATTTAATTATTTCAATGATTATTCTATTTAAATATAGATGGCACTAACCAACTAACATGCTGCATTTTTGCCTTGTCAATCAAGGTCCACCGCTACCTTCTAACGCAACCCTTAACCCACTCCAAATAAATCCCCAAATGAACCCCTGATTATAACCTAACCATAAACTCAATACTCAAGACAACTCCAACCTCAAAATTCAGCTCAATTCTAGCTCAATCTTCAACTCAAAATGACACCCAACTCAACCTTCAATTCAATCCAATCCCCTTTCTACAAATCAACGTTGTCCTATAAACTATTTAACTACATGAACTCAGTTCAAAACAACTCATGCTAACTTTGCGTAAGACCTTTAACACAACATCAAATGAACTGGACCACTGACTTTATCAACTCAACCCTTAACAAACCCCAACTTAACCCCAGTTCAACTCCCAGCTGGTCCCTTAACTTAATCCTTAAGATTAAAACCCCATATTACATCGAGATTGTAATCCCTCACAAATTCAAATGCCCAATATATAGTGGTGTCTGCTCAATTGCAAATAATGTCACAATACTAAAAAGCGAAATTTAATGCAGTATGCCTCGAAGCATAGTAAAAAAAAATCGGCCTGAGGCACACAGCATAAATGTAACCCTATGTGACAAGCTAGTGGTGTATCAACATTGATCCCAACGTATCACATTGCTCCCAAAACTGTTATCTGAACAAACGACACAAATATTCAGAGAAAAATATTGAGCATTAAGTATACTCTTTGAATAGAGTAATTTAAATCCTTAAGAATTTTCAATAGTACGAGATATGTAGAATATGGAAATTACTGAAACACCTTCTTAAAGCTCGAAGATGAAAAATAGTGAATGCGATATTAATTGCTGTTCAATATGTGTCTAAATCATATATAATTAACTAGATCATTTTACTCAAAATAACGAAAAATTATTGTAAAATGCAAAGGGTTGCTTTGGCAACGTCTTAATATTTCTTATAAGATTAGACATTGATGGGAATGTATCATCCGAGTAGACAAATACCTGTACCTAATTGTGATTTGAGGTATGCGCTAGAACGACAATGCACTTTATGACAAGCATTAAAATAATACGCCGAAAATATGGAGAATGTGTCTCCAAAAGTGAAGCAATAAAGCTCTGCAGTCGAATATATACAGTCAGTTGAGAGGTAACCTAAGGAATTATTTGTGCAAATCAACCAGTGAAATTGCCTTCCTTGCACCATCAAGTTGAACTCGAAATAATTTTCCGTCGTTATGATATACTGCAACTTTCTTTCTAGCTAATTGATCAACTTTTAGTTAATCGACGATTGTGCACATGATTGTATTTATGCCCATTTTGCGCGTGACTGAGATCTTACGTTTTGTTGCAAAAATTTGTATATTAGAAATATAAACGTGATTTTATTGTCAAAACAACTCTTAATTCGAACTCGAAATTTATTTATGAAAAAGTTTGATATTCTTATTTCATAATAGTGTCAAGAATCGTTGCTACAGGAAGTTTAGTCCTTGTACCACCTTTGTTAAAAAAGGCCAAAGTTGATTTAAAAATCAAGAATCTCCTACGTCAATGTGTGATTATAGTCAACCAATTGTGTAACACTTCGTCGAATTCTTCCAAATCTAAATCTATATCTTTTTCAAATCTATGTCGACTGCCATTGGTAAGTGGTCACTCCAGGTTTTATTAAATAAAAACGAATTATAATGCTTTGTTCACGTCTGCGTTCCAAAGGGGGATAACGTCTTCCAAAGGGGCATAACTTTGGAAGACGCTGTGGTAATTGTCTAACTAGAATAATATGAGGAACAGTCCCTCGAATTAAAACAGATGGTGTCAGTTTGATGATACGTTACGGGTCAACAATGGGCTGTAAGAACAGTTGTTATTATTATTATTGGAAACTTTCAATCATCCACTCGTATTAGCTTATTGACGGTTCAACGGTTTTAAAGCCTTGAATTTCTTTAGATGTATTTTTGATTCACAAGAAACACAAAAACAAACAATTTCCTTTTCTATATACATACATATATATATATCTGTAAAACTCATCCACACATATTCAAAAAATAAATATTACCACCCAGACACATTCACAAAATGATTTCCTTTTTATATTAAAATTCTATTGATCAAATAAGAACAAAAATGTATTCACAGTAGCAAATAGGAAAATGGAAAACAGGAACCAAAAAAAAAAAATAAGTTGGTTGAGTGGATATTTGATCGATTTTATTTTTTATTACATTTCTTGGAAAAAAAATTCAAACAATATACATTTTTAATGGTAAAAGGAAATTAATTTTAATTGTAATATTAATATTTAAAATCTAATTTCACTTGCTATATTGAATTATGACACATATAATTTAAAGATAAAATAAAATCAAAGTAAGACGAGAAACTCCTAATCGATTGATTGGTTAATTAGTTTGCTGTCGATATGAGTTAAAGTTCAATGATGCAAATGATTTTGATAATTTTTGTGTATAGCAAGAAAGAAATCAGCATCTCTCAATCGTTATTTTTGAAAAATGTACCAACTGTCAAAAAATAAAAAATAAAAAATATTACAATTTGTTTCCCTTCACAACATATGTCTGCGTTTGTGACAGGATCTCACGCAAAACATAAAAAAGAATGAAATTTTCTTTTAAAGTCTTTCTTAGAATTAGTTTTCTTGTATTATTCAAAAAGACGCACGTGGCGATGGGAAGTTTGATACGGGCGGGGAATGGAAAATGAGAATAATTATGAAGCATTAAAACATAAATATTTCGAATGGAAGATCCAAACTATCACAATAGTGACATTCACTATAATGGCTTTGTAATCTAAAAATATGGTCCACACAGGAATGAGATCGGGGAGGAAAGGGAGGAGGGGAAGGAGACAAGTAAATAGAATCAATCATCCTTTTTCAATTAGAGTACTGTTACATTCGCTTATGTGTAATTAATAAATAAAAGGCGACCTTCCAACGCTACTCTTATCATCTCTCTTTCATCATGGTTTGTTCAACACTCCCTCTAAATACAATATTTATTTATTACATAATTTATACTATAACTCTTAACCATAATAGAAATATAGATTATTTCATTTATACGAGGATCATACCATTAACTTAATAACTTAACATACATAACAAGTACGTTTTTTCAAGGTTGTTTCAAGGTCAATTTAGTTGTTTACATTGTAACAAATATTTGTTGTCCTTTATGACACATAAATCAAACTGGTCTGCTAAATGATTGTCAAAACAAAACTAAATGTCATATCAGCTTGAAATGTCGGGTGCGTTCGTACAAAAAATCTCATTTTTTGGAAATTTAATTATTTTTTGCGATAAGATATCTCTTAGAAAGTAGTTAAATTGTCACTCTGCCCTCATATATAGGATTTATTAAACATACTTCCCTTAACCACCATATTTGAATTTGGGATGGATGTTGAACAAGAACATTTAATATAAAATCTGTAGCTTGCTGCTAAATATGAATATCATAAATAATTGATAAGACAACATGTAAATGGTGGGTCTCCAGAATTTCCATATAATTAAAATTCAAAGATAGTGTTTAGAGTGTTCTGTTTGTAACCCAAATACATAAAAGCAAACAAAAAAAAAACAGCAGGTTTCGATCGAATTTTGTTTATAAAATATGGGATAAGAAAGGGATTAAAAAAAAATGTTTTTAAGGCTCAATCTATGTATATGTACATTGTACACCATATACATACATTTCTAATAAATAAACCAACATGCAAAGTGGTTTTGAGTTATTAATTATCGCAAATAAAATAAAAAACTTGAGAAGGGAAAATAAGGATATAACTATAAAATTCACCAAATCATCGAAATTCGATTGAAACCCCATTTTATTATGAAGCTCCAAAAAAAAATGTAGAGTTTTTTTCGATTTCAATCAATTGATCAAAATCCCAGCTAAAGCATAATATACAGATGAATGTATATGATTCTGTTTAGTTTTTTTTTGTACATCAACTATAGTTTGTGTATAGAAAATACAAGTTTTACTTTTTCTTGATGGAAAATGGAAAAACATGTTTCTTATGGTGGTGTACGTATGTATGTATATGGTTAGGAACGGAACAATAATATGAAAATTGAATGAATGATAGCAATTCATCATGATGGGATCAATTTTATCTCGTTTATTTGTATTTTAGGTTTTTGGGTTTGATTTTTTGAAAATAACAAGAAATATAATAAAATTTGTAAGATATCGATTACGAAACTTTTTTTTTCTTCTTCATTTTCTTGTTACAGGATTACATTTAATATTTTCGGTTTTAATTTTAACAAATGGATACAAAAATTGCTTTTAGGATCTTCAGAAATTTTTTCGTATATATTGAATAATTTTCTCTAATTTGATAGGGTTGATGTATAGTAAAATATTCACATATGATTCTCCCCACTTAATTACGAAGCACACAAACCGCATCAACTTTGAAAACTTTTGTTCGAACACAAAATTATAAAATTTGAATAGTACACAATCCGCTACTATGTAAATCAGTAGTTTTCCAAAATTAGGGAGACTAAAATATAAAAACACCCTACCAAAAACCGCTGTACAGAAATAATACAAAAAAAAAAAAAAAAAAATCAGACAGCAAAACTTTTTTCCTATATTTTTCCTCTACGAATTTTTTTTTTTTTTTGCAAGAATTAAATTTCAACTACATGATTAAGTGCTTTCAATTGTTACACAAAAATTAAATTTGTTAAAATTGCGGTTATAATTTGTGTTATATGTATTCATGTTACTCTAGTGGCTATAATATATATGTATGTGTCGTAACTCGTATAACGTTGTATGTTACAACAATATTAGTTTTTGTTGACTACAAATTAACAAAAAATAAATTTGTTGCTATACTTTAGTGGAAAATTATTTTCCACCGTACACTGTTTACTTTTCCGTTTTTGTTATATGTTTGCTGGAACTGGATGCTCAAAAGTTTGTTCACTGATTTTAATTAGACGATATTTTACATGGTTGTAATTTATGATAATGAATCAAATTTGTAGACAACAACAACAAATTGAGATATGTACGTAAATGTAGCAAAAGTTAAATAGCGAGATGAGAATTTCATCGAAATACACTTTGGAAACGATGGCCTAGTTTAACATTGTTCATCTTTCCAAATTCCTCAAATATTTTCTGTTTACATTTGAATTGCAATTTTGGCAAGTGAAATTTGTCTAAATTTTTAAATATTACAATATAAAAAAACTTACACTAAACATACACCATTTTACATACAATAAAACCGAAGGATTGGGCTAGCTAGTAACGTTAAAATCAGCCCGATTTCTCGCAAATCTTGTATAGTCTTCAACAACAATCTTGATACCAAGCAATCGTTCAAAAGTTGACCACCTCAACATCCACAAAACTTATCTGTAGGTAACTCAATACTATGCAAATTTTGAAAAGTTCAAAAGCAAATAAAGTCTCAATAAATCACTAACTTTGTAAAAAAGACACAGTTAAAAATCTTGTAAATTTCGAGGAATATCGAGAAACACGAATAATCTCGAAATCGTAGAATAATCTTACAATTCTAGAATACTCTCCATAATTATAAACAATTTCCGATATTACAAAAAAAAAAAAAAAATTCGAATAACAATCTTGAAAAATCACGAGTGTGAAGTTTGTCCGAAATTTGTCCTGACTTTTTTCACTTGAGAATGTATTGGTTAATTAAATTAAATCTCTCGTTATTATTTATTTTTTTTTTAAATTTGAGATTTTTGATGTTGTTTTGATGTTATTGTTTGTTTGCGTATTCAACGCATTTGAATAATCCTTATGGCCGATTCATGAGCAATTATCACATAACGTTGGATTCGTTGAAGTTTTCTTTACGGTTCGTGAGATTTTCGAATATTTTCCATGACCGACGTTATTTCGAGTTATTGTCTTTAGAAGTAATCCTGTTGGATTCGTTGAAGTTTTCCCTATGGTGTTGAACGCGCACAAAATGATCACCTGAAATAAAAAACAAAATATTTAATAAAACTTAAAATTTAACTTTATGTAAAACACTTATCTTGTATACTGTTCATTGTTAACAAATTCATAACATTATATCTGGAATTACTTATTAATTATTTGTATGTATTTTGTGGTGGGGTAAGTGAAAATGCATTTACGCACGGAGTGTCGGACTCCCGTTGCCGGACTACCGACTAAAAACACCTCCCCTTCTTCCGATCTGGTCTGGAACTGTTTGCCACATTACTTCGGACTAGACCTTTTATTTTTTTGCTAGAGCACTCCCATCAACTAGACACTTCTATCTAGGTCGAATTTTTTGGATTTTAAGATTTCCTCCGCAAAAACCTTCATCCTCCTCCACGATTCTTCCCCGCGAAGCAAATATTCAGCTGCGGTCTCTGGGGACCATACGCCTGCTGCCTCCTGCACCCCTCTTCTTTGCTAGGCCCAGTTTCCACATTGGAAGAAGGTATACTCTCCGCATCGTCCACTACACCTGGGCAGTAGGTACACTCCTGGGAATCTGCCTTCCCCTTTGTGTGTACGCATTTTCCGTTTTTTTGTCAGCACAGCGATCTCCGTTTTGCTATAAGCCAGGATATTCCATGAGCTTTCATCCAG
Source organism: Tipula vernalis (assembly GCA_958295665.1). NCBI lineage: Eukaryota > Metazoa > Arthropoda > Insecta > Diptera > Tipulidae > Tipula > Tipula vernalis. The sequence continues at coordinate 201,471,967 of OY282560.1, forward strand.
CGATTTGCAGTGCGCATTACCTGGTTTAATTTCCACTGTCCCCGCTTGGAATCACGAGCAGCGACAAGTACTGCAATGTCGTCCGCGTATCCTACTAAGCATCTTTCGTCCGGCATTTCCTCTCGCAGGAGGCTGTCATAGTATGCGTTCCAGAGGTCGGGTCCTAGAATTGATCCCTGTACAACTCCTCCTGAAATCGTCAAACTCCTTTGACCGTCCTCGGTTTCATAAAGAAGTATACGGTCCTTTAGGTAATCATTTATGATTCTCAGCAGGTACATCGGGATGTGGAAGCTGTGGTCTAGCGCGCCAATCATATCGCTCCATCTTGCTGAGTTGAAGGCATTTTTTACGTCGAGCGCCACTAATAGCACAATGCGCCTTGTAAAATGGTTGTGGTTTTCAGCTCTACGTACTGCCTCCGTTACCTCTCTAATAGCATCTATAGTTGATAATCCTGCCCTGCAGCCATATTGTCGTGGTGAAAGGTCACCAGCGGCTCGGATCGCGTCAATCAGTCTTGCTCTTATAAGATCGCGTCAATCAGTCTTATTACTAATAAGAGCTAACCTCGCTCTTTTCCACCGCGTGCTGAACACTCCTTCATGAAGGCACGAGTTGTACACACGTAGCAGCAAGTTTGGGTCTTTCCGCCATACTATCTTTAGGATCTCGCTGAGTATTCCATCTAGTCCAGAGGCCTTTTTGTTCTTCATTGACAGAAAAGCTCTTTCCAGTTCTTGCTCCGAGAAAAGCGGGGCCTCTATGTTCTGAGCAAAAACGATTTCATCCCGTTGCAGCTGGTTAGGGAAGAGGGTACGGGCAATCCTCTCCATAGTAACACAATCCATTACTTGGGTAGGCTTCCGCGCTCCAAGCTTCCGTGTGACTATTTTATAGCCTAGTCCCCATGGATCCCTATCGATATCGTCCACAAGGTTTCTCCTGCAGCTGATCTTGCTCTTATTAATAGCGTATCGTAGCTGCTTCCTTGGACACTTATGCGCTGAAGAAACTTGATAGGCTTCGGCTTGGTTGGCCGTGCGTTGGGCCTTTCGCCGTAGTGCAAAGCATTTCCTTCTTAATTCCGCTATATCCGACGTCCACCAGTACTTGGATGGCTTACCGTGTCTGGGTTTCGTCTGCGGCATAGCGACCTTGCAGGCTGTATCTATTAGACACATAGTGGCCGAAACCTGTTCCTCCGTTGCGACTCTACCGCTCCCTTTCGCTGTGTCTTCAATGCCGTGTCCCCCATTTTTTAGTTCTGCTACGAACCGCTTTTATTTTCCACCTGCCTGGTTTCTTTTGCGAAATTAATCGGGGTTCATTAGCGACTGCAAAAGTAATGTATTGATGATCACTTCCCGAATAATCTTCCATAACTCCCCATCCATGTGTCAGTGGAATTAGGGCTTCCGAGGCGAGCGTGATGTCATGGTCTCGGTATATCCTGCCCGTCGAAATGTGGTAGTGTGGCCTTCATTTAAAACTATAAGCCCCGTCCTAGCGGCCATCTCCAAAGTAAGCCTGCCTCTGGTGTCTGGGTGAGGCATTCCCCACTCAAGTGCTTTAGCGTTAAAGTCTCCAGCTACCACCACACTTCCAGCCTTATTCATAATCTCATCCTCCAGCGCGTCGAGTTTCGATTAAAATACTGCAATCGCCTCATTTGGGGTGAAATAGCAACTAAAATATGTTGGGTATATGAATCTTTCCGTTAGGAATCCAGACTGCAGCGGTTCTCAACAAGTCATAATACCATAATGGCGACTCCCTATTACAATACTGCTCACTTAGGAGAAGCAGCTCCACTTCTTTTTCAGCTGCCAACTGCGGTAGAAGGTAGTCATCAATTCTGCTACGATGCATGTTACCCTGTATTATCCGTAGCATCATAGGCGTTTTTTGGCCGCCTCAAGTGCTTCCCTGTACACCTTGCACTTCCCGGATCCTGGAATATGGGCCACTTCTATCTGGCCATGTCCCTTCTCCGTGCAGAGCACGCAGTGCTCCTGGGCAGTGCACTTCTTTGCTACATGGTCGGTACTAAAACACTTATAGCAAAGCTTACTTCTGTCCGGTCCCTGACACTCTCTAGCTACATGGCCGTAGCCAAAACACCTAAAACAGCGCACCGCAATGACTCTTTTACGGACTCTGCAGTCAGTCCAACCTACTTTAATGACACCGTGGCTGAGGAGCTTAATAGCCGCTTTACTATTCAGGGCTACGACCGCTACTCGTTGTTTCCAGGGGCTCGGAAACAGACAGACCTCTATGTCTTCCGACTCGGGTATTTTTGCTCTAAGGCCTTTTTCCACATCTACCTTACTACTGCACCAGTCAATATTTAGGATCTCTAGAGTTAGCATGTCTCCAAGACTCACCACTTTAGCTTTATCCCCCAGAATGTTGCTAAGGGCCTCGCGAAAACCATCTTTTTTTGGTTCGGGATCCTAGTTCTAGGAGTACCTCTCCGGCTCTGGTTTGCCGGATAGCTTTAACTTCTGTTTGAGACTCGTCAGGGTTGACCTTTGCTCGGATCTCCTTTAGGACATCTGCATAGGATTGTCCTGTTGCCGGCTTTAATAGGAGAGGAGACCCGTCTTTTCCTCGGTTTCGAGTGCATGGGGGTAATAGTTGCTTCCCGGTTGCCGGTTTGCTGGCTTTCCCGCTCCTTTTCTCTCTTCTTCCGATGCCTCTTTAGCCTTCTGGACTCGACTGACTGCCATCCCTCCTTCGGTGCCTCTTCTCTAACCTTCTTTTCTTGGATTAGGTAGGCCGGACCTGAGGCAGGTCTTTTGCTACCCGACGCTTGAGCTGGGGTATTATTTGCGCAATTGGGTTTTGCTGTTGGGGCTGATGTAGACTTGCCCGTTGACCCTTGTCTTCTTTTCGCTTTCCCTCTTCGTAGCAAATGGTGTTTATAATATCCTCAAGCTCAAGCAGGCCCAGTTTCATCACATTGGATATATTGGCCTGTCTGGCAGCTGCGACTTTCATTCTGCTAATGCTGTCCCTGCATTTACCATACAAGTCTATTTCCTCCGTTGTCGCTAGTATGAGCATATTCTGTGCACTGTTGAGGTAGACTTACCTGTTGTTTGGAGCTTCCTTTCCACTACCCTTACTGGTTATCCCCTTTTTATTTGTGTTTGGGGTTCCGTTGGAGATCTCCACGATATCCCCCTCGCTATTGTCTTTATAGGTTCCTTACCGCTACCTGATAAGTTTGGCTTCGCTGCTGCTTTGGGAGGAACCCTATGTAAACTATTATTTCTACGCGGTGGAGTCCTTATCATCCGTTGTCCTCGACCGAACGGATCCGCAAACGTACTACTACTTGTAGCTATTAACTCTATACCTCTATAGACGCCGGTACTGGGGATCCGACTCCATGCACCGTATACTTCACTTCTTTCTTAAAACTCATGTTTTTGTTTAGAGTAGCCTTCTCCGGAGTTGTTTAGAGTATATCCTCCAAAAATATCTAAAATTCAGCCGTCCCTAACATGGGAAACAGACGCTGGTTGGAGCCGCCCCTGACATGGGGAACAGACGCTCCCAAGATGTTAGTTTTGGTCCGCCCCAGGTATTTGATTTCCCTGGTATAGCCGTTCCCCTATCCGCCACCCGGGGAGGCGCCCTATGGGGGACTAACAACCCCACAAGGGTAAACTTCAGTACTAATCAGTATGCGTTCAGTAATTATAAATTTAAGTTCAATGCAAACATTTTATAATAAATTTTTAGTACATTTTTTCTTCCTTGTCAAGTCAATAAGATAACAAAAAATTGTACAACATTCATTCTCAAACAGTCTTACCAATAATATGTAAAAATTATAATCTGTAAAATAAATAAAAATCAATTTTTCTAAATAAATTTTAAAACTGCAACAGCGATTTCGTCTGTATATTTCTGACCCAAGGCGGTGAAATATACACTTTATTAATCCCGCTTCGCCATGGTCCTTCGAGCCGGATAAGGCATTCACAATCATCAGTATTAAAACGAATAGTTAGTTTCACCATTGTGTATAAGCTGTAAACCAGACACCATCTTGTTTGGCAAATTCAATCGCATGTGTAACAAAATTCGGAACAAAAGGAAGCTGTAAAGTCGACTGCCCGGCCGAGATTATTTGTATCCCAACATTTTCCATCCAATGAAATCACTGTATTGATGGAAAAAAAATTCCCCTTCAAGATTTCCCCTCACGAGTTAAAATTTATTGAAAAATAATCTTTGGATAAAAATAATCATTCTCAGCGAGCTTAAGTCATTTCCAACATTTGTTTAATTTTTTTTGTGAAATAAAGAAACTGGAGTGAAAGTGAACAAGTGATTTTTAATTTTTTTTTTTAACCAAAACAAGTGAACTAAAAACTATTTAAGACAAATAAATTTATGTTAGTTTCGTTGGAAAATCCGCGTAGTGATTAAATCTATCGGCACGCCCAAATATTAAAATTTGTTGTGTTACAAATTTCAAAATGGCTGCCCAATTAATCCAGAAGCGTGGATCATCCAAATTAGACCAATTGTGGAATGAATTTTTTATAATCGAAGATCCATTATTGTTGCTTCCTGATCAAGCTTCAAATGCAGCTGAATTTGAAAACACGTCTTTTGTTATTCTGCCAGCTTACCAAAGAGAGATCCAATAATTAACTGAAAATACAAAAGGAGATGAATCCGTAGACTCGATAAACACTACGGTAAATAATCTTGCTACATAGTAACGAGCATTCTTTGAAACCACGTTGTCCAATACCAATGCTGATTTGAAGGCCCCTCGGATTCCCATCGAACCTTTCAGCGGCGATTTCAAACAATGGCCTTCATTCAAGTGTATATAAATTCCAACTACTTCGAGGACTACTACAAGGAACCGCATCACAACTAATCAAACATTTATTGCTAACCGATGCAAACTATCTAGAGGCGTGGAGCAAACTCGTTGAACGCTTTGATAAAAAGAAAAGCATCGTAAATGCTCTGATTAAATCATTTATGGAAATTTCATCGTGTCAGCAGCCAGTAACCAAATCACTACGAACGGCCATTGAAGTCACCGACGAAATACTGCGAGGTTTAAAGGCTTTGGGGCATGAGTGTGAAAATCGTGATCCTTGGATTATTTATATGCTGTTAAATAAATTAGACGATGAAACTAGGCAACAGTGGGCTATTCATTCATTCACCACTGATATGAAAATGGCCTATGCCCTAAATATTTATGGTACTTATAACGGGCTATATTTGCTATGTTTATCCCGCTATACGAATATATCGATGAGCCCACTTAAAATAATCGTTAATAATACACTCACAACTTGCACTTATAAATTGTTTTTATTTATTAGCAATTAGCAATTACAATAATTTTAAATTAATTATTTTTTATATTTCACAATCACTTTTTGATTTTATATAACACAATTATTTATTAAACTAACTTTATTTATTAATCAACTGCGTATATGAAAATTTAGAATTTTACTGAGATGGTACAATGTTCGATTGTACCGTATATGCAATGGAACTTTATTCGATACGCGAGCGAGAAAAACAAAAAGAACATTCCGATCATTTCAAGTTAAACAATACTTGTACTGACTAACGGACGACATTGACGTGTCCAGATATAAGGGTAAGCAGGGAAGTGTAACTGATAAATATTTCAGTCGGATTTTGTGCGGATCGTGAGATGAGAAACGAAATTTATTTATAAAATGCATGAGTAAAATGAATAGTTGGCTGCATTTATGATTGAGTGAATGATTGTACCGCTACATACTATATGCTTATGGTAATGATTATACTACTAAAACGTAATGATGGTACTGCTAATTATTAACACAAAATATTCCGTGTTGAAATATTTTGACAATGGGGGGATTTACTGCTCTATCTTGTAATATATATTCTGGAAAAACGAAGGAAAATTTTACAAAAATATTTTGGAAAAGAGACCATTTACTGCACTTTCCTAGATACATATTTAGGAAAAGTAGGAATGGTTATTTTATTTTTTGAGAAAGGAAATAGCCAAGTCACCTCCAGATTATTTACATTCTAGAACTTTACCTTTTTAGTAACTGTCAAAATTCATCATTATCTGTTAACAAATAGCCAGGATTACCATGACCATCATCATCATCATGATAACCATCAAAATCATCACTATCTTCAGGATAATCACTACCGAACAGCTTCATTACCATCATCATCTCAATTCCTATCTTCATCAAAATGACTCTAACCATCATTAATCACCATTATTTCCATCTTAATTGGTTGTACTCTAGAACTCCTTCTTAAAATCATTTGAGAATCCAACTTACATCATACACGGCAAATGTCATCATTATCGGTTAAAAATAACCAAGTTACAGGCAAATTTTCCATATTCATAAACTACATTCAAAAATAATTGAACAATCCCATTTCCACCGTCCCGGTCAAATTTCATCACAATCGTTTAAGAAGTAGCCAAGTTACAGGATAATTAAGCATATTTCAAAAATCTATCCAAAAATCATTTATAACAATCCCATTTCCACCGTCCCGGTCAAATTTCATCATAATCAGTTAATAAATAGCCAAATTACAAGCTAATCGCCCATTTTCCATAAATCATTTAAGAATTCCATTTCCAACCCTTTACCTGGCGAATCTCATCATAATCTTATTCAAAATTACAAAGTTCCACTAATTTCAACTGAAAATCGTTAAAGAAAAAAAATTTCATCAAATTTCATCATAATCGGTTAAGAGATCGGCTAAGTTACAGGCTAATTGGCCATATTCCAAAAATCAATCCAAAAATCATTTTAGATGCTGAGAACATTTTGGATTTCCAATATATACTAAAAATAATACATTACATACTTATAAAAGTGTTAAAGTTGATTTTTCGGCATTTTTTATAAACAAATATATTAATTGTTCATGGCAATCCCAATATTTTCGATTTGGTAAATCAGAAAAATATAGAGGCCAATCGCTCTCAATATATCTACTGAAAAAAGTAAAAATATCTTCCCCCCTCCCCGTAATTTTAATTTTGGTTGAAGGCCAAATAAAAGTATGTAATGCATTACATGCAGTTTACAAAACAGTACAGACAGTAATTTGTTTGGAAAAGTGTCATTTTCGTTTAGTTCATATTATTGCTACATTTTAAATTATTTCATTTTTTAATAAATATACAAATGTACAAATAGATTAATCGCATTGTACTTTCCGTATTAAAAGACATTTTTTTAGCTTGATAGCAATTTCAAATGGCAAAACAATAGTACATTGTGTCATTAGGATTAAAAGTGATACTTTGTTTGACGAGCAATTATATTTGCATGCGAGGCGAAGCGCAGCGTAGCCGAGCAAAAGCAAATATTTGCGAGTCAAACAAAGTCACTTTTAATCCGAATAACACATACTATTTTTTCTTCAACGAAGAAATGCTTATTATAAACTAATTATACAAGTAAGTACAAATTATGTAATTAAAATTTCAAAATTGAAAGTAATTTTGTTGAAATATTTTGTGAAACTAAGGAGATCATGACTTTTGTTTGGTTTGACTATTGTAAGTGTCAAACTGCCAAGCTATAATTATAATATTTTTCTTGCGAACAAAATGTTTGAATCAGAAGATTTATCAAATTTACCTCCGGATGTGGTTCAAACAGCAAAGGAAATTGTATTAAACCTATTGCCATCAAAATCACGTAAGATTTACGAGTGCGCATATAACCGATTTTTGAAGTGGTGTACTGAAAAAAATGTGCAATCTGGATTATATTCAGAAAGCGTTCTATTGGCATACTTTGCCAATTTGTCTACGAAGATGAAAAGTTCGACTCTTTGGGAGCAAAATTTAAAAACAAGTCGATTTGTGCTTTATCGAGAACCCTCGAAATTCATTGCGTACACTAATTATAAGTACAAAATAGAAGGCCTTTAAAATTTCAAGATTGAACGTTTTATTGAAATATTTTGTATAGTTAAGGAGGCCTTGACTTTTTTTTTTGTTTGTGTATCTTACCAAGTTATGACGTCTCATTTACTTTTAATATTGAAAATAGTGTTAAAAGAGCATTTACACCTAGGATTAAAAGTTCAGCCTAGCAACACTTACATTTTTTTTAATCGTAACAAAAAGGCCAACTTTAATGCCCAATAATAGTATTAAAACAAGCTACTTTTAAGACGTTTGGAGAAAAAACAACTTTTTCATGACATTTCCTAATATTTTACTAATATAATTTCATGAAATAGCCTCCTGATAATTTGGTAATAGTAGCTGTATTTTGTTGAAAAAAAAATTAATTCGAATTATTTTTTTCTCAACAGAATAAGCCGCGAAATATTTTTTCGATTTAATTTTTATATTCTATGTTGGTATTTCTTCTGTTTTTCATTCAAGCAGTTACGTATTTTATTTGTTCGAGCAAGAATTAAATAACTCAAATGTGTTGTTCGAATTATTTAATTTCTGTCACGTGCAATTGTTGTTGTAAATTTCTCAACAAAATATAGCTAGTGTCAAAATGCTTATAATATACACACACACATACATTGATAAAATTTAGGTCATGAAATGATAGAAAATATCAATGGAATTGCATAGTGTAGACACCGGGTATACCATTGTAAAAATTTACACTGTTTGAATGAATGACACTGTTTGAATTAAACTACTTATCACTTATTTCTTATCAACTTATTATAAGTTAGTTTTTTTGATAATGATAAGTTCTTCACCAAAATCTCACTCACTTATCAATTTGAAAACTTATCAAATTTTGATAATGATAAGTGATAAGCGTTGCAGATCAGAATGTCTATAACTTATCAATTGGCAAATTATCAAATTTTTATGATAAGTTGCAATGATCTATACAAAATTACTATAAATGTGATAGTGTTTGCAAAATAATTTGCTTTCCGCACATTTTATATGTTAAACAATGGTTTTGTACCTATGTAGCAAAACAATTAAAAAATTGTTATTCTATGCCTGTGAAAAACATAGCAAAAAAAAAAAAAAAAATTTCTCGTATACGAATAAGTATTTATATGTAGTGGTAATACAAATCATACGCCTGAATGTGGATTAAGAAAGAAATAACCTAACATTATAAACCAATTCAGTGACGATTTTTGTTTAATAAAGAAACCAAACAAGACTTGTCCTTAGTGTGCACTTGATGTAAAAATTATCATATGGTCGGTCTCTGGGGTGCCACATAAATAACAAGCAATATTTGCATCAAATGTCGTACGACATTCCGACGACGAAGTTTGTTCAAAAAAAATTAAAAGTCCCAAGGTCAAATGATTTTTATCGAATGTTCGTAGTATGCACTTGAAGTAAAAATTATCAAATGGTCGGTCTCTGGGGTCAGCCATATAAATAACAAGCAATATTTGCAACAAATGTTGTACGACATTCCGACGACGAAATTTGTTCAACAAAAATCAAAAGTCCCAAGGTCAAATGATTTTTCTCGAGTGTTCGTAGTATGCACTTGATGTAAACATTATCAAATAGTCGGTCCCTGGGGTCGGCCATATAAATAACAAGCAATATTTGCATCAAACGATATTCCGACGACGAAATTTGTTCAACTAAAACCAAAAGTCCCAAAGTCAAATGATTTTTCTCGAATGTTCGTGGTATGTACTTGAAGTAAAAATTCTCAAATTGTCGGTCACAACAAGATAATCGATAATTTTTACATCAAGTGCATACTACGAACATTCGAGAAAAATCATTTGACCTTGGGACTTTTGATTTTTGTTGAATAAATTTAGCCATTTCAATAGTTTGTTCGATGACATAAAAATCGGCTAAATTTATACTATTTGGATTACTCACACTACCACATTTTTTGTTATTTGCTAAGAACTTCACTTCGGTGTTATTCTGTAATTTAATAACAACAACAATTTTACATGTATATAATACATGAAGCGAAACTTTTCTCAATTGAGAGTTCTTATTTCAGTTTTTAGAATAAATTGTAAAACTTTTGCTTTGCTTTTAAAATAAAATCTCTTTTCTAACTGTAAAAAATTTTTCAACAGTACTTGAACGTAAACAATTTATTTTCATAACAAATGAATTAAGAGAATTCCTTTTAACAAACAAATTGAATTTAACTACACTATACAAAAATTGCAATCGTCATAACAAACCAAAACTATTTTCCACTATTCGTCTCAACCGCTTATGTACACGATTAAATCTTTGCTCTATCCGGATTTCTTCACATTGGTGAGATAAGTCAATTTTTAAGGGGTAAGCACTGTCACCCAAAATCACAGCACCGGGTAACGGACGAAAACCAGACTCAAAATGGCTAAATAGCCTTGTATACTCTGGAGTCATGTACACTACCTGGCCTATTTGAATTTACTGTATAAAAGGGGCGGTCTAGGCCACACACCATTTCCATGTCGGTTCACAAAGTGTTCTTCATTGATCATAGGTGCATCTATATTAATCATTGTTCCATCGATGCAACCAGCTACCTGAGGGAAACCACCCATCTCAAGAAACTTCTATTCTGGACATTTACGGGCCAACAAGCGGTTTTCGCCATCATGTTATCGATGTGGTATTTGTTACTCGATGAATGACCCTACACACAGTCGATTTATTAATTCCGTGCGTATTGGCAATCCCATGATATTGCGCGTCATTTCCTAACCAATGCAGTGTTGTTAGTAGCAGGTGTAGAGGTGCAAACTTGCTCCTTTTTTTAATAATACGTGCTCAATTTGTTCATGTGACAAACGAAAATTTTGTATCACTGCCGAGTCCACAGAATAATTGGTTCTACTTCTTTTATCTCTCTTACCTCTATGATAAATCGAACAGAACGAAATTATTCTTACTTTTGACTTATTATTATAACTTATTAGAATACAATAAAATAGCGGTATAAATTTTGAAGTAAAAGTTATTATAAACTTGAACACATTGTTACATGTATTGTCATTATCATTTATAGTCATTTGAATAATAAAAAGTTTTATTGAAAAATGTGTTTCTACTCTTTTAAAATTGAACAAAGATTCTCATCTTACAATAACAGCAAAAAAAACGTTTTTAACAGACTTCCGTCGTACCACTACAATTTGTTGCTCTTATCAATTTATTTGAGTAGTGAAATTTTTCTTATTCATATTTTGGATAAGTTATCATTAAAGTAGTCGAATATTGATAAGTGAAAACTTTTGGTGCAACAGAACTACGAAAAAATTATCAAAAACCTCAAACTTATCGATTATCAAAATATTACTTATCATTTATCTTTCGCGAATTGGTGCAACTTAATTTTGATAAGTGAGTGCCTATCACTTATTATAAACTCAATTAAATACTTAGCAAATTTCAATTTGGTGCAACAGAAAATTATCAAAAATTATGATAAGTTGATAAGTAATAAGTGATAATTAGTTGGTGCAATAGGGCCCTATTTTGCTCCTTTCGATTTTTAATTTTTTAATGTTTCTTGATTATGTTGCGTTCGACATCTTCGTTGCAAACGCCTTTGCTTGCTACCTTAACGTTAAATTTATCATTTATAAATTTTTATTGTTAAATAACTAACAAGATTATAACAAAAAAACTTTAGAGCCATATGCGTAAATGCATAAGCGAAAACGTAACAAGGCTATCGCTGAAATTTTAAACCTTTTGACATTCTAACAGCAAATGAGCTCCTTTTAGGAGCTATAGCTGGTATCAAATTTAGCATATACTCGTTTGGTATCGAAGTGTGTCCGGGTATTACGGAGGATTGATTAAGAATAATGATACCTAAATATTTTAGATAGTTAGAACAATAAAATCAACTATTGCAACATAGTATTTAAAATTAATTTAATCAACTAATTAACAGGGGCATCATAATAATAAATCAATTAGGTGCTTCGATTATTTATTCCTATTTATAGTATATACATAAACATCCTCGCTACCTAAAAAAAACAAATTAGAACTATATACAACAGTGCATACATAAACAAATAAATAATAATAAATTTAAAATTTAAATTAATTGCAATATGAAATTAAAAAAACAATAACAAGAATATATATATATATATATATATATATATATATATATAGTATATATATATTATATATATATATATATATATATATATATATATATATATACATATATATATATATATATATATATATATATATATATATATATATATATATATATATATAGCACGCGCACTTTATTAATTTCCAATTTTCAATAACAAAATGTATCGCGCATATAATCCGAAACGCTATATGTACGTAGGCATATAAACATAAATTCAAATTAATTAATTATAAATTCGTGGAAAGCAGGATAAAATTCCTGATTATTTATTTTAATTTTTATTACAAATTAACTAAAATAATATCAGCAACAAAATATTTTGTAATTGTGCAATGAGAACAAAATATTATAATATATATATATATATATATATATATATATATATATATATATATATATATATATATATATATATATATATATTATATATATATGTATGTATATCTATATATATATATATATATATATATATATATATATATATATATATATATATATATATATATATATATATATATATATACGCGTATGGTCGAGTACATAGGTAAAACCAACAAACTTCCATGTAATAAAAACCTACCTCATTTTATCTGGACACTTTTCCAGGTATTATTATACTCGTATTTCGGGGGAAACCAAAAATAAAATAATTTTCTCGATTTTTTGTCGCGCGCTGTTTTTGGTTTTTGCCAACACAGTTATCAAAACTACAAATTTTTGTTAATATGTAAATATTTTATGCGATAATCATCCACAATTGCAATTTCATCGAAGCTTAATACAAAATTGAATTTTGGTGATATGAAATAAACATTTTGTTGTTTATTGGATTATCGCTGCATAATAAACCTACTTATTGGTGGATGAGATGTTAAGCGGTTTGGTACAGGGTAAAACCAAAATTGAGGAACCTATATGACTTTCATTATCAAGCAAAATTGTATTAGGTTGTTCAGGGAGTAATAAAATAAAAAAGCCAAAATCAAAGTTAAGAAAACTCCGATTTTGTTGGATGGACCTTACAAATTTATTCGAGTGGTTCACCCGAATCTCTTTTTTGTGGCTTTGAAATTTTTCATCTATCTATGTGTAATATGCCGTCTCAATCGTCAAATACCTTCGTTGTCCATTTTCTAAGTGAATACCGTGACGCATTATTGCAGCATATACTTTTCTTGCGTAAAATATTAAAGCAGCTTCCAAACAGATTCCGATGTACAAATATATCTTTCTGACAAAAATTGGTCTGTATATTTTTTTTATGTGCTTACATACTAATCAAATTAATTTAATAGAGTTGTATAGCTCTAAAGCATTCACAAGTGCAACACTCAACTGTGCTAAATATTTCTCTGTTTCTAATCAAATTCTTAATGTTCTTTTTTGTTCATGTGTCTTCTGTGTTATATTACTCGGTAGTAGGGCATTGGTTGGCTCGAATAAACGGCAACCCCTTGCTTTCGCCTTACCGTAAACGTCAACCAAATATTACCATAATTGTTTTTCTTTTTCTTCTTGTACCTTCCCTTCTTGAAGCAAATTTTTAAATGCATATATAACTGATTATGCGGCACAGTTTTGTTGAAAAATTCGCGAGATATCCTCGATGTTATTAGAACAGCAGAGAGATTCAGAGATCAAAGACGAGCCTGAAAATAAGGAAGATTAAGCAACTTATATATTCGTGACTCTGGTGATATCGCCACGCGTCCCAAAGAGTGTAACATTTCTAAATAGCGAATTATAACTTTGAAACTTTGAATTCAACATAGTTCAAATTGTAATAATTTTTTTCAATAACTCGATGGTTTTGCGTATTTTGGACTTAATACAATTTGCTATTTCGTTCAGTTTAATATTTTAAATATAGAAAATTTGGAAGAAACAAGAAAATAGAGGAACGTAACACATTATTTGAAATTTTTCTGGACGAGTTTGTAACAATTTTGGTTTGATGACCAAAATTGCGACAAAAAAAAAATGATCAACCATTACTCTATTTTGCCCAGCTCAGTCTGGTTGAGGGAAAATTGAGAACCATTGTCTGAACCATGGTTTATGGCACTGAATGAACTAAGAATATTTCATTCTCCAAATATTCACAGATGGTGGTGGTTAAAGCGTTTCTCTTAGGTTTTATAAATACATATTACTAACAGATAAGAATTACTAAGTGTTACTAACAGATAAGAATTACCATCAACTGATCTTGGCAAAGGACCCAAAATATCAATATACAATCTCTGCATAGCTCGCTCAATGATTAGTTGATCTCCCATTTTTGGTTGTGTCTGATAATACACGGCTTTATTCATTTTGCATTTTTGACATTACTGAATAAATAATGTTACATCTGCTGCAATGTTGGGCCAAAAATAGAAACGCCGAATCAACTCCAATGTTTTTGCTATACCAGAGTGTGCCGATACTAACGATTCATGATATTGCGTGACTATATCAAATCGCAATGGCATGGGGACTAACAATTTAAATAGTGGTAAATCGCTAATGGATTCATGTGGATAATGTACTCTAATAAATATTTTGCCATCATGAATGACGTAACGATCATTTTGATTGGATAATGTTTTAATTGAGTTTAATGAGTTTATGTAATCATCACCCAAAACTGCAGGTGAATTTAGATCAATAGAAGGCAGCGGTGTAAGCTTGTTACAACTCCGTTGATGTATAATAGTATCCATGAATGCTCTGGAAAATGCATCTGGCACAATGTGATGTGAACCTTTTCGGTGGGGTATCTGAAATGTAAAACCTTGAAGTTTTAACGACCATCTTGCCAAATGACCAGTAAGGTCTTTTTGTGCCATCAACCATTTAAGGCTAGCGTGGTCAGTAATGATGGTGAAGGAGTAACCCTCGACGTATGCCCGAAATTTGTTTACACCCAGCACAGCGGCAAAGCATTCAAGCTCCGTAACCGAGTAGTTCCGCTGTGCCGAGTTCAATTTCTGCGACATGTACGCGACTGGATGCTCCTCACCATCATCACCCACCTGACTTAGCACACTACCAACACCAGTAGAGCTAGCATCGCAGTGGATAATGAAAGGACGATCAAACTTTGAATGTGCCAGTACTGGGGCGTTACATAAAGCATGCAAATGTATTCTTTTTTTTCAAAAGATCTGATAACTTTGAGGTCATGGACGCATAATTGTGGATGAACCTGCGATACCATCCGGCCATACCAAGAAATCGTCGTAACTTTCGTATAGTGTTTGGCACCGGGAAATCAATAATCGCTTTAAGTTTATCTGGATCGACTTTCAGATTCCCATCTCCTACAATGTATCCCAAATACTTAATGTTTTTGAGTAAGAATTTACTTTTTTAAATATTAATTGTTAGACCTGTGTCTTTCAAAAATTTGGCCAGTTGTCGCAATAAATTCAGATGTTCATCAAACGTTCCCGGTGTAACCAACAAGTCGCGCAGATAAACGAAAATATGTTCATGTAAATATGATGGAACTACCCGTTGCATCAACCGTCACATCATCTGCGGCGCATTGCAAAGCCCAAACGGCATCACTGTAAATTGATACATGGGACGACCAGGTACCGTAAATGTAGTTTTAACTCGGGATATTGGAGTCAGCGGGATCTGCCAAAAGGCGCCTTTTAAATCAATACTGGAAATATATTTGGTTTGATCCTGCCGACCCAAAAGTCCCTCGATAATTGGCAGAGCATCCTTGATCATACTAATGTCACCGCGGGGAGCTCCATGTACTTTGAGATTCTTCAATGACACCTAAATCTAGCATTCTATGGATTTCCTTATCTATTTCAACTTGGATGGCAGGTGATACCGAATAATATCTCTGCTTTATTGGTAGAATGGTAACTTCGATTTTATGACTGATTAACATGGTTTTACCAAGACCCAGATTGGCACGAGATGGAAATTCCGCAGAATTAATATTTATTTCAGATATAATGTTTGGTGCAATTTGGAATTCTCTCCAGAAATCAATTCCAAGTATCAACTGCAAGCAATGAAACAATGTAAAGGTTAATTTGAACATTGTTTCAAGTTCAGAAGTATAACCCTATTAAAGAAATAAATCTGCTGATATTTTAGAAAAATTAAAAATACACCAAAGTTTTAGTTCAAAATTAAATTTATTTAAAATTCAAAAGTTAAATTAAAATAATCACATTAATTCAAGTACACAATACATATTATCAAATATATACGGTTCGATATACCTCATCCGTGAGTAGATACCCAATAGAACGAGAAATTGAGTGACACAAGTAAAACATAGCCATCTGTTTAGATGTTTTTGTTTTGTCTTTTTTGTTGAACATACCATTTATTATAGTAAAGGCAATAAATAAAATTAGGTTGAAAATATGACAAAAAATTTGACATGTAATGAAGGGGGAGCATTGATATTTACCGCATTAGTATTTAAATTCATTTCTAATAAACATGTAATATCAACAACAAAATAATTTTCTGTTAAATTTGGCATTTAACATTACCAAAAATCAAAAAACTCGAACATAATAAAATACTCTCGAAAAATATCGAAATAATTCTAAAAGCCATCTATTGGAATTTTCGCAACTAAAATCCACCTAGCGCAAATTTTATGCATAAGTACTTCTGTTTTCTACACCATCGAATGAGAATGAGTAGTTCTGAGTTGCTACAAGTACTTGCGAGTACTTTACTACTGTGAATGGAACACAGATTATATATGTAGCATAAAGCAATTAAAAGCTTTTTCAAAGCGTAAATTATTTATAGAAATTATAGTTAGCCCTTATAGTTTTATACATTAAATTTTTTTTTTACATATTATGTAATGCTATCTGTTTTATAATATTAACAAATTGTACTGGCCACCTAGTGGCATTTTTCATAAATCGTCATACAATTTAAAAGTGTAGAAGTTTTACGATCGAAAGATAGAGAATACTACGAGTATGTCTAAAAAATCCTTTTTTATTAATAACAAAATGTACCTTGATGCCTTTTTATGACCAAATTTAAATGTAAAAAAAAGGAAGCAATAACATAGATTTTTTGTGTTTCTCTTTCTCTTTTCAGTGGTGGAGATTTTCACCACCAACAATAATTTGTAAAGATCACCCAAAGCCTCATTTTTGAGGCGTTACTAGCTTTATAGCTTTTTCTTTTTCGAGCAATATATTAGCGAATATGAGGTAACATATTTTGTGACACCTAAAGCGTGAAATATTAAAACTGTTTAGACATAGAAGTTCAAAAATTGTAGTTATTTAGCAACGTAAAAAACATTTTTTTCTTCTGCTATTTTTTTAGTTATCTAAAAAACGCTTATTATGCTTGTATATAATATTTATACTTAAATTAGATATCTCCAGTTTTACGCCCATTTTCAGAGCTTTTGATGTCGTTGATTTTGCATTCGTTGATGGCGGATTAGACACTCTATTTTCCGCGATGTATGATTTTTTGGGTTTATAATTCCCAAAATGCCGCACTAAAGTAGGGAAGATAAATCTTCGATAGCCGCAATTTTTCCAAAAAGAAGGAAAACAAATTGTTCATACCAACAAAACACTGAACGCCACCATAGATTTTTTTTTGAACAATATATAATTATTTTATTTAATTTTAATTCTAAAAATTAATACATCATTTTAATGTGTTCGGTGTTTAAGGTACAAAGTTTACAGAAAAAGTGATGTCAAAACGAATAGTACATGAATTTAATTCTTACAAAGAGTACTAGATTAATAACTCTACACAATGAAAATATACAAAAAGAGTACTTGATGAAAAAATTGCTACCAACTTAAAAATAATTATTCTATAATTTGACATTTCGATTATTTTGAATAACAAAATTTTCAATTAAGGTAAGTGAATTAAATAAACTTATTATTTTAGATAAACTACAATTTAAAACAAATAAAATTTTCTTTTAGGTGATTTACTCTATGATCAGGATACGCCAGCTTTCAATATATCAATTAGATAAGTGTGACCAATGTAAGTGACCAATGATTCTTTGTTGATTAATTTGTTTTTTTTTTTTTTTTGTTTTTAGGTTGATCTTCGGAATAATCGATATTTTAGATGGCCATATGATTTGATACGTTGGATGACCATACTCCGCCGCTTGAACCGATATGTTCAACTGCATGGCAATAAACAAAGACGATGTATCGGGCGCTTCATTTGACCATGTTCTGTTTTTAATGTAACAACCCGTACTTTGTTGTCGGTTCCCGGATGTATTTCGATGACTATGCCCATTGGCCAATGACTGACCGGAAGCCCTTTATCTTGTATAATAACAAGATCATTAATTTTAATATCGCGTTTGCTTTCCTTCCATTTGTTCCGTCTTTGAAGCTGAGTTAGGTATTCGCTGTACCATCTGGACCAAAAATGATATGACATATCACGTACCATTCTCCATCTACTGCTGCAAGTTGGATTATCAAAGACTGCATCAAGCGCTGGAAGTATTTTTGGTGGATAGCCGTGCAAAAAATGAGCAGGAGTCAAAAAATCCACTTCATCATCAGATGATCGACATAATGGACGATGATTTAAAACTGATTTAATTTCTGCCAATAGAGTACTCATTTCTTCCAAAGTTAAAATTGCACATCCAGTAACTCGCTTGAAATGAAATTTAAATGATTTCACTCCAGTTTCCCACAGCCCACCAAAATGAGGTGAATTTGGAGGGTTGAACTTCCATTCGATGTTATTGCTACAAAGAAAATTTGAAATGCCATTAGATTTTTGCACGACTTTGTTAAATGATTGGATTAGTTTGGTATTTGCACCAACAAAATTGGTGCCGTTGTCACTGTAAATTCGTCTGCAACCACCTCGTCTGGACACAAACCGCTTTAATGCCCCCAAGAATGCGTCGCTCGTCAGGTCATTCACAAGCTCCAAATGTATGGCCTTAACAGCCATGCATACAAAAATGCACACGTATGCCTTATAAGTCTTCTGACCACGTCCTTTGATTAAATGAATGGAAAAAGGACCGGCAAAATCGACCCCAGTTTGAAAAAATGGTCGTTCCAAATTCACCCTTGCTGACGGCAGATTACCCATTAGTTGCTGTCTTAATTCGGCTTTATATCTCGTGCATATTGTGCATTGATCAACTACCTGTTTAGCTGTGATGACTTTTCCTTTAGGTATCCAAAATCGCTGTTTGATTAAGCTCATCAATAATATTGGACCCGCATGTTTGCTAAATTGATGCTCATCCCAAAGTAGTAACCAACTCAATCTAGATTTGGAATGAAGTATAATTGGGTGCTTCATCGAATAAGGCGCCAAACTGTGATGTAAACGGCCACCGACCCGCAGCAACCCAAACCGATCCAGAAATGGATTTAAACTTGTTAAAGAGCTTTTCTTGTCTACCTCACCAATGTTTTTGATAGCGGATATTTCTGCGGAATAAAACTTTTGTTGCTCGTAGCGGCAAAGAATAGCATTTGCTTGTTCCAATTCAATCGATGTCCGCAATTTACTCTCTCGTTGGAATAACTTTCGTTCTCGGGTCGCTTGAAAGAAACGGAAAACGTAACTCAAGGTTTTTTGTGCCTTTTGATACGACGAAAATCTTGATATGAATTCGTCGAGCCATTTGTTTTGGAAGCACCCGTGAAACGTAAATATTTTATTTGATTCTTCCTCCGTTGTACCATATGATTTTTTCTGTGCCGGCCACTGCTCCTTATTCCTCAATATCCACTCAGGTCCATGCCACCATAAACGATGCGATTTTAAATGTGTAGGTGTTGCTCCGCGTGATGCGCAATCGGCAGGATTGTCTTCGGATGATATGTGCTGCCATTGCTTCCGTTTACTGTGAGTTAAAATTTCGGACGTGCGATTGCCGACGAATACGCTCCATCTTCGTGGGTGACTTTCGAGCCAATCCAAGACGATTGTTGAATCTGTCCAATATGTAACGTCGGAAATTTCTACGCTAGTTTCTCCTTTGATTGTCTCCACCAGTTCAGCGAGTAGCACTGCACCACACAGTTCTAATCTGGGAAGTGAAAGCGCTTTCATTGGGGCAACCTTGGTTTTTGCCGAGACTAATTGAACCGAAACTTGATTGTTTTCATCTATGATCCTGTAATATACGACGGCAGCGTACGCTTTTAAGCTGGCGTCACAAAAACCATGAATGTCCACCTTTGCATTTTTAAATGTGCCTATAAATCGAGGGAGTGTAATGGCCTCAACTTCATTAAATGTTTTGCAAATATTAGACCATTGTTTTGTTAAATCCTTTGGTAAAGTGTCATCCCAATCTAAATTTTTGCACCATAGTTGCTGCATAAAAATTTTTATTATGACGATTATTGGTGCTAACCAACCCATCGGGTCAAATAATTTACCCGCAGCAGAGAGAATCATCCTTTTGGTAATATTGTTTAATTTGATTTGTAAATTCGAATTAAACACGAAGACATCATCTGCAGGATTCCAGCCCAATCCGAGTACTTTAATTCCATAATCCTGGCATTCTGGTTTTTCGATAGTTTTCGCCGTTTTTTCCAAGAGAACATCTTCAATCCCGTTAAGCACCACCTTGTTATTTGACTTCCATTTTCTAAGTGTGAATCCATGTTTACCAAGCACCGTGTTTAGGCCCTTAATGATTGTATGAGCCTCTTCCACTGTTTGAGCTCCGGCCATGAGATCATCTATGTAAAAACAATTTTTAATTATTTTGCTTACCATAGGATTTACTTCAGCGCAGTCATCTCCAATTTTGCTCAGCACCCTAGTGGCAAGATACGAGGCCGAAGTCAGTCCATATGTAACCGTTAGTAGCCTAAAATGCTTAATTGGCTCACTTACGTCCGCCCTCCATACAATTCGCTGATAATCTGAGTCACATTTGGATATTTTTACCTGACGGTACATTTTTTCCGCGTCGGCTGAAAACACGACTGGAAATTCACGAAAGCGACAAATCGTTGAATAAAGACTCGGTTGTACCACCGGACCCGCCGCCAAACATTCATTTAAAGATATCCCTGTATTTGATTTCGACGATCCGTCAAATACAACCCTTAGTTTGGTTGTACTACTGCCTGAACGAAAAACTCCATGGTGTGGTAAGTAGCAGCTTTGTTTTGCTATTTCGTCTGGCGGGATCTCTTCCATATGACCCATAGCTTCATACTCCGTCATAAAATCGTAATAGAGTCTTTTGTATTCGGCATCTCGGTAGAATCGACGTTCTATCCCTTGTAGTCGTTTAATTGCAGCTGGAAGAGTTTGACCAATTCTTTCGGGAGGTTGTTTAAAAGGTAATTCGACTATGAATCGACCATCGCTATCGACTCGAGTTGTTGTGAGAAATTTTGATTCGCATAATTGCTCTTCTTCAGTAAAACTTACATTTGATTTTTCTATAGACTCAACCTCCCAGAATTTCCTCAGAGTTTGATCAATGTCGATTAAAGGTGATTTCTGAGTAACCAACATGGCCATTGGGTGATTACTAAGACCTTCATTTGCTTTTCCCGATGCTACCCAACCAAAGATGGTTTCTTGTAGTATAACCTTTGAATTATGTAGTTGCTTCTGTCCCGTTTTTAAGCAACTGAAGAAATAATCCGCTCCTATGAGAACGTCTATTGTACCGCTCCGCCAGAACTCAGGATCCGCCAATTCGATATCATCTGGTAATTTGATTGGTTCTAGTTGTAAATCGAATGACGGCAATGCACTTGTAATTTTCGGTAACACCAACGCCTCTAACTGATACTGAACATGATTTTTTATGTTTAATGATAATTTTACTTTTCCCTTTGTTGGACCCAAATTCATTTCCCCCACACCGCTTACAATCACACGCGAGTTAACTTTTCTCAAACCCAATTTTTTAACGCATTCCTCAGTGACGAAACTCACTTGAGAGCCGCAATCCAATAAAGCTCGGCATTGTAATGGTTTTCCATATCGACTTGCAACCTCAACTCTAGCGGTTGGTAGGAGAGCAACCAATGACCCATATTGAGTACTTGCATAAGCTACGGCAGACGTCTGACTAGATATTTTTGAGTCATTGTTTTCACTGGACTTGGTTGTATCCCCTTCACTCGATTCCGTAAAATGAAGCAGAGTGTGATGTTTCCTGGCACATTTCTGACATCTACGATTTGATGGACACTTGGCTACTGGATGATTTGAACTTAAGCAATTGAAACACCTATTTGAGTTTTGTATGAATTCCTTACGTTTGGTTGCAGGCATGGTTTGAAATTCACTACATTGCATGAATGAATGAGATTGACCTGAACATACAGCACATTTGAATTTGAAATTGCTTCCCTTGCTATCATGACCTCCGGATGGGATAGCTTCGTTCACTGCTAAGTGCCCGCGGACGTTGTGTCTCGAGTTTGGTTTTGTTGATGCTGCTAATGATTCAAATGTCCCGATTCTTTTGTCCAAAAAGAGGAAAAAATCTTTGATGGTTGGATTGTCATTGTTTGACGAACAATCAGCCCATGCTAGCTTTGAAGATTCGTCTAGTTTTTGAGTTATGAGGTAAATGATCCATGGATCACGAGACTCGGCTTGATTTCCGAGGGCGCGTAAACCACGTAAAACTTCGTCTGATACGTCTCTCAGCTTTCTCAAATTTGAAACGTTTTGACTTTGAACCGCAGGTTGTTCCATGAACGATTTAATGAACGAGTTAACTATGAATCTTTTTTTGTCGTACCGCTCTTTTAATTTATTTAAAGCTCCAATATAATTTCCCTCAGTTACCTGGATATGCCGCACTAAAGAGGATGCTTCACCCCTTAACAGACTTTTAAGATACTGCAACTTTTCAACACCCGTTAATGTGGATTCGTGAATGGTCGTGTTAAACATATCCACAAATGACGGCCATTCGCCGTAGTCTCCGGAAAATGGTGGTATATATAATTTTGGTAGCTTGACTTCGACATGGTGAGGATTTAGTTGAGACGCGTTGTGCGATGTTACGTTTAACGAATGTTGTAGGCTTGGCTCCCGTAATTCCAATTTTCGAATTTGAGTTTTTAATGCTGCTGCAGTTTCATAGTAAATGTCATCAATTGAAAAATCGACTTCTTCAGTTTCGCTCAACTCCTGTAACCGCTTTTCAATATCTCCGATTGATTCATAAAGCTTCCCAACTTGTTCAAGGCGAACAGATAACTGCGCTATAGTCAAGTTTTCGCCAATGTCTCTAGCAAATGTGTTTAATTGAATTAATTTATTTTTAGCGGTGGTTCTTTGGCGTTTTAGCACTGTGGTTTCACTCATATTGATTTAATAGATATTCACTTAATGTTCACGCACTTTACACAACAATAACAAAAAAAAAAAAACGTGTTGGAATATTCGAGAAGGTCGTTTCGTTAACGGTACAGCTCGACGGATTTTCACAAACTAAATTTTGTTTGCTAACTAAAATCGCCTTTTCTACGTAGTAATTAATTATTTAATTTCACGAATAAATTTTCCCGTATTCTCAAGTAAAATTGATAATATTTCCGCAAGTAACGATGCCAGTTTTTAACGTAAACTGACCGATCCGGCTCGAAGGACCAATATGGCGGATTAGACACTCTATTTTCCGCGATGTATGATTTTTTGGGTTTATAATTCCCAAAATGCCGCACTAAAGTAGGGAAGATAAATCTTCGATAGCCGCAATTTTTCCAAAAAGAAGGAAAACAAATTGTTCATACCAACAAAACACTGAACGCCACCATAGATTTTTTTTTGAACAATATATAATTATTTTATTTAATTTTAATTCTAAAAATTAATACATCATTTTAATGTGTTCGGTGTTTAAGGTACAAAGTTTACAGAAAAAGTGATGTCAAAACGAATAGTACATGAATTTAATTCTTACAAAGAGTACTAGATTAATAACTCTACACAATGAAAATATACAAAAAGAGTACTTGATGAAAAAATTGCTACCAACTTAAAAATAATTATTCTATAATTTGACATTTCGATTATTTTGAATAACAAAATTTTCAATTAAGGTAAGTGAATTAAATAAACTTATTATTTTAGATAAACTACAATTTAAAACAAATAAAATTTTCTTTTAGGTGATTTACTCTATGATCAGGATACGCCAGCTTTCAATATATCAATTAGATAAGTGTTTTTTATCGTATTTTTATTGACCAATGATTCTTTGTTGATTAATTTGTTTTTTTTTTTTTTTTGTTTTTAGGTTGATCTTCGGAATAATCGATATTTTAGATGGCCATATGATTTGATACGTTGGATGACCAGTTGATTTTGCATAAGATCCCAGCTTTGGAAAATTCAAGACGTGGTCGCATTAAAGTGAAATATATTATTATTTATGAGGAAATTACGTTCCAGTATAATTTGTAAACAAACCAAATAGGTTGTAGGGAACCTAACACGTTTGGAAATTTTGCAACATAAAATAGTTTTTCAGCTAAAGAGCTTTTAAAATTCGAGTTTTCTAAACTCTAGTTATCGGTTTCGGATCTGTTTCTGATTAAATCATTCAATTTCATTTTTGTGTTGTACACAAGAGACTTACACTAATTTGCCAACCTTAAGGCTTTCCTTTTTCGGATAGAGTGTCAAAAAATTAGCAAATATTCGTTTCTTAAAACTCTTAAATTTTGTAAGTCTGTAGTTTTTCGTTAGTTCATTCTTTCAAATTTTGTATCTATACAGTCAATTAAATCGTATTTTGTAGTATCCAAAAAAAAATCCAACGGCTTCTTAAGTCTGAGCTTGATGATAGTTTACTCATTAAATAAATTTTGCAAATGAAAATCGATTTATAAAATAAAATTGAAAATTTTTAATCTCAAAGCTTTTTGGAATGCAAAGCTGTTCTTATACAGTTTCTTTCACAATAATATTTAGCCAAAATTCGAACCCGGAGACCTTAAAACGGCTCGTTAAATTTTGTTTTATCTGTTTGTAAGAAACTAGATTCAATTTTCATAGATTTTTATTGTAACTCGTGTTAAACGAGAGTGATAAAAACAACTACTGTTAAAATCTAGTGAGAATTAAATCACGAGCACGATCTAACCATTTGTTTTATACTTTCATTATTATGTTTCCTAACCATATTTTGCAAACTTTCCGAAATAATTCCATCCTGTCTTTCCGAAGGAGTCTTAACTCTATAGGTTGTTTCCAAACTTGCTAATACTTTAATCCAAACAAATCCTCTGAGTCTGGTGAATTTTCTCAGTTGTTGTGAAAACCCGCCTATTATTCCTTGTTGTTCTTCTCGTATCTTATGGTGCTGATCAGCATTTCATTTCCGTCTCCTTTTAAGTGTGTTCCTCTTATCTTCTTAAAAATGATACCCCAGCGGCCACGAACATGAATTCACGCTTCTATTTTGTATACGGAATGCCGTATTCAAATACTAATTTATTATTTAAAAAAATTGCCCAATGTACCAATGTAAGACATACTTTTAATTAGTTATACCAAATCAAAACGCATTGGTCTAATCGGAATCGGGATTTTTCGACTGGTCGAAAAAATATTTCGTAATATTTCTCATTCTCATTTGGATAAAACCGGAATCTGGGTGCTGGTATCATTGTAAATGGTTTACAAACTGTTACTCTGCAAATATACAGCTGGTTCCACCTATTTCACTGCGATGCCAAAAATCTGGTTTAACGGCACTTCCTGAAATTCATCAAACTTCAAGCAAATCTTAAATTTTTTAGTTCATGTATTTTAAAAAACCAACGAACAAAAAGAACAAAAATTTAATTGAAATTTTACAGAATTTGTGAGATTGTAAAATTGTGTGAAACGACCATAAAACGAAACCAAAACACCTTTCTAATACCAACTCTGTATGTATGAAATTGTAAATCAATTACGATCCTGAAATGTCGGATAAAAATAATTGGCCAATACAATCGTTAATAATTTTATTTACCATAAACTAATTAATAAGCATAATTACGCCCCGCAACCGCATACCAAAACCAAAAATATTTCCACTTTATTCTCTCTTACCGCGCCATTATCCAAATCTATCTAATTTAGCAAAAAAGAAAATCATAACAGAAAAAGTTTAAAACATAAACCGGGGGAAAAAAAAACATAGCAAGTAAAACTTTTACAGACATCTGGCAACAGCTCTAAAAATGTAATATTTTCCAACAACAACACAACACGAAATTCCTCGAAAACAAAATTGGAATGAAAATTAAATTGTACAATAGAAAAATCAATCTTTTTTGTTTATCTATACCAAATTTTTATTTATTTTTATTTTTGTTGTTGTGCGTTAAAGACGATTATACCAGTTAAAAAAAAATATACAATTTTCAATTTAAACAACAACAACAATAAATATAAACTTTGAAATTGCGCAACCAAAATAAGGAAGAACACATTTTAATTTCCATTTTGGTTGTTATAATTCGATTTTTCTTTGTGTCTCGGAGAAAACAAAAACAAAATAATTTTCCCATTTTTTTTTCTTCTGTTTTGCTCTTCCAAAAAGAAAATAAATAAATTTTAATCCCAGTGATAAATTGTTAATTAAAAAATAATTTTATTTAAAATACAATGTTTTTTTTATACGAAATCAATATTTATTATG
Source organism: Tipula vernalis (assembly GCA_958295665.1). Lineage (NCBI taxonomy): Eukaryota > Metazoa > Arthropoda > Insecta > Diptera > Tipulidae > Tipula > Tipula vernalis. The sequence continues at coordinate 201,498,772 of OY282560.1, forward strand.
TCTATTGAAATGAAAATTCTTGAGATTTAATATCGATATTGTACTCAAATCTAATTGTAGATTTACTAAAATCTTGTTGGTTTTTATGCTTGGCTATTTCAATATTTTAAATTCTTTCTTTGGGTATCTCTGTTGAATATGGGTCCCATTTGAAACGCGATATTTTAAAACGCGATTTGACAAAACGCAATAATTTTAAAACGCGTTATTTCAAAACACATATAGTGCCATCGTACATGTTTAATTTGATCATAAAGGTGAAGGAAAATTTTATTAAATGAAAATATCGTGAAATATCGCGTTTTGTACCATATCGCGTTTTGTACCATATCGCGTTTCGAAGTATCGCATTTTCAAATATCGCATTTTGTATCATATCGCATTGTGTACCATATCACGTTTTGAAATATCGCGTTTTCAATTATCGCGTTTTGTCCCATATCGCGTTTTGTACCATATCGCGTTTTGAAATATCGCGTTTTCAAATATCGCGTTTCGAACGAATCCCGTTGAATATACTAGTACTAGTAACTTAAAACAAATTATTAATTAGAATTAATCATGTAAATTTATTAGACTTTACTTAGCTTTCAATTTTGAATTCAAATTCCTCAGCAAAATTTCATTTTAATTGCTACAGTCAATTCATAACCTAAAATCATATAAGGACTTTTATCATTAAAATTTCACTTTAATTCCTGAAAATGATGAATGAACTGAACTAGTTCAAATTTTAGAATTAATTAATATTTAAATTTAATAATGAAATTTTGACAGTTTAAACCTTACAAACGTAATTTTATAATTTGAACGGCCAAGCCCTTATAAATGTTACCTTAATGCCTTTTCGATTCATTTTAAAATAAAAACGAATGCAATGAACGTATTCTATGCGTTATAGCTTAAGTACACTTTTCTCCATCTGGTAAACCGAGAAAAATAATTGTATATTATTAAGGAATCCTTGCATTAACGGAAAGAAACATTATTTCGTATTTAGCTCACAAATAATTCATTAATGGAATGTAATCAACTTACTAAAACATCAAATAAAGTGTTAAAGAAACGTTTTAAATAAAATTAATTTTCATCAATTTTTAATTTATGAACTTATTAACTTAGTTTTACTTTAACGAATATTATTTAAATTGGATTTTATTATTTGATTAAAGAGGAATAATATAAATTATAGTTTGATAAAATTTAATTTAATTTAAAACGTTTCTTTAACACATTTTTTGGTGCTTTAGTAACTTACATTCCATTAATGAATTATTCTTGAGGGGCGTTCGTTATAACAATGAAAAGTTACTTAAGTTTGAATTAATTATTTAACGAAATTTAATAAATGTAATTATTTTTTCTTGGGGAATAAAAATTAACGTTAGTTAATTTTAATAAAGTTAATTAACTTAAGTAATTAAACATACAAATCTGAATTAAAGAATTTTCCTATTTTTATGCTTATTTTAGCTGTCCATTGCCACCTGTGATTTATTATTCAAAGTATTTAATGTTTGAAAATAAAATACTTATTTAGAATTCAAAATAAAGTTTTATATTTCAACAATAACAATTTTTTTAAAAATAACTTTATAATAGTTTATAATATTTCTTAGCAAAAAATAAATAACAAAATATTTGTACATACAAAACAAATATATATGTACATTTTCATTATAAAAATAAATTAAATAAAAATGTTAAATTCAAATAAAACTTAATTAAAAAAATAAACATTAATGTAAACACCATTAAAAATATTTAATTAATATTATTTCTTAACTTATTTATTATTAAATCGACCGCAGGGAATGCATCATCATATCTGGTCTCTAAATTATAGAAGTATTTTTGGATAAATTGCCAGACTGCTTTTGATTGAGGTGGGTATTCTAAGTTAAATACTTGAAAAAGTTTAAATATGCAGTCCAAAGCCATTGGCATTAACGGACTTAAGCATTTGTATTTAATTGAATCACAGTATATGAAGTATTGATTTTTAGTGTATAAGTTTTCGCCAATTACAAATAAAAATGGTTGAATCTTAGATTTAAGTGACATTTGTCTTTCAATATGTTTGTCGACGTCCTGCGTTGTTGGCAAGAGTATCAAAAATAAGTTTTGAGCATCTTTAATTGTAAATTTCCTATACTGATTATTCAACGTCTTCTTTTTTGCCGTAGGTTTGATGAGTGCATGTAACAACAACAAAATCACACATGATCGGGCCTCTGAAATTGAATAAAAAAAATAAATAAATTGTATACACAAACCAATCTAGTATTATGATTACCTAGTGAAACATTTTTCTGTTGTTTAAATTCACTATATATCTTCTTCGAAAGTGGTTCTAAAATTCTGGTATCCATTATTGAAATTATGTCATGGCAGAACCGGTCAAACTGTAGGAAAATATTTCCAGAATTTGGATACATTTGAATAAAATCTATATCTATAAGGCGAAGACCATACGATTGTGCATAAACTGGCCATTCATTAATAATTGCGCTAATATTTTTGCCACTCGTATGCTTTATCCACTCCAATCTAAATTTAGATGACGATGCGAAAATATCTTCTAGATTGTTGTCGTCCCTATTGTATTTTAAATTTTGGCATAACTCGCGTGCTGCTTCCTCATCTATGGTATTCGATACTTAATAATAAAACAATATTGCTAAGTATTAGCATAAGTATTAGTTTGTTTTCGATTAAGGGTTCTTCTGATTGCTTGAAACGTTTAGGTTTGGGCAATAATGATGAATTTCTTAGTTTTGACATTTTATTGTTGTACCTGTCATAAAGTTGTACTTTAGATTTCATTTTTGGCCGCCTTTGAAAGTACACCATCTAAAATAAAGTTATAGGAGAACTAAAATAAATATTTATATACAGGTTTTCAACCCAATAAAACGATTTTAATTATTGAGACGTTTTAACAATTTTATTGCCTTCCTCTGTCTAAAAATATTTTATAAAATTTATAAATAAATGGATCTATGAAATATAGCAATTTTAATTCTAGAAACTAGAACAACTTACCGTTATAATTAAATATGAATACCATTATAATTAAACATACAAATTCATACCTTTTGAAAATATAATTATACAATGTAATTTGTACAATTAGAAAACTCGTGAAAACTAAAAACTAAAATAACGCACAACAAAAATAAAAATGAGCATGTACACATACCTGTTTTAATTTCCAGTCCGATATTCTCTATTCAATTTTTATACGTGTCCCTAACGATTCTCCCGGAAGCACACTATTTTTGCGCCGTTCTTTGGTGTTTTGAACGGATCAAAGCGAAAAAATAACGGAAATAAAATTTATTTTATTTCTTTTTTTTGTTTGTTTGGTTCAAAATAATGAGTGGTGCATTTTTTCGGTGTACTCCGGATTAAACAAACTTCTGTTATAGGTTAGGTTAGGTTGGAGTGGCTGCTTACGCACACTTAGACCGGTGACGGTCCATTGTGATACCATAGGATGTATCCCCTTTTACCCCTATTGGAACCATTTCGAGCTACTTATGTAGCGTAAGACGTCCCGCACTTTAATGTTTTCGAGATCCGAGAGTCAGTCCATCCAGTATGTTTGATTTGCAAAATAAAACATCATTCTCTGCTTCACAATGACAAAAATTCAACAGTACTACATACAGTCGATGATCAACAAACCACAAATATGCATATAATAAATGAAAATGTTTCAACATTAATTCAAATTTCATCATTACCTTCTTCTTCAATAGCTTCCATTTCTCCTCATTCAACAATAGAAAATCAACTACAATCAACATCATCACTACAATCAACATCATCAGTACAACCATCAACAAACAATTCACCAATAACAGAGATAACATCCTTGCACGAATTCCAAACACCTCTTAAAACTATACTACCAACAGCCTTGATATATATTCAATCAAGCAGTGGAAAACCAATACTAGCCAGGGCACTACTAGATTCCGGTTCTCAATCTTCATTTATTTCGGAATCTTGCATGCAGCGCTAAGGTCTAAGGCGAAAACATTCACATATTTCCATATACGGCCTAGCTTCGTGTCCTGCGGGAAAAACTAGAGGAAAAACAATTATTACAGTAAAATCACGTATGTAATGCCATATTATACTATACAATTAACGGCACACATTATGGAGAAGATCTCATCCTCACTACCAGCGGCGAAAATATCAATACCAGCCAATAACGAAATATGGCACGTGAACTTGGCAGATCCTCAATTCAATATTCCCAGTACAGTGGATTTATTAATAGGTGCTGAATTTTTCTTAGACATCTTGGAAGAAAGGAAAATGACCATAAATAAACTTCCAGTATTACACTCATCCAAATTTGGATGGTTGATAGCAGGGAAAATCTACCAAGAAGAATTAGACTGCCACGATAACCAGAATTATAACGTCCAGATAAACTCGAGCATTTCCAACGAAAATCTATCGGATCTATTAAGTAAATTTTGGCAAATAGAAGAACCAGTGGTTGACAAGCAGCACAACGAAGGAAATGATCCCTGTGAAAAGTTATTCAAGGAAACAACAACTCGATCGGAGGACGGGAGATTTATAGTACGACTACCGTTTGTAAACCCACGACCAGAACTAGGAGACTCTTTCGCAACAGCAAAATCCAGGATGTTTGGTATTGAAAAAAGATTTGCTAGGTCAGCAAACTATAAATTAGATTACAATACGTTCATTCAGGAATATATAAAATTAGAACAAATGAAACGAGTTTCTTGGTCTGAATTACCACGCGAAAATAACCTAAAATATTTCATGCCGCATCACGCCGTATTTAAGGAAAGTACTATGACCAAACTCCGAGTGGTATTTGATGCTTCATGTAAAACCACTACAGCAATCTCTCTGAACGATTGTTTGATGACGGGACCAAAACTGCAACCAGACTTAACAACAACATTAATCCGGTTTCGACTTAATACTATCGCAATAAATGCCGATATTGAAAAAATGTATCGACAAATATTGGTAGATCCGTCTGATGCCAATTTTCAGTGCATCTTGTGGCGAAATCATCCGAAGGAAGAAATAAGTCCCTACAAATGCATGACCGTGACTTATGGTACAGCATGTGCTCCGTTTCTAGCCATCCGAACCTTAGAAGAGTTGGCAAGAATATACGAGTCGAAATATCCAAATGCAGCTAGAGTTATTCGAAGCCAGTTCTATATGGATGACCTTCTAACCGGCAGTCCCACTGTGGAAGATGCGATTTTGCTGAAAAACCAGATAACAGAAATACTAGGCAGTTGTGGATACCGACTGCGCAAATGGAAATCTAATTCAAAGGAAGTATTAAAATCAGTAGAATTGGATAATGCAGAAAATATCCCTAAACTAATCGAAGGCGACCAAAGCACAAAAAACGCTGGGTATTATGTGGCATCCTCAGAGCGATATATTTACGTTTAAAATAAATAACCAACCGGTAGATGTAATTTGGACAAAACGAAGAATGCTGTCAGAAAGCTCAAAATTGTACGATCCGTTGGGTTGGCTATCACCTATAATCATTTGGTTTAAGATGATTTTACAAAAACTGTGGTTAGCTAAAACCGACTGGGATGACGAAGCGCCTGATAACATTTTACGCTTATGGAATAAAATATATACTAATTTAAGTTACCGTCAACAGATAAGAATTCCAAGGTGTTTGCTAACATCGTCAAACTCGACATCGTTGCAGTTACACGCATTTTGTGATGCTTCAGAAGCAGCTTATGGTTGTGTGATATATAGATAGATCTAGCAACAAATTAGGAGAAGTAACATGTCGCATAGTGTGTTCTAAAAGTAAAGTGGCCCCCATAAAACAAATCAGTTTACCAAGACTCGAACTATGTGGAGCCGTACTTCTAGCTGAACCAATCAAATATTGCCAACCATTATTAAATATTGACAATATAAACATCTATGCTTGGACAGACTCCATGGTGGTTTTACACTGGTTGTCAGATATCCCAGCTAGGTGGAAAACTTTCATAGCCAATAGAACAAGTACCATTTTGGATATAATACCAAGATCAAGATGGAGCCATGTCCCGTCGAACCAAAATCCAGCAGATTATATATCTCGAGGTGTAGATCCGAAGACAATTCCAAACCTAGAAAGCTGGTGGCAGGGTCCGAGTTGGCTGAAGTTACATGAAAACCATTGGCCAAAAATTAAAACGCAAGTACCACAGGAAGTCAACATTGAAAATCGAAAGAAAGGAGTTGTTATGTTAACTATCAGAGAAGAAGATAGCATTATACTAGAGTTATTAACGAAGTATTCATCGTGGTTTCAAATTAAGAAAATATTGGCGTATATCTTGAGATTCTGCAAAATAACCAAGTCTGAACCTGCAGAACGACAGAAAAGAAATTTATTGTTTTCGGAATACGTAGAGGCGGAAATTCGAATTATACGGGCAATCCAAACCACAACTTTTAGGGCAGAAATTCATAAATTAAAAAATAATTCGATGTTAGAATCCGGCAACGTTTTAAATGCTCTTGACCCTTTCATTGATTCTCAAGGCATACTGCGAGTAGGTGGACGCCTGAGGAACTCCAATTTAAGTTATTCTGTTAAGCATCCGATAATTTTGCCCAAAAATCATGTTGCGAATCAACTAATTATTCAGGAACTACATACTGCAAATTTACACTCTGGTGTTACGCTATTAACAAATCTGTTGAGGCAGAAATATTGGATGATAGGCGCAAGATACCACATCAAACGATACATAAAATCTTGTGTAACATGTATCCGATATAGACGCAACCAATCAACCCAGAAAATGGCCGATTTGCCATTAGAACGATGTACAAAAAATAGACCATTTACAAACACGGGTGTTGATTATCTGGGACCCATCTACATCAAAATGAGTCAACACCGGAATGCAACATTAACAAAGGCATACGTCGCAGTTTTTGTGTGTTTAGCCGTAAAAGCGGTACATTTGGAAGTAGTGAGCAGTCTCAATACTGAAGCATTTTTAGCCGCATTAAAAAGATTTGTTTCTCGTCGCGGACTTCCAAATAAAATCTGGTGTGATAACGGATCTAACTTTATCGGCGCTAACAATGAATTAAAACAATTAAAAACGGAAATTCTAGCAAAACAAAATACTCTATTAATTTCTAATTATATATTACAGAAACACATTGAATTTAATTTTAATCCAGCAAGTGCACCGCATTTTGGTGGGCTATGGGAGGCGGCAGTCAAATCCGTGAAGTATCACTTCAGAAGAGCAACCAAAGAAGCCAAACTCAACTTTGAAGAAACGACGACTTTATTAACCCAAATCGAATGTATGTTGAATTCCAGGCCATTATGTCGCATTACTGAAGACACCACCAAACTAGACATATTAACACCTGGATATTTTTTAATTGGCGAATCTATGTCAGCTGTTCCAGAACCATTACTAGAAGGCATACCGATGAACAAATTATCCAGATGGCAAAACCTTCAAATGCGTATTCAATCTTTCTGGAAATTGTGGTCCCGAGACTACCTAAACACCTTACAAGAACGCGGTAAATGGAAGAGCGGAAAACTAAATATTAATACAGATGATATTGTGTTGATAAAAGAAGATAATATGCCACCGAATCAGTGGCTGCTGGGGCGAATAATTCAAACACATCCAGGTAACGATGGAATAGTACGTGTCGCAACTATTAAAAATGCAGTAAACATAATTTTGGATTTCCAAACACTGAACTTACCCAAGTGTTTGTGCCTTCTGAGAGCCAATGCTGGACACGAGCAAAGGAATTGGATCAACGTCTCTTCCTCCTCTTCGTCCAAGCAGCTTCTGCAGAAGTCGTTAGCCTCCAGACCCAGCCTTCTTGCATGTTCTCCAAAAAGGCAGTGTCCCGTGAGAATTCCTACGACCGTTCTTAATTCGTGTCTGCGTAGGGATATTAATGCCCTAGTGCGCCCCAAGTCCAGCTTTGGCCAAACTTGTCTTGCAACTCTACAGGTGAGGGTGTTAGACCACCTTTCCCCCGCTGAGGATAGCGCCTGCTTCCCAAGTGCTTGTCTCAGCGCTGTAATAGGCCTCCCCAGACTTGCCCTTTCCGGTTGCAGCTGGAGAGTCGTACCATGCCTAGCAAGTTCATCTGCCCTGCAGTTCCCCATGACGCCCGAGTGACCTGGGACCCAGACTACCTGGATGTTGAAATGCTCACCCATCTCATTTAGAGATGAGTGACAACTCAACGCCACCCGTGACGCCAAAGACACCGATTCTAACGACCGGATCGTCGCTTGACTGTCCACATAGATTGTGATATCGTTTGAGGATAACACATTATGCTTCAACCACGTCATGGCCTCCTCAATCGCTACGACTTCAGCTTGGTACACGCTGCAGTAATCAGGGAGACGAATAGAAATATTTACATTTAATTTGTCACAGAATACTCCAGCTCCTACTTTGCCGTCTAGCTTGGAGCCATCTGTGAAGAATTGCAACGCTTCGGTTTCCGATAACGGTTTATCCCTCCAGGATTCCCTTGAAGGGAAGGAGGTCCGAAATCGCTTCTCGAAGCGTAGAGTAGGTTTAATGAAGTCAAGATTCGCCAGCTCATCCTTCAACGATCTAACAATAGTAGAGTGTCCTATACTAAGACACCTCCACTGAGAGACGGCTGCAAGTCGTACAGCCGTATTTGCCGCCATATGTTTGCCAAAAATGTCGACCGGAAGAAGGTGCAACATAACCTCTAAGGCACTTGTCGGTGTCGACCTCAATGCCCCGCTAACAAACATACAGGCCGTTCTTTGCACTCTCTCAATCTTACTTTTGTAAGTTACCTTGTCCAGAGCTCAAACACCCACCCCGTACATGAGTACAGGTCTCACTACGGCGGTGTAGAGCCAATGTACCAGCTCCGGCTTCAGACCCCATCTATGACCAATGGCGTTCCTACAGGAGTACAAAGCAATAGTAGCTTTGTTTATTCTCTCTAACATGTTGGGCTTCCAACTAAGCTTACTGTCCAAGATAATGCCCAGATATCTAGCTCTATCAGTAAAAGCAAGTCTCGTGCCATTAAAGGTAGGAGGGACAACTACCGGGATTTTGTATTTCTTAGTAATTTGTACCAGCTCTGTCTTGGACGGGTTAATACCAAGTCTACATTTGCCAGCCCATTTCGTAACAATGGTAAGCGCATTCTGCATTACGTCTACAATCGTGCCCAGGAATTTCCCGGTAACAGCTAAAGCAACGTCATCTGCGTACGCGATAACTTCAATACCCTCTCTCTCCAATTCAAGTAGTAACCCGTTTACCACTATGTTCCAGAGAAGAGGGGACAGAACCCCCCCCCCCTGCGGAGTTCCCCTAGTTACTCGCCTCTTGAAGGTGGAGTCCCCCAACTTTGAGCTAACAATCCTGCTTCCCAGCATATAATTGATTGACCCTATCAGAGGAACGTCCACCTCCAAAAATGACAGTTCCTCCTTGATTGCCTCCGCTTTCACATTATTAAAGGCGCCTTCTATATCCAGGAAGGCCACCAAACAGAATTCCTTCGAATTAATCGATTTCTCAATCGTAGACACCAAGGCGTGCAGAGCAGTGTCCACAAATCTACCCTTTGTGTACGCATGCTGAGACGATGCCCACTTCCTGGCACCTATTTTATCTCTGATGTATACATCCAGCAGCCTTTCCAAGGTTTTCAAAAGAAAGGATGATAGAGTTATTGGTCTTAGGTCCTTAGGATAGACATGTGAGCTTTTCCCCGCTTTCGGTATGAACACCACATTAATCTTCGTCCAGTACCTAGGAATATAGCCCAGCTTCAAACACCCTTTGAATATAGCTTCCAGGTAGGGAAGAATAATTACTGAGTTGTTTTGAAGTTCCGCTGATATAATTTGATCCGGACCAGCCGATTTAAATTGTTTAAAACCCCTCAGTGCCCATAGGATCCGTTTTCTGGTTACGATATCCTCTGTGGTTACTGACAGTGATTCCTGATGATTGCTACGCACCAACAGGTCTTCAAAGCTCCCTGGGAAGTGTGTCTCGAAGAGAAGCTCCAGAGATTCTCCACTAGAAGCTGTCCAAGATCCGTCCGGTTTTATCAAAAAACTAGGACTAGATGTACTTTTGGAAAGAATCTTCCTAAGGCGGGAGGTTTCGGATACCTCTTCCATATTATCACAGAAGATTCTCCAAGACCTCCTTTGTGCCTTTCTTAATTCTTTCTTATAAATTCCGAGTTTCTCCTTATAGGAGTCCCAATCCTGAGCCTCCCTTGTATTTTTGGCTCTATTAAAGGCTATCCTACAAGCCTTACGATAGGTTCCCAGTTCCCTGGACCACCATACAGGTTTTTGCCTACCCCTAGGCTTAGCCAGTGGGCAGGCAGCGCGAAAGGAACGGTTGCATGCGCTAGTAACGCTAGCCACCATGTCCTCCAGCTGCCCAACGGTCGTCGGGGGCTCCATAGCCCTCGTTGGTAACATTTCCTCCAATAATTCCCCATATTTGCTCCAGTTGGTCCTTCTAGGGTTCCTGAAGGCTTCCCGGGTAGCAGGGTGAATATCGAGGCTATAGGTTAAATAAATTCGGTTATAACAATATAGCAAACTATTTCAGTGAGGAGATTTAAAATCTCCGATTATAAGAAATTAGTTTAGCGTAAACGAAGTTATTATAACAACAAGCATATGCGTGTATAGCGTACTTTACCACAGTCTCTTTAGTGTTTGTTATAACGGGATTTCACTGTATATGGTATCACTTTAATCTCTCATCATTTTTGCTTTTCGTCGCATGTGTAGTAGTTATTTCAATTTGGTTCACGGAAAATTAAAAATAAAAATGAATATAAAACACTTATCTTTTTTAAATAAATCTAAAACTTTATCTTATTATGAAATTTAAGGCAATTTTCGGACTACTTCGTTGCACTATTTGTTTAAAATTCTCTTGTTTAGAGTACACAAACAGACAAGCTTTGTTTGGAATATAACCACGTGCATTTCGTTAGATTTTTCATAATAAAGATTGTACTTACCTACAAATTTTTGAATAATTGTTTCCGTAGCCGAGCAAACGGCGCAGTGGTTAAAGCTGCGGCGTTTGGATCGGGAGGTACCGGGTTCGAATCCCGATAGGGGCGGGATGCAAAAGGGATGTTTCATCATCTGATTACGATCGGTGATGACGATGAACACAACTATGACCCCCTGTTGAGAGTGCAGAATCCATGGGCCGACCCACCTTTCATGTCAGCACTATAGGTTGGCATGAAGCAATGCAATGTGCAGGTGGTTCTATAGCCGTACGTCCTCGGACGGTAAAATTAACTGCGAAAGAGTTGGGAGTGCCTTGAGCCCCAGAAAAGATTGCATAGTTTAAAAAAAAAAAAAAAAAATTGTTTCCGTAACATTCCACTCTTAAAATATCACTTACAATTTTAGACGAATCCATTTAGCAATCACAAGAACAATAATTATTTAAAAAAAACAAAATTTTGAATGTATAGTTTATTTCAACATCAACTTCACAATTAGACATTTGGGACGCTTTTGAAATATTTGACTAAAAACCAAGCCAAAAATTTCATCTGTTAAAGAATACTATATAGTTGTTTAATGTAAAGAATTTTAATTTATCTAAAGAATATTTCTTAAAACAATTAATATTTATATATTAAGTGAATGATTATATTACGAATTTTAATAAATTCTATTAATTTTTTTTAAATATATTATTTTTAATTAATATAAAGGATATTAATAAAGAAAGATTTTAAGAAATATAATTATTATGATGAAGTTTAATATTAAACAAACTAGAAAATAATAACGTCATTTGCTCTAAACATCATAATGCATCTTTAAATTATTTGTTCGCAATTACTGTAACGGCGCTTTATGGTTTACATATTGAATGTACAGTAAGTTACCTCCTGGTTCGCTGAGAAACTTTTTAGACGAAGTAAAATAATTCTTGTACTTATTTTGAAATACATGTAATATGGATATATACAAATTAATTGAACAGATAGCTACTCTTAAAACCGGAAAATGAATATACTTACATTACATTACAGTGGGTCTATATAAACTAATTTTTATTGGCATAGAAAAGCGTATTGATATAATAGTGTGACACCGCGATACGGATGATTTGGGTAGTTGAATAGTTTGAAACTTATTACACAATTCCTAAATGTTTGCATTATTTTAGCTAAAACCTTCTGGAACTTGATCGTGTATATTATAAAATACTGCTTTTAATTTAAAAAATTCCAAATAACTTCTAATTGCTTTGAAAATGCGAATTTAATTTCTTACGTACTATAAATTGTTTTTCTGATTGCAAAAAATAATATTCTATTTCTTTAACCAACTAATAGTATATTACGTATAGTATTGAGTCCGGAAAATGGCATTTTCCTAGACGAGTAGGCCTTAACGGGGAAGGTGTATATACGATATTTTGTAAGAAATAAAAACAACTTACATAGATCCACTGCCGGTCATAGTTTCTCACAATGAAAATTGTAAAATACTAGTTTCAGCCTAATTTATTTTTTTAGTTAGCAAAATAATTAATGTCATCGGCATAAAACAGATTTTATAGAAGGGGCATGTAAACTACTACTTTCGATCTGAAAAATACTGAAAATATCTACTTTAAAAAATCATTTTTTTGGAATTTTCAAATTAAAAATAGTATTGTATGATACATACGACTAAGTTCCTGAAGGTTTTAGCTAAAATGCGAAAATTCATAAATCATTGCGAACAACTGAAATGTAGTTTTTGTTTTTGTTTTTCAGTGTATTTAGCGCTTAAGACGAATAGGATCGTTGTCGCCCTGCTTTTGTTCTGTCAAGCAACAGCATTGCTGCAATATTAATACCGTCCGAGAAATCTAACTTTTCAGGCTACTATCGCAAACAAAAACATCACTTTTCGATAAAATCGAAAAAAGAAATTAGTTTAGAATCGCAAAAAATTAAAATCAATAATAATTTTATGTTTAACGTAAAACTGATCGTTCTCTTTTTATTTTGTTTTTAATTTGAACGATCGAATTTCAAAATGTGTTTTCTAGGAAATTTAATCAATGGACGATATTTTTTATTCGTTATTTTAAATTCAATGTATCAAATAAATTTCATTTATATAAAAACAATTTCATTGATGATATGTAATATTTTTCATTCTTAAAGCTCTAATTTTATTACTTGAAAAATATTAATTCAATTAACGAAAAATACTTATATATTAAAAATAATTTTCATGAATATTAATACATTTTAAGAATAACCATAGATACAACGTCATAGTTCATTAAAGATATCAACTAAATTTAATTAATTTGACTGTGTTGTGTCAATGTAAAGTTCATAAAAAACTGATCAACATATTAAAGAAAATTATAGTATATTAAAGAAACATCTGTATTTTAAAACTTTATTCTTAAATATAATGAATTTATTTAACATTTTTTTAAGGAATGTGCCTTCGTTAATACCATGTAAGAATTTCTCTCGGTGATATAAACTGTAGAAACTAGAATTTTGTAAGTCATTTTAAATTTACTATTTTATATTCCTCTTTAAAATCAACCAATTTTTTGATTGTGGAACCAACCATATGAACATAAATTGTAATTGCACCTTTTTGTACCATTACCTTTTGGTACAATCAGTGGTCCTTTGAGCCGGATAAACCAACAAGCTGAATTTGGATTTTATAATAAATTTTGGAAATTTTTATTTATTTGGAAACCGCTTGGAGTTATCAAGCGTCTCAACCAGTCAAAAAACCTTAAGTATCACAAAAATATTTAACACTATACTGATCAGTTTGAAGTGAATAAAATTCTTATACCTACCAAAAACTAACCAAATTGTTTCGAGAATTTAACCAATAACGTGAACCAATAATAAATCAAACAAAAAGAAGTACCTCACCAAAAATCGAACCAGGTAACTTTTGCATTCTGGTCGAGTACGCTAACCCTCGAACTTATTTATCGTTTTCGAAACGTGATAGTGTTAATTTGTGAATATCGTACAAAATGGCGCAACTCGTACCATTAAGGGGAATGTAACAAAATTGATTATAAAACTATAAGCGATGCAACAAAGGTAGAGGATATCAAGGCGCGCCTTTCTCATATTGATAAATAGCCAGAAGAGTTCAACAAAGTAAAAGACAAAATAGTAGAACTGGATGAAGATGAAGAGCTAAATCCAGATATTGAAAACAATTATAAAGCGGCTGTTGCAGGTTTAAACCACGCGCTAAGGTTAAAGTCGGACACTATAGTATCAATGAATGATATACTCGGAAATACCAGTGTCGGCAGCAACCATGCGAAAGTAAAGCTGCCTATAGTCATTCTTCGATTTATTTTGCTCTACGATTCATGATAATCCTGAACTAACAGGATCACAAAAATTACAATATTTAAAAGAACCCCTGAAGGGTGAAGCAGCATGCTTACTGAAGCACTTCAACATAACAGACGCTAATTATATCGAGGCATTAGAGAAATTTTATGTCGCAACCAACAGTGAACAGACCAAATAGAGCAAACGTCCGAAAATTTCTGGATACTTCAGATGAAATCATCCGTGGGCTCAAAGCGTTAGGAGAAGATACCGAAAACAGAGACCATTGAGTTTCTAGTAAAGCGGATTGAAACACTATAATCGATAAAAATGCCAAATGTACACAACCACAAACTAATCAGTCAAAATTTAATATCAAAAGTCACGTTGTTGGAACTTTTCTAGTTCAACCATGTACAATATGTCCTGAAAAACAACACAAATTATTTGAATGTGATGAATTCAAAGAAATGTCTTTAGAAAATAGAAGGGATTTGTTGAAAAAAGGAAACCGATGCTTCAATTGTCTGAACAATAACCATAGCGTCTATAGCTGAAGACCATAGTTTATTCTATGAGAATCAAGCAACAAACCCCGATTCGAACGTTACGACCCTAAATCTTCAACCAAATCAGTTATTTTCAACAACCAATAACATCAATACCAAAATAGGCATCCACAGCACTTGTAAATGTAACCGATAAATCTGAACAAAACCAATTATGTAGAGTACTTCTTGATTCAGAGTCACAAAGTTCCTATATATCTGAGAGATGTGTACAGAGGCTCCAATTAAAATGATCTAAACCGAAAATTGCAATATCCGGAATAGGAGCAACAACAAATGGTTTCATAAAGAGGATAGTATCGCTGGTTCGGTTCTAAACTTTCTTCGAAATCCTTTCGGAAGGAAAATTAATTGCCCAGAAGCTACACATGCACAAACCCCTATTAAGGTGGATAGTTGCACGACAGTACACCGAAGCACAATCACAACAGAAAGCTTGGACTAATTATTAAAGAAATTCTGGGAAATTGCGGAAGTCGCCGAAATGAACCTCAATTTATCTAAAGAAGAGGAATTCTGTGAAAGACACTTTCAAAGGAGCACAATGATAGGCAGCACCGGTCGATTTAGAGTATGGCTGCCGTTTATGTTATCCCCATCCATATAGTGGGAAATTCATTTCCTAAGGCAGTACAAAAGATGTACTTAGTACAAAGAAAGACAAAAGAATACGCATCAAGATACAAGGATTTCATAAGACTTAACGGATATTACCTACTAACCCCACGGGGTCATTAAAAACTCCAGCGGTAAAACAAAGTTAAGAGTTTGATGGTTCTGCCAAATCGACTTTGGGTCTATTCTTAAATGATTGTCTTGCGGTCGGACCAACCGTACAAACGACGTTATTTGATATTTGAATGCGCTTTAGAAAATTTAAAATATCGTTCTCAGCTGATATCGAAAAAATGTTCAGGCAGGTTCATGTTGCAGCAAAAAACACAAGGTACCAACAGACCGACCGCCTTTGGCGAGGAGCACCCCATAAACCTTTCACCACCTATGAACTGCAAACGGTGACCTGTGGTACAGCAAGTGCACTTATCTAGCCACCCGTGCGCTAAATTAAACCACAAAAAGATACGAAACCAAATTTCCGAAAGCAGTAAAGCATATAAGAAGCAATATTTATGTAGATGAAACAGATGAAACAGATTTCATATTATCCAGTTCCGATTTCCAGCTCAGAAAATGTTTGACCAATGATAAAAGGTTGCTGAACAGCTCTACCCAACCTACCAACCGACCACAACAAAGAGGGAACCTGTTGGGATGGGTTGTCCCTGTGAGAGTCAGAGTAAAAATATTTTTTCAGAGGTTATGGCTCAAAAGCAGAATGGTTGAAAATTCGTGAAAATCTTGTGAAAATAGAGCATATATCTCTGGGTAGATACATAACCACAACTGCAACCAACGATATATCGCTACATGAATTTTCAGATGCATCTATATACAGACCACCCAACCAAATGGAAGATCACACATAAAGCTTTTACCATTAAAACAAAAGTGGCACTCCGTGAAGCAAATAACCATTCTACGTCTAGAACTATGTGGAGCATTGCTGTTAAGCAAACTATTTGTCGCCATCAAACAAGCTTTGAATACCAATATTAGGGAGATCAACGCATAGACTGATTCTACTATAGTTTTAGATTGACTTTCCACACGTCCCACAAAATGGAATAGGACCTTCAGCGGTAATCGGACTGGTGAGATACTCACAAATTTGAGCAGATCACAATGGAGACATGTGAGTTCAGAGGATAAACCGGCAGATTTTGCGTCCAGGAGGGTCGACCCAGAAAAGTTACGAAAAAAGTTACGAAGCTAATAAGCTTGTGGTGAAATGGTCCAACTGGTTAGAAAACTCAAAAAATTTGCCAAAAAATATAGAGAATCAATCTACCACAAAACAGTGTGAGCCTTAGCGTACTATATGTACTACGATTTGTAAATATGATTTTAAAGCGAGTACCAAAAAATTCCTTTACGACAAATCTTCTCACCTCAGAATACCAAAAATTATATTTATGAACTTGAAATTAAATCTATTACATCCAATAAATAATTACCACCTTCAAGTAGCCTAAAATACCTAACTCCAATGTTCGACGACCACAGACTACTGCGAGTTGGAGGAAGAATACGAAATGCATCCATAATCACAGCAAAGAACAAACTGGGCCAACATTAATGATCGCCACTCTTCGACATAAATATTAGAGTATTGGTTGCAGAAATTTAATCAAAAGGGTCGTAGAACAAATTAGACTGTTCCGTGAAAGTTGGATTGGATTACTCAGGTCCGATTCAAACGTATTTAGTGAGAGGCAGGTGGGAGAAAACCTATAAAAGCTACATCTGCTTGCCGACCTTACCACGGATGCCTATATTGCCGCGCTCCGAAGATTTTTGGCTCATAGAGGAGTGTGTAGCGAAATACACAGTGATAATGGGACAAACTTCATTGGGACTAGAAACCACTTATATGAGAGTTCTTAAAATTTTTAAAACCAAATGCTAATACTGGGTGAGCTAACGTATTGGAGATATATCTGCGCGCACATTGACGAATACTAGTTTCAATTTTGACTAGCTTATTCAAACTATATCTGAAACTAATAGTCTAATCGAAGGAGTATACCGGAGACCACCCCTTCTCGCAAGTTGTGGTTATTCTACTATTAAATTTCCGATCGAGCTAAGATTTATAGTTATACATTTAAAAAATTAAATTTGTTGTCTCTAACCTAAAAACTATCACTTTCATATAAAATAAAATACAAACAGGACATAAAATTATGTACTAACTTAATTTTTTTATTTCAGGTGGGTGGTAACTAATATTATTGGACGTATTTGGTTCCTTCAAACAAATAACTGACAAATCAGGTAAACAAGTTAACTTGAAGAAATACTATATAATAAAAATACGTCAAATCAGACATTTTTAAAAGTCATGATTTAATTTTATGATTTTTATGTTTTATTTCATTTATTTAAAAAAAAATAAAAAATTATGGAACAATGTGCAAATAAGGATTTCTTTTGTTTCGTTTTATTGCAAAATACGTTTAAATATGTTGATCAACCTTTTATTGGGCATACAAATCAAACTTTGATGATGTTTTTCTCTTCAATTTTCTGAAAACCTTTTTTCGACCAACCTGCTAAAGTCTCCGTTTAAAATTGTTCGTTGTTGTTTGTTGAAAATTGTTGTTTGTTGTGTAGCTAGTCTTTATAATAAACTAATTATTTATTAAAAATTAGTTAGAACAAATAAAAAACATTAGGATATAACAATTAGTAAAATAAAGATTTGATGTGAGTCATGCATTTTATTAGTTCCAACCTCTCTGATTCCTGTGCTTGTACAAATATTTTTGGGACGCCTTAAAAATAAACATGGTATATGTATTTGGTAATTATTGTTTTTATGTGTAAGATACAAATTGCGGCCGGCAATAAATTTTACTTCATTTGTACACACACATCAATTTGTACACCGGACGATCAGTACATTGCAAATTTTCACAAACGTCGATATATATCGATGAATATTAATAAAAATGTATAGCTAAAAATTACTTTTAAAGACCTTTAAAGGTTATGGTTTCTCTTTGGCGTCTCTTTTTGGAGAGATTCTTTTACGTAGGCTGGTTTAAGTCGATCGATTGAGATAGAAGTATTTTTACCTTTTATTTCTACAGTAAAATTTTTTCGAAGCTTTTTTAACACCTTATATGGACCTTTATTTGGAGCAGTTAAACCAATCTTAACTTTATCCACGCCGACGAATACATAGACACAGTCCGTCAATTTTTGGGAAGATCACCAGATACCTTAGGTGTCTGTCCGTATACAAGGTCCGCTGGAGTACATCCTAGGTCATCCTTGACCGAAGTTCTAATACCAACGAGGATAAAGGGGAGTTCAGAACTCAAATTCATGGTATTTTCTCGAGCATACAGAAAGCTTTCAACTGGCAATGAAAACGTTCCACCATGCCATTAGCCTTTGGATTTTAACTTCACGTACGTAATCTGTATGAACCTAGCATTTTTCTAAATTCTTGAAAAAGATTACTCTCGAATTGACTGGCTTGGTCAGTCGTTATCTCTAATGGTACTCCAAAACGCGAGATGTACTGGTCTACGAAAGCGTGTATTATTGAATATGTCTTCATATTGACAAGAGGTATTGCTTCCGGACAGCGAGTAAAACTAAATCTACATGAATATTCTCGGACCTGACGGAGGGTAATTTAAATCTACCAATTTCGGAACGTGTATGTCGATGTATTATGGCTTTCTTGCAGGAAATGCATGTGTTTGCCCAGTTTCCTGTGTCTACATTAATTTTTGGCCAAAAATATTTACTTGATACCAATTTACGACTAGTGTAAACTCCCGGATGTGATAAATTATGTAATTGATCAAAAATTGATCTTCGCATTTGTTCAGAATGTGCGGTCGATTCACTTCCGTCGAAGTTCCCCACCAAATATTCCTGTCTAAAATACTATCATACTATCTCCTCACGTTTGGAATTGTCTACATCAGGTCTACT
The DNA here is from genome assembly GCA_958295665.1 of Tipula vernalis. Classification (NCBI taxonomy): domain Eukaryota; kingdom Metazoa; phylum Arthropoda; class Insecta; order Diptera; family Tipulidae; genus Tipula; species Tipula vernalis. The sequence continues at coordinate 201,518,349 of OY282560.1, forward strand.
AAGTGTATCGGCCACAATATTACTATCATCATAATATATCTAATATCGTTGGTGAACTGTGATACATAATCTAAGTAGTGAGCTTGACGCGGACTACGTTCAGATGAAATCGCTGTACGTAGAGGTTTGTGATCTGTAAAAACCGTGAATAGCCTTCCTTCCACAAAGTATAGAAAGTGTTTAATAGCGCAGTAAATAGCTAATAACTCTCGATCAAATGCGGAGTAATCAGTTGGTTCACGAGTACCGTTTCTGTGTAGCTTCAATACACCGCCAAGAGCCACGCTAGTAGCATCTGTAGTGATGCTTATTCGACAATTTTCCATTGGATGTGCCAAAAGTGTACACTGGGCGAGGGCTGACTTAATTTTATTAAAAGCCACCTCACAGTCAGGATTCCATTAGAAAATATTACTTGTTTTAGATTTTTCATCTGCTCATGAATTGGAGCAAGTAACTCTGCTAAGTGTGGGATAAACCTGTGGTAAAAATTTACCACACCGACGAATTTTGTACCTGTCGTACAGAACGGTTGAGAGAAATCCCTAATGACTGAGAAATTCGATCCGATTTACTTTAAATTCACACTTCAAGGGCTTTATATTTATACCATATTCCGATAATCAGCTAAATAATTTTTCCAGGTGTAATTGATGTTTTTCGTGCAATTGACTAGCCACCAAAATATCGTCAACCAAAGACAAAATCGAGTGCAGTGGTCACTTCATTTAAAAAACGTTAGAATATTTGGGCTGCATTTCGCAATCCATAGGACATTCTAACAAATCCGAAGAGACCAAATGGAACTGTAATTGCTGTTTTGTAGAAATCTTCTTTTGCAACTGATATTTGGTTGTAGGCTTACACTAAGTCTATTTTAGAAAATATGGTACAACCACCGAGATTTGGAGAAAAATGGATATGGGACAATGTATGCACCGTCACCGTATTAAATCGCCTATAATCTCCGCAGGGGCGCCAATCATGACTATCCCGTTTCGGCACCAAGTGCAATGGTGAGGAGATCGAAGAATCAGACGGTCTACATAAACCTAACATAGACATATGTTCAAATTTCGAACGTTCTATTTTATGGTGCTCAGAGCCCAGTCTTCTAGGAGTAGCATATGGAAGGTGGCAGTGAGTGACGATTTTATAAGCGACTTTGTATTTAACTGGTACATCATATCTCGGTTCCTGAGTCAAAGTAGGAAACTGGCGAAGGAGCTTACCATATTCTCCGTTAATAATGTGTCACCGCGGTGGAAAAGACAGATTTGTTTTAGTGTCAACACCTAATATGGGTTTCGTCACATTTCCTATTACAAAAGGGTACTTAAATTCTCGACATATACCTAAATCGACAACAATTAATCGCGTAGCAAAATTTTTTATTGGGGTGCCGTTTGCTGCGAAAAGTAATGGTTCTCTACCAGGAAGCAAAACGTTAAAATGTTTTGGAGGTATGACTGATGCATCAGCTCCGCTAAGACTACTATGGTTTCGGTCTCTTGAATTATCATTACGGATATTTTTATTATTAGAACGAAACCCGGGATTGTTTTTCTCCCACCGATAAATCTTGAACGTAATTCGTTAATTGTTTTTACTAAACTTTGCACTGTTAAATTGTCTTTTTCTGTCACACTTTGATTCGATATGGACGTAGTACTAATGATAGAAGATGGTGAAGTTGTAAAGTTATTTGCCATATTTTATCGGCTAATTCGAATAATTCGGTAATCGAGGCAGATTCTCGAACCATGACAACATCTTTGATAGAATCTGGCCATATTTTTAACCACAAAGTCTTTAATAATTGTGCGTTTACGACACCGGATGAACCAGCAATTTGTTCTAAACTGCGGTAAAATTCAGATGGAGATTTGTCTCCTAATATCGTTGACTCAATTAATTTTTCTACACGTTGCGCTTCGGATAGGGTTTTACGTTTAACTAAACCTGCACAAAGTGTGAAGTTGTAACTATGTCGGAAATGGAAGAAATAACATCAAACGGTAAACATGCAATCGTGTTTAAGTACTTTTTAGTGTCGTTTGTAATTTTTTTTACTTCAAAAACAGCCTCTATTTGAGTTAACCATAAGTCAGTCATGTGTGTCCAATAAGGCGGATAAGCCACATGTAACTGAGATCCCGCAAATTTTGATTTATCATCCGTATCACCCATTTTATTTTCGTATATAGAGAGTGAAATTTAGAGAGTGAAAATAACTTTAAAAACATTTCTAAAAAATAAACAAAGTGCTGTCCCCATTGGATATCTCTATTTCGCTTTACTTTTTTTATAGCACTTTACCGCACTTTTTCTAAGTCAGCATCATAACACCATAATCCATCGACATTTATTTGAGATTAGTACAAACTCAACACGTTTGTGCAGAGGCATGAAGTTTGCCCTACATTTTATTTTTGTAATTTATTCTTCACTCTGTGTATAGTTTATCATCACGTTGTCCGTGTATACAGGCGTCAATCTGACCCCACGTATATCTTCATATATTTCTTAAAGAAAACAAATAAAAACTACTAAATTACAAAATTTACAAGTAATTTGGGCCCTCTTTTCATTGTATTGCCTGTATAAGATATTAGTTGAAGCTATTTTATAAGGCAGGCGCCATTTAAATTATAAGACAAATTTAGGAGAAACTTTGAGCTACAAATTTGTTGTACTGATGGTTTTGAATGGAACACACAAGAAAAAGCCTACAAATAACCAAAAAGTAGTTTAGAATGTGGTGATATATTCGTCAACAGACTGGATGAGAAGGGTAAACCTTTAACAAACAACGAAAGAAAATACACGCACACACCCAAATACAAGCAAAGCCACAGAAGTGTGATGCCATAATAATAGTAATGATGATGATTTAGTCGAACGAATCACTTCGAAGGGTCGACAAAATGTATAAATAATTCTTAATATATTCACCAAATAAATCTGAAAATTTTTGTATATACAAATTGTATTCAATAAATTCTGTCATATAATGATACAAACAATCAAAACGACAATGGTAACAGCAACAACAACAACAACAACAAAATCCATACGCCTCATTTCCAATAAAGATTTCCGGAGTGACAAATTTAAATTAATTTTTTTGTTCGTTTTCGTCATGACGATCTGTATACGTCGCAAAAAAAAAAAAATTTAGATACTCTTGAAGATTTCGATTTTCGTTTCATTTATCCCCCAGACTACAGAGACAAAGACCTTTCTATTAAGACGAATAAAAAAAAATACAATACATGAGGGGGGGGGGGAAGGGGAGGGCGATAAAAATAGCGTATATTATATTAGGCTGAATATATGGTGGGGTACGGTCGAGATACAAAAATACTAAAAAGACAATCAATCAAGTAGGACTTAGTTAATCTATTTGAGCTTTTTTTTATGTAGATTATATTCTTCTGTTTCTTTTTTTTTTCCTTCAAGAAATACGATGTTGTTAAAGCTTTTCGGTGATTAAGTTGTTTACGTAATATTAAGTTAACAATGGTCCCCCGCAAGTGTACCGATATTCAAAATTCACGCGTGTATGTTTTTACAAATTCAAAATTTGTTTCTAATAATGTGGTCACCCCATAAGGTGGGCGACCGTATGCTGTTAATTGGAAATATTTTTTTTTTTTTTTTTTTTGGAAGGGTGTTGATAATGCTTTTAAAAAAAATTTTTGGTCTGCACCTACATATTTGTATACAGTCATATGTACACACATATGTATAGCCACCATACAACATTATTTACTCGTAAAATAAAAATGATAATGATTACATTAAAGTATATGAAAATATGTATGGGAATAATGGAATACTAAGCACACATATTATAATGCATAAAGCGGGTGAAAACAACAATGTTCAATATCGCCCAAATTAAATAAATCATGAATTAAATTACGAGAGATAATTTTGAAATATTATAAATCAAAAAAATTCCATTAAATAAAAAATATTAATATTTTTAATTTATTATATAATTTTATTACTGCATTAAAAATTATAAATAAATTAATTTGAAATTAATTGGGCTACACACTACCTCTACATGCAACAATACATTTTTAATTTTGTTTTTTTCGCGCTAATTATACAGAAAAGTAATTTATGATGTTTTGTTTCCCAAATTAATTGAGAATATCTTTATTAATAATTTTTTATTTTTTTTTTTTTTATTATTTGCTTTGATTTTGATACGTATAGTCAGTAAAGTACAGTAAAGTCGTGTTGGCTAAAAACTTATAAACTTTACCGTTATACCGTAACCGATTTGAAATTTTTCACAGCATGTTTAGCTAACAATGCAAAGACAATGTTTAAGACCACGTTGAACCTATTTGAGATGAATCAATTTTAATTAATTCAGGAATTAGTGAGTGCCGATAATAAAATCTTACGGGATTAACAAGGCGTGATGTGAACATCTAGGACACAATTTGTACTATCATTCGCTTTTTTTGACTAGCACTAGTATGGCCCATTTTAGTTGACACAGATTTCCATCAATGGTTCTCGAGAAAATCTGTGCTTGGGCTATGTAATGGCAAAGATTTTATTCCTACCGTTAAATAAAATATATAAATATTAAGTTAAATGAGCCCAGCACATCTACGTGGGGCAAAGACGAATAGCTTCGCTGGTTCAACAATAAAACAAGTTGTTGATTGAATCAGGAAATAATCAAAACTTTAATTAATGCAATCCTTAATAAAATTCTCGTTTATTGTTACAATTTACTTTATAGTTTTTGGTTCCTTTATGTCGTTCGCTCTATGACACCTTGTAAAACTTTGTTTGGTTTCGCAATTGCTAATTTTGTCATAATTATAACTACAATAATCGATGAATGAGACCTCTTTATGTTTTGGATATCCATTTTTATCACTTTTTTTATGTGCTTTTTCCGTACCTCTTTATGCTATAACTATTCTAACGTAAATTTGTATACAGCCACCTACAAATAACTAGCCACACTAACAATACTGTGGAACATATTGTTACGTTTTTGCCTTGTCAATCAAGGTTCGTATCACTGGATTGCGAATAAAACCAAATCAATTTAATTTATCACGAACGGATTTATTTATTTAGTACAAAAATAATTATAATTTATTAACAAAAATTCCCAAAAATCACTTTTTATAATTTTCGCACAATTTTACTGTACACTTATAATTTTTAAATCGCACTACAATATTTTTTAGTTCACTTTTTAATCCTTATCCTTTCGCTTACCAAATACTAATAATCCAATTTGACTTCGTTCGCCTTTTTATATGCGCAAACCAAATGTCTAGAAATTTCATGACTTTTCCAGTAAGAATAGTCTAGAAATATTTAGAACAGTTTTATTATGGAAAATTCCATTTTAGTACAGTTTAGCATTGAGCTATAAATTTAACTTATTCTATTACACCCTAGGTGTCACCGTCACAATATTAACAATTCAAAATTATATATACATGTAAATACTCTCATTTGACAATTAGATTTCAAGAAATTATATGGAAATGTGGAATGTTTTAATAGAATTTCTGATAACCAATTAAGTTTAGTATTGTACTGGTTAGGCAAATGGCAGTTACATGGTTTAATTCGCATCTTATTTAATTCAGATATTTCAGCATTCGTCGCCAAATATAATGCCAGTCTGGAATCATTAAATTCAACGTGAAGATACATATTTCGTTGATTGGTCGTTTCAATGATCCGGATTTGTTTTTCAACGACACAACTCTTACTATATTATCTTTTCCTCGATGCAATGTCTCAATCTTTCCTAATTTCAAATGGGTTGACGATATATTACCTTCTTTGATAACAACGATATCTCCTACTTTGACATTAACCTTCGTTTGATGCCATTTGGCTCGCTGCTGCAAAGACGTTAAGTATTCTAGGTGTAATCGTTTGTGAAATTGTTGTGCGATTCGTTTTACAAGTTGCCATCTTTTGTTTAAGTTCAGCTGTGGCATTGAAATGTTGCCATTTAGAATTTGCGCATTTGAGCGGCCGATCAATCATTGTGATCTTGGTAGAACGTCTAAATCATCTGAAGATAACACGCACAATGGCCTTGAGTTAAGTATTATTTTAACCTACACTAGCAGCGTTGTCACCCCCCATGGTGAGTTTATTTTCTACAATCGTTCATCTTAGATGGAATTTCACTGATTGAATTGCTCGTTCCCAAAGTCTGTAACGGTGGCCATGTTCTGCAGGCTTGAACCAACCGTTAACATAAATTTTTCTGTGAAGAAATAATTTTTGCAGGCTGCAAATTGCTACGTGGCCGTCCTTAACCTGTAGCTCAGTCGGTAGAGGTATATTCATCGTGGGGCTGTAGCAATTCAACTTCAACCATACCTTCGGCCTTCTTTTAAAAAAAAATTAATAAACACATTTCACTTCACCCACACATTACCACTATGCCCACGAACTACCTACCTCCCTTCACAATCTGAGTTGGGGTATAATTTAATTAATCATAATAAAAAAAATTTAACCCATTTTTTAAAACTCATATAATAATTTTTAATTTTTTCCCTGTTTTATTGCATATCTGCAATTTTATAAACTCAAAAATATTACGTTAATACAATCAGAAAAAGAAAATAGTATAATGAACACTTATGTCGTCAAGCAGACCCAATTGGTCACAAAAAAAAATGTTACCTAATACACGACGATCGCAATCGTACTCCTCGAAACTCCTTGACGAAACTCGAAAGTATTTAATCATTATTCTGGAACAACATCATTAGATATACCGGGTGTTTCTTTTAAACTGAGACGATCAAATATCTCGAAAAATAGCCACTCTACGGAAAAAATGTCCATAATCAAAATTTAATCATACCGCGGGGGAAATACATTAATGCAAAAAAATAGTCCCCCAGCCCCGCTTTGTAGGTGAGGCGGGGGTAACTTTTAAACTAAGATAGGAAGCCATATTTTTTATTGCAGATACGGATTCTACGACTAAAAGTACGTATGATTTGAATGAAATATTTTGTTCGGTCCATGATAGATGGCGTTGTAATCGACGAAATTCAATTTTTTCAATTTCTTCTTCTTAGAACACACGCATTCGATTCTGCAATACGTTTGAAATAAAAAACATCACGTTTTCATTGGAAATACTCGAAATTCGTCATCAAAACAATTTATTAATGTAAATGGCAGGTGAATAAAATAATTTTAGCTTAAAATAAGTGTTCAAAATGATGGCCTCCGACTTCCATGCACTTATTAATACGCATTTCCAATGATTGTACACAACTGAGAAGTGTGTTTGGTTGAATTTCAGCACACACATTTCTGATTAGCTCAATCAGGTTCTCACGTGTTGTTGGTTCTTGTTTGTAAATTTTGTCTTTGAGATAGCCCCACAAAAAGAAATCTGGCGAAGTAAGATCTGGTGATCTGGCGGGCCAATTTATCGGACCAGCTCTACCGATCCCTGCCCCACCTACAAAGCGGGGGGAAATTTTGATTATGGACATTTTTCCGTAGAGTGGCTATTTTTCGAGATATTTGATCGTCTCAGTTTAAAAGAAACACCCGATATAATAACATGTAATTTATACAACAAAAAAAAATTTTAATAATTTTCAATTATGACATCAATAACTACTTAGCCTAATTACTAAACGCTTCCTTGAAGAAATAACAGTCACTCTCCGTTGTTTTTGGCCGCACCCAATTTGTCCTTCAGACCGGTTGGTCGATTCAAAATTCCGCTATACGGCTTACTTGATGTTTTTGCTATTCTTTGTCGTTGTTTTGTGTTGGTTTTCTTTATTTGTTCACTTCACTGAATATTTCCCTACTACACTACTTTATCACAAATGAGAATCGATTATCTTTTATTTAAGTCTTTATAACAGTAAGTGTAGGTATACTTTTTAATTTTGAAAACAAATAGATTTTACGTTTTTGATACTGTAACTTTTTAATCTCACCTTTCAATATTATTATTATTATATTATTAATTTTGAGTTATATAATAAGACTTATTAATAACACTGTTACTTTAAGAATTACGCTTTGGTGTCGCTTTTTGTTTTTATTTTCAAGACCATGGCTCGACTACCATCATTGAAAATTCGAAATTGACTGTCTCTTTTTCGGTGCTATAAAAAAAACCACCTAATTCCCCTGTTATTACACAACCACCAAAAAAAATAATACTTCCTCGGGAATTCGAGTTATCAATAAAATTTTAGAATCCAACTCAGGGAAAATGATTAAAATATAAAAACATTTATTGCTACCACCACACAAACTTGTCACCGTACATATCGAGGGTTAAATTTCTCATCCACCAAAGTACTCGCCAACGTTATACTACATGACGTGGAGAAAAAAAATAAAAATTCTATTGCAACGAAAACCAAGTAAAATAAAATGCTTTAGGAGGGAAATACATATAAAAGAATAAAGAATACGAGAAATGTATTGAAATTACAAAATTTATAAAGTTAAATATCTAAATGTTGTTGGTGTTAGTAGTATCAATGTAGTACGGACGGAAAGTATTTTACAACCAAAACACAAAGTTATTTCATTATGGTTGTAACATGAGATGTTACAAATCGTGGGGATGTTGCCTACGAACCCTGAGGTCTCATTTTAACGCCGGGCATTCAATAACGATATGATGATCAGAAAAGACTGGAGATATCGCGAGCATGGTAAACTCCTATGCTTTTTCCCTCTCTTTCCAATTCATACGCAACCTTGACAATTCTTTTCAGTAAAAAATTGAGCTGTTGTGCATTATCTGATATAATGGTTTCTGGTACCTAATATGAACGGAATATTGTATGTTCTAAATAATTACAAACATCTTTTGCTGTAGCGCCGCGCACGGCCTTAAGAAACACGTATTTACTGAAGTGATCCAGGACAATAAATATAAAACAATTTCCGCTAACAGAACGTGGATAAGGACCTAGAAAATCGATATGTAACCGCTGCATGGACCGTTCTACTTGTGCTTGATTCCCCATCACGGGCTGAGTTATGTGGTTTAAGGGTTTAGAAGTTTTATAAATATCGCAACCAGTAACATATTGTTGAACATCAAGGGGCTTTTTAGGCCAATAGAAGTAGCGGTGGAGCAAATACAAAGTTTTCTTAATTCTCGGGTGACCGGAAGATGGTGGGTTATGAACAGCATAGAGTAGTTCCTTTCTGAGTGGTGTTGGTATATAAACCTTCCATGGCGATATATCAGAATCATCATTCGCCTGTCGTCGAGACGTGTTTACCAATATTTTTCCATTTTGAACTAGAAAATTGTCCAATGGTTTTGGCGCATTCTGTATGGTTTGTATAAGGTGTTGATATTCGTTCGATTCGAACGCCGGAGAAGTCCAATCCAGCTGAGGAATATCCGGTAAAGAAACGTTGCATGCGCCACTGGTATTTACTTCCTCCATGTACATTCTGGAGAGGCAATCCGGAACGACGTTCGATGTACCTTTACGATGATTTATGGAGAAGTCAAATGCTTGGAGCTTTAAACTCCATCTCGCCAATCGTCCATCCAGATCCTTATTATTCATTAACCATTTTAATGATACATGATCCGTAATTATACTGAAGTGACTTCCCTCGATATAAAGACGAAAATGTTTTACACTGAAAACGGCGGCGTAGCATTCCAGTTCGGTGATTGAATAGTTCTGTTGGGCACGATTTAACTTTTTGGACATGAACGCTATGGGGTGTTCCTCACCGTCCTCACCGATCTGCGTCAAAACACTTCCTACCCCTACTCTACTTCCATCGCATTGAATGCAGAAAGGTTTGTTGAAATTTGGATACGCCAACACTGGTGCCGTACACAAGGTGTGTTTCAACGTTTCAAAAGCTTGCTGTGCCTCGAGAGTCCAAATAAACTTTTTTGCTTTCCTCAGAAAATTTGACAGTGGTGCTGCGACAGTGGCGTACTGTGGAATAAAGCGGCGATACCACCCTGTCAAACCAGGAAAACCGCGAACCTTCTTTACTGTATTCGGCACAGGAAAATCCGTAAAAGCCTTGATTTTAATGGATCTACTTTCAAATTTCCATCGGATACAATATAGCCAAGATACCGGATGCTCTTCAACAGAAACTTACTCTTCCCTAAATTTACGGTCAGTCCCGCATCTTCTAATAGGGCGGCAACTCGCTTAAGCAAAATGATGTGTTCGTCGAAAGTTCCTGAGGTGATGAGGAGATCATCCAGGTATACAAATACCTGGTCCTGTAACTCATTGGGGATCACTTTGTGCATTAGTCTGCACATTGTCTGGGGTGCATTGCATAGCCCAAACGGCATTGCGGCAAACTGGTAAAGCGGACGACCAGGAACGGTAAACGCGATCTTATCTCGTGACTCCCGCTCCAGAGGAATCTGCCAGAATGCATCTTTCAGATCTATGCTGGAGATGAACCTGGTATGATCCAATCGGCTCAGAAGTCCTTCGATATTAGGCAGAGGATACCCGTCCCGGACCGTCACTTCGTTCAGCTTGCGAGCATCCAAACATAGCCGCACTTTGGCGTTGGGTTTCCGGACCAATGTCCCAGGTGAACTCCAAGAGCTTTCTGACTCCTCAATCACACCCAGGAGCAACATGCGATCCAGTTCCTCGTACAATTTAGCCTGGATCGGTGGGCTAACAGGGTAGTACCGCTGCTTGATAGGCGCTGCTCCCTCTATAATCTTAATAGTGTGCGATAACTTATTAGTTTTTCCCAAGCCTCGTTCATCAAATGATGGAAATTGTTTAATTGTTTTCTCTAAAATAATATGTTGTTCCGGTATTAAAACATGCTTGTTTTCCTCGCTATCCAGGTCGCTAATACTGGAGGGAGCTAGGTCAACTTCTGAAATAGATAGAATATCAGAGGACACCATGGAAGGAACAATGTGGAATGCCTTCCAAAAATCCATGCCGAGGTACAACTTCTGTTTTAAGCTAGGAATAATGAAAATTTTAATTAAGTGTTTACAGCTTGGATCGTCTAGAAAAAATTTACTACCTGCTCCAAAAGCGGTAATAGTTGATCAACTGTCCATAAGGCCGCGACATAACTTTCCAAATATTTCCACCTCTGCATAAGGGCGTTTATCATCGCCGTCTGATAGGCAAGTTACACTTAATTCAGCTCGCATCTCTCTCTTACGTCGCCAGTAACTCTTAACACGTATTTTCTGTTTTTCTGATTGTCGCTTTGAAAACTTGTCATTATAAATTGGAGTAACATGATGAGGAAATGGGAAATTAGGTAAATTCGGATTGCTGACTGAGACTAGTTCGTCTTCCCATCTACCTGGTTGTCCGTCTTGGGCTGCTGGTTCCTGAGAAGTAATTGTCGAAGGACCATATTTCCAGCGTATCGGTTCCTCCCTTCTCCGTTTCCCGGACTGCAACGGAAACAATTAGGTTTGAATATGTCAGCTCGTCCACATTCATAGCAAAAAATGGTTCGCGCCTGTGTACACACATCAAAACTGTGCCCGATATCGCGGCAATTCCAATAAATGGTGTTGGATAAACTATGATTTTTATTCACCTGATTTGAGTTGAAATTATTCTGTATTTGCCTTCTGGTCGGTGGAGCAAACGCCTGCGTGCGTGCTGATTCCAAAGCCTCGATTTCCTTATCCTCATCAGGATTCTCTCTTGACTCTTCTACATAATTGATCTCGCTCACAAATCTGCGATTACATAAGAGCTCAGGTTCACAGTGTGTCCTTTTCCAAGTGTCTTCTAGCCCGATACAATTTTGCAACAAATCGTCCATAGTTGGAATATTACGGGCCGCTTAAGCATTTTGAAGACCGGGTCTCATGTTGCGCTTCAGCATATTCAGTGTTTCTGTTTCGGGTGGAGGCGTAGAGTATCGTAAATTCAAAGTTTGAATAGCGTTATAGAACTCTATGAACGGCTCTCTGGGACGTTGTTTGCGCGCTTCTACAAGTCGACGGATATCATAGTCCGTACGGTGATCCCTAAATCGGCTCTCAAAATCTCGCTTCAACTGATTCCAAGTTATCTGAGGGTGCAATCTCACATGTAACCAATACCAATTCGCGGCGGCTCCTCTGAGTAGGGTACATATTTCGTTACGTAATTGGACATCTGAAACACTGTAAGTAGCTGCTAAATGACTTACTCTGAATAGGAAATCATTAACCGATAACTGCTTGGCACTACCATCGAAAAAAACATTCCATTTAGAAACTGGACTACCAGATTGACAACGTGCTGTACTGTTTGCATGGTCAATTGATCGTGATGAAGTTTGGTTGGCTACTTGCGATTCTGAATCGAGTTTAGATCTTATATCATCTGCACGTGAAATGACGTTCTCCTTACCTAGATTGATTGAATTGGTATCCTTCTCCATGATCTTAGAATTCAGAGTAGATTTATGAACACCTTTATCATCTATCATACTACCACCGGGTTGCACAATATCCTTAACCTTCTCTGGGCCTGTTATTGGTTTCTTTTGACCGTTTGTCTGGATGTCGGATTCATCTTCTGACGTGATTACTTCTTCCGTTGGCAGCTTAATAACATTGTTTATTCCTGCCAGGGTTTTGTTTAGGTCTACCTCCTCTCCCTGCAATGTCTCTATCATGCCTAAGAGATTTTCATCGGTTTCCATCAGCTCCAAACAAGATTGTTTGTAACGTCGACTGGTAGTGGACAGTCTTTTTAATCTCGCTGTGACATGCAATATTCGGGTTATTATTCGATCCAACGGTTCAGCTTTCACTTTATCTACATCCATGACACTAGAGAGAGAACGCCGATGCTCAATCAGCTTATTTGTACATACTTTAATTTCATCTTGTGGTCGTTTCTTTGCAGCGCTATGAGCGTGCCCTGGTTTTAGTGGGAGATGTTTTTCCTCATGTTGGAACGCGTTTTGAAGATATTTTAAATTGTCAAAAGGAGATTGTTGAAGTTGCCGAACCACACACTCAACCTCGAACTCATCGGGCTCTAAATAGTTGACATCCATGATTTGAGCAAAACTAGGCTGTAACTTCCAAGACCCCTAGAAATTTCCACACCTTAGCACTGATAACTACGCAATACCGTAAAGTAGGGACCGAACTGAATATATAGGCTGATTAAGTAAATGTTTAAATTAGATATGGAAATATAATTATAGTAAATAAATAATGTTAATAATTTACACTTTAAGATCAATCAATCTCATTTTTGAGATTATTTAAAAATATTGAATTTAATCAATAAAATGAAAGAATAATCCAGTTTTCCTAGTCAGTTTTCCAGAAAATGAGGAAAAACCAAGTGCATGAATTTCCATACATTATACAAGTATAAAAATTAAAATTTCTTTATGTAGTAAAAAAAAATTCAAGTTTTTTATTTTATTCTACTTCTTTACTTCATTATCACAATTTATCACGTTCAAAAATACAAAATATAACATAATAATATAAAACATTTTATGTAAAAATATTAAATAAAAATATAATAATTCAATAGGACGGTCTAGCTTCAATTCACAATTAGTATTTTTAATAATTTGGCTGAAATGCATTTACTTAGCATGAAATTGTAGAAAGCAGTTTCTGTTTTTATTTAAGCAAAGAAACACTTCACATTTCATGCACTTCCAATCTGTAAAATATTTACAAGCTCCGTTTTTGCATCGACTTCTAGACTTATTTATTTTTTGGTTTTTGTATATTGGGAAATGCTGAACTTGATCGGTTCTCACATCTCGCGGAGGAATAGCAGAGGCAGTAGTTTTCTTCCTCTTTTGTTCCAGAATCTTGTGGTTTCTGGGCGAGGAGGTTATTGGAACAAAGGAATTACATCCGCAAAGAGATTGTGCCAGTTCAAAACCATATTTCGGTAATGTTTTTGGAATTTCTCCTTTGAGTTTGCAAACTTTGCGGTATACAATCCAACTGTTTAGAACCGCGATGTCAATCGAATGGAAAAAAATTCGCATGTACCATTTTTTGGATTTCATGGTAAGTTTTTGGCGCCCAATAAAAGAATCCATTAAATCAACGCCTCCCATATGTTTATTGTATTCTTTTATTATATTAGGGCAATTAATTGTGACACGACGTTTCTTCTTTTTGTCAAAACGGGTTGTTGTTTGGATTGGATTAATTCCTGAGAAGCTCGATGCAAGTGTTACAACTTTATTATCTTTCCAAGAAATTATACAGATAAGGGGGCGAGTAGCAGGGACAGCAGCAACGATTTCAACAACAACGTCAAGCAACACTACCTAGAGTTAGTACAAATTTGGGTGACCGCATGGGAACATGATGATGGAACGAAATCTCGCCCCCCTCTCACAACCACCGACGGAAAAAATGGTGGAGGGGAATAATAATAGTTGTTTTACAGCTTTTCAGAAAAAAAAAAAAAAAAAAAAAAAAAAGAGTTTGCGGGTACCAGGAAATTTGTGTTGTCATTGTGTGTCATTGTGTCTTCTTACAGGTTGGAGCAGTAGAGATGAACTTTAAAATAGTATTGTCTTGTGATAAATTACTAAAAAAAAAAAAAAAAAAAAAAAAAAAAAAAAAAAAATATATATTACTAACAAATTTACTAACTATCAACTACTTAGATGTCTGGAACCGGGTTGAGTCTTTGTTGCTAACATTCCTTTCCCATCCGTCGATCTTGTTATATGTAAAAAAAGGTGTACGACGGTGGCCTGGCCAGCGGCGGATATCACAATTATTAGACTTATGTGGTTATCGATGTGGCGCCTTTCTTTACGGAGTTTGGCTTCATGAAGAATGGTTGTCGTGTTGTGTAACATGGGTATAGTGGTGTGGTATTCGCATTTATAATACGGGAAGACTTGCTTAATGCTTGATCGTACATCGCAATCAATCAATCAATTTCCAAGAAATTATACAGATGAGTGTATCTTCTACATATGCGCTTCTCTCTTCACAAGACCCACGATTCATCTTTTTCATGTTTGGAAGTTTATTGTTGGGGATACGATCCTTCCGTATTGTCGTTTAATGTTCGCAAATTTCAAAAATAATTCTAGTTCGACACGTAAAATGAAAGGAAAGGGCAAAAATGTTTTGACAGGCGTAATGCCGCTTATGATTAATTGTGATGTACTATATTCTATGGTATTACCATGTTTATCTTTTGAAATGCTTTCTGAAAAATTGAAAGAATATTGGAATTTTTAACAACCCGATCAGTTGAATATATTCCGATAACGACAGTAAGCATTCAGCTTTTAAAAAAATGAAGATCCTTTTTTAGGAGTTTGCAAATTTTTAATATCATGATTTATTTGACTAAGAAATTCCAAGGTATCTGGTTGCCTAGTTTAGATCGAATTTAATGCCCACTACATTCGTGCTCTAAATCCAATCAAATAAAACTTTTGGTTATTTGGCTGATTAGGTTGGTTTTGATAGAGCTCAGATGTAAGTGCCAAGTGTAAAAATCACCCTCGGTGACCGACCTTCAAAAAGATTTTGATATTTCATCACTCATTTCTCGCAAACCATACAAAACCTTTCGCAATGTTTGTATTGAGATAAGCAAAGAAAACATACTGCGCGTGCAAATACGCAGTAGGGAACTTGTAGACTACGCACTTGTAAAATATTTCATTCAATACTACTGCCGTGTGTCGTTGTTAACCTAGCTTAATGAATAATTATTTTGCCTTCTAAGCCCGTGTGTGAATGTGTTAAAAAACTAGTTAAAAATTAAAATTTTGACAGTAAAATTAAATTTTTTTGATTTATTCACCACAAAAAAAAAAATATAAAAATTATCGCAGTAGATACCGTCTATAAATTTTGACAACCGATGTTAAAAAAATATAACCTAATATTATAGAGTTGTTTTAAAGTTTTGTATTGCAGTCTGTGCCTTCTACGTCTCGCTCTCAGTTCGGCAGACGCAATCTTGCAGATATATATACAAAGAGACCGCAGATTAGAAAGGAAAATTAATGGCCTTTTTGGAGTTTTTGGGTAAATGGTACGAACTGATTATCCACATATAAATGTCGATGCCGGGGGATTCAACGACTCTGAATCGGAGACGACTAATTGATCTTAATTATAATTAATTATAATTAGAAATAATTATAATATTTTTTTATATAAGAATATAATTATAAGTAAAATTGTGTATTGTTTTTTAACAACACGGTCCATTTTGTATTCTATAAATGTATTGTTCAAAATTTTGTCATGTTACTGTTGTCAAAAATTTAACAAATCCACACAGCATACTTAGGCTGTTAGTGAGTGTGTTAAAAACTTGTTAAAAATTAAAATTTTTACAGTAAATTTAAAATATTTTTTTATTCACCACAATAAAAATTGAACGCGATACTGACCGTATATAAATTTTGACAGATTTTGTTAAAAAAACATAACCTAATATTTCATTAATTCGGTGTTAAATGTTATTTTAAATCTTTATTTAATCCATGTATGCCATCAACGTGTCAACATAATTGGACAGACAGGGAAAACGGGCCAACTGTAATTGTAGAAATTCTACTATGGTCGGATGTCGGAAACTCTATTGTCGTAGAATCAAATTATGAGAGAGATGAAAGAGGACTGACTGTATTAGAAGTGTATTCCGAAAATTTAAAACTTCCATTATTATAGGAAATCTACATATGTCGTTTCATAAATTCAATTAATTATTATTAATTAAAATAATTAATTGAAATTCTTTTTGTTGTCACATTAATAAGGTACATTTTGTACAATTTAAGATTGTCAAAATTTTAACCAATTCACACAGCAAAATACGTTTTGGTAGTTAAAAATATTTCACCTCGATTATTTATTTTCACCTAATTTTTAAATAAATATTTTTAACACATTGACTAACAGCCTTACTCACCATGTTAAAAATATTTCACCTCCATAATTTCTTTTCACCAAATTTTTAACAAAATTATTTTTCATACACACGGCCTTAATAAAATTCAAACATTTAAATTTCAAGGCAGGCTTAATACGAAAAACAATGAATTCGGCTTTTTGCTTTGTTTACACCGAATCAAATATATTATTTGATTTTATCACTGAACCGGAATCGCACCACAGGATTGCTATTTCGTATACGTTTTTTTTCACGTAGTTAAAAATGAAAAAAAAAAAACATTAAAATTCTTATCGTCACATATTATGGTGGAAATTTGCAACACCAATACAGTATAGAGTTAGAAGAAGGGTAGAAGAATTCTCTTAGTTTTTTTTTTTTTTTTTTTTTTTTATTCATTTTGAACTATAGGAAATTACCACTAACTCATAATTTGATATGTTCACGATTCATCGAATCAACATGTGAAATCTAATATTTCCGTTTCGATAATGCAGCACATCTGAAATAAATTTGAATCATCTTTTATAGCTGATGGTATTTTTTTTTAAATGTATGATTGTGTGATAATTACAAAAATCAATTCTCCGATTATAAACCACGAAAATAGAAAAAATAATATTTTAAAATTACAAAATAAAAATCTAAAAATTAAGTAAAATGATTTCTTTCCAAAACTCCCAAATGAATAAAAACTTTTCTTCTTTTTTGTTAGCGAAACATTTTCATTTAATTGGCAATATTAACACTCTAATTACACTAAACATATATAAAATTTTCTATTTTCACTTAATTTTGTTTTTCTTCTTTACCAACATTTCCTGTAATGTATGTACGTACATCTCAACTTCAAAATTTTCTTATCATACAAAACTTTTTTATCAATTTGAAATTAAAACTCAAAACCTAATAAATGTTTGTTTTTTTTTTTACTTTTCTGCGTTGGTGTTCCCACATAAAGTAAGACTGAGTATGAGTAGTTGAAAAAGAAAATTTTTCGTAAAACTTTTGTTTTTTATTTATAATAAAGTTTTAATTTTTGAAAAATTATTTACTATTCTCATATAGAGTCACTGCAAGTTGCTGATTGGGCATTAACAATTTAAAAATAATTTATTTCGAAAACACGAGCTAAACCATATTTAAGGTTTCAAAAAAGAACTGTCTCAACAACTCAATGAATTTTTGGGTAGTTTTTTTTTTATCTGTACGTAAATATTATTAACTATACAGAGTTAAAAATCTAGAATAACAAAAAAATTCACGTACACTAACTGGCAAAAGCGAAATGAACAAATACGTGATAAGACAAAAGAATTATCAAGAAAATATCCTTTATAAAATTTTGTTTTGTTTTCCTGTGTGTTATCCTAGCTTAGATGAACTAACGTACAAAAATACAATTGGTTGTACATAACTTTAGTTTTTCCTTTTTGTCTATATTGTTGCTTTTATTTGGTCTGATGAAAATCAACGGATAACTTAAATTAGATGAACTTTTCTTATTTATTTTTGAGTTTTGTTTTGTTTTCTTTTTTTTAGTATTCTTATAGCTTTTATTATTTATTTTATTTGTGCTTCAAGAACTATACACAAAAAAACTGAAATACTTTTCCATTTTGTGCATTGTGCTGTGTGCATATAGGATACAGAACAGCGATAAACAGAAATAGTTAACGTGGCATAATCGTTGTAATAGAAATTCTGGATCTTCAGTCAGAGAGTTAAAGTTTGTTGTTGTTGTGGAATTTCTTTATTGTTTTGAATGTTATTGTTGTTACACTGCTCTTGTGAGATGAGCAACGATAATAATATGAAAGTTTACATTTTTAGCAGAATACAATTTTATTAAGTGACTTTAACTTTATGACATGTATTAGGAAAGTAGGAATAGGAAGGAGTCAATACAAAGATTTTTAATACAATTTGAAAACGATCTAAATTACGTATATCTGATATAATAATTTCCAATTTTTCGCTTTTTTTACTTTAATTGGAATTAAATTATTAATTCGTGTAATTTCTAATATGGAAAACGATTTGGTTGAACCGTTTTCTGAGATAATAAAAAACTCTCGAACAAACACTTTTTTACAGCTCCGTGCAAATTTTAGCAATAGTTCTTTAGGTGCATTTATTGATTGAAAATTCAACCACATGTTGATCGATAAATTATTTGTGAATTGGTTTAATGCAATCGTAAGATTTTAATTTCGAGTAATAAATTCTCTCAATATTAAACCTCATATATAAATCTTAATTAGAAAGTTACTATGCCACACTCTTAAAAAATAACACGCTTTTAGTGCGGAGAAGGTTTGTTTGAAGAACTGTGTGTATTGTTCTAATGGCACAGTTGGGCATATTCGTGTAGAAAACCATTTGTTTCATTTTCCAGGTAAAAAATGTAAAAACCTATTATTGTAACCAACATCATCTAGCGACCTTTTCGACAAATCTTCAAACAATTTAAAAATGAGAACCTTTTACGATAGCAAAATTGAGTATGCTATGCCTAAGATATGCAAAATAATTTTCTTAGACCAAATTTAAATGTGGAAAATGTAGCATTATAAAACTCGCTCTTTAAAATGTATTATTCGCTCTTCAATGATCGAATAATAATTTTTTAGTACTGATCGATCTGAATAGTGATTAGAAAACAAAATATATCATAAAGATTATTCATTTGTCAATCCTATGCTATAATATGTGTTATTCTATTCATTAATCGAACAAAACAAAGAGTGAAACAAAAGAAGAAGCTAGTGATATACTATCATTGAGCTTTAGATAAAATAATTGGATTTTTGGCCAAAATCTTGATGTTACCCAATCCTATTAGAACCCTATTTAAAGAATTCACCAATATGAACAGTGTTAACTGTCACAACTCTCAAACACGATTTTCACTAACAAAATACGATTCAGTTATTCTTCCTAAAGGCCAATACATAGCAGGAAGATTTTCATCGTAAAATATAACAAGGGACCCACTTTTAGATTCTCCATCTGTTTATTCCACTTATAACGATTCTGTAGTTATAACGATTCTGTTTTCCGCTCCAGCTCCATATGATGCTTAGCAGAAAATTTCATGATTTCGCTTTGACATGACTCTGATAAGAAAAATTCTCGTAATTCCTTCAACTCTAAACGCAATCCAATATAATTGGTGGCATTGTCTGAATATATTTTGGTATACATACGACGACGTGACATAAATCAACGCAAATACGCTAAGAATGCTTATGTTGTCAAATCTGGAACAATTTCAAGGTGATCTGGCTGAATATTTTATAAAAAATGAACCGCAAATGGGGAAAGTGGTTTCAATGCAGTTTTATTTATATATTTGTTGGCTTGAAGTGATTTAATGTCGAAATAATTCGTATTGAACCCTTTTAAGAGGAGCCTGAAGTGCAACATTGGTTTCACTCGAAGTCAGCTGGACTATTTTTCGTAGTTCACAGCCTCTATGTTTAACATTTTTGTGAAAACGAAATAGATAAGCAGTTACATTTACTTGGCATGGTTGCGGTGTAGGCGTGACTAGCTTTGCGAAGTTCTGGATCAATAAGTTCCGACTTTATTGTTTTAATTTTGCCATTCAGTTTTATTCTTATTTAAATATTCAGGTCCATTCCACCACATAGTTGCTTTTATGAATTCAGTTGGGAATAATCACCAAGAAATATAGTGTGCAGGATTTTCAAAAGTAGGAACATAGTGCCAGCCGCTCTTCGCAGAAATTTCTTGAATTTGAGAGATTTTGTTAACAACCAATGTGGCGAAGCGATGTGGTTCAGATTTAATTCGATGAAGGGTTATTTCAGAATCAGGACAATAATGTATGGCTTATTTGAGCTAGAATGGTAGATGATGCTTCGAGGAATGCGAACTCGATTGAGTAAGGCCATGTAAAACCCTCACTGTTACATGCTCCATTGAATACAGCTTTTGTAGTATCTGCCACGATATTGTCTTTTCGCAGTCGTTGGTTAATATGTTAGTAGAATACAAACAATTCCGAACACTTTTAAAGAGATGAGGAATGTCGTAAAACAAAATAGTTTTCTTGAACCAAACATTGGCCATGGCTCCTGCTTGGTTACCCCTAAACTTGAAAATGCTTTTCTGTTTGTACTACTTTGATCACATGTAATGAACATTGTTGACAACTGTTTCTAGTAATCATTTTATTTGGTCGTCTTTTGGTGAACCCATGTAATAACCGACTACTTGTTTCCAATTTCGGTTGAGTCCACGTAGCATAAATACAAATGCTTTGTTGGAAATCAAATTGCCCCTTCCAAGTTCACCAAAGTCTTGGTATCCATGGATTAGGTCATCTGCTGCATTATATTCCAATTCGTGTTTTATTGCCATTTCATCCATCATCAGAATGCAACGTTTGTTGTTTTTGGATACTCCACTTTCAAATCTTGTTAGCGAATGCCAACGCAAAATAGTCAATATTCCTAAGTAAAAAAAATATATGACTGAGTATTAAGTATACTCTACTTGGGTTTTCATTTTAATATAACGTATGATTACTGTAGTTGGTTGCAAAACGGCAAATTTTTCATAACTAGTTAGGAAATGAAGAATATATACAGTGGTACATGCACAAGTTTTGGCTTTAAGGCAATAAAAATAATTGCATCAAATAGACCATTTTAAATTCCTTCAAGTGGCGATCAGTGAAAAATTAAGGCTCAACCACCACCCTCCATTTCCAATGAAATTAACTTGAATGTTTTAAACTATTTTATTGTGTTGTTGTTGTTTGTTCTTGATTTATTTTTTACCGTCCTACTTTACGCCTGGAGTAGCCAAATCGAGGACGGGCGGCTACAGATCCGTCTTTGAAAAACCACCTGCACATTGCATTGCTTCATGCCAACCTGTAGTGCTGACATGAAAGGTGGGTCGGCCCATGGATTCTGTACTCTCAACAGGGGGTCATAGATGTGTTCATCTTCATCACCGATCGTAATCAGATGATGAAAAATCCCTTTTGCATCCCGCCCCTATAGGGATTCGAACCCGGTACCTCCCGATCCAACCGCCGCAGCTTTAACCACTGCGCCGTTTGCTCGGTTATTTTATTGTGTCACAAAATAAAAAAAAAATACTAAATTACAATTTGGGCTTTGTAATTCATAAACACGAAACACAAAATTTTTTTCATTTTTCCCATTTACAAAAAAATCGGCAGAAAAATTTTGCCAAATTAGCAAATAAATTAATACCACAGTAAAACCTATAAAAATAAAATTTAAATTGATAAATATACGAACGTGACAAACGCATTCACTTCTGGTCGATCTTCAAGCAAGTTTCTAATAAAATCGTTTACCACAATATTCACGGATGCGAGCTTCTTTTTAGGCTGACTATTTAAAAGGAACCTTGGCGTAGTGTTTAAAAGGAACCTCGGAATTTTTTTCGGTTGCTCGTTTTCTTGATTTGTTTCGGTCCTCTTTCGGTGATGTGACACGCTAAGGGAACTTGTGGAATATCATATTTCCTTATAGATACGTTTTTGGGGGTCCTGCTTCATATTTTAATTTGAGTGGTGGCGACTGGCGAGTCAGGCGGTACTGGCTCAACCTCATAATACTCTGTGTTAAAAGTAATGGTTGGCGGCAAGTGTTTTTTTTTTAAAAAAAAGGGGCTTTGGTAGTTGTATAAAATTTTAGATTTATTAATTTTTGACAAGCAACGTCGATGTAATTGTCTTTACATTTACAAACAAAACTATTAAATGTTTTTGGAAGCGCCGTTCTTTTCAAAACTTTTCTGTACCCACTTATTTTAATCTCACTGACACAGAAGTGTTATTCACGAAATGTAATATAATACATTAAATATATCATATTAAATGTAATACACGAACATTAATTTAGTAAGAATATTAAAACAAGATTAGAAATTTTTGATTTTGGTTTTACTTTGGTTATACCAATCCTGAAACAAGAGCTAAGTAAGTCAAAACCTGCACAAGTTTTTTTACAAACCGTCTATAAAAACTAATTTTCACATCAAATGTTTTTCTCTTTCCATCATAAGGGAAATAAATGCTTTGGTCCCTTGTACTCTTTAAAAATGAACTAACACGAAAAATCTAACTATTCTAACATCAGCTGATTTTGTTTACAAATATTATTGTGTAGTGTTGATATATGTACATGGTTTTATTAGGATTTTTCATACAAATAGAAATTAAAAAAAAAAAAAAAAAAAATTTTTTATATATCGTTTTTATGGGGAATTTGATATTGCACATATTTAATCAAATAGCACTGGCAAGAATTTTCATCAACATCAAAATTTACCATCAGTGCATAAATAAAAACAACGGGCGAATTCACGCTCAACTCGCAAAAGTATTATGTGAAAACCTATCCATTGAATCATTTAAAGCCTTTTCGATGCGCCTGGGAAATCAATACAGATAGACAGACGGCTGCCGTTCGCTCACTATTTAAATTGCGTTACATTTTTGGTTTATAAAGTTATTCCAATTGGGTTTGGAGGGCGATCCTTACCGACATTAATTGTTTCCTTAGTTAAAAATTGAAATTTTTAATTTATTTGTAGGATAAAGAAAAATACAGACAAAGTACAGTTGTTCTAAATTAATCACCTAAATCCTATACGCTTTAAAATCATAACAGCTGGAACGACAGTAGCACGTCTTTCTGCGGTTTGTTCCTTGCGTGCATCTTTAGAGAATATCATTTGAATCTGTTTACCATGAATCTGTTCCCCTCATAACCAAACTCAGCAACAGAACGAGCAATAAGCATACCGATTAAACAATTTCAAAATTATTATTTTATTATGTATCAATGTATAAGTGTCATTTTCACAGCTCGCGAAGATGTATAATATTTAATAAGTTGGTAATAAATAAATAAATAAATAATACTTAAAGTATGCGTGTAATTTTGTTTGTTGCTAATGTATTTCCATTTCACCTTTTTGAATCACTTACACTACACTGCCGTCCTAGAATAAACCGCGGTATCTACAAAAAATTGGAAATTGAGTTTATGGTTTTCATAGTAACCTGGCATGTTATTCTACCTATTTACCGACGGAAAACTCAGTATCTACATTATTTCTTCCAAAAACACGCATCATTTTATCGTATCTACATACTACTAGCTAAAAATGCAGTAACTACTTGTGCGAATATGAACATATACCGCATTTGTTTTTAGTACTTAGTATACCTCATTTTCTGTTACTTTGACTAGGAATCACCTTTATTAGGTAGCAGACATTCCCATTTACAAAGGGCTATTACCAAAACTTTAAAGCCTAATATCTCAATTTCAAATCCCCAGTAGATACCGCGTTTGATTCTAGGACGGCAGTACACATGCATAATTTTTTTGTCTTTCCAATTTAAGTCTGTATTCAACTATGAATAATTGACTGAACTGACTTCAAATCAAAAGAGGACAAAAAAAGCCGAAGGTTTTAGCGAGCTAAACAACGAAAACATTGAAAATGTTAATCGCGAACAAATAAAACCAATTTTAAAGTTAGTATAATTTTATTTATTTTCATTTTTGATACTTTAATCACCGCAAGTATAGGGTCATGATAACTAAAATAACTAACATATTTCATATAATCCACTCCCTCACAATTTCTTGAGAACATTAAATCGATACACGTATTATTCTTTGTTGTCGATAAAGATTTTGTATAACAAAGATCAATCTCCAAGTAATTTTTCATCAAAATCACAAACTCTTCGTTTTCTTTCTTTTTAATACCTAAATTAAAATCACCTGCCACTATCATAGGCAAATCGGTCAAATTAAATCGTATGATATCCGGAAACACTTCTGTGAACTTTCTTGTATATGCTCCCAAATTCATTGCAAGAAATGCTCGAATATCTGCCATACAAGTATTTGGGGTCAAATTGGCCACGAATTACGACTTCTACTACACATATATCTCCAATTTCAGGCATAGTAGAACGGCTACTACCCAGTATATGATCATTCAGATGAAGAATATGATCATCTACCGATAGGGGCGAATTATTATTTTTATAAATCGCGACTCCTCCAGCTCGAACTCGTTTACGTTTCCGAAAACTTTTACATTGGAATCCATCCAGTTCAACCACGTTATCATCATCCATCCAAGTTTCGGTACAAAGAATGATCACAATTTTATTTAAAACATTATCCGTCGTTATATCTTTGTTGTGTGCATGTAAACTTTGCGCATTAACAAGCGTGGTGCTAGCATCGGCATTCATAATGTGCTGTTCGCACCGTTTCGTCACAGTATCCAATGGCGTCGTTTCTAATCTAAACATCTCTCGCCGCAAATCTGAATTTTTTGAACGGTTCGAATGATAAAACTTCAAATCATTCTCCATATTTATTAAATATAATCCACTTAGATCCGTAACTCTTGAAAGCGCAACATAAACTAATTGATGCTCATGACTGCGATGATACATATATACGATTTTATTGTAAGTCGCACCTTGAGATTTATGAATCGTTACAGCAGCACTTTCGATTAGAGGAAATTGAATTCGTTTAACCTTCAACTGTTTATTTCGTGGTGTAATCGTAGCACTACGCTTAATAACGGGTGTCCACGAGTTTTTTAAATCAACATTTTCTTGAATATGAACTTTGTATTTTAATCTAAAAGCACGACCAATTCTTGGGTCTGTAAATTCTAACCACAGACGATGAATAGTATTGTCTGGCTGATATTCAATAAAACAAAGATATCCCATAGCACCATTGGCTAAACCATCAACAACATTAACATTTGTGGTTATCATGTAAGGATTCCCCAACAGTAATTTTAAATAATATGATAGACCACCCGTTTCGTTGTATGACATTTTGTGTACCTTTTCCCGAAAATGATCTCTCTGTGTAGTATCGGTATAATTTACATAGGTATCGGTAGCGGCATGCTCAACTGTAGTCTCACTTTGGAAACTAGCTCTATTGTATGATGATACGTCAATATTCCGAAACAATAAACGTATACCGTCGGAACAAATATCTGGAATTTCTTCGATTTTTACAAATCGACTTTCGATAATGCTCAACTCTTCAGCAGAAAGACTATCTCCATTACCGATTTTAGTAAGTATTGAACTGAATAAAACATCGCTCTGACGAACAACCTTAAGTAATGGGAAATATTTAATTTGACGCCACAAGATATCCCCACCAAATACTGCTTTCGGACTTCGATATATTGGCGTAGCACGAACAGGTGGTAACAGTCGCAGATCTCCACAAAAAACGATATTCATTCCACCAAATGGCTTATCGAATTCACTGGTAACTTGTTGTAATTTTGAATTTAACGTGTTTAATAATTCTGCTCCAATCATACTGACTTTGTCAATAAATACAATACCAATATTACGAAAAGTAGATCGATACATTTGTAAATTTTGATAAGTAAAACCAGAGTCTCTTTTCGAAATTGTAATTTTAAATACTGAGTGAACGGTCTGTCCGCCAATAGCCACTGCAGCTTTACCAGTGGATGCACAAGATATGTAGGCATTATATATAGCATTATGCTGCTGTGAAAATCGATTGTATGTTTCCATCAATGCTTTTAATGTAAACGTCTTGCCACAACCAGCAGGACCACTAAAGAATATTTGTATTGGATCACTATCCGAATCATGTAAACGATAAATCGCCTCTAAAATTAATTCGCGTTATTCTTTATTTGTAAGTCGAATCATAGAACAATAATCCACGTGGTTAAGAACATTTTCTCGCTTTGCTACGATACCAATTCTATCCATTTGTAAATTTTTTATATCGTCGTTATTTGGTGTGTGTGCGATCATATCATAATCAACAAGACGATTTATGTTTACATCATCCACAATATCGGACTTTAAGACTTCTTCATCTTCAAGTTGATTCATCTCTCGACAAATTTTTAATGTTGCCACAATATCGAGATTAGAACAATATTTTTTCTTTAATATTAACAGCTGTTGTTCATTTTCTAGATATATTTGTTTGTACTTTTCACCGCTCAATAAATCATCCTCTTCATTTCTAAATGAATGGAATAATAAAACCATCTCTCGTCTGTAATCGTCTCGTATTTTTTATATCTCGCTGAAGAAACATCATTGGTCTTGATAAACCTGATTGTATTATCGAATAATAACGTCCTTCATTTAATATTCCATTTTTACTCCAAAACTGCTCGATACTATCATACGACTCATTTTCTAAATTTTGTTTTAATTGATTAAGTCTTCTCTTTAAATCTTTACTACGCCCATCATTAGTAGTTAAAGGCAGCAGTACTTCAGTGCGAACCATAGGAAAGAATGGAGCGTGAAATCTACAGATTATAGTATTTTTTTTATAACAAGTAAAAGTATGTCGATGTGTCTGAGAATCTATAAACTTAGGTGATAAATGATTTTTATCAACGGACACCAAACGATCAATCAATTTAATACTTTCCGACATATCTGCACCAACTTTTTCATCGGGAGCATTATTCAACCACAATAGAATATGAGCGTGTGCACTACCACGATGTTGAAATTCAATTCGTTTAAAGTAATCAACGACATAGTTATCACCAAAAGGACCATTTTTCTTTAGCTGAAGCATAGCCATCAGCATATCAACTAATTTGTTAAAATATAAATTACACGTAACCGGATCTTCATTTACAAGAGAAGCTCGAGCCATGGCACTCAATGATTCAACATTATCTGCTTCTCGATGATATTTTAATCGATGCAACAATCGTATTAAATCATCCCACTTTACTTCAGATGCACTAAGTGTTAAAAACATCGTTGGTTTTCCTAATTGTCGCATCATAGCAAATAAACTTCTCTTTCGTTCAATCCAATATTGACCTGAGTTTGGAATACTTTTCATGAACGGTAAATTTGTATCAATACACGATTCTATGTAATCTTTATCCTCTATCATCTTTCTAGTCGTATGTTCCATATCAGAGGCTCGAAAAGCTAAATACAATCCTTCACTCACACGAATTCGCAAAATCTTCATTGCCATGTATAATATATGGTGTGGGGTTACACCACGACGATCTCGTCGTCGAATTTCAGATGTGGCCATCATGAAAGGTGTAACATTCACATCTGATTTAAAGACACGAGGATATCCCAAATAAATTTTAGGAAATGATAACTCTTCACCATATTGATCATACAATAGACTTAATGGTTTTTCTTTTTGGCCTGGAGTCAAATTTAAACATTTATCTTCACTCCAAAATAAAGTATGCTGTTGACCTAATAAATTTTCTTGAGCATCATCAAATTCCAATGGTTCTAATACATCGACGTCCTTAGATGCAATTGATTGTAAAAGAAAATGTTCATCAATCTGTATATTGTGATGCACGTACAACGGTTTATTAATAAGGTAATTTAACCATTTTTTAACCGTGTCTTTGTTTACAAATCCTTCGATGTAGGAAGATTTATGTAGAAGATGTCGCTTTATATTTACATTAATAGTAAAATCATCATCTAATGCTCTAGGAAGCATATTCACCATATTATTTACATCAACAGGAACATTTATCACTTGTCCGATAATTTTATAGGTGCCCTGTTGATACCGTAAACGTCTAATTTGCATGAAAGGTAATCTAGGTGATACCAGCCGTTCAGCAATTACACCCAAATCCGGTAGATGATTTGGATATTCAGGATATTTAAATCCATTGGAACTCGATAATTGTGGAATTTTATGCTTATCAATCGATGATTTACATGTACTACACGCCATCATATTCTTTACACACTGTAAAGGAAATTCTTTCTGAATTAAGGCATAGCATTTAGATGAAATGCGTGATAAATCATTTTTGTACCACAAACAATCGCATACATTGCACACGAAGCCGAAACCATTATCTGCAAATCTCTTTTTAAACTCCATATTCCATTTAGATTCTAAATTAATCGTAGTAGTTTGCTCTCGTTTCCGTTTTCTACAAGCCGCTTGATGCTCTGCCGCTGTAGAAGCAGAACTGGAACCAATAGAAACATTTAACTGCTCACGCTTTCTCTTACGATAATTGGCTTGTCGTTGGGCGGAAGTAAGAGGAGCCATCTCGAACTAATCTTTATTTTATAAAAAATTAACTTTTTAATTCAAATTGTTTTTTTTTTTAATTTTTATTTACGTGTAATCGTATAGCAATTTACACAACTAACAAAACAAAATTTTTATTTACTTGTAATACGTAGCAAGATCTTACACAAACTAACAAAACAAAATATTATTTTTATATTTAAACAAATTTTACACAAAACAAAAACAACATTTTTATTTACGTGTAATGCCGCTTACTGATTTTTTTTTCGAGTATGCGGCATAATACGTAGCAAGCAAACTAACAAAACAAAACAAAAAAATATTATTTTTATATAAAAACGTAACGCTTTTTCGTGACCAAAATATATAGATAGCGGTCCGTAAACATTTTCAATGTTAAAAAACTAATCCATTAGAGTGACAAAGAAAAAGCATTATTATATTTTTTTTTTTTTATAAAGATTTTATGGTTAAATTTTGACATCAGACAAAAACATAACCAACAATTATTAAACAAATTAAGTATTAGCATTAATTCGATCATTTTCACATCTCAAAATTATCTAAAAAAATTAGTTATTATTAATACTCATATCAGAATTATTATTTTTTGACTATTTTCCGACATATAATTAAAAATTAAAAAAATCTCTACGATAAAATCGCCATGCAGTTAAAATTATTAGTGTGTGCGAAAAATATTTTTCATCGTACACAATATTTATGCAGATGTGTTAGTTGAAATGATGTTGATTTGATAATTTTTGACCATAATTATGGCGATCTACTAATACAAACACACATTTGATGTAAGTCAATTCTTGACCGACTTCGTTTTGTGTTTCTGTCACACAACCACTGATTTTATATTTTTATCTCCCTTTATTTTGCCTGATAAATAATTCCTTTTTAATCTTTACTCTATCGCTTTCCAAATACTAATCATCCAATTCGATCATGTTCGCCTTTTTATATACACAAACCAAACTTCTCGAAAGCTCATGATTTTTCATGACATTACGTAACAATTTTTATCATGGAAAATTCCATTTAGTACAGTTGAGCTATTAGTTTTACTTATTCTATTACACATTAGGTGTCACCGTCAGACTACCCCCCACCTAAGCCTGTTCGTCCCGAACAGGACCCAAATCACCTCCTCTGTAGAGGGCCAGCCTCTCCAAATGCACCACCTTTGGTTTATCTCGATGTCCCTTCCGTATCCGATAAACCACGTCGTTTACCCTTGTGATGACAGTGTAAGGTCCTTCCCATGATGGTTGCAGCTTCGGTGATAATCCCTTTTTACGTTGCGGGTTGTGAAGCCATACTAATTGCACTTCCTGGAAGCCCTGGTTATTTGCTCGTATGTCATATCGAGCCTTCATCCGGTCACTTGACATCCGTATTTTCTCCCGTACAAATTGATGAATCTCATTAAGTTCCTCTTTCATTCGGTCTACGTAATCCTATCCACATAAAGCCGATGATGGTACAGCCCCAAACTTTAGATCTCCAGGTAACCGCAGATTATCTCCAAATAACGTTTTAGCTGGTGTCATTCCGGTTGTGTCATGTATTGCTGATCCATAGGCCATCAGAAACATCGGTATATGTCGATCCCAGTTGCGTTGGTTTTTCTGAACGACCTTTGCTAGATATTCCTCCAATGTACCATTGAATCTTTCCACCATACCATCAGACTGTGGATGCAAAGGCGTTGTTCTCGTTTTATTTATACCGAGCATCTGGCTTATTTCTTGAAACACCACCGATGCAAAATTCCGTCCTTGATCGGTATGAATCTCCATCGGCACTCAAAATCTACTAATCCAGTTGTTTACTACGGCATCAGTAGCTATCGTTATCGTCGCCTGATTGGGAATGGGATACACCTCCGGCCATTTGCTGAAATAATCCATTATTACTAGCACATATTTGTTGCCGCTCTCGGTGGTGGGAAATGGCCCTGCTACATCCATTGCAATTCTTTCGAATGGTGCTCCGACGTTATATTGTTTCATGATTCCACGACTTTTGCGTGCGGGTCCCTTCACCGCCGCACATTGGTCACATTTTTGGCACCATTCTATCACAGACCGCCTACATCCTGCCCAGTAGAATCGTTGACGTATCTTTGCCAGTGTTTTAATTATTCCTAAGTGGCCCCCACTTGCTCCTCCATGATATTCATTCAGGATTTCCGAAATCCGGCACTTTGGTATCACCAGCAATAATTGCTTCACTTTGCCATCCGTGCTTTCCCACAATCGTTTTAAACAGCCATTCTCAAGACGGAGGCTATCCCATTGAGCCTAATAAGCCATGAAGATGGGAGTTTTGTCCGCGATCTCGCTCCAAGTTGGCCGGTGTTCTTTTTTCTTCCATTCCATTATAACCGATAAATCCGTATCATCCAATTGCTCTTTCCTGACCATTTCGTCGGTCCACTCCTCATCAGGCAGCACTTGCGTAAGCCGAACGTCGATGATGTCTTCCTTTGCTTCAACATGGCCACAATGTTTACATTCTACTGGACACGGCCGTCTTGATAATGAGTCGGCATTTCTGTGTGCACTTCCCTTCCGATGTTCAATTTGGAAATCGTAGCTTTGAAGACGTTCGATCCAGCGTTCTACTTGTCCCTCTGGATTCTTGAATTGTAACAGCCACCGTAAAGCGCCGTGATCTGTCCGTAAATGAAATTTTTAGCCATAAAGATACTTATGGAAATGCTTGACACACTCCACTATAGCCAACAATTCTTTTCGTGTCACGCAGTAATTACGCTCCGGTTTCGATAATGTTTTGTAGTAGTACGCAATAACTCTTTCTTGACCATTAATTTCCTGTGATAACACACCTCCTATACCGTCATTACTTGCATCGGTGTCCAAAATAAATTTCACGTTGGGTATAGGGTACGCGAGGATTGGCGCGACACACAACCGTCTCCTTAGTTCCACGAATGCTTCTTCCTGGTCATTATTCCATTCGAATGCCTTGTTCTTCCTGGTCAACTCGTGTAAACTCTTGGCGATGTTGGCGAATCCTGGCACGAAGCGTCTATAATAGGTGCACAATCCCAGAAAGCTTCGTAATTCGTGTAAATTTTTAGGTCTTGGCCAGTTCTTTACCGCTGCGATCTTTTCTTCGTCGGTGTGAATTCCATTAATCGTTACGAGATGACCCAAATATTTGACTTCAATTCTGAACAGTTTACACTTCTTTGGACTTAACTTCAATCCGGCGGCCTGTATCCGATCTAAAACTTCTGCCAAGTTCCTTAGATGCTCGTCGAAATTATTCCCCAAGACGATGATATCGTCCAGATATATTAGGCACATCTTCCAATATAATCCCTTTAACACGCGTTCCATTAATTGTTCAAAAGTCGCAGAAGCATTACATAATCCGAACGGCATAACATTAAATTGCTAAAGCCTGTTACCCACACTGAACGCTGTTTTCTCGCGATCTTCCTCATGGACTTCCACCTGCCAATAGCCGCTTTGTAGATCTAATGTCGAAAATATTCGAGCACCTGATAACGTGTCAGCAATCCTTGGCAGTGGGTAGCTATCTTTTTTCGTTACTGCATTGAGTTTTCGGTAATCAACGCACAATCTCATGCTACCGTCCTTCTTCTCGACCAATACTACCGGTGAGCTCCATGGGTTGTTAGATGGTTCGATTACTCCTGCTGCCTGCATATCTGTTACCATCCGATCGACTTCTTGTTGTTTGGCCAATGGTAATCTCCTGAGTGGTTGACGAATTGGCATCTCTGCTCCCGTATCAATTCAGTGCTTTACCATTGAAGTCCTTCCGTTATTATCCGATGTACTGCAGAATATGGACGTGTGCCGTTTGAGTAGTTGATGTGCAGAATTTTTCTGTGCCTCGGTAAGATCTTCGGTCCATTTCTGCATAAGTTTTTCTACCATTTCTTTCTGGCCTTGCATGTCGGCTTTTTCAATCGGACTTTTCTGTTCACACTTTACTATAATCGATACCTCGTTACATTTGCCGATGACTGTCCCTTTCTTGATGGTTTTCGTTTTTTCCGAGAGATTTAGAGTCCTAATTGGTACTCTGTGGTCGTTATTTGGTTTAACTAGGGCTTTTCCGATTATAATTTCCTTGGCTCCGTTCTCCTCTTTGTTAGCTTCAACAACCCACAACCTGGGTGACCCAGAACCTCCCTCCAATCTTCCCCACACGATCGTTTCTGAGTGTGGTGGCAGCTTCTCCGGCACTGCTAGATTGAAGAGGTAACTCGATGTTATCGTAACTTAAAACTTCTCGTCCAACATCCACCAAGAAGCCATTTGCCCTCATGAAGTCCATCCCCATTATGACTTCATTCACAATATCTGCAATCAGCACTTCGTGTTGGAAAAGAGTTCTCCCGATTTTTATTTTCACGATCTTTTTGCCTTTTATTACTGAACTACCTCCAGTTGCCGTTTGTAACTTCAATCCATTAGCTGGTTGTACACCTCCTTCGATCAGATCTTTACGGACAATCGTGCGATTTGCTCTCGTATCCAGGGTGATGATGCAGTCCGTGCCATCAATGTCGCCTTTGATTGTTAAGCTGTCACCACCCCTTGCTACTTTCGAAACGCGGATGAAGGTTATGGGGCAATCGGTTGAGGGAGTCAGCTTCTGCCCCTTTAAGCTGACTCGTTGTAGTTTAACGGCTCCGTCGTCATTTGGCCTTCTTTCCTAGCCAACGCCTGCTCCCCGCTTGGTCGTCGCTGCATAGGAGATGGTGATTTTCCCCTTTTTCTTCTTAATTCTCAGCAGTCCCGTGAGATGTGACCGATTTTATCACATGCCCAACATTTGATTTTGCCGCTTCCGTCTCGGTATCTTGCTGTTGACCGTTCTGTGTTTATGCTGGTATCGATTTCCATTCGGCGTATTTTCATTGACGGTTTGGTGATGGCTTGTGCAGTTTCATTTGTTAACGCACAAGCGATGGTTTCCGCAAAGGTTGCTTTAGGTGACAACATCACCGCCCTGCGTGTTTCTGGATCTCGAATGCCGTCAATGAATGCGTCAATTTTAAGCCTTTCCATATAATCGGCCGACGTCCTGGTATATGCTAGATATACTAGTCGCTCGATTGCCTGAATGAAAATTCCTGAAGTGATTCTCCTCCCTTTTGGTAGCGGCTTTTCAATTCCATTCGATAGATTTCCCGCTTGTGGTCACTGCCGAACTTCCTATCCAGCGCCTTCATTATTTCGAGATAGCTGCTTCGCTCTTGTTCCGGGATTGTTTGTAAAGCCTCTGCTGCTTCGCGTTTGAGGGCCACTATTAATGCCGCGACACGATGTTCGTCATTCCAATGATTTTGATTGGCTGCCGTTTCAAATTGAAATTTGAAAATGACGAAAGATGTTGTCCCGTCGAATGTTGGTGGCTTTAACTTGATTGATTGGACGGTTTGTACCACTTGTGTTGCTGTTCCACTTGCCTTGACATCATTTAGTTTTTTTTCGAGACGTTGAAATTTTTCTTCAACCTGCTGAACCTCCGTTTTGACTAGTTGAACTTCCGTTTCTAATTTTTGTACTTCTTCACGTAGCGAAGAGGATAACTCGATAAATTTCTCGTCCATTCTCTTTTGCCCATCTGCAATTTCCTGGATTGGTTATTCAATTTTCTATATTTGTTGTTTCATTTCTTGGTTAGACTGATTTTATTGTTCCAACTGTCGTTTTATTTCTTCGTTTGACTGGTTTATACTATAGTCCCTAACTGCCGCACATTTTGTTGTTCCATTTGAATCACCTGTCCCGTCATCTGGTTCATAGCAGCGATTAACTGCGACAAATCGAAACTTCCAGAATGTTCTTGTGTCTTTTCGACCAACGGTTGTTTATCTTCTGCTTTCTGCTCTACGGTTGCCGCATCCGTTACTTTCTCTCCAAAATCATGTTGACCCGCGTCTAATCCTTCTTTCTCCAAGGCGTAACGTAGTCGCGCTTGTAAAGTTCTTTTGCTACCATCAGTAGATATAAATTATTCTCAAATTTTACTGTACACTTATAATTTTTATTCGCACAATTTTAATATTCACTTTTACTTTTTTTTATTTCCACAAAAACACTTTTTAAATCACTTTTTAATTCCTTTTTATCTTTACTCTATCGCTTACCAAATACTACTAATCCAATTCGACTTCGTTCGCCTTTTTATATACACAAACCAAACTTCTAGAAAGCTCATAATTTTTCTAGTTAGAATGGTGTAGAACAGTTTTATCATGAAAAATTTCCTTTAGAACAGTTTAACATTGTGGCTATTAATTTTAACTTATTCTATTACACACTAGGTGTCACCGTCACAGTACTATATTGTGATGATGACACCTAGTGTGTAATAGAATAAGTAAAACTAATAGCTCAATGTTTTACTGTACTAAATGGAATTTTCCATGATAAAAATTGTAACGTAATGTTTCTACGTTATTCTACCTAGAAAAATCATGAGCTTTCGAGAAGCTTGGTTTGTGTATATAAAAAGGCGAACAAGATCGAATTGGATTATTAGTATTTGGAACGCGATAGAGTAAACTTGTAAGATTATTAGTAATATTTGGTAAGCGATAGTATAAAGATTAAAAGGAATTAAAAAGTGATTTAAAAAGTGTTGTGGTGCGATAAATAAAGTAAAAGTGATCAGTAAAATTAAAGAATAATTTATATAGTGATTTTGTGGATTTTTATTGATAAATTGTGTTGTAATAAATTTTGTGAAATAAATAATTTCGTTGGTGATAAATTGAATTGAGTTTGTATTATTCACAATCCAGTGATACGAACCTTGATTGACAAGGCAAAAACGTAACAATATGTATGTATTTATACTATGGATCGCCAGAATAATTTTAGAAATTGAAATTTGACCGCGTATGTAATGTTTATTCACTATAAATGTACATATTTTGTGTCCAAAGGAATTATCAAATATTTGAATTTTAAATATTTATTTTACTAAAATGCTCTTAAACCTTAAACTTATTCTGTACAATTATTTTTCGGGATATGAATACCATTTGGTTAAGAGTTTTGAATATTTTTTTCTGGTGGAATGAAAATTTCCTTAAAATTTAGCTGAGACACACATTTTAGAAAAAAGTCTTTTCGGGATGAAAATTTCGTTCGAACTTCTCATACGTGATTTTGACCGAAATTCGGTAAAGTCACAAGGTGGAGTACAATTTTTAATCGAGATTTTATTTTACAATTAAGAACGCCAAACAAGCTAATCCAGATTACAAGTAAACTTAATCAGGCAAATCTGGATTACTTGTGCCTGGTTTGAACAAGCTATTAGGCTCAATATATTCATTTTAGATTTAATTGTTTTAATGGAATACTAACTCTAAAAAAAATTAATGTAATTTGTTTCAATTGTTAGAATCTAATTTTATAGGCTAATAAAACTGATCATAAAACAATTCAACGCATTTCTTCTCATCTCGTTCTCTATGAATCCCCAATACCCCAAAACACAGATTTCAATCGATTTTAATCGTAAACAACCTTGACCCACTTAGCTATAGTATGTAGGGTCATATAACTTTGAGTGATTAAATAAAACTCGCTAGCGCATTACAATCAAATCCACTAACAAAACGTCTAAAATAATTTCAACAAGGATGCTAGTCCAATATTTCTTTAATAATTGACCATTCAATTTGTTCCCTTAAATATTTTAAGCAAAACACACCCACCCGCACCGCACCGTACTACAAATAAAACATCGCCTTAAATAAATAAACCCATCAACTCATCATTTATTGGAAATAATACGAAACGACATAAAAAGACAAAAATCTTCACAGAATACCATTACATTGTATTATCCTTTTTTGGGCAATTCTTATATTATTTCTTATTAGCATCCTCATCAAAAAAAAAAAAAAAAAAATCGACAATCGTTATTTTTATTATCCCTTAACACAATACCCCCGAATTTCGATACAAATTCCATAAACACAGTAGTTATTATAAAAATAAAAAACTCAAAATTTTCAAAATACATAACAACAACAGCAAACGGCAACAATAATGATCCAAAAAGGACAATAATTTTTGATGGTCCCTTAATTTTTACAGCCGCTCATTTTAATAAATATGTTGCCGTCACCCCTCACCAGGAAAATACTATTAAAAGTCATATTAAAAATACACAAAATAATCTCGCATTGAACTCGAATTATCGACTCTAATCGAATTTCGATTCTATTTCTTGATCAATATTTGTGAAAATAAAATATTATGACACACTGTATTGAAATTAAAACGATGAATATATTTCCCTAGGCCCTAAACAAATAATATCGTACACAAAATTATGTATGTACAATAAACAATATATATTTATGTATTATTGTTCATAGGGCATATAACATAAAATATAAAAATGAAATACATATTCAAAATATCATATTGTGGAGCAGCAAGAACTAAAAACAAAAATGTAAACCAATTTTCCGTGTTGGTCCATGAATGAACAAATAATATGTGAACATAACCTATGAAAATAAAACGGAAAATTATTATGTTTATGATTATGATCACATGGGATTTTTCCCGAAAGACAAAAAAATAAAAAACGGTTGTGTTACTTGAATGTCGTACCTGAATGTTGTATGTCACAAAAAATATTTTAGTATATAGAGTCAAAATGTTTATTTTGTTGAGTTGTTGTTGTCACAATATGGAACGAACGTTAAATGACACACAATTATTTTTATGAATTTAAAATGGTTTTTCATTTTAAAGGTATATGCGCTGTGTTTATGTCGCAAAGTGGAAAATGCGACAATAAAGATATTATTGAAAATCATAAAATAACAATTTAAATTTAAAGTGAATACGTATAAAAATGGTTTTGTGTAAATACTATATTGATATAGTTCCTCTGTGGGACATTATTATCGCCTATATATCGTTTGGTTAATTTGGTTCCATACTTTCCTGGTTTCACTAAAGATTGTTGTGATCAACAAAGAAAAAAAAACGAAGCCCAAAACCCACATCAATATTTATATGACAAATGACAATTTTTTGTGATGTTGAACTAAAATGTTAACTGCTATAAAATGATAATACATAGCGGTTAAAATTTGTCATTTTTGTAGCAGTTAAAATTTTAGTACAAAGTGACAAAAAATCGTCATTTATTTTGTCCCAGGGCTGTGGAATACGAATACAGAAAAATGAAGAAAGATTTTATTCCGTATCCTACAAGTGTAGCTGATTTAGATAGTGACATTACTAAATTAGTGGAGATAATACGGATCAGAGTCAGGAGCAGACTTGTAAGAACATTGAACAATTTTAAATTTAACGATAACTTACAAACAAATGTTTGACTAAATTTGGAATACTACAAATTCGATAAACTCACATAGTTAGACGATTTCTATGTGACAATCCTAATGCGTACGGATATAAATTTACAATTACAGTAGGTTAGGTTAGGTTAGGTTAGAGCGGCTGCTATCGCACACTTAGGCCAATAGTGGCCCATTGTGATACCACAGGATCTTATCTCCCCTTTACCCCTGAAACTATCCAGTGCTACTTATGTAGCGTAAAATATCTCGCAATCCACAGTTCGCGAGTTCCGAAAGGCTGTCCATACCGTACACACCAAAGTATTTATGTCTTCTGTATGATAGTGCCGGATACGAGCATAGGAAGTGATCTATAGTCTCTTCCTCCTCCTCGTCCATGCAACTTCTACAAAAGTCATTTGTCTGTAGGCCCAGCCTTCTCGCGTGTTCCCCAAAAAGGCAGTGTCCTATCAGTATCCCTAAGACCAATCCTAACTCTCGTCTTCCCAGGGATATCAGTGCCTTGGAGCGCCGCAAGCCCAGTTTTGGCCAAACCTGTTTTGCTACCTTGCACGTGAGAGTGTTAGTCCATCTCTCATTTGTCAAGGCGATTGCCTTTCTACAGAGCGCCAATTTGAGCGCTGCTATAGGCCTCCCCAGACCTGCCCTTTCCGTCTGCATCTGGAGAGTCGTACCGTATCTAGCTAGTTCGTCCGATCTGCAGTTCCCCGTGATGTCCGAGTGACCAGGGACCCAGATTATCTGGATACTGAAATACTCGCTCATCTCATTAAGAGATGATCGGCAATCCAGCGCCACTTGTGACCTCAGACAAACCGCCTCTAGTGACCTGACCGCCGCCTGACTGCCCACATAAATTGCGATATCCCTTACTGATACCAC
This sequence comes from Tipula vernalis, assembly GCA_958295665.1. Lineage (NCBI taxonomy): Eukaryota > Metazoa > Arthropoda > Insecta > Diptera > Tipulidae > Tipula > Tipula vernalis. The sequence goes on from OY282560.1 coordinate 201,557,678, forward strand.
ATTATGCTTCAACCATGTCACGAGTTTCCCGATCGCCACCATTTCAGCTTGGTACACGCTGCAGTAGTCAGGAAGACGAACACAAATATTAACATTAAGCTTCTCACAGCAGACTCCGGCTCCTACCTTACCATCTAGCTTAGAGCTGTCCGTGAAAAATTGCACTGCTTCGTTTTCCAGTATTGATCCGTCCCTCCAGGATTCCCTTGAAGGACAGACGGTCCGGAAGCCTTTGTCGAAGCACAAGATTTGTATAACATAATCTAGATTCACCAGTTCATCCCTTAGTGATCCAACTATCGTCGAGTGCCACACCTGCAGACACTTCCACTGAGAGACAGCCGTAAGTCGCATAGCCACCTCGGCTGCCTTCTACTTACCAAAAACCTCTACTGGAATAACGTGGAACATAACCTCCAAAGCGCGAGTAGGTGTCGTCCTAAGCGCCCCGCTTATAAGCATGCAGATCGTTCTTTGCACCCTTTCCATTCTACTCCTGTATGTTACCTAGTCCAGAGCTGGCCACCACATGCCCACTCCGTACATAAGTACAGGTCTCACTACGGCAGTGTACAGCCAGTGTACCAGCTCCGGTTTCAAACCCCATCTCTTACCTAAGGCGTTCCTGCACGAGTAAATGGCTACAGTGGCCTTATTTACCCTCTCTAACGTGTTAGGCTGTTACTGACCATCCGGAGACCGTCACGTTATTTACAGGTAGGCTTCGGTCGTATAATGAGGGGTTATTTGTCTCCCGGATATCATGTTCAGACAAACTTATTCGTGACAAAGTTAAAAACTATACTGATATTCAGGCATTATAAATTGATCACCCCTTTTTGTCAACACCACCAATATGAAAATAATTAGCACATGATTATATTATAATCATTCATTCTCAAAAAAAAGTTTAAATTAAAAAAAATTCATAAATTTAACAATTTCAACAATGAAAGCTTTTAATTTATTAAGAAAATCAAAAATTATTTTTATATAAAAACAATAATCATTAAATTTTCTTATCGCAAAAAAAAACAATAAATAAATATTTAAAGGATTTGAGTGATTTATATATATATACTCTGCGCAGAACAAAAATAGAAAATATATGGATAAAAACCAAAGTATAGTTTCGCTTACCTCAATTTTCTACCGATGAGCGCTCATGGGTGCCGCTAAGATTGCGGTTGGATAATCTAAATCTAAAAGAAAATATTTTCACTTTCTGCGCACAAAAACAAAGCACTCAAAACCCGAAATCTTTAACACTAATTTTTTCTTTAATTACAATTTCACACATAATAAACGTTTTCTTTTTTTTTTTTTTTCAATAATAAATTTTTTTTTATAAATTAAATCATAAAATTAATTTTCTTAAATAAATTAATCATATATGTTTTGTTTTATATATTATCACGTATGTTTATATATATCTCGTAATAACATAATATTTAATATTGCAAGTGCTCTTATTTAATTAAACAGCATTATGATCGACATAACCGCCAACCACACGATATAATTTCGCTGGAATTGAGGCCCCGCTAGTAACCACCTTTAAAAATTGGTCTGGTTGTCCGCTATAAGCCAATTCGATAAAAAAAAATATTTCGTTCAAGCACATCAAAATAACTATACTAAACTTATATCCTTACCATTTGCTTCGATTTAAAATTACAAATGTTTTAGATTTTTATTCCAATTTTCTTTTGTAAGGGTTTCAATCTCAAAAAATACGCCTTCAGTTTATTTTATTTTTGAATTTAATAAATTTTCTTAGAAAAACTAGAGACTAATGTATCACTACCGTGGCCTCTTCAAAAATGAAATTCCAAATTATTATTATTGCGATTTGATATTTTAACGCGGTAAAAAAAAATCGCTGGTTTTAACGGCTTAAAAATTCAATCCATTTACCCGTTTATACATATATATATATATATAAGAATAACATTACCAAGACAAAAAAAAATTTAATAAAACCGGGAACATTTACGTAATGCTCTATATGACCATCATAAAAAAAAAGCCACAACAACAACAAAAATTCAAATTAAACCGTGATATTTGTACCAAAATGTTTTTTTTTTACACAAGTTCAATGAACTTTTCCACATAATGGTGTCTTGGATTGAAAGATCGGTTTCAGATTAGTTAGCCTAGATGGCACAAATATTCGAAGAAAGATTATCGCATGCCATAAAAAAAAACATTTCGGTTTGTTTCCTATCTATATAAAGTCTACAATTAAATTTTCAAATGATTTGTTTAATTTAGTTTTTCATTTCTTTTGTCTTCAGTCTATAAAGTCGGTTTCGTAACAAGGCATCCAGCTGAGTTTACTGTCCAAGATTATGCCCAAGATGCTTCTTCAAGATTTCGCTGAACAGCTTCATCTTTTGGTCATTTTGGGCTCCTGTAGTCACCTTGGCTCGTTTGTCGTCGCCCGGTATTTCTACAGTAACATTGGACAGTAATATTGTGACTGTACCAAACTCTAAGGGTGATATTTTTGTTTTGTTCCGCGGATAAAATTTACATGGGAAATTATGTGATGGTTATACGTAATGAATATGGCTTGACCACTGATTGATATCAGTATGGTCAGGTCAGTGACTTCCATCACCATATAAAAACAATTCGGTATTTTTATTAGCTGAAAGAAATGTTAAATTACCAGTTGAATGTTTAGAAATTCGTGAAATGTTTAAATTAACAAGTGTACAGTAACAAACTGATAAAAACAGTTATCCAAAAAATGCAATATCCAGGAACTGGATAATAACAGGTGGTCCGTCTAGTGTGTACAATTTTAACTACCGGTTATTTCGAGTGTGGCAACACTTACGTCATTCGTGTTATGACAGAAAATTAGTTTAATGTTTGACATTTACGAAATGGGTCGCTTTACGCTTGAACAAAATTGGGAAATATTGAAAATTTATTTTCAAAGTGGTGAGTCTTCTACCCAAACTATAAGAAATTTATGTGGAAAATTCATTCAATTGCCCCCATCAAAAATTCAGTTGACCACCAAGCAGCTGCGATTTGACTCCGATGGACTATTTTTTGTGGGGAGCCGTTAAGTTTAAGTCTAACGCTAACCATCCAGCGACTATCCAAAACTTGAAAGATCAAATCGAATTTACCATTAATGAGATAGAAGCCCATACAATCGAAAATATTCTGAAAAATTGGCGTTGACAGAATGGGGTACTGTAAAGCTAGGAGTGGAAGTCTTTGAAATTAGAGCCAAACTAAATTGCAAACCATCTAACGTTTGCAATTTAGTTTAGGTCTAATTTCAAAGACTTCCAAAGACCACCCTATAATTCAATTCCAAACGAGTATACCAACATGTTCACGATTCCATTTTTGACTTTTCAAAATTCGCATAGTATCGGATGCTTACAGTTTTAAGACAAAGAAGATGAAAATCATGATAAACTTTTTATTTTAGAAAGTATTTATAATAGAAAAAATCGGATTTAAAACACAAAGTTATTAAATGTTCAAGAAGTTTCCAAATTTTTGTTACACTGCTACGATAACATTCTTCTAAATTCAATTAAGCCTAGTTCTCATTGGTCAAGTTAATTAAACTAAGTATTTGTTTAAAATGTCGTCGAATAAGTTAGAACAGTCTACCAATTTTCTACATTGTCTACGTATTGTCTAGATTGTCTACGTCGAAAACTATTGTCTATGCTATTGTCAACATTTGGCTGTAGCCAATTTCCAAATAGGTGTAGACGCACAATTGGGTTTAATGCGACAATGAATAATGTTGATGGTTTACCAACACGTGAGCATCCAGCGTATAAATGTCCATGTGAGAAACCTGGTGTTTCAAGATTTAATCTACATACTTGCAGCTTGTTTAAATTCAAATCGTATATCTTTTGGAATTCGAGCTTCAACCCAAATGTATATATTTAAACCCCCCCTATATATATATATATATATATATATATATATATATATATATATATATATATATATATATATATATATATATATATATATATATATATATATATATATATATATATATATATATATATATATATAAATATATATATATATATATAAATATATATATATATATATATATATATATATATATATATATATATATATATATATATATATATATATATATATATATATATATATATATATATATATATATATATATATATATATATATAGATAGATAGATAAAAAATTGTATTTCATTATCAAATCCTTTAAATAAACCTAAAATAATTTACGTCTACAATTTGACGTCTCAATTTATTAATAATGAAAATAGCAAGAGGCTATAAGATGAAATTTCAAAAATGAAATTTTTATTATAACTGAAGAAACAAACGTATAATGAGTATATTATACGTTAGTCGTGGATAAAGAATATTTTAATGTTTGATTGGAGGAAGACTTCCTCGAATACTTAAATTTATGTTCTTTAAATTAGTGAATTAGCGGATTTCATTTTTTAAACAATTTCCGGCCTCGCTAAATATCGTAACAATAATATTTTACGAGTTCCAGCATCTAAATACAGTTTAGACCAGAGTTTAAATGTATCGCTCTTTTAGAGCTCTTTATAAAAATTTTTGCTCTTGCTCCCAATACAATTTTTTTTCAGTTTGCTTTTACATTCTTACCCTCTAATGATAAACACAAAAAAAAAATTATTTCGCTCTTTCAAAGTGATATAAATTTTTATTTTTAATTTTTCTCTTTAAAACGGAGAGCGTTAAAGCTAAAAATATCGCTCCCAACCCATTCTAAAGAGCCATTGAAGAAAATACATTAGGGAGCAAAATTTTTTGTAACATACGAATTGCTCTTTGAATATCATTAAATAAAGAAAGTTCGATAAATGATATTTAGATAAATTTCTGGAATATGGCCAGCTAGAATGGAACTTGGCTACTTCTTAACAGATTTTAAAGAAATTTGACATGCGCGATACAATTTTGTTCTACAATGATTTTTGGATTAAGTTCTGGAATATAGCCAATTATGTTGGAACTTGGCTACTACTTGACCGATTTTAGAGAAATTTGACATTTGCGTTGGAAATGGGATGCTAAAATGGATTGGATAAAATTCTGGAATATGGCCAATTGTAATGAAACTTGGCTCTTCCTTAACAGGTTTTAGTGAAATTTTACATGCGTGATGAAACCGGGATTCTACAATGATTTTTATATGAAGTTCTGTAATATGGCCTATATGGCCAATTAGGATGGATTTTCCTAATTCCGGGATCCCACGGTCACCCATTTTTCTTATTTTCCTTTGATTGCGACTAAATTTCCCGGCAGATGTATAATAAATATATCAATATGAGTAATCTAAACAGGTTACGGCAGATGTGTAATAATTATTATTATTTTAGGTTACTCATATTGATATATTTAAATATATCAATATGAGTAACCTAAAAAGCTATTGTCTTTGGCAGTTTTCGTAATCCATGCAGCTGTCGATATTCCATAACGTTATCTAAAAACTATTTTAGAATCCCACTTCCAAAGCATTTATTGAATTGCAAATTCAACGAACAATCGATTAAGGAATAGCCAAGGCTGTCGAGGTTTATCTGCTGTGAGGCAGATCGAAAATCGGTGGAGAAATAATCTGTAATTTCCATCCTATTTTAGAATCCCGCTTTCTTCTGTGAATTGCATCACAATTGGTTTAGGAACAGCTAAGTTCCATCTAAATTTTTGTTATTTCAGAAACTCATATAAAAATCATTTTAGAATCCCATTTTGATCGCACATGTCAAATTTCACTAAAATCAGTTAAGAAATAGCCAAGTTCCACCATAATTAGCCATAATCCAGAACTTCTTCCAAAAATCATTTTAGAATCCTATGTCCATTGCGCATTTTAAATTTCACTAAAATCGGTTTAAAAATAGCCAAGTTCCATCCTAGTTAACCATATTCCAGAATTTCACCTAAGAATCATTGTAGAATCCCCTTTCCATCGCGCGTTCCTAATTTCACTAGAATCGGTTAACGAATAGCCAAGTTCCACCCCAATTGGTCATATTCCAGAACTTTATCCAAAAATCATTTTAGAATGCCATTTCCAACGCACATGTCGAGTTTCACCTAAATTGGTTAAGGAATAGCCAAGTTCCATCCTAGTTGGTCATATTCCAGAACTTTATACATAAATCATTTTAGAATCCTATTTCCAACGCGCATGCCAAATTTCAATCAAATCAGTTATGGAATGGCCAAGTTCCATCTAAAAATCATTTTAGAAACCCATTTCCAACGCAAGTGTCAAATTTCACTCAAATCGGTTAAAGAATAGCCAAGTTCCACCATAATTGTCCATATTCCAGAACTTCATCCAAAAATCATTTTAGAATACCATTCCCCAAAATCGGTTAAGGAATGGTCAAGTTCCATCCTAATTGGCCATATTCCAGAACTTCACCTTAAAATCATTTTAGAATCCAATTTACATCGCCCGTGTCAAATTTCACTAAAATCAGTTAAGGAATAGCCAAGTTTCATCCTAGTTGGCCATATTCCAGAACTTTACCCAAAAATCATTTTAGAATCCCATTTCCAATGCCCGTGCATCTGTTCGCTAATAAAACAATAGGTCAATTTGTTTGCTGATTTCTTTGAGAGCGTTTATAATCCAGATTCAGGTTCTAATCTCTGCGGCTTGAATAATGTCACGAGTAATAAGAAATTTTTAATGTTTCGTTTGGAAATTGATACAATCTTATCGGAATTGTCAAATCTTGACATTAACCATAGTGCCGGCTTTGATTCGTTACCGCCTTTATTTTTAAAATTGACCGGTAACGCAATTGCCGCTTCGGTGTGCTTTCTATTTAATAGAAGTCGAAGAGAGGGATATTTCCCCACTCTTTGGAAGCGATCGCTTATTAAACCTATTTTCAAATCCGGAATTCTTAGTAATATTGAGAACTATAGGGGTATTTGTATAATTTCAGTCTTACCCAAGTTGTTTGAGAAACTTGTTAAAGATCAATTATTCTTTCACGTGTAAACGTGAAAATTCTCCTAAACAGCAGGGTTTCTTTCCAGGCAGATCAACTGTTGCTAATTTACTCTTGCTTACAAATTATGTCTCTAATGCCTTACATAGAGGTAAAATTGTGCAGGTTGTGTACACTGATTTCTGTAAGGCCTTTGATAATATTTATCATGACTTGCTGTTGAAGAAACTTGATTCCTTGCATTGTAGTTTTCTCCCACTGGACTGGATCAGATCTTATCTTGATTCCAGAACTAAGATAGTTAAGATTGGTGGTTTCACATCCAGAGTTATTAATGTTAATTCGGGAGTGCCTCAAGGCCCGACATCCTAATCTATGCGGACGACATTAAAATTTGTAAAACCATTTCATGCACCAATGGCGCAAGAGACTTCCAATCTGAATTAAATATTTTCAGTATGTGGTGCACAGCTCAGAATTTGACCCTAAACATTTCCAAATGTAAAACAATCCATTTTACCCGTGCAATCACGCTCGCTAATTTTGATTTTTTTCTGGATGGCTGTATTATTGATAATGTTGATACGTTTATGGATCTAGGTATAACATTTACGTCGAACTTATCGTTCAATAAGCACATACAGTGCTGGTAAAAAAAAATTGGGCAAACAAATTTATTGCAAATTGGAGTCTTTTTTTGCTAAAATTACAAAACTTTTGAAAGCAATTGGTTTATTGTTTCATTTTAAATACATGTATGACGTAATTTTTTGAAAAAAAAATTGACCTGCAATTTAGGGCCAAAACACCGAAAAATGCCAAAATATTCAAAATATGTTTGATTGGAGTTAAAGTAATGTAATAAATTAAACACTTATTTTTTATTTTTTTGTTTGTTTTTTATTGATTTATAGAAGTTCAATCTTTCATATTAATATTTTATTGGACCGCCTTTTGCTTTTATTACACCGGTACAACCCCGCAACTGATGTGCAAAAAAATTGGGCAAGCAATTATTATTTTTTAAGCCTACCGTTCTTGGCCGTCATTAGGGTGCAGATGTTTTATTGCCTGTAATTTATTTTTTGAGTATAAATAGTGAATATTTTGTAAGATTAAGTTATTCTGTAAGTGATCCTAGACAAATAAAGAATAAAGTGCAATTTTAGTTAAAAAAATTGGAAAAGTTAGTGACCAAGACGTGAAGTTAGTGAGAAAAAGACTTGTTAAAGCTGGTTTGAGAGCACTTAAACCAGTCCAGAAGCCTGAGTTCACATTACTAGTGAAAAAAAAAACGTTTGCTATGGGCCCAGGAGCATGTTAATTGGACTCCAGAGATGTCGAATGATGTGATTTTCTCCGATGAATCTAAATTCAACCTGCATGTTGGAGATGGAAGAATTCTCGTAAGGAGAAAACCTGGCGAGAAACTTAGCAACGAATGTCTTTTAAGACTTCAACCGAAAAAAGAAGGAGTTATGGTCTGGGGAGGCTTTTCTGGAAATTAAACCGGTCGATTGTGCTTCCTTAGTTTCAGCGATACAGCAGCTGTTTATCTGCAGGTCCTTCAGAACGAGTTTGAGCCTTCAGCGTTAAAGCTTTTTGGCCAGACTTGCAAATTTATTTTTCAACAGGACAACGCTACGCGCCATACCGCCAAAATTGTGAGTTTTTAATTTTGAATTGTAGATAGACAAATTGGCTTTCAGATAAACATAAATAATTTGTTAAAAACTTGTTTTTTTTTCTTATCTCTTCATTTAAAGGAAAAAAAGTGCTTCGAAGAAAAAAGTATCGATGTGTTGAGCTGGCCCCCGCATAGTCCAGACTTAAATCCAATTGAAAATATTTGGTCTATAATGAAGCTAGAAGTAGCAAGGAAGCGCCCAGGATCGATTGAAGCTTTAAAAAGTTTGTTGATGATGATTTGGGAATCCATATCTCCTGCAACTTTCACAAATTTATCAAATTCAATGAATTCGGAGGTGTATCGCTGTAATAAAAGCAAAAGGTGGTCCAACAAAATATTAATATTAAAGATTAAACTTCTATAAATCAATAAAAAACAAAAAAAAAAAAAAAATAATTGTTTAAATTATTACATTACTTTAACTCCAATCAAACATATTTTGAATATTTTGGCATTTTTCGGTGTTTTGCCCCTAAATTGCAGGTCAATTTTTTTTTTTTTTCAAAAAATTACGTCATACATGTATTTAAAATGAAACAATAAACCAATTGCTTTCAAAAGTTTTGTAATTTTAGCAAAAAAAGACTCCAATTTGCAATAAATTTGTTTGCCCAATTTTTTTTTACCAGCACTGTATATTTACACTCAGGAAAATAAAAAATATCTGTCACACAAAAACTTTGATGTTGATTTACTCGTATTACTCGTATATACATTCACACTTCACGTATCTGAACACAATTTGGAGTGGTTGCTCGAATAGTGGAAAAATTAATCAACTCTTTGTTCTACAAAAACGAGCCATCTGAATCCCACAATTCTCCTATCTAGAAATTATAAAACATTTATCAGTATTCCTGCTCTTGGAAATATTGAACTGATGTTAATTATTCACAAAATCATAAATAACACTATAAAACATAATTTTGAGCTAAGCCATGTTTCTGATAGACATCATTATCCTACTAGCAGAAGATCTCATCTCCAAGTTGACTTTTTTGCTACCGGAATGGGATCGAGTAATATCTTATACAGAGGTATTACAATATTTAATGACCTACCAAAAGCTATAAAATGTCAAACGAACTTCCTTAAATTCAAAAAAGAAATTATAGAAGTTTTTCGTGAGTGAATTTTGGACTGGCTGTTATTATAAATGTAATATAATGTTCAATCTGCTGATCCTATAATTGTTAATTTATTATATTATTGTAATTTATCAATTTAATATTTCTTAGTTAGTAATACATATGTATGTATTCGAACTTAATAAAATACTGTAATGTTATTTTCCTTATTATTTTAAACTAATTATATTGTATGTACTATAAAATGGATAAGGATGTAAGTAATTTTAAGTACAAATAATTTTAAGGGTGGATGGTTAATGATGAAAATTATAAATTATATATTTTGTTAAAATTACGCTGCTAACAGCCAAAAGGCTAGAGCAGTTAAAAGAAAACAGCATTTTCTGAAATAAATTTGAATTAAAAAAAAAAAAAAGTTCTGGAATATGGCCAATTAGGATAGAACTTGGCCATTCCTTAACTTATTTTAGTGAAATTTGACAGGCGCGATGTAAATGGAACTAGGATGCAACTTGGCTATTTCTTAACCGATGGTGATGCAATTCGACATGTGCGTTGGAAATGGGATGAATAAAGTTGTGGATTTTCGAGAAATTTGGCATGCGCGATTGGCACGGGATTCTACAATGATTTTTAGATGAAGTTCTGAAATAAGGCCAACTAGGATGGAACTTGGCTATGCCTTAACCGATTTTAGTGAAATTTGACATGTGCCATCAAAATGGGATTCTAAAATGATTTTTAGATGAGTTTCTGGAATGTGAAAAATTTAGATGGAACTTAGCTGTTCCTAACCGATTGTGATGCAATTCAATATATGCGTTGGAAGTGAGATTCTAAAATAATTTTTAGATAAAGTTATTTAATATGACCAATAGCAGATAAACATCAACAGCTGCATGGATTACGGAAACTGCCAAAGACAATAGCTTTTCAGGTTACACATATTGATATATTTATTATACATCTGCCGGGAAATTTAGTCGCAGTCAAAGGAAAAAATAAAATGGATGACAGCACGCTAATGTTAGTGTAGGATCCCGGAAATAGGAAAATCCATCCTAATTGGCCATATAGGCCATATTACAGAACTTCATATATAAATCATTGTAGAATCCCGTTTTCATCACGCATGTCAAATTGCACTAAAACCTGTTAAGGAAGAGCCATGTTCAATCCCAATTGGCCATATTCCTGAACTTGATCCAAAAATCATTTTAGAATCCTATTTCCAACGCACATGTTAAATTTCACTAAAATCGGTTAAGAAATAGCCAAGTTCTATCCTAGTTGGCCATATTCCAGAAATTTATCTAAATATCGTTTATCGAACTATCTTTATTTAATGATATTCAAAGAGCAATTCGTGTGTTACAAAAAATTTTGCTCCCTAATGTATGGCTCTGTAGAATGGGTTGGGAGCGATAGTTTTAGCTTTTACGCTGTCTGTTTTAAGAGCAAAATTAAAAATAAAGATTTAAATCACTTTGAAAGAGGGAAATAATTTTTTTTGTGTTTATCATTAGAGGGTAGAGCGTAAAAGCAAACTGAAAAAAAATTTTATTGGGAGCAAGAGCGAACATTTTGATAAACAGCTCTAAAAGAGCGATAAATTTAAACTCTGGTTTTTATACCATAAATACTACAGTAACAATAATATTTTATTAAAATTAGTTAGGATTTACAAGGTACCCATTTGTGAAAGTATTTTACGAGTTCCAGCATCTAAATACTTACGTTCCAACATCATACGTTCCAACATCTAAATATTTCGGTTTTCACTAAAACATCGCCATTTTGATTACACGTATGTACATCGCGCAGCCAATTAAAGTTTCAAGGGAAAACAAATTCAAATATAAAATTGTTAGCTTAAAATAGGTAAACCACATCAAAGTAAATCAACGGCACAATTCCTTATTTAACTTTTTTGTTCTGTTTTGTTTGTTAACTCTTCATTATGTTTACACACACACACAAAAAAAAAAATAGAGTAAGAAAATGGGTGCGCCTAATTAAGAGGTTTCGCTAACTTATAACACAAATAATTTCAAACAAAATATTAATTTAATTAGATATTTTTGGTCGTGTTTTGTGTGTAAGTACATACACATATGTATGCGTGTATGTTCACAAAATATATGTACCTATTATCCTACGAAAAAATTATCGTAAAAATCAAACGACGATAAAATTTAGAAAATTCTTCTTCCATAAACGTAGAGATTATCTCGCAAAACAAAAATTATCGTTTTCACCTTGGCAAAGTGGTTTTAATACAATTTGTTGTCATCTTTTTGATTATTGGAAATTTTTGGGTAGGGATCTTTATGTTTATCTGGATTTTATGTGAATCTTTTTTTTTTTTTATATATTTCGGTCGTTATTATAATATAACAACATAATATGTACAGATATATAAAATTCACATGGATTCACAGGGATAGTATTCTTTAAAATGTCGACTTTTGTGGAGGAAGAAATATTTTTTTATCGTCTATTGTGAATTCGACTTTAATATTTTACGTAGAGATAAACTTTCCACCGTAAAGTAAACATTTCATAAATTTTCAACAAACTCCCTGAAAATCAAATAAAAATAAAAAAAAATTACTTCCGGTTAGATTTTGGATAAAATAAATAATTGATGTTTCATGCGATGAACTTTCGTTGTTGCTGATGTAGTTTAAGGGAATCAAACATCTAAGCCGTAATATAAATCTCGTAAATCCTATCTGTCGTCTGTTTGTTATTTAAATTTTAGATATTATCGAAATTGGTATTAGACCATCTATGCACATATGTACATAAAACATATAATTAGATTAAGGTAAAAACAGAAACGATAGTTCAGCAACCTGGACAAGATTTAAACTAAACCATATAAGGTTTAGTAAATACTCATTTCGTTTGCGTATCCTCGATTTATCTTGCTTTATACATAAAAATTTTGTTTATTTAATAAAAAAATTTCTTCTATATATTTACCAATGGTGCCTTCTCCAATCCAATCATCAATTTCATCTTCGTCATCATCCGCATCCATATTGCTTCAACATTATAAATAATTCGTTTGTGGGTTTTATTATTCGTACACGCAGTATTTTGGGAAATTAAATTTTCCAAAAAAAAAAACACAAAAAACTTTTATTCCATCGTAATCTTGACCTGAAAAATAAAATAAAAAAGACGATGATGAAAACATATCTAAGAAGAAGCTAAATAAAAACAATATAATCCTTAATATTAAAAGTCAACATTCAACAGTCTTAAAAAAAAAAAAAATTAAAAAGGAAATTGATAAATTCGATTAGGATTAGAATTTTTTTTTTTTTGTTAGTTCTCTAGTATACAGTTTATATAACATTCCTATACACATAACAATGATCAACAAATAAAATTAAAAATCTAAAAGTTTTTCTTTTAACCAATTTTCATCATCTCTATATTATAACAAGAAACAAAGTTTTTCCTTTTTCAATTTACTTTTTCCACATATTTTTATCCCCCTCCCCCTCTCCTCCCATTACATATTATTTTCTGTATATACACACTGTGGGGTGAATACCATTTTCTTTGTTTGTTTATAAGTATGTATACGGTACTTCTAATTGACTTTTTAGCCTTTCTTGTATATTATACACAGGTCACATACATATGTACACCGGCAGTCTTAACACAGAAATTTAAAAGCAAAATTCATCAGTTTTCATAATGGATGGTATGAGTGTTAAAAAAAATTTGAAATTGTGAATCCCTTTGATCGGTGCTTTACAATTTTTGTATGATTAATTTATTTCGATTGGAAAATTTTGATTGGTTTGATTTCAAGTAATGCTTTTAATGAGGGTGAAATGGATTAGTGTGCTTTATCATGTTGTATCTAGTTATTCGAAATTTATAGACAGCGAGTGATTTATTTATTAATATCTGCGGATTATTTGGATGTACATATTTTATTATCAAAGGCTTCTGATTAATGCTACAATCAATTGTGTGAACTCCAGTTATGAGTTGAGTATTTACAACCATTTTCGCCGAAATTTCGAAGTTTTGATAACAGAACTGCATTTAAAACTCAACACAAAATTAAATCGTAATGAAAACCCAAAAAAAAACGGCCAAACATAAATTGAATTGTTTTGATTGTTCCAGCTTTTAATATTGGACAAACAAGAAGACTATTCGACGAAACATGCACGGATGGATAAAGACTGATGTTTCTAGTTTGAATGGTGTAATCTTTTGAACCACAACAAAAAACAAATCGAAAATAAATTCCAACCTATTGAAAATTGAAGCTAGTCAAAAATTTGCTTCTACAAAAAATTCAAAATATATAAAATCGGTTATTATAGGTGATTCATTAACAAATAATATGGCTTTATTTTAATAAAATTATTAAACCTAAATTACATAAAAATTATAAAATAAAATTATTTATTACCGCCAAATTTGGATCAAACCGTCAGGCCAAAAGTTTCACAAGATCCTCTCGGAGTCATTAAAAGTTTACTAGCTAAAGACAGTTATTTATGAGACAACTACATACATATAGTATGTACCGTAGTCTATAAAATAATACGGTGCACATCGTCTGAACCTTTGCCAGACCATGACTTTACCAAATTATTGAAAATTCACGTGAAGAAGACAATCAAACAAGCTCTGCCGAATACGTGATCGCTTCCCTCTAATTCTAAGCAAAAATAGAGCGGCTGTTGCAAAAATCTACCAGAAAAAAATCACATTACATTGTGTAATAGAATATTTCAGAATAAAGTAGATACATTTAAATAGCTCATACCAATATCAATTGTTGAAGCAATTATCTTAGATACAAATAAATAAGGTAAACGAGCCTATGAAAGTAATCGACATTTGAACGATCCCAAGAAGATGTTGTGGCGAATGCATCACTGTATTTTTGTTATGTATTAGATTAAGTTATTATGTATTACAATTACTACTAAGAACAACACCAAAACAATATTGATTTAGGTATAATCATTATATACTCATTATTATATACTTGTTTTATATACGAGATGATAATGATAATAAGAGCTAAAAGATCAGGGCCCCTATTTCTGAATACGATTCGCATGAAAATGATATACGATACGAATATGAATTAGTATTTTTGAATACGAACCCGCTCTGAAAACTTTAAACGGAGTAGGTTTCAAATTTGCAGGGGAGTATTTCAAGTCAGAAGGAAGTACAGTACATACGAAATACAATAGTTAGACCTTAGACATAAATAATTGTTGGTGTTTAAGAAAAATCACGATCCAACAAATTACACTAAAATTGTTTTTAGTTTTTGAACCAAATTTGAATATTAAAAGAAAAATGATTTATTTATTGCACTGTATGCTGCTCGATCTAAATAATTTTTAACGCTGCAACAATTCTTCACGAAATCATAAATATTTTTAGATCGTTTCGAGTTTTTAAATTTTTCTCGTAGAGAAGAATACCGATCCACGAAATTTTTAATTTTTAGCTATTTTTATCTAAATTTTCCGTGGTAAATAGAAACAAGGCCCAACGGCAAGAACTATTTTGGAACACTACTCGTGCTAAGGGTATCATGATCGATACCAAATTTTGTCAAATTTTTATCTTCATACACAGCCAACCCAGACAATTTTGGTCGCCTATATATATATATATATATATATATATATATATATATATATATATATATATATATATATATATATATATATATATATATATATATATATATATATATATATATATATATATATATATATATATATATATATATATATATATATATATATATATATATATATATATATATATATATATATATATATATATATATATATATATATATATATATATATATATATATATATATATATATATATATATATATATATATATATATATATATATATATATATATAGGAACAAATATATATATATATATATATATATATATATATATATATATATATATATATATATATATATGAGCCGTTTATTTTGAAAGTGGGGCAAGTCCATTTTTCAAAAAAATGAAGATAATGGTAGTTATAGATAAAACTTAGTATGGTCATTTTATCTATAAACAATTTACAGTCAAAAAAATTCAGAATCCTAATATATGAAAGATGGAAGTTTTAGCACTTAACAGTATTGTAAATATGTTTATTTTGAAAGTTTTGCAAGTCCATCTTAGATTGAAATTATTTTTACCCATACGGCAAAATTAAGCTCACAACTAAATTTAAAAAAAAACAATCTATAAATCGTATTTATTTTTTGTATAACGAATGAGCGAGAATGAGAGAGCGAGCAAAGTTAAACACTAAACAATATTTTCCAATTTGCTGTTTCTTCACACACTCTGAAAAACTAAATTGTATAACAAACGGTAACACTCTGAAAAACTGTAAATTATATAACATTCGACTTATATTATCGGCTTGCAAGTAAGTTCCAATTCAGTTTCTAATTAATACTCGACAAATCGACATTGTGTTGTTTTGTGCTCTGTGTACAAAAACCTTTAACAGTTTTATTCTTATTTGAAAATTAATAACGGTTTGTGGTTCATTTTATAAAAAGAAAAAATGGCTCATACCGATTACAACGAATGTTCTAATGCATCTGAAAGTGAATTTGGTAGGTAACAAAAATAAAATAAAAATTATTTTCTGGGAATAACGGCACTTCAATAAAATCTTCATTTGCAAGTAATTTTATTATTTTTATTATGTTTGTAGAAATAAGACCCATTCGAATCGGTAAAAAAAGAAGAATCTTGGAATCAGGATCTGAATATGAAGATAATTCGTACCAAAATAATTCAAAAAAATTCAAAATAAGGAGAAGAATAGTTGAAATATTGAGTTCGACATCAGATGAGGATAATGCTACAGAGGAACGCTACGAAGAAAACAAGGTTACTTATGTGCAAAAAATAAGAAAATTCAATCGAAATAGTGGAAAAAAATATTACACAAAAGTAGGTAAAATTATTCCCGAGAAAAAATTCGTGAATAAAAACTGCCAATGCTCAAAGGCATGTGGAAAACTTATTAGTGAGGAAGAACGGAAACAAAATTTTAATAAATTTTGGAACCTAGCAGACTTCAATAAGCAAAATTTATTTCTACATGCAAATACTCACAAACTGGTTACGAAAAGAGAGCGCCCAAGAAATCTCAAAGGAGCGGCAAAGAATTTTACATTTCAATATTATTTGAAAACAAATCGTGGAAATGATTTACAAAAGGCACTACCTTAGCTTTGATTTACAAAAGGCACTACCTTATCCTAAGCTAACAGTATCAATTGCATATTATAAGCGGAATATGTATGTATTGAATCAAGGCTTCCACAATTTTCATAATGATGAAGTTAATATGTATGTTTGGGATGAAACTATAGCATCCCGAGGATCACAAGAAATAGCATCTTGCTGTTTGAAGCACTTACAGACTGTAACAACCCAAAAACACATAATAGCTTATAGTGACATGTGCACTGGCCAAAATAGGAACATTAAGTTGGCCTTAATGTGGATGAAAATTGTTCAATCCAGTGACAACGAAATAAATATCATTGATCACAAATTTTTATTGTCAGGACATTCATTTTTACCAAACGATCGTGATTTTGGAGTGGTAGAAATGGCAATCCGGAAAACCAATTCCTTGTATATCCCTCAGGATTACTATAAAGTAATACGACATTGTCGAAAACATAATAAATTTTTAGTACATGAGATGAAACGCGAAAATTTTTTTTCAACCCAACCTCTGGAGGAAGCGGTTTTAAAAAGAAGGAAAAATACCGATGGAGAAACTGTGAATTGGTTAAGTATATGCTGGATCAGATTTACAAGGGATGCACCATACAAAATGTTATACAAAACTTCGGTAGAACGAGATTGTGAATTTAAAATTATCGATTTATCACCACAACGAAGAAGGCCAAGTAATTTCGGAAATATAAAATTACCTGTTTTGTATGGAAAAAGGAGACCTATTACATCTGACAAATATAAGGACATCATGGATTTACTACCATATATACCTCCTGTTCATCATGAATATTTTAAAATGTTAAATCATGAGTAAAATTCAATATAATTATACGTATAAAGTAAATGATTAATGAAAATGTAAAATTTTTTGAAATTCCTAATAAAAATTAATTGTTTTTGTTGTTACATTTTTTACTACTCGTATAATAATTAAAACCCGTTTTCTTTGTTTTATTCCACTTTTTATCAAATGAATAAATATTTATATAAATTTGAATAGTATTTTGTTTTTATTAATAAAAAGGCTAATACAACTAAAATTTTATCCATTTAAATTAACGATTACAATAATTCATTAATTTTGAAAGTGAGGCAAGTCCATTTAGTTATAATAAACCGTTAATTTTTTTTTAGTCAGCACTATAAACACTATTGAATTATAAACTTACATTATCTAATACCACAAAATACAAAAAAGATGTCTATTAATACTTACGAATATTTTTAAATTTATTGAAATGCAAATCTTTTAATATCTCGTAATAACAAAAAATGAACTTGCCCCACTTTCAAAATAAACGGCTCATATATATATATATATATATATATATATATATATATATATATATATATATATATATATATATATATATATATATATATATATATATATAAATATATATATATATATATATATATATATATATATATATATATATATATATATATATATATATATATATATCGTGGACAAAGTATCGTATTCGCATGTAATGGCTGTTATTCATTCAGATGATTTACGACGGTAAACTTCATCTTTGTGAATAACAGCGATTGGTAAGGCATAGTCCAAATCAAAACAAATGTAAGTCATTAAAATGTCAAATTTGTAGTTTTTCTAATATCGTTAAATATCGAATTCTGGACTATTATTGCCGTCTAGCCTAAGTAATGTACACTAAATATGTTATATGTACTTGATTTATATTCTGTTTAATTTGTATAGTACCTTGTGCTTTTGTAAAAAAAATATTGCTTTTTCTATTCATTCCGTGTTATAAATTTGTAAAGACAACACAACAAAATAAAAATAAAAATGTCAAATAGCGCGCATAGTTTTTTCTTTGCTTATTAAACTACATAAGTGATTAAGAAAACCACAGTATGTTGCAATAGTTCAAGTTTCTGTAAAATCAAAGTGATTCGTGACGTTACAATAGTAATAGATTCTGTATATAAAAAAGTGTTACAAATTTTTATTATTTCGAATATGACTCTTAAAAACATCTCTTGAAATGTTTAAATCGAAAAGTTCTGAATATTGGCTAAAATATTTTGAAGTACGCACGACCGGCTCAGCAATTCCATAATTCGTACGTTGAAAATCAATGCTCAATCTTAAGTCGTGGACGAAGGATGCTTGTAGGAACGTAAAATAAATATAAGTCAAACAATACCCACAACAAACTTCCTTCTGAATTTAAGCCTACGAAAGTTCAAAAGTGGACAAAGACCGGCTTAAGGAGGTAAACTAAATTCTGAAGTTGACTGTAGGAACTTTTTTTGAATCAGTAGAACTCCATATAACTACAGCGTATTCCGTTTTGCAATATCCTCAGCTAATAATAATTTCTCCTTCATGGCCCGATGTCAAGAAATTTTCAAATTTGTCGATGACAATATAAATTCAAACGGTTGCACGCAAATGTAATTGATAATAATTGATCATTTATATCAATATTTTGATTGTTCTTATTTGTTTACAACTTAATTAATAATTTTAAATTTACGTACTTGTTTGGTTTTTGTTATACATACAAATTTCATAACAGGAATAGCATTTATTAAAAAAATAGCATAAATAGACACGAAGGACATTTAATTGATAATTTGGTTGACAAACAATAAGACAACATTCAAAAACAATAAGAATACTATTTTCCAATATCTAAGTGGAAATAAACTCCTTCCGTTCAATTTCCTAATAATCAAGAAAAATTGAAATTACATTTTGCTAGTCAGCTGTTAATCTCGTTATGATATGTTTTATATTAATATTGACAGGTGGAAATTTCTTTGTGCAAATTTTAAGAAAATTCTCATAGATTTTTACTTTCCCTTTGCTGAAAATTATGAATTCTTTCTTTTAATTTAACAGTACTCGTTCAGTAAATTCAAATAAAAATACTTTACCGATCGGACAACCATTAGGAATTAAATCATTTATTAAATGTGATGTTTAATTTTGGAATCGTGAATGTAGCAAAATTCAAAAATAATTTTGAGTCATTGGACTAGTGGATCATCAACCACCTACGATTCCCTACGAGTAGGAAACAAGTATTTGAACGTCACTTACAAAACGAGACATTCCAACTTTCAGTTAATTTTAGAAAAATTTAATAAAACTGCATCCATACCTGGACTAGGTAGAAATTCCCTGATTTTAAAATGTACAGTTTGTACTGCTGTTGCCATAAATATATGCAACAGTAAAGCAAGTTTCTTAGTTCTAAGCTAACTAGGGAAGAGCAGTAATTTGAACCCTGTTAAAGTTACTCGAAAGTTTCGAGACGAAAGTAAAAGGTCGATAATTCAGATTATGTTATTAACATTTCAGCCGAAAATAAATCAGCCTCTGAAGTGTGAATGGATTGCATTGATCTGACTTGTCAATAGCTATCGCAGGAAAAAAAATTCAGTTTAATTTGAATGTTGAAGATTTTGGAAAATCGAATTTTCTCAGAAAATTCGATTTTCCTAAAATTATTAGAAAATTTGTATAAAATCAGCTTCTAGAGTATTATGTTTTTAGATTGATTGCTTTGATGTGATTTGTCCATAGCTGTCGCAGGAAAAAAATTCAGTTCAAGTTTCCCGTGAGAAATCTTGGAAAATTCCATTTTCCAAAAATCATTAGAAAATTGGTATAAAATCAGCCTCCAGATTCTTATGTTTGAAGATGGATGCATTAATGTGACTTGTCCATAGCTATCGCAGAAAAAAAAATCAGTTCAAATTTCCCGTGGGAATTCTCGAAAACTTCAAAAAAGTTTCAAGCCGAAAGTAAGAAATGGATGAATAAAATTAGCCTCTAGAGTGTTGTGTCTGGAGATGGATTGCATTGATGTGACTTGTCAATAGCCATCGCAGGAAAAAATTCATTTCAACTACCCCGTGGGAAATCTCGGAAAATTCGATTTTCCAAAAATTATTAGAAAATGTGTTTAAAATCTGCCTCTAGAGTGTTCTGTCTAGAGATGGATTGTATTGATGTGACTTGTCAATAGCTATCGCAGGAAAAAATTCAGTTCATGTTTCCCGTGGGAAATCTCGGAAAATTCCATTTTCCAAAAATTATTAGAAAATTTGTAAAAAATCAGCTTCAAGGGTGTTATGTTTTTAGATTGATTGCTTTGATGGAATTTGTCCATAGCTATTCCAGCCGAAAGTATAAAATGGATGAATAAAGTCAGCCTCTTGAGTATTATGTCTGGAGATGGATTGCATTGATGTGACTTGTCAATAGCTATCGCAAGAAAAAAAATTCAGTTTAAGTTTCTCGTGGCAAATCTCGGAAAATTCGATTTTCCAAAAATCATTATAAAATGTGTATAAAATCAGCCTCTAGAATGTTGTGTCTGGTGATGGATTGCATTGATGTGACTTGTCTCAGTCTCAGCTTTCGATTTCCCACGAGAAACTTGTACTGAATTTTTTTCCTGCGATAGCTATTGACAAGTCGCATCAATGCAATCCATCTCCAGACATAACACTCTAGAAGCTGATTTTATTCCAATTTTGTGGATTCTTCTTATTTTCTGATATTTTTCACGACTAGGTTAAACAAAGTTTTCCACGTAAGACTATTTACAAAAAAATTTATTGAAATCCATGTATCATATTTACTTTCGGCTGATAATTACAAATTTTTTTATTTTCGGCTAGAATGTTAATATCATAATCTGCATTATCGACTTTTTACTTTCAGCTGGAAACTATCGGGATTACACAATAAGCCTTACCATTTTTTTAACTTTCAACTGGACTAGCATAATCTACATTATCGACTTTTTACTTACAGCTGGAAACTATCGGCTGGGATTACACAATCTGCCTTACCATTTTTTAAACTTTCGACTGGACTAGCACAATCTGCATTATCGACTTTTCACTTTTGGCTGGCAAATTTCGGCTAACTTTAATAGTATGTAATTTGAAGTACGTTACTCTTCTTCGTTTCTCATCCAAAGCACAATGACCCAACAAAAAAAAATGGAATATGAACATCTTACCATTTAAGATTTTGGTAAATTCATTTTATTGAAATAAACAAATATTTCATGCCCAAAACCTAAATAATACAAAATCTTTTTACATATTTTCTTTGTGTATACATTCACACATGTACGTACATAAAATATAGGAAGCTTCCTTTCCCTAATGAAAAGGATCCAAAAATAAAAGGAACTCCAGCAAAAAAGGAAATGGGGAAAAAACATAACATAACAAAACTGAATTTATTATTCGAATCACAACACAGCAGTAGAATGTTTATACTTTATAGAGATAAAAAGGACGCAAACAAAATCCATTCCAACATACCATACGTATTCTGATTTTTCTTTCCTCTGGTTGTGTCGTATATTTTCTTTTTAACTTTTCCTCCTCTTCCAACCATCTAATGGATGTTTTAATATATAAAAAAAAAAAAAAAAACTGTGATAGGAATTTTTGATTTAATGATGAATATTCGATATTTTCGTTTTTTTTTAGTGCTTCGAAGATAAAATGAATCGATTTAAATTATCGTGATTGATATATCAGAAGCACGAAAGAAAGAAAATGAGACGAATAAATGTTTTTTTACCATTTCACCATCTACTATTCTACATAATTTATATACATATATTCGGCTTACGACAATTTTTAATGAACCTCGCACATTGCCAGAAAAAAAAAGGTCAACACCATATGGCGCATTTAATTTTAATTGGATATATCGTACACTGTTTACATTGACTTTACAATTTTAATTAAGTCAATATATGTTTTACAAAGTTTTGTGGTAATTACTTCCCTCATTTTGTTTTACAGAGATACATAAATACAAATAGCATGACATGATTAAGTTAAATTTGTATCCCTGTTATAATAAAATTCTTGTATAATTATACTGAGATTTTATTATACACACACACATACGTACATAAATTATCTTATAAAGCAAATCCCGAAGAAGATGTACAAAGGACTGAAATAATAAAGTAGTACACAATAATGTATACGACCACCAATGGTTTTAATTAAGTGATTGTACCGTATACAATATGAAAGGGTCACTAAATCACTCTAACCTATTTTCCTTTTTATTTCTCTCGCTTTATCCAGTCAGTCACCGTATTTCATTTGTAATATCCTTAAAATTTAGATATTTCTGTATATACGAGTATAAAGCTTTTAAAAAGACTAAATGAGATGAGCTTTAAATTAATTCAACACAATTTATTATCTTGGAATAGTATAAAGAGCGGAACAACAACTACAAACCCATTGGTATATCGCAAACAATCAAAATACAAAATGAAGGATACAACAAGAACAACACAAAACAAAAAATAAAGAATCAGGAAAAAACCATGAAAATGGAAATGAAAATTCACTTCAATAAAATTGTCGTTATGTACTCGGCTTTGTATATATGGATGTGTGTGTGTGTGAATTATATTTTCTATCCCAATGTATGAAAGGCTCTCGTTTTTATCGCCGCACATCGAAATGAAAATGCTAAAGTTAATGAGATAAAACAATAAAAAATTTGGATTGAAATTTTGTACGTCTTTCTGGAGATTTTCCGATGACGGTGGGGCAAAAAAATATTTTGTTTTTGTTTAACGGGAAAATCATGATTTTGATAGACATTATCTATACGGATAATACTATATAGCGAATCACAATGTATATAATGAAAATTGGACAATTGCTGGATGGTAATTTGTATGGAAGTTTATGTAGGGAAAATTGTTGCCAAATTGGATATACAAACATATGTATATAATTACACCATGACGTTTTAAGGTTATTTCAATTTCCAATTTGTGTCGCGTTTTATTGCTTTATATAAGAAGGTGCTGATCCTAAGTGGTTTTGTTCAGTTCTTATTGTTTCAGAATTTAAAAAAAAAATAGGTTTGAACTCAATTGGACCTTCGTATATCGTATATCAAGGATTCAACGAGTTTATCAGTAACTAATCTACTCATAATGATGATTTTATCGCAGCTT
Source organism: Tipula vernalis (assembly GCA_958295665.1). Classification (NCBI taxonomy): domain Eukaryota; kingdom Metazoa; phylum Arthropoda; class Insecta; order Diptera; family Tipulidae; genus Tipula; species Tipula vernalis. The sequence goes on from OY282560.1 coordinate 201,581,778, forward strand.
CTTTAATTTGAAAAAAAAAACTCTTATGAAGTTTGTAGTAGAACGCAGCTTATCGGGTCAGCGTAAAATTTGCATGATGTGTTTGTACTTACACAGTAAACATGCAGCACTGTCACAAAGGAACTAAACAGAATAAAGGATTTCACTCTTCAAGAATAAAACTTTTGTTACTAGTTTTGAGCTTTTTCTTTCTTCTCTTCTTATTCACAGTTATTTAAACATTATTCACTCACTTTATGACATAATTCTATAACACCAAAACGAGTTGTTTACTTTAAAGAGCGTCCAGCAAAATACTACTTAAGCAACAGCTTGTATATTACAAGGAATATGCGATCCTGTAGCTAGTGTCCACAAGCAGTTTACGAGACGACGGTTTTCCTAAAATGATGTTTCCTTCCCGCCCACATCGGATTCAGATAGAATTAGTAACCCGTCCTGCCTATTAGCGTAGATTGTCAGGTATGATAAATTCTGCTGAACAGCTGTGTTCGATAATTTGGGTTTCCGCGGTCCGGTTATAATTAGAATCTCTTGCGCATCTTTGCTTTTTTAATACACAATTTTGTAACCAACCCATAATTTTTCGCATATTCACATATTATACACACTGTACAAAAATTGACTAAATTATTGAGCAGACTGTTTTAATCGTGTTCAATGGATTCCTTAACACTTGAAACTTTTCTTTACGCACAACTATTCCACTTGGTTAATTAAACTCGTAATTTTTTCAAAGTTAAATTAGAACCGTATATTATTGATTTAATGATTTGTATACACAAAATATTTTATTAAATTTAAATAATTGTTCACCAAATTTGTTTTATAGTTTTACTTAGACTGCCAACGTTATTTTTCCAAAACCCAAAAAAAAGATTTACCAATTTTGCAAAAGCTTTTGACAATCACAAAGTTTCCCTCATTTTCAATTATGTTTTTACTGGCAGTAAATGATTGGCTGACAGTTGTTTAAATTGTTCAACTGTCGATATTTAAAATGGAGGAACCAATCTTGTTACATTTTCAAAAGCTTATCGAATACTCAAACCAACATTTTTAATAAGCCTTTTGAATATTTTTAGTACTACTTAGCTTCGATTTCATCCAGTGTTTTACAAATGTTTGTCAAATTTTGGAAATTTTGTGTCTGTCAAAAGGTAAAGCTAAAATTTGTTTAATTAAATTTCTAAATTATTAATGTAAGGCTTAATTTCTAGCGATTATAATTAAAATTCTATTCGACCAAATTTTACGATAAGAATACAATAACGTATAGGATTATTATTATTCAATCCTTGAGCTTAATTCAATTTTATTTTACTTTAGCTTACTGGACACTACTCAATTTCCAACATACTCCGCACCTTGAAAGAATATCTTTCAATCAATTGGAAGTTTGGCCAGCTTATGAATTGGACGTCCGAAGATACCATGAATTGATTTGATAGTGGCTACTCGCACTAAACCATCATCGCCGGGATGAACTTCGTTGACTCTGGCTACATGCCATTTGGTTGTTGCTAAATTATTTTCGATGACCACAACTAAATCTCCAGGTTTCAAGTTCACTTCGACTGTCTGCCATTTGCGACGCTGCTGTAGAGTGTTAGGATATTCGGTTGAAAAAGTTTTCCAAAACCTTTGGGTAGTTTTCTAAATTATTTGCCATTTACTTAGTCGATTAGTGTTGATAGATTCCAGGTTTGGTTCTGGTATGGACAGTAGTGGTTCTCCAATTAAGAAGTGATTTGGTGTCAAATAATTTAGATCATTGATATCATCTGATTTTCTGCATAGTGTTATGGAATTTAAAACTGCTTCCACCTGACACAGCAAGGTATAGTACTGCTCATAGGTAAGTATGGATGAGCCGATGCATTTTCGTAGATTTGATTCCTGCTTCATATAAACCATCCATGTGACTTGCAGTTGGGCACATGAATTTCGATTGAGTGTAATTTGGTAACAGGTGATTAGTTACTTTGTCATTGTGTTCTTGTAACTGGAATGACCTTAATAATCTTTGGAGTTCCCTATCGGCTCCTACAAAATTGCTGCCATTATCACTATATATAGTGCTTATGGGTATGCCTTTTGAATTTTAGCATTCCGTATAGTAGATATTTTAAGCATTATTGGCCCCGCGTAATCATCTCCGACGTTTTCAAATGCTCGCTTCGGATTCAAAACCCGTGCATATGGTAAGTTGACCATTAATTGTTTGGATGCCTTTACCTTTGATTTGAAACAGATAACACACTTGTGAATGAAATGCTTGACATAATTTCGGCAACCTAATATCTAATACTGTAGACGGAGGTGAAACAGCATAATGGAAATTCCACCATGTAACGTGTTTCGGTGCACGTCAGAAATAATTAATTCTGTAATATGATGATTGCCGGGCAATATGATGGGGTGCTTTTGACTGTGTGTAATGTTGGCATTCTGCAATCTTCCGCCCACTCGTAGAATATTTTTGTCGTCTAGATATGGATGCATCGACGCAAGTTTACTATTGGACGATACTTCCTGACCAGCCATTAATCGTTTTACCTCATCATGAAATGAATGGTTTTGTGCTTGCCGGCACAACTCAATAGTAGCAGCCCGCAACTCGGTAGCGGTTATGAAGGACTTCTGGCCTCGACTTCGGTTTTTAACTTTTGTTTTAGCCCCTTGAATGAATCTGAAAACATAGACAAACACTCTTAATAATTTGTGCCAAGAGGAATATTTGAGGATGATGGTAGCAATGTGATATTCTTGTTTACTGACTTGTGCTGCAAATAGTTGTAATTGCTCAGATTTTTCTTCAGTTGCAGTTTCATCGGACTGAAATGCACTTCCTGGTATCTTCCATACATCTTCACTTGATTTTAGAAACTCTGGACCATTCCACCAAATATCAAGATGTTTCAATTTAGACGGATGGACACCTCGTGATGCGTGGTCGGATGGGTTCTCTTTAGAATTAACGTGTTTCCAATGACATTGTGGCCGAATTGTAAGTATTTCCGACGTTCGGTTGCTTACGAATGTTTTCCATTTTCTTGGGGATGTTGTTAGCCACTGTAAAACGACAGTTGAATCGGTCCATGCAAAAATGTCAGCTTTTGCTATACACATAGCTTCTATAACAGCTTTCAATAATTTGGTCACGAGTAATGCTCCACAGAATTCTAACCGGGCACGGATAATTGCTTGATGGGAGCAACCTTTGTTTTAGCTGCAATTAAGCGCGTCTCGTATGTTCCAGTATTTCCTTTCGACCTGAAATACACAGCGGCGGCGTAAGCTTTTCGGAGGCGCCGCTAAACCCATGAAGTTGTATGTTCTGCTTGTTAAGTTTCACTAACCGTGGTATTTTGATGGTGGCCAGATGATTAAGTGCACTTCTGAAATTCGTCCACTGAGATAAGATGTGTGTTGGCAATTAATCATCCCAATTAAGTTTCAAAATCCATAAGCTCTGGAATAGGACTTTGACGATGATTAGAGAAGGTGCCAGTAATCCAAGAGGGTCAAACAATCTTAATGACTCTGATAGTAGTTCTCGCTTAGTTGCTGTAACATTCTCCGGTAAATCTATCTTGTAACATAAGCAATCCTCAACAGGATCCCATTGTAGACCCAGAACTTTTAAACATCATTGTTCATCGAGGTTTAATGGACTTATTTCTTGATCGCTGAGGCCTTGTAAGAACTCGCTTGAATTGGACTTCCATTTTTTTAGATTGAAACCACCCTGTTGCAGTAGATTGATTAACTGATCTCGACATTCAATCGCCTGCGATAATTCATTAGCTCCTGACATTACATCGTCTACGTAGAAATCACTATCCACTATGGCCGCTGCTTGAGGGTATTGTTCTCTATGAGTATTGGCTAATTGCTTTAGACATCGGACAGCTTGATATGGTGATGATGCTAAACCATATGTTACGGTTTGTAATTTGTAATGTTTGATGGGTTTCGTTGTCTGATCTTCGCCATACTATCCTTTGGTAGTCTTGATCTTCGGGCGCCACCAGAATTTGTCGGTACATCTTCTCTATGTCAGACGCAAAGGCAATTGTATGCTTCCGGAATTTGACCACGTTCGAAAATAGTGTATTTTGAAGAGTCGCTCCTACCAAAAGGTTTTCATTTAGTGCCACTCCCGAAGTTGTCTTGGCTGAACCGTCAAATACAACCCGTAGCTTGATTTTCCCGTGTGCCTCCTTCACTATAGCGTGATGCGGAAGATAATACAAATTGTTGTGATTCTTTGGTATCTCGGTGTCCCGTACTATTTTCATGTACTTTAATGGAAGGTATTCGTCCATAAATTGGCAATATTCGTGTTTGAGCACAGAGTTGGTTTCAAACTTTCGCTCCATTGCCTTCAATCGATATATTGCAGAAGTCAGTGAATTTCCAAGCGGTTCGGAGTCTGGCTTAAACGGTAGACTTACTACGTATCTTCCATCACTGGTACGGGAATGTGTGGTGATGAATTGATTTTCCATAAGTTTCTCGTCATCTGTGAGTATCTGTGCCGGATGCAATTCCTCTACTTCCCAAAATTATCGTAGCAGAGGTTAGATTGATTGTATGGATTCACTTTCATTTTTCCACAAACAATCCATCCGAGTATCGTGTTTTGGGCGATCACTCTGTCATCTCGCTTAACTGTTTCTGGCATGAGAATGTCAAAAAACTCACCTGCACCCAATATTATGTCGATTTGGGACGATTTACTAAATTCTGGATCAGCTAATGGAAGGCTTCTGATATGTTGGTAAACATCCTCGTTAGCTACGTATTGTGGTGTATGTCCGGTTAAATTAGTTAAAACTAATGCTTGACATTCTAGTGTTTTGTGGTTCGGAAATCTAGAAGTGATTGTCAGCTGTACACTGCCTCGGGCTCCTGCTCCAGCTTGTGCGATACCACTAATAGCTATTCTGGCATGTTTCCTTGGGATTTGGAGCTTCTGAGCTAAGGCCTCTGTTATTAAGCTAACCTGAGACCCGGAGTCAAGCATGGCTCGACATGGGTAAGAAAATCCAAGCTTGTTTTGTACTAAAATGATTGCTGTGGGCAATAATGATGCTTGATTGTTGTCCAAGTTTCTGGATGGATTGATTGGCTGAGTAACCAGACAACTTGAACCTTCGCTGGCCTGGCTTGCATGGAGTAGATCGTTTGATTGGCTGACTTTCATGTCGGTAGATGATTCGAGGGCAGTATCGATTGAAGAAAAATTTGGTGAAACGCTGTTTAGATTCGTGGTTGTTCGTGGTTGATTAACATGTTTGGTTGGTAGTTGTGTAGAGCATGATGGAGTTGGATTATTACAATTTGTACAACATAACGTTATTTGGTGGTGATCAGTCCTTTGGTTTTTTTGCATGAACGCATTGATGTGCAGGAGTGTATGATGCTTTAAAGAACATTTATGGCATCGTTGCGGTGAAAAACACTTACTGGATGTATGTCCCGGATTCAGACAGTTGAAACAAAGTGACTTTTCTGCTACAAATTCTCGCCTAGGCTGTATATCCATGGCTTGAAATAACGCACATTTAAATAGTTTATGGTTATTACCGCACTTGCTGCACGTCAATTGAACATCCGTAGAAACAGTATGAGCTCGCAACCTTGTTGAGGTTCGTATCGTTTCATTCCTGTCACTAGCTGCATCTGGAAGTATGAATTTGCGATGTGCCCTTTCTTCTCAAATCGGTTGCATAGTTTTTCCCAAGCTTGGTTGTAATTAGCATCCGTAATCGTGATAGGCTCAATGGTTTTGGCAGCTCGATCAGCTAGAGACCCCTTCAGGTACTGAAACTTGGTTGCCTTAGATAGCCGTAAGTTTTCGTGAATTTGCCCGTTAAACAAATACTTAAATGTTGCCCATTCTTTGTAGTCTCTTCCTAACTTCCTTGTTGCCCTTTTGAATTTGTGAAAATTCAAATAAAAATGACTTTTGCTGAGCTACGAACTCTCCCATGGTGTCATTTAATTTAGAATCATCGTGATTATCGGCTTTATTTATAGCTGGTGAGGCATGTTCTCGCAAAAATGTTTTAAATGCCGACTTGGCTAAATAGTAAGGTTTCTCACCGAGATCATATTCACTTGGGTCGCCAAGTTCATACATTTTTTCGTCGGCTTCAAGTCCTTCTAATTTACTCTGAACATAATCGATATTGTTTGTGTGATCCAACTCTTCAGGACATGTGGCGAAGTTTTCTAGTATCATCAGTGCATGTCTCCGATTACTAATATAAGCTGCTTTATCAGCTTTAGGTCCCATAATTAGGGTAATTTATGAATCACGTTTCCTATGTGGCCAAAACTTGAGAATGCTCGCCAAACCGAATAACACTGTTCACACTTATTTTAAAACACCAAATATTATTTCTATCACAAGTTGGTGGATTTGCGTAAAAATTTGTCTTTATTGATTCACTTAAATAACTTGCAGTTTATAGTTTATAATCACTATTTATTAACCCCATTAACCACGTTTCAGTTTCTTGTGTTTATAGGATTCGGCTCGAAGAACCATGTACAAAAATTGACTAAACTATTGAGCAGACTGTTTTAATCGTATTCAATGGATTCCTTAACACTTGAAAGTTTCCTTTACGCACAACTATTCCACTTGATTAATTAAACTCGTAATTTTTTCAGAGTTAAATTAGAACCGTATATTATTGATTTGATGAATGTTGAACTCACTAATTATTCACCCTATATTCAAAAATTACTGATTTTATGTGCCTAAGGCCGATTTTTTTTCCAAATTCCCGACTTTTCATTTCAAGACTACGTTACGCTATTCACCGCTAGGTTATTTTACAATTTCATTTTTCGTGTTTTTTTATTAATCTCGATAGATCTATTCAGATATTTATCCACTTAAAAATACTGGCACTCACAACACTAAGAATTGTGTTTATTTTGACAAAGCTCCGTCATTAACTGTATTTCGATGAGAAAAATTTAATTCGAATTATTTTTTCTCATGAAAACAAGTCGCGAATTATTTTTTCGAATTGAAATAAAACGATAAAGAAAAGGAACAATTTGACATCTGGTGTCAGGTGCTATAACTAACATTAGGAATGAATTAAATAATTCAAACTTTTTGTTTGAATTATTGCGCTTGTGCTGTCAAGCTGCCAACTGTTTTCCCAAGATATCTAAAGGAGTCAAAAATAGCAGATCCTCCAGTGCCTGTGATCCACACAGAGATTGTTCTCTAAACTTTCGTTAACAACTTTTTGTTGACAGTTTTGTCCAGTGCAAGCCACCAGACTATTACCCCATACAAAAGAATGGGTCTAACTACTACGGTATAACGCCAATGTACCAGGCGGAGATCCAGCCCCCATCCTTTCCCAATGGCATCTTTGCCCGAGTATAACGCTATCGTAGCTTTCTTTACCTTTTCCAGAATATTAGGTTTCCAATTTAATTTGCTATCCAAAACGAAACCCAGAGACTTCGCTTCAACTGTAAAAGTCAAGCTGAACCAATTTAAAGTGGTAGGATCGATATCAGGAAGTTTATATTTCCTAGAGAAGAGAACCAATTCGGTTTTGTGTGGGTTCACATTCAACCCATAGCCGTGGGCCCGTAATGCAAGAATGCCCAGGGCACTTTGCATAAGTTCACTAAGGGTGCCAGAATATTAGCCACGGGCACCAGTAGCAACATCATCCTATTCATTCCTTCAGTGCTTCATCCACTTCCATATTAGAAAGTGCCCGAGTTATGGTCCCTGAAAGCACGTTGTTAAAGGCCCCCTCAATATCCAAAAAGGTTACCATTGCGAAGTCTTTATACTCGAAAGCCTTGCAATAGGCATGTTGACATTTAGATAGTTTTTCCGGCACAATTGTGCCTCTAAAATGAGCTTCTATTTGTCTTTCTAGTGTTTTAAAAAGGAAGGAAGATAAGCTAATCGGTCTTAGGTGTTTGGGATTGCAGTGTGAGTGTTTTCCCGCCTTAGGTATAAATACAAAAGTCACTTCCGTCCTTTTACTAGGAATGTAACATAGTTCTAGGCTGCCTATGAAAATTACCTCTAGCCAGGAAATGGTTAGATCCGTAGTTTGTTGAATACCCGCAGGGATAATACCATTGAGTCCAGGCGACTTATATTGTTTAAAACAATTTGTAGCCCACAGGATCTTTTTTCTGCTAATAATTTGGCTTGCAAGGCTACTAGCCCTATTACCTACTGATGTGGTAGGTGCAGATTCTGGGCTGGCTCCGGGCTATACCTCGCCAAGTCCCTACACTGCCTTAGGGTAAAGCAGCAAAGATCTTTGATATGTACAAGCAGTCAGTTTTACCTAGGTTCCTGTGCCAGCCGCCATCCCGAAAAGTCGGAACAGGTTTTGCGTTTTCAGACAGGACTTTCAGGTAAGTGGTGGCTAAGGCCCCTTGCACCTTCCTCCAATTGGTGAGTATAATACAGCCCTCTTCTTGGGACTTTCCTCCTGAGATCTTATTCTCTTTTGCTGTGGGCCAGCTGAAGAACCCTCCGACTTTAGTTCGGTGACTTTCTTTGCCCACGCTAGCGTGGCTTTCTCCGTCGTGTCTTTCGGCGAGATATTGTTTATTTTATCTATAGCCCTCCAGTTCTTTCTCCTAGTGCTGTAAGTTGGTCTTGAGGAAACAGCTTCCTTCGTGCTTTCATTCCACTTTGTTAACTCAGGTTTGGTGACCCGAGTGGTGGGACCACCCTCACTTGTGATTAAGTCCCTTGTCTATCCGGACTCTTTTTTTTGTTTTTTTGTTTTTATGATCCACAATAGGTCCCACGAGTAGCGGAGAAAAGGATGTCCGTCTGTGCAGAGATTCGCAGTACACAGATAAGGCTACTTAATCCAGAGACGCCAGGTATCCGGATCTACCGTTAGCGACTGAGCTACTTTTTAAACTGAGCCCTCAACCTGGTCGATTATTGGCACAGTATGAGTAATACCTTAACCCAGCCCAGTGATTTGTTTATGGTTGACTCCTTTAGTGCCGTGTTTTAGCCTAGGAGCCAAAGAATTAGCAATTTAGTTACCAGCGGTCACCACTTGGAGGTAACATAACTTGGGGAAGCTGCAACTTACGGAGCTGACAACAAGTGACAACTTGACTCCTCCAAGCAACTTCACACCTGACCACCTATAATACCGAAAAACAACAGCAAAAATAATATTTTCATTGTCTACGAATTTTTTACATTGTCTACACATTGTCTACGTCGAAATCGATTCTATGCACTATTGTCGACATTTGTAAGTAGACAAATTCAAAATAGGCATTGATCCTAATTAATTAATAATTTCTTTACAAACTGAAAGAAATGTTAAAGTTTACCATATACATGTTGTTATCAACGCCGTAATTATTGAATCCGTGTTCCCAAAAGAAAGGAAAAGTTTTGACAGCTACCAAAATTGAATAAAATTATTGACGATTGGAAAACTGCAAAATGCGATATCTATCGGAAATAATGTAAACCCATGTAAAATCATGACAGTCCAATCGTCAATAGACCTTAAATTTGGTAGCCGTTTGTGATAAAAAATATGTACTAATATTCATTTACGAGTATTGTATTCATTATTTTAAGATTATTGTACTTTTGTAATTTTTATTTGGTCTCTTCATTTTTTGCCGCGACTAAATTAGCACACACAATACTGAATAGTGGAACTGAAAACCAAGTGTTCCAACTTGCAAAGCAAAGCTCTTGCCTCTGTACAGCTGAGGGTGACCTCAACACGGTTGCACTAATCCAAATTAACCCATATAGCTGATAGTGTGCCGCTCCAGTATTAGTACGATTGAGAGCCTAACTTCACTCACGTTCACTTTCATAAAAATATAACATAGCAAAACAAAACCGAAAATAAGCTTACCAGATACATTTAGTACCCAAATAATTCAATTTTCATATCACTTAAAATCTTTTACAGGTAGGTGATTCACCAATTTATCCATATGAATAAAATATTAAATATTTTGTACAGTTACAAATTATTTTATACATGGTTTCCCATTGCACACGTCCATTATTAGCTTAAACTATCAATACACCCAAGCCGTAAAACACCTAAAAATATTATTACTGAAAAGAAAAGATTTAATTTTGAATTTAGAATGATAATCTCCCTCTTCCAGAGTATTTCAAAATTATATCTTAAAATTTGTGGATTTATTCTCCTGCTAGTTGCATCTCGTAGTTCAGAAAATCAAGATTTTCGTGAAATTTATGTCGGCTTGTTTAGACCATTTAACGGATATTTTAAATATTGTAAACGAAATTGCTTAACTCTTAAATAATTCCTAGGGGCAGGGTTTATTGTGGAAAGAGTAACATCCAAATAACAACTGAGCTTACAGAAGATTTTAACTAAAAATACAAAAACTTAGTCCCTCTCTTTAATTATTTCTCTATTACATAATTAGTCCACACCTAAAAATATATTCCATCTGTTTTCTATGTCATAAAAATGTATACAGATTTTAAAAAAAAAGGAAACGTTGTACCTGGCACAACACAAAGTAGAATATAAAAGGTTTACAAGCACATAAAAGCTCTCCAAAAATGAAAATTTAAATGAAAATTTATCAAATTATATAGTACTATAGTTAGGTACATACACATCTTTATGTAATTGTTGGTGAAATTTTCATTCGTTTAACTATGGCTTTGCCCCACACTGCCCCAAAACTAGGTATCAAAAAAAAGAACAAAATAGCTAAAAACAAAAAATCCAAAACTCAGTAGAAACGGTAACGAAGAAAAAAATTAAATATTTTCACCATCAGCTTTCGGTGGCCTCTTTCTTTTTACCATTTTCCGACTATTCCCACTACGTAGATTGTAGAATACGAATGCAAAACAACAACGTATATTTAAATGAAAATGAATATAGAAATGAAAATTATACTTTCCATCTATTTATTAACATTTTTTTTTTGTTTATTTTGTTTTAAAACTGAAATGTTGAAAAAACTGATGGTTACTTGCGCGCTCTTGTACATAAAACATTTCTTTATAAATTATATGTACATACATACAATGTTAATGGAAACATTTTGTACATTTTTGTTTTGTACTGACATAAATCAGACATTTTAATTTGATTTTGGCAATTAATCGACAATAGTTTTCAATCAAACGCTTTCTTTTTTCCACCCAAACAATTTTTGAAGTCTTTAATTAAAATTCGCGTAATAACAAAATAAAGGAAAACTTATTTTCTACCTTTTCACCTTTAATTAGTCAATTCGAATGATTTTTCATTTCAGTGTTTGCCACTTTTAAAGCTGATACAACACAAAATCAGTTTTATATATTTAAGATTGATATTGACATAAATTTTATAACTTTCGTCTTATAATATTCTGGAAAGTAGTAGCACTTATTAAAGAACTCTTTTAGCACAAAAACAAAAACAACAAAAATAAGTTTTTGCTATACTCGTAGTACAGTGTTTAATAAGAAATTGTTAATTATTAATTAGATTGCTACAGTGGAAAAAATATAAATTATATTTGACGTCAATCAAATAATTGGTTGAATTTTTGTTCGTTCAATATTTTTACTAAACAACCGGGAAATTGATTTCAGAGGAAAGCGGAAAATTGTCATAGAAATTAGCCTTTACATCTACATCTACATATTTGATTGGAATTAGTTTGAAACAGAATGAGGTATAGCATACGGATTAGTTGTAAATCATGCTGGCTATATTTTTGTATAATTAACAATTATTAATTAGATGTAATTTGTTAACATTAATTATACAGAAAATATATCAAATTTATTGCGACTACACTTGAAGGCATATTGATACACAGAATCATTCCTTATAATGAAAACTTTCGCGTATTTATAAATATTTATGTATTTTTTGCATATTAATTGCATTAATTAACCAACCTCTACAAACCATAAAAGTTTATGTAATTTCTTAATTGACTTGATTATCGTTTAATATACTTAGAACCGATAAGATGGTTGAGTAAGTGATTCAGTTTAATTATCTTTCCCTTAAATTTCACTTTATCATGATTCTCATTATCATTAAAATACAAAAAAATTATCATGTTTCGCAAAAGAAAATGGAAAAATTTTATACACGTATATGCTTTAAGGAAAAATGCTAATTATAGCAAATATGGAAAATGGATAATCGAAATAAATTGAATTCTTTATATAGTTGGGTTAAAACAGTACTCGCGTATAATAATTTTGTTCCACCGTTTGATAACAGAAATTTAAGTATTTGTGATTTAATGCTATTGATGCTGCCACAGTTCTGTTAAAGGATGGAATTGTTTTCTAACCTATTTCGAAAACCTATTGTAAATCCTAAATCTGTCGATTAGGACAAAACTTCAAATGTTTTTTATTTCTATATTTATTCCATATGACAACTGAATTAATATAAATCATCTAGTACCCTACTAAGCAGGCATTGATGAGCTCACTGATGAGTTCATCACGAACCTTCAAATGAGTCTGTGTGCGGGACTAAATTGATTTATATACTAAATGAATATTTAAATGAAACTTTAAATGAGTGTACTAATGAATTTCTTCTAGAATTCATCACTAAATTCATTATGTTGGTAAACACTAAAATTATTGATTATTTTTTTACACTTATTTGATGAACTTATAAGATAATTTTTAATAATATATCTGATAAGTAAACAAAGAATTTCATCTAGAATTTCATGAATAACGAACGGGCCCCCACTCAATTAATGTGAATTTCGTACGGTTTTATATTAAGTATTGATGATATGCTGTACTAAGCCAAGAAATTAAGAAAATTGTAGGACTTTATGTAGTACCAGCCCACCTATTTCCAGTAGTAATCGTGGCGCCTTTTGCGGCTCGTGGCGCCTTTTGCAAATGCGAATAGAGATTTAGGTAATATGTATTGTTGTAAGCGGTTAGCGTGAATTTTCTCATGCAAGTATTAATAAAATACATTTGAGTATTTTTTTAAATATATATATATATATATATATATATATATATATATATATATATATATATATATATATATATATATATATATATATATATACATATATATATATATATATATATATATATATATATATATATATATATATATATATATATATATATATATATATATATATATATATATATATATATATATATATATATATATATATATATATATATATATATAGTATATATATATATATATATATATATATATATATATATATATATATATATATATATATATATATATACTATATATATATATATATATATATATAGTATATTACTTCTTTATTAAAAAACAAATTCAAATTCAAATAAATTAAAATAACAAATCAATACAAATTAATTAAATTCAATAAATTTCTACCTGATTCTCTTTCATCGGTTTTAGTTTGTGAGGACGATGCAATTTCCTTTAGCTAAAAACATTGGTTATAATAATATTATTTTGGTTCTAACAATGAATTACAAAAAAAATATACTTTGTTTTTTTCTTGTGCTTATAGCTTTGTTGTGCCTATTATGCGATTTCAATAGAAGTTTTCTCATTTCAAATTCAAATTCAGTTATATGAAGCCCACAAGCTTCTGTAAGTTGAAATATATATATAACTCATTTTTAATTAATGTTTTCAATTATTAGATAGACTAGAGAACTTCTGCAATAGGGGGTTTATGATATTTAATTAATATACTGTATAAATAGTATAAAATAGCTTCAGACCCATAATAGAATTTTTATATTCTTTACTCCTTTCAGGTTGTATTGGAAATATATTTCATCAGTTGCAATAATTCTAAAAACGACTTCATTATTTTTTTTTTTTTTGCTGTAAACTTCCTCTTTAAGTAGCCAACCTAGGATAAATATAAGACTTTACACTTTATATACAAACATAATTACAACACATTGTGGATGTTTATAAATATAATTTACCAGTTTTTCTCCGTAATTGCGATCCGCAAGTTTTTTTCCATGTCTAGAAGGTCACTTTTGTTTTCAATTGGAAGAAGCATGTTAAACTCATCCTCGGCTGGGTCGGAAATGATTTCGTTAATTTTATTTTTAATCATCTGGCAAGTGCAAAAAGTTTTGCGGGCCAATTTATTATCCCCTTTTTGTCGTGCCGTGTTGAAATAAACTGTAAAGTAGCAAAAATATCCGTTTAATCTAATTGACAAACAATAAGTTTAATAAAATATTTTTTTTTCATGATATATTTATGGGGAAAATGTTTAATAAAATTTAAAAAATTAGTTTCATACACACTTACCTCGTCAAACAAAGCGTCATTGTTTTTTTTAGATTATCAATTTTCTTTTCTAATAATTTAATGTATGAAATAATTACTGCACACGAACTCTGAAATAACAAAATTAATGTCATCATTTATTTTTGTAATTTATTAACAAATGGGACTTTATTTCGTAAAGCCTAGTTTGCAATATTCTCACAAACGCTTAGTTGTTCGGTATCACTTGGTTCAGTATTGCTCTCCTCATTATTTTGCCTACTATAACTCTCAACAATTTCACTTTTATCGATATCTCACCCCTCAGTAATGACTTCCACATTTCCACTAAGATTCGCGTCTGTACTATTCACAACATCGGGATTAGTGGATAATGGAGTCGTATATAGGTCGAGTTTTTTGAATTTTTCAACAATTGAAAACATAATTTGGAAGATAAATGGAAATTAAAAGAAGACAAATCTTAATGAAAAGTCTAGAAAAAAATATTCCTATTACAAAACTTATATTTGAAGAATTCGTACCGGGAAATTTAGCGCAGAATAGCTCTGCAGGCTTTTCAAATAATATTAAAGTTTTAGCGGAAACATTATAAGAAATATTGTTTCAGGCGAACACCTACCGCAAGAGAAGGAACATTTTTCGACAGGTAACACTAAGGATTCGGTCTTGATTGAAGCAGTTTTTTTATTTATTTATTTAATCATTTATTACACTCTATTTTGAGCCTTTAGGCTCATTATCAATAGTTTTGATGTAGTAAATAATAAATTTATTATATAACTGCATGTTGAAGTTACGGAAGTTACAGCAAATCTATGCGCATCATACTACATCACTCAGCAAAGCCAATCAATCACTTTGGTATCTTGGTTTCTCGCTACTGAAGTACTATTTTGCTAACCGCCTTAGTAGTGTGTGGGTCTCCCATAGATCAATAATTGCTGTTTGCTCGTAACATACAAATATATTTAAAAAAATTTAAATAATCATAATATTTTAAAATAAAAATAAAAACGTGTAGCTGAAACGAAAGTCAAAGCCAGCTCCCAGTTGGCTCAGATTTATTGCTCATCAATGTTTGGACTGATAACCATCTCATTTTTATAGCCCCATCTTTATAGGCCCAGTGAAAGGTCGGTTACTCAGAAAAAGGGAAATTAAAAGAAAAAAATTCAGACCTAAAATAAAATTACCGAACAAACAACTTACACTTAAAGAATTTATGCCTTTGGAATAGTTCGACAGGATTTTCAGGTAACATAACAATTCTGATAACTCATAATATAACTGATCCCCACCCGCTAAACGACATTGTTGAACAGAATATTAATTCAGATAAGCACCTTCTGCAACAGATGGAGAAAGTTTCGACGGATAACGCGAAAGATTCTAGATGGCTCCATTTTGTCGCTTGACAATGTGAACAGTGATAACTACCTCAAGTTATCAGCCTCTAAAAATAAATGTTTCCACTTACAGCATTAGTTCAAGTAAGAAAGCAATTCGCTGTGAAAATTGTATCGCCGAGTTGCGAATAAGCTGAAACCACCAATTAATCCACGTTTTCTATACACTATTTGCATTGTAAATAAAAACTTTTAAACTAATTAACTTTTAATGTTATAGTTATTATTTACGGCTTTAAATGCTTATTTTGTATTTAATTTTTTATTGCGATACTGAATTATAAACTTGTTTGAATTATTTTTAAGGATAACTTAAATAAAGAAAGTTTGTGATATTTAAAAGATTCTGCTTTAATTTATTTTGTCCGACTGCTGATAAACTTAAAAATTGAAGTGTTTAAAATTTACATTTATTAATCAAAAATTAAATAATTATCTCTCAAAATTTATAAGAATTTTAAAATTAAATACGAATAATTCTAAACCGCCATTATTGTTTACAAATGCCATATGAACGACGCGTAGTAAAACTTTTAAAATTAATTTACATAATCACTCAAAATAATAGAACAAAACTTAATTCAAAAACATTTTATATTAAGCACCATATAAAAAACTAGCCTAATTAAAAAAAATAATAATAATAAAACAAAACATACTTGCATTAATCAGTATAAAAATTATTTTTGAAAACTATTAAAAATAATTTTAAAAATTTTAACTTTTCTTATTTTGATCACCAGAAAAACAAACTAATCACTTGAATTATTGCCACGTACGCATCGTATTTTTTTTTCCTTAAACTGCAACACTTTTTTCCTTTTTCTATTACCAAATGAAAAGTTTAAACCGAACTCATTAGTTGACTCATCAGAACAAATTTCATTTTACTGTATACATTATTCCCAGATACATTTAAACTTAAATGTTATTTATTTACAAATTTTTGCCGTGATACTCAACACTTTGTCGAAAATCTATTTACACAGAATGAATGTGTCCTTCGATCCGTTTATGTCGCGTGTTTTATTTCGCACAAAAACACTTTTTAAATCACTTTTTAATTTCTTTTAATCTTTACACTATCGCTTACCAAATATTACTAATCCAATTCGACTTCGTTCGCCTTTTTATATACACGAACCAAACTTCTAGAAAGCTCATGACTTTTCCAGTTAGAATAGCGTAGAAACATTACGTAACAATTTTTATCATGGAAAATTCCATTTTAGTACAGTTACACATTGAGCTAATCATTTCAGTTACACATTGAGCTAATCATTTAACTTCTTCTATTACACACTAGGTGTCACCGTCACAATATATTGATTTATTAAACAACATCTCAATTATAAAGTTAGATTCAGTTATATCTAATTGTGATTTACCGTTAGTCAATGGGTTCAACATAATTTGTAGATATTTTTAGAAAATTCGCTTGGATTTTACAACCCCTGATATACTTGAAGTGAAAATTACTAACTTTAGTTGAATTAAAACGAATAAATTCAAAGAGATTTTCGACAATCGTTCGACACAATTTGGTAACCTGGAATCATAATTTGAATTTTTTAAAACAAATAAATTTGAACCCATCGACTAATGGTAATGGAATTGATGCCTAACTGGCAAAATTTAATTAATGTTTTCTTAAAGTTATATGATATTCAACTAAAGTTAGTAATTTTCACTTCAAGTATCCCAGGGGTTGGAGATAAGAGGAGAAATTAAGATTCTAAAATATTGTTACTTTTTTGCCTTGTGAATAAAACAAAATCAATGCAATTTATTACCAACCATTTATGTCACACAAAAATTATAACAACACTATTTATCAACGATAATTCACAAAATCAATTTATATAATTTTCACACAATTTCTACAACACTTTTTAAATCACTTTTTAATTCCTTTCTAATCTTTACACTATCGCCTTACCAAATACTAATAATAATCTTAAAAGTTTACACTATCGCGTTCCAAATTCTGATAATCCAATTTGATTTCGTTCGCCTGTTTATATACACAAACCAAGCTTCTAGAAGGCTCATGACTTTTTCAGTACTAATAGTGTAGAAACATTTAGAACTGTTTAATCATGGAAAATTCCATTTTAGTACAGTAAAACATTGAGCTATTCATTTAACTTATTCTATCACACCCTAGGTGTCACCGTCACAATATCTTATTTAAATATTGTGACGGTGACACCTAGTGTGTAATAGAATAAGTAAAACTAATAGCTCAATGTTTACTGTACTAAATGGAATTTTCCATGATACAAATTGTTACGTAATGTTTCTACGCTATTCCAACTGGAAAAGTCGTGAACTTTCGAGAAGCTTGGTTTGTGTATATAAAAAGGCGAACAAGATCGAATTGGATTATTCGTATTTGGAACGCGATAGAGTAAACTTGTAAGATTATTAGTAATATTTGGAAAGCGATAGTATAAAGATTAAAAAGGAATTAAAAAGTGATTTAAAAAGTGTTTTTGTGCGAAATAAAAAGTAAAAGTGATTAGTAAAATTTGAGAATAATTTATATAAAGTGATTTTGTGAATTTTGATTGATAAACTGTGTTGTAATAAATTTTGTGAAATAAATAAATTCGTTGGAGATAAATTAAATTGATTTTGTATTATTCACAATCCAGTGATACGAACCTTGATTGACAAGGCAAAAACGTAACAAATTGGTGACAGCGGTGGGATTGTGAATAAAAAGATAAAGAAAATGATTCTCAGCGAATTAAAAGTTCCAGAATTAAAGAGCGAACTTGAGAAACGGGGTTTGGCTACTGATGGTGGTAAAGCAGCTTTACAAGCGCGACTACGTGATGCCATGGAGAAAGAAGGGCTGGACGCGAAACATCATGATTTTGGAGAGAAAGTAACGGATGCGGCAACCGCAGAGCAGAAAGCAGAAGATAAACAACCGTTGGTCGAAAAGACACAAGAACATTCTGGAAGTTTCGATTTGTCGCAGTTAATAGCTGCTATGAACCAGATGACGGGACAGATGAGTCTAATGAAACAACAAAACGAACGACAGCTAGGAGAAATTAAAAATCAAATGGCGCAACAAGCAGTGCAGTCAAACCAAGAAATTAAGAATGAAATGGAACAACAAAATGTGCGGCAGTTGGAGACTATAAACCAGTCAAACGAAGAAATAAAACGACAGTTGGAACAACAAAATCAGTCTAACCAAGAAATGAAACAACAAGGAGAGGAAATTAAAGACCAAATTATAGATGGTCAAAAGAGAATGGACGAGAAACTTCTCGAATTATCTACTAACATTCACGGCGAAGTAGAGAAGCTGCAAATGGAGATTCAAAAGGTTGACGAAAAATTTGAAACGAAGGTTCAGCAGGTCGAAGAAAAATTACAAGCAGAGGTTCAACGTCTCGGGAAAGAGCTAACTGATATCAAGGCAAGTGGAACAACAACACAAGTGGTACAAACCATTCAATCAGTTAAGTTAAAACCACCAAACTTCGACGGTACAACATCTTTCGACATTTTCAAATTTCAATTTGAAACGGCAGCTAATCAAAACCGTTGGAATGATGAACATCTTGTCGCAGCGTTAATAGTGGCCCTTAAAGGTGAAGCTGCGGAGGCCTTACAAACAATTCCGGAAAAATATCGCAACAGTTATCTCGAAATTATGAAGGCGCTGGATAGGAAGTACGGCAGTGATCACAAGCGAGAAATTTATCGAATGGAATTGAAAAGCCGCTACCAAAAGGGAGGAGAATCACTTCAGGAATTTTCATCGGCAATCGAGCGGCTAGTACATCTAGCACATACCAGTACATCGGCCGATTATATGGAAAGACTTAAAATTGACGCATTCATTGACGGCATTCGAGATCCAGAGACACGCAGGGCGGTGATGTTGTCACCTAAAGCAACCTTTGCGGAAACCATCGCTTGTGCGTTAACAAATGAAACTGCACAAGCCATCACCAAACCGTCAATGAAAATACGCCGAGTAGAAATCGATACAAGCATAAACAACGAGCGGGCAACAGCAAGATACCGAGATGGAAGCGGCAAAATCAGATGTTGGGCATGTGATAAGGTCGGTCACATCTCTCGCGACTGCTGGGAATTAAGAAGAAAAAGGGGAAGATCACCATCTCCTATGCAGCGACGACCAAGCGGGGAGCAGGCGTTGGCTAGGCAAGAAGGCCAAATGACGGCGGAGCCGTTAAACTACAACGGGTCAGCTTAAAGGGGCAGAAGCTGACTCCCACAACCGATTGCCCCATAACCTCCCAAACCCATTTGTGGAAGCTAACGAAGAGGAGAACGGAGCCAAGGAAATTATAATCGGAAAATCCCTAGTTAAACCAGACAACGACTATAGAGTGCCAATTAGGACTCTAAATCTCTCGAATAAGACGAAAACGAGGTTTCAACTATAGTAAAGTGTGAACAGAGAAGTCCAATTGAAAAAGCCGACATGCAATGGCAGAAATAAATGGTAGAACAACTTATGCAGAAATGGACCGAAGATCTTACCGAGGCACAGAAAAATTCTGCACATCATCTACTCAAACGGTACACGTCCATATTCTGCAGTACATCGGATAATAACGGAAGGACCTCAATGGTAAAGCACCGCATTGATACGGGAGCAGAGATGCCAATTCGTCAACCACCCAGGAGGCTACCTTTAGCAAAACAACAAGAAGTCAATCGAATGGTAACAGATATGCAGGCAGCAGGAGTAATTGAACCATCTAATAGCCCATGGAGCTCACCGGTAGTATTGGTCGAGAAGAAGGACGGTAGCATGAGATTTTGCGTTGATTACCGAAAACTCAATGCTGTGACGAAAAAAGATAGCTACCCACTGCCAAGGATCGATGACACGTTAGAAACATTATCGGGTGCTCAAATATTTTCGACATTAGATCTACAAAGCGGCTTTTGGCAGGTGGAAGTCCATGAGGAAGATCGCGAGAAAACAGCGTTCAGTGTGGGTAACGGACTTTGGCAATTTAATGTTATGCCGTTCGGATTATGTAATGCCCCTGCGACTTTTGAACGATTAATGGAGTGCGTGTTAAAGGGATTACATTGGAAGACTTGCCTAATATATCTGGACGACATCATCGTTATGGGGAAGGATTTTGACGAGCATCTAAGGAACTTGGCGGAAGTTTTGGATCGGATACAGGCTGCCGGATTGAAGTTAAGTCCAAAGAAGTGTAAGCTGTTAAGAACTGAAGTCAAATATTTGGGTCATCTCGTAACGATTAATGGAATTCACACCGACGAAGAAAATATCGCAGCGGTAAAGAACTGGCCAAGACCCAAAAATTTACACGAATTACGAAGCTTTCTCGGATTGTGCACCTATTATAGACGCTTCGTGCCAGGATTCGCCAACATCGCCAAGAGTTTACACGAGTTGACCAGGAAGAACAAGGCATTCGAATGGAAGAATGACCAGGAAGAAGCATTCGTGGAACTAAGGAGACGGTTGTGTGTTGCGCCAATCCTCGCGTACCCTATACCCAACGTGAAATTTATTTTGGACACCGATGCAAGTAATGACGGTATAGGAGGTGTGTTATCACAGGAAATTAATGGTCAAGAAAGAGTTATTGCGTACTTCTCCAAAATATTATCAAAACCGGAGCGTAATTACTGCGTGACACGGAAAGAATTGTTGGCTATAGTGGAGTGTGTCAAACATTTCCATAAGTATCTTTATGGCCAAAAATTCCATTTACGGACTGATCACGGCGCTTTACGGTGGCTGTTACAATTTAAGAATCCAGAGGGACAAGTAGCACGCTGGATCGAACGTCTTCAAAGCTACGATTTCCAAATTGAACATCGGAAGGGAAGTGCACACAGAAATGCCGACGCATTATCAAGACGGCCGTGTCCAGTAGAATGTAAACATTGTGGCCATGTTGAAGCAAAGGAAGGCATCATCGACGTTAGGCTTACGCAAGTGCTGCCTGATGAGGAGTGGACCGACGAAATGATCAGGAAAGAGCAATTGGATGATACGGATTTATCAGTTATAATGGAATGGAAGGAAAAGGAACACCGGCCAACTTGGAGCGAGATCGCGGACAAAACTCCCATTGTCAAGGCTTATTGGGCTCAATGGGATAGCCTCCGTCTTGAGAATGGCTGTTTAAAACGATTGTGGGAAAGCAAGGATGGCAAAGTGAAGCAATTGTTGCTGGTGATACCAAAGTGCCGGATTGCAGAAATTCTGAATGAGTATCATGGAGGAGCAAGTGGGGGCCACCTTGGAATTAATAAAACTCTAGCAAAGATACGTCAACGATTCTACTGGGCAGGATGTAGGCAGTCTGTGATAGAATGGTGCCAAAAATGTGACCAATGTGCGGGGGTGAAGGGACCCGCACGCAAAAGTCGTGGAACCATGAAGCAATATAACGTTGGAGCACCATTCGAAAGAATTGCAATGGATGTAGCGGGCCCATTTCCCACCACTGAGAGCGGCAACAAATATGTGCTAGTAATCATGGATTATTTTAGCAAATGGCCGGAGGTGTACCCCATTCCCAATCAGGAGACGACAACAATAGCTGATGCCGTAGTAAACAATTGGATTAGCAGATTTGGAGTACCGATGGAGATTCATACCGATCAAGGACAGAATTTTGAATCGGTGGTGTTTCAAGAAATATGCCAGATGCTCGGTATAAATAAAACGAGAACAACGCCTTTGCATCCACAGTCTGACGGTATGGTGGAAAGATTCAATGGTACATTGGAGGAATATCTAGCAAAGGTCGTTGAGAAAAACCAACGTAACTGGGATCGACATATACCGATGTTTCTGATGGCCTATCGATCAGCAATACATGACACAACCGGAATGACACCAGCTAAAACGTTATTTGGAGATAATCTACGGTTACCTGGAGATCTAAAGTTTGGGGCTGTACCATCATCGGCTTTATGTGGACAAGATTACGTAGACCGAATGAAAGAGGAACTTAATGAGATTCATCAATTTGTACGGGAGAAAATACGGATGTCAAGTGACCGGATGAAGGCTCGATATGACATACGAGCAAATAACCAGGGCTTCCAGGAAGGGCAATTAGTATGGCTTCACAACCCGCAACGGAAAAAGGGATTATCACCGAAGCTGCAACCAGCATGGGAAGGACCTTATACTGTCATCACAAGGATGAACGACGTGGTTTATCGTATACGGAAGGGACATCGAGGTAAACCAAAGGTGGTGCATTTGGAGAGGCTGGCCCTATACAGAGGAGGTGATTTGGGTCCTGTTCGGGACGAACAGGCTTAGGTGGGGGTAGTGTGACGGTGACACCTAGTGTGTAATAGAATAAGTAAAACTAATAGCTCAATGTTTACTGTACTAAATGGAATTTTCCATGATACAAATTGTTACGTAATGTTTCTACGCTATTCCAACTGGAAAAGTCGTGAACTTTCGAGAAGCTTGGTTTGTGTGTATAAAAAGGCGAACAAGATCGAATTGGATTATTCGTATTTGGAACGCGATAGAGTAAACTTGTAAGATTATTAGTAATATTTGGAAAGCGATAGTATAAAGATTAAAAAGGAATTAAAAAGTGATTTAAAAAGTGATTTTGTGCGAAATAAAAAGTAAAAGTGATTAGTAAAATTTGAGAATAATTTATATAAAGTGATTTTGTGAATTTTGATTGATAAACTGTGTTGTAATAAATTTTGTGAAATAAATAAATTCGTTGGAGATAAATTAAATTGATTTTGTATTATTCACAATCCAGTGATACGAACCTTAATTGAAAAGGCAAAAACGTAACAATATTATTTCGTTTTTCGTGCCTGTTGTTATTTAAAATATAGCATTATGATTTGTGATGTTTCTCACCATGAAGTTCCATTGGCTAAATATTTTGTTAAAATTAGTATAAAATTATTTTAGCAAATTTTTTTGTAAAAATGTACACAGAGTCACAGAAATTTGAAAAATTTTGAAACTCTTAATTCCCCTAAATGTCATTATTTGAGTAGCTACATATTCCTGATTGTGATTAGTTTTAGATTAGTAAAAATTTCACATATATTCGCTATATAGGACAGTGAAGTTTTTACTAAACAAGAACTAAAAACATTTTACTAAAATAAAGTAAAAACTTCATTGGCATGCATTTACAATGTTATAAGATATTTTTAGCATTATATTTCCCGTTTTAGCTTTATTTTATAATAGAAAAGACAACAGAAAACAGTATATTCAATTTTCGGTTCCGATTTTTAAATTTTTCAACAACATATTCAAACCGATAATGACACTTACATATTACTTGACAAGTATATAGAAAATCATTTTGAAGAAAAATTACTTCTCCATAGAAATTGTAATTTTAAAGTTGTGCGATGTTCAGCCACAAGTTTGTACGACAAACTGTTCTCAAAAATAAAAGATATTGTACTGTTAAAACAATCAATTATTGTTTACCAAGTACTTTGCAGCTGCAACGCAACATGTACAGCACGACAGAAACATCACCATAATTCGAGATATTTCGAGAACAAAAACCATTTAATTACCCTAGATAGCGTCAAAATTCTCGATAAGCAACCGCTTTAGAAAAAGATCGATTTAGGAAATTCTGCACTTAAAAGCGAGTATAAATCCCACTAACATTGCAGAAGACTATACGTTTATTGGCAATTCGTGTAATTTGCTAATCTAAATTTCCAGGAATAGGAATCGCAAGCCATAATACAAAAATAGGTTTTTTTTAATAAAAAGGGAGTTCTACCCAAGAAAATAGAAATACATCAGTACAGCCATACAAATGTGATAACTAGGCTTAGGAATTTTAGGTTCTAAAAAATCAAAAATATGTTCCTAAAACATGTAACTAAAATTGCAAAATATGTGGTAAAATGTGTGATTAAAATAAAAAATATGTGGTCATATTTTGAACAGAAAACCAAAACTAGACCGAAGAGGATTTCAATTCTCTCATTAACAAAAAAAAAATGATCAAGTTTTTGGCTACAAAGTTATATAAACTAGCTCTCCTGGACTATAAAGTGCTGGAAAAGCAGTGCAAAAATGGTTTCACGTCAATACACCTAAAACTTTGGACTTGTAAGCGATACTTACTTCAAAAGAACATCGTGACGGTTGAGGCTAAAAGATTCACGCTATTAAAGGAAGTTTAAACTAAGAGAAACTAAATTACGCTCATATTATTGCTCAAATCAAATTGTATTTCAAACACAATTTTGAATTTAAGCTAGAATTGATTTTCATTTACACATCATGCTGATACTAAATAATTTTATTGTTTCATGTTTCGTATTGCAATATTTACTAATTGCAATTAAAATTTAGTTTGGAATATCTACACTTCTCGAATCATTTTAAAATGGAAGCTGAAATTGAACTGCCAATTTTATATTTTAAATTTCACTCAAAATTATAAATCCATTAATCCTTCAAGTTTTTTTTTTTTTTTTTTCAATTCGAGTTTGGAACTTAGGCTATTTGTATTCAAAATATCACAAAATTTCTATCTAATTGCAACCAAAATTTTGGAATTCAAAAACAACTTTTCTCACTAAACATAAAATTTTGCTCAAATCGATTTTATAATTCTAACTTAATCTTTAATTTTTCTCTTGCCAGTTCAATTCGAAATACAAATTCAACTTTAAACTTAAAACATAATTACAGTTATATTTTTGCTCAAGTCCAAATTACTATTCAAATTCAATTTCTATTCAACTTTTTTTTAAATTACGGCTTAAAATTCATATATTTCAATACTTATTCGGAGTTCTATTCAAAATTCTGATGCAAATTTAACAAACCTATTGATATTCAAACTAGAGTCTTAGATTCGACTTTAACTTAGCATTTCTAATAACACTCAAATAAATACCTTAAATGCACTTGCAACATTCCAAATTTCTAATCAAACACATTTAGACAAATCTAGGTTGGAATTTTTCTTAATTTGTAACCAAAATATCACAAAATTTCTAGCTTAATTGCACCCATAATTTTGCGTTAATTAAATTTGGAAATCAAGGTCGTTTTTTAAATATTTTTTAATTAAATTGCATCGAAATTTTTGCTCAAACTCTCGATTGGATTGAAATTAAATTTTTAGTCCAAACTTTGTTGAAATCTTATTTTACCCCGTTCTAAATAAACATTTTGCTCGAATAATTAACCAAATTTTTAAAATCACTCAAACTGTAATTAAACGCAGTCAGTTAAACTCTATTTCTAATGATTTTATTCAATTATACGATTTAAAATTGATATGCTTCTATTATAAAACAAACTTATTTCAGATTTTTTGCTGGATTCCTGATTTTCTACTTGAACTAAAAAATTTGTTTAAATCATGTTTAGAATTTAAGGCCGGTCACATAAAGGGTATTAAATATTTTGCTAAAATTTGCTTTCAAAATATGTTTCCCAAATGCAAAATAAAGAAGACCATTTCTACTTAAAATTTCACTCAAATTTACTATATTTACATAGTTTAGAATTCAAGCTAATTTTCTCTCTTCGATCTCTTGATCAATTTCCTCTCTGTCGAATGCAGTTGACCAATTTATACAAGATTTATGTTCAAAATTCCACTTATCATTTTGGTCAACTTCGAGAACTGCTTGGAACTAAACTTCGGACCAAAGCTCTTAATTTTTTTAAATTCATATTTATTTATTCATAATTATTTCAATTCAATTCATTTTTTTTTCAATTCGAATCCATTTTGATTTTAAACTAAGTTCTAACTCTAGGTGAATACCATTCACATATTAAAATGAAAATTACAATAATCAATTAGCAGAATACCTAAATATTTCTTAAAACTTTGTTAAAACTATAAATTTCACTCAAATTTTATTCTGAATTTATCCAAGATTTTATTCTAATCCATAAAAACTATGTTCTTTTCCAGTCTAATTTAATTCGATCCAATTCAAATTGGTTTCAAGATATGTATTTTGGTTTTCCCTTGATATATCTATATTCTTTGATCCACCTAATTTGCTCTCATTTTTTTGTTTTCTAATTCAGCAAATCTATTGTACTACATTCAGCAAATCTATTGTACAATGTAAGCTTACAATATATTTCTCTCAAAATTTTGTGAAATCAAAATTCGAGTTGTAATTCAGTTCCTAAATATAATTTTACCAAAGATTTTATTTGGTTTGGAATGCCAAAACCATTTTTTTAAATTTAAATTCCTAATTTAAATTTCTCTCAAAATTTGCGATACAAATTTCTAAACTAAAATCTAAGGAAATTTTATTTGTTGTTTGAGACCAAATCTCGTTTTGCAACACAATTCTTATCTAATTGCAATTAAAATTATGTTCGAATCTAGTTTAGACCAAATTTACACTCAAATTTTTGCTCAAAACCAAGTAGAATGTCCTAATCAATTTCTAATCTAAATTTACAAATCAATTCTTAAGCCAAGTAACACTATACAACAATTTGTACTATTTAAATTCCATGCAAAATGCAGCTAGTTTAATCCAGAAACATTTTCATAATTCCTATTTTAAATTAAACTCAAAATATTGAAAGGTGTCGAGGTTGTAACTCAAATAAAATTGTATCTGTTTAATTTCAAACTGAAAATTTATGGATTTATTAGTTTTAATTTGTATTCAAAGATTGGAATTCAAACTCTATGTATAGTAAATTTCTGCTGAAAACTACAATTGGCTTATGATTCATATTAAATATACAAGATGTTATTCAAATCTGGTTTATAATTCTAAATCAATTTTAAAATTTTTAAATCCAAAATTAAATTACATTTAGAAATTCAAATTCTAATTCAGATTTTTACTCGAAATTTTGATTTTATAAACGATATGTTGAAATTCACAAACGTACATATGTTGGCAAGTTAATAACTTATCTCACGTAAATGGCACTCAATATTTTACTAAAATTCATGTTTGAATTCTGAGTTAATTTCATTTCTAAATTAAATTTAAAATTTTGCCTAATTATTCTTCTTAAAATTTCATTAACAATCATTACGTTCAATTTAGCATTGAAGCTAATTTTGAAACCTTTAGATTTCGCGAATTTTGGTCAAATCCATCGTGTTTTAATTGTAATTCGAAATCGATTTGTAATTAACCAAATCAAATTAAATTTAATTTTAATTAAATTTGTAATCAAATTTACATTCAACATTTCCCTCAAACATATAATAACTTGGATCTTTTCCAATTAGAAATTGGTTTTCGTACGAGCCCATTTTGAATATGAATAACATTAAAACTGTTCCTTAAATGGAGTACAATTGCATTTGCTACGTCCTTATAGTTTAAGGAATTTTGACGCTTGTTTGATTCATTTAAATTCCGATGAATTCTGTTACGTACATTTCCGTATTATACCTTAATCAGATAAACGGCACAACGTGGATTATTTCATTTTTGATGAAGGCACATACGTTAACGAATTAAAAAAAAACATCAAAAAATCTTCTCATCTAGAAGAACTCCCGATCTTCAAATAATTTGAAGTAAACTATTGAGATATATATTTTAATTAGAGGAGTTTAGACCAAAGTGAAACTTTTTTAACTTCTAAAAAAAATATTTGTTGGCCTAAATTTAAAACTTGGCTTATAAAATATTTTGCTTTATCAAATTTTAAGCTATGAAAGTCGAATTACGCTATTCTTGAAGAAAAATTAAAAATATTTGGAATAAACCATAAAATATGTGGTAAAACGTAAAATAAGTGGAAATATGTAAAAATATGTGATTATGCCAAAATATTTAAAAATAGGTGGTAACATATAGGGCTCATTCGCTTTTATTTGTTCTAAAAAGAATAACTATCCAACAAATTTTTGGTTTGAATTTTTCGTTGTATTATTTCATTTCCCTTATTTCATTTCCTTTTATAATTAATATTTCACATTTCCACTGAATCACTTTCATCTAACTTTAGAAGTGAACATTTCGGTTCAAACGATTCAACATGTCCACGTGAATTATCGAGCTCGTGCAATTTTAAATTCTTTCAAATTGACCAATAATTACTATTCTTACAATGTTCACATTTACCCCTTACAAACACGACAAATTTTCAAACATTACTCCATCTTACCAAATTTTAAGGGAATTTTGCATAATCACCAATGATTATGTAAAATATTCGAATTAATCACTTTAACTGTAAAAGTAAAAAAATAACTGATTTGGATTTCCCTTCATCAAAATTTGTCAGTTTTAATAATTTGTACCGCCCTTTTTAATTTTCTAAAATTCTGCCGTTTGACTACTACCCTTTGACTTATCCGGTTTTTGGATTTTTTCGGCCGTTCGATATTCGGCACTTTAAAATTGCACCCTTCTAACCAATCGGCTTTTGGCCAAAATAAATAGAACGTGAAAAAATTTATTTCTCGATTTTCGTACAATTTTAGATCAGATAGCTTCATGCGATTGAACTTTATCTTAGAATAAAACTAGATTAAACCACAACAATATTTCTAATCTTTATGTTTCAAAAAGTTTACAATCGGGCGAATTAATATAAAATATATTTCTAAAATAATATGCGAATGAAATATAATTATTAAATGCCTAAAGAAAAATCGATATCGAGATTTTCAACGATTGACCAACATATCACTACGATATTTCGGCAGGCCTGTGTTTACTTTAATCATGCCAACCCGCTTAAAAGCTAATTGGGTTTACTTAGTTAATCTCACATCAAAAAACGATATTTTGAGATTTTCACCGATTGACAAGCATCTCACTATGATATTTCGGTATGGACATCGCTGTACTTTTCCATAGTAAACTATCTGTCAATTAGTATATGTAGGCGATTTACAGATATGTAGGAGGTTTACACTGATAATACATACAGTTTAAAATGACACGTCAACAATTAGTACCGCGAAAAATTTAGAGATGTTTGTAGATAAATATAATTTAAAATTAATTTTTTTCTATTTTTCACATGTCTAGTTGTCAGCCCGCACAACGGGCGAGTTCACGATCAACTTGCAAAAGAATTATGTGAAAACCTTTAAGTATAAGTATTTATTGAAATATTTGAAACCTTTTTTATGGTCCTGATAAACCAATGGAGATAGATGGCTGCTGTTCGCCCAGTAATTAAATTACGTTACATTTTTGCTGTAAAAAGTCAATAAGTTATTTTATTTTAGATTTGGAGGACGAACCTTCCAATGCTTGAGCAAAGTACAGTTCTGTTAGGTCAATCTTCTAAACCTGCCCTGTACAAGATTCCTTATTTAAACTATTGTACGAGTAAATGGTCACGGAAAACCAGGTGAAAAAAGCAAATTGGCATCGCTGATTTGATCAGTTTAAGCTAAATAGGCGCTATTTTGACTATAAAATCATAGCAGTTGGAAAAATGGTAGGATGTCTCTGTCCGGCTTCTTCCTTGAGCGCATCTTTAGAAAATGTCATTCGAATCTGTTTACTACTTTTATAGTTTTTGTTTCCTATAAACTCAGCAACAACATGAGCAATACTAAACATAGCATTATTTATTATTTTATTATGAATCAATTACTACATTTATACTCGGGGTCGAGTCAACTTGTAGTTAACTTTGTATCAACTTCCAGTTATCTTCTTTACTGTTTATAATGCAGAGTCTATTGTTAAAATGAGGTTGAAACCGAGTTAACATTGTTTACTTCTGCCGCCATTATGTTTTCACGCCAAAAATTAATATCTGTCATATATTAACGTTCGTGTTCGCTCGCTGGAGAATTTGAATATTTTTTGTGCTTCTCATTAAAATAATATATTTATTCGGAAAATAAAAAGTCGGTTCCCGTCAGAATGCGTGCTTTTCAGGAACAGCAGGAAAATTTTGGAAAAATCGATATACAACCAAAGAGGAAATGCATTCAGAAATGTTCAATCCTAACTACCTGTTCCCCTAGATTTTTTTTGGAAAAATCAATGAACCACCACAGTTGAGGTGAATTCAGAAATATTCAATCCTATACTATAACACAAAATAGTTTTGTGCTTGTTTCATTAGTTACCGTAATCCTGTAGATAGTTAATTAATCGTTCAATTGTTTACCTGCTGCAACTAGATTTAAAAATAAAAAGTTGAAAATATACTAGTATATTTGATTGATTGATTGATTGTGAGTGTACGACCAAGCATTATAGCAGGATCTCCCGGACTCACGGGCTTATGCCGTACACCCGTACACCTATAACAAAACCGAAGGATAGGATAGGATTAATAAGAATCCTGTTTGAGTTGAATATACAAAATCTCATTGTGCTCACACAATTCATGATTTCAGGAATAGCATACACCCATCCCTCGATCCACGAAACCACCCCTACAAATTCCCGGAAAATTCGCGAAAAATTCGATTAACGAAACTTCGATTTACACCCATACCTCGCTTAACGAATTAATTTGTCCCAAAAAATTGTACATAAATCGATATTTCGTCAACCGAACCGCCCGCAAACCCCCCGAAAACCTACAAAGAGGGACCCCGCAAATCGAGGGATGGGTGTAGTTGTCTCATAAATACATAGAAACATAAAGAGATTAACAACAACAGCATACAAGTAACAAAACCTTATTTACTAAAACCACCAACATACATTGATGGTAAATACTTTCTACCATCTTTCATGTGCGTAGCAGGACACCTTACAGCACATACAAACATACCCGATCTATGTATCGAGATACAGGAAAATATTTGTGACGACTGTATCAAAACCAACGAAATAAATTTTCTTTTTTGTTGTTGTTTGTACACTATAATACAAAAACCAACAAAAGATAGTACATTTCCCTAACAGAATCCTGTTAGGGAGACAGCTGTACAATCATACTGTTGGTCCTGTTATATATATCTTGTTGTAAGCATGTATAAGTGACAATTGTACATAAAATCCAACATCCGAACTCATGTAATTGTGCATAAAATAAAATCCAATTTGAAACAAACCACGACATACATCTATTTAAGTTAAAATCTATTTCAATACTATCCATCAATGAATACCTCATTATGTGTTAAAATCAAAACTTAACTTAACTTAACTCAACTAACATTTCCAAACTAGCATTTTATTTATATAGTTAGTTAATTTATAATTTATAATATTAATTAAATAAAAATCAATTAAATCAATTAAATTAATAAAACCTGTAAACAATTATTAATCTTACCTAAATAAACCATTCTAAATAAAATGTATAAGACAGCTCCCAATTCCAATTCGACTCAAATCGATTCGATTATACAAAGTATAAGAATCCTATTTGAGTACAAAATTTCATTGTGCTCATATAATACATGATTTCAAGAATACCATAGTTGTTTAATGAATACATAGAAACATAAACACTTGAAATGATATATTTATCACCCGAAATTTGTTAGTGATAGATCTACAAATGTCAAATATTACGTTAATTGTAAGGATATTTTTATTGCTGCGTGATATGTATACTTTCTGTCATTTGTCGTATCACATCATATGAATCGACTAAGAGAATACCAATTTATACTTGAAGTGATGTGATAGTTATCACATCACTTCAAGTATAAATTGGTATTGAAGCGTGACAACTATAAAGAAACCCACGAAAAAGATTCTATTTTAAAAACATGGTACATTTCCTTCACAGAATCCGTGCAAAGAGCGAACGAGAGAGCTACATAAACATATCGTTGGCCCTGTTATATACCATATTTTAAGTATGTATTAGTGTCGATTGTACACAAAATCAAACATAAGAATACAAATTAGTGTACGTAAAAATTAAATCTAATATAAAATTTACTACGCCGTATTTCTATTTAAGATAAAATCTATTTCAATACTATCCAATTATATTAGACTTTAGTAATTAAAAATTAAAATGTGATATTATGTACAATGCCACAAAATGCCAAATCATGCACTTTTAATTTTCCTATCTACAAAAATAAAAACATTGCCTGACAAATGCATCCCGGTGGATTGCATTTTCCAAAAAAACACTTCAACTATTTTCACTAAACTTTGATTATTATTACACTAAAATTGAATTTTTTTAGAATTAAATTTAAATTTTAAAATTTAAATGTATATATGTACATATGTATGTATATAAAGTATTTACATATCACTACATAAGAAACAAAAAATAAAGAGAAAATAAAATAAAATTAAATTTAATTTTTGAAGAGGATAGAAAAAACACGTTTATCCTCTTCGACGAACTCTCGCCAACCCTAGCATGTCCTTTAACTCCTAGAAGAAAAATATTTGTTTTAAACAAAACTTAGGTTTTTAATTATTGAACTTAAGGCTCTTGCTGGGGCATTGCAAATAAAATACCAAAATTTGACGATCGTATTTTGTTAAAAATAAATCCATTGGACAGGTCCTTCATTTCTTGTAAAAACTTGTCAAAAACTTCATTCGCACAAAACGGTTTTTTATATCCGTGAAAAGTACCAATTACAAACACTTCTGTTATTTCAGATGTAATTCCATTTCGTTTTTTTGAGTCACTTGCACTACACCTGTCTAATTTTTGTGCTTTTCCGTTTTAATCTGACGGAGACTATAATTCGAATTAAATAGTATGCAGGTTCAGTGCATTTTGTGTTCGTTTTTTTCGTATAGAATTTGCAATTTCGCTCGTACTGGATTTTCCGTTCCTTTTCACAACAAATTTTTTTTCCTTATCTACATTAGTTGTTCTAGGGCGGTACACAAGATTAATATAAAATATTGAATTTTTGCCAAATAACACGTTAGAAAGAAAAAAAAAATCGGTGAAAAAATCGTCCTTAATTTGTTTGTAAAAAAAATTGCTAGTTAATTGTAAATATCGCGAGAATCTACACTCAAAATTTCAAGTCAATCGGTATGAAATTGCTTGAGTTCGAGAAAATCTCGTTTAAGAGAATGAAAAAAAAATAATGAAGGAAAACCCATTACAGGATGTAATCGCATTACTGGCATCTCAAAATGCCGTCTTTCAATATACATATATACTCGTACATACAAACAAAACCATTTTCATTCATTCATTGCATAAGCAAAATAAAATTTTGAAAGTATCTAGTATTCTATGACTATAATTGTTTTAGATTTTTACGTGATTGTGTAATGAAGCGAATCTTTACGCATCTATAACTTTGGCGCATCTATAATCCGACTACCTAGAGATCTTAGCCATATCTTGTTTTTCTTATTTGATCAAGGTCTATTAGTCTGTCTTTGTTTCATGAAAATCGGATGAGTACTTTTCGAATTACTATTTGTTAAAGATATCAACAGCGAGGATATAAGGCATCTCTCTCGCTCTAGCGCTTTGCTTGAGTTGAGATGTCTAAAACGAAAAGATTTGTTTCCTGAGTGCGAGTTTACGACCATTTTCTGATGAAAAATTTTCAGCAGATTCAATATATTTTATATGGAAAACAAAAGAATTTTGTTCGGAAGGGGAAATTTTTTTACGAAATAGACTACGTCGATTGGTTGCCTGTTGAAAATTGTTCACAGAAAATGGTCGTAAACTCCCACTCAGTGATATAATAACCCCTTAAACAGCAAAAATTAAAATTGCTTTTGAAGCGATACGTATAGCATTTTGTTGTTAGTTTTGCATGGTATGAAACATAATTTAAAATCATTGAAATTTAAAGTTTTAATTTGACGATTTGTCGAATTTTAGTGAACATAAGTGAAATGATGATTATTTAATATTCTTGAGCACAGCAACTGACAAACCTCAACATATTGCAGCCAAAATATTTTGAATATTCTGAGGTTATTATGTTGTGAAAATTGAGCAATTTTCAAGTTTAATTTGTTGCTTTGAAGGCGACGCAAAATCGGCCTTTAACTAATCAAAGCATAAATGTTGATTACCTTATGGCAAAAACTGCGCTTGCATTACTGGTCAAGAAAAGTTGCATGTTGCATATTATTTTGAATTATGCCATCAACGTAAAAATGTCAAAGAATTGCACTTAGTTCAATATCCGTCGACTCTTTCCATAATTTTTCTTCTTATCAATTCGTAATGATGAGCAGAGTACTGCGCGCTAAGCGTATAATATTAAATAAGTACGGCTTATTGGTATATTCTCCACGTCCGATGCATCACCTCCGTCAACCCATTTTTTTTGTTCTCACTAAGGATCTTACGCTAATGCAGCTGCAACACGTTTGGGTCAAAGCCAGTGCGTGTTTAGTAAATGAATATGACAAAATGGTGATCCAAAAACAAAAGTTTACTCAAAATTTTTCGTTGCTTTCAATGTAAACTTTGATTTGATCCGAATCACTTTGCATCAAGAAATGCAGCTATTTACAACCCGAAGAGATCAAAAACCTAAATTTACCCCCACCCCTCTTTAATCTGGATATTCAATTGACAGCAAGCCTGGATTAAAAATAAAACAAAAATATTTGCTTCTTGGCATTTTGTGGAGTTGCGATATGAGTGGTGTTGCTTTAAATTTCGTTTTGGTACATCTAACAAGTTTCTTAAAGGTTTTTTTTTGTATCATTGAACAAAGACATTCATTCCATTTTCCATTTGGTATTTTTAAAGAATATTCACTTCCTCATTGCCATTCAGATATTATTGTACCCAGTGCGTAATAAATGTTTTCCCTGAAAATTTTCAGTTGAAATACTCGTCCTAATAAATTTAATAAATTTTCCATTTTACTATTGTTAAAAAAAAAATTTACACAACGAACGATAAATACAAATATATATATATATTGTATTATATACATTACGCGCTCATTTTGGCGCGTTGTTGTTTTATTATATTTCGTTTTATTTTCATTATGTACCACAAAACACATTATGATGATAGATAGATGGATCGTACATATAGAAGCGATTTTTTTTATTATTTTTTTTTTTTGATATAATTTATTTACACGGTGTACATATTATATACAGTATGTTTACATATCGTTTTCCTATATCTTGTTTGTTACTTAGCAGTAATATTTATTCTGGATACATAACAAAGTACTAACACTATATGTACACGTAATTTCTTCATAATTTTTATAATGGGTGAAAAATTTCTCACTTACTATAGATTTTTTTTGTATTCTCGAAGTCGATACCGAAATAGAGACTCTAAACGACGATATATTACATTGATAACAATAACAGACAGAACAATGAAAATGATAAAATAAGAAGAAAAGAAAATATCAACAATAAAGTAGCAATGTAAATATGGCAACGAAGATGGATGAATTCTATCACTGTTATACCATTTCTAATATATTGAACAAAGCTTTTTATTAAGCTTTTGTCATATGTCTATCGCTTTTCTTGTACATATATACTTGTAACATAAAGACAAATATTTTGACGAACGTCAAAGCCTACATACATAGCTAGAGTGTGTACATATATCAAAATAGTGAGTAGAATTTATTTTGACACATCGTCGATGGAGAATATTTTTTTCCTATATATGACGAAAAATTATAACGACATTCAATCGACTTTGATTTGGTTTTTATTGTACAAAGGTGTTATTGGATTTGACAAATAAACAAATTTGTTTCAAACTCGATAAAAAAAATCAATATTTACCACAGAGTATGGGAAGACGTAGGAAAGATAACCAAAGGAGTAATCAGAGACAGAGTGTTAAGTTCTACGGCTAGGTGAAAAGTATTACTGCCATACAATTGTTTAGCCACTTTTGCCGACCAGAAAGTCGCTAATAAATAAAATATGTTTATTCATTTAAATGTAGCTGGTACTATTTTACGCATGTGACGTATACCTAGTACAAATGCATCAGTGCCACAATTCAAAATACAAACCTTTAATTTGTTTCTAAATTAAAATCCGAATAATTGTAATACAAACTGAAAATAATTTGGCGTAGATTTAAGTGTTTTTTTAATTATTATTAAGGAATTTGTGGCTTGATCCGAACCCTCTGTATTTTATACCTTGTTTTAATGAAGACACACAAAAGATTTATGTTAAAATATGGATATACGGTTAAGACATAAGTCGCCATATTTTAAGGAACATGTTAATAGTAAATTATTTTAAAGTAAAGATGGTTTAAAACATTTTCTTAAATCTACATACATAGGTATTAATTATAACGATTTTAAATGGGTTCTACTCAATTTTAAGAAATCGTATTCTGTTACAAGAGTTGTTAAATGCTTATCATAATTCTCAACAATTACTCTTTGTGTAAAGAAATACACATCCTTGCGCACAACTAATGGCTTGTTTTTTTTACTACATCAGACAGATCAGAGATATAAAAAAAAACCTTAAGCGGTAACCATACTTGGAATAAAAAAAATTAAAAAAAATAAGAATTTGAGCTTTTCTTATTTCACTTTAACATTTCGACTATAGATAACTTAAACATTTTTTTTAGGTTATGTTTCAATTTTTGTTTGGGTTTTAAATGTATGTACAATATAATTACTCAATTATTTATTGTCTAATTTAATGCTCAAATATTCCCGTTCTGATTTATTTGTTAATAATTAATCAAAATGTTATAATTTTTACCAAACCAAGTTGTTTTCTTTCTACAGTAAAAAGTTGTGCAACCTTTTTCAAGTTTTATAAGCATAAAAATTAAATTAAATTCATTTATATCGTAACAAGTTAATTAATTTACATTATCTGTTTCTAATTATTGATACAGAAACACTCTGCAATGTTTTTTTGTTTTAAAAAATTGTAATATCTCAATTCAATTGGTTTTAGGTTATGTTTCAGTTTTTGTTTGATGTTTTAAATGTGTATATATATTATTAGGCTTAGGATTTTTAGGTTCTAAAACATCAAAAATATGTTCCTAAAATATGTAAATAAAATTGCAAAATATGTCGTAAAATATGTGATTAAAATGATAAATATGTGGTGAAATTTTGAAAAGGAAACCAAAACTTGATCTTATCTTAAGAGGATTTCAATTCACTCAAATTTTTGGCTCTTAAGTTGGATAAACTAACTTTCCTGGATTTCAAAGTGCTGGAGAAGTAGACAAAAATGGTTCCACATCCATACACTTAAAATTGTGGGCTAGTAAGCAATACTTACTTGAAAAGGACATCGTAACGGTTGAGACTAAAATATTCTCGCTTTTAAAGCAAGTTTTAAACTAAAAAACTAAATAACGTTCATATTTTTGCTCAACTCAAATTGTAATTCAAATTCAATGTTTAATTTAAGTTGCCATCAAAATTTTATTCAATTACAGTTTAGAATTCATATTATTTTATATGTCGTGCTGATACTAAATAATTTTGTTATTTTATTGAAATCATGTTTTGTATTGCAATTTTTACTAATTTCAACTCAAATTTAGTTTGGAATATCAAACATTCACTTTTCGTATCATTTTAAAGTGTAAACTGAAATTGAAAAATTATAATTCAATTCCTCCTTCAATTTTGTCAAATCAAGTTTGGAACTTAGCCTATTTGTATTCAAAATATCACAAAGTTTCAATCTAATTGTAACCAAAATTTTGGAATTCAAAAACACCTTTTTCTCAGAATTTTGCCCTCACTAAACATAAAATGTTGCTCAAATTTATTTTATAATTGTAACTTAATATTTAATTTTTCTCTTGCCAGTCTAATTCGAATACAAACTAAACTTATAAAATAAAAACTACATTACAGTTATGTTTTTTTACTCAGGTCCAAATTACTATTCAAATTCAATTTCTACTCAATATTTTACTCAATTACTGGTTAAAATTCAAATAGAGAGTTTTAAATTCAACTCTAACTCAGCATTTCTAATAAAGCACTTGAATTTTTCTTAAATGCACTTACAACTACAGCTGATGTTGTACTCCACATTTCTAACCAAGCACATTTAGACAAATCTAGGTTGGCATTTTTACTTAATTTGTGAATAAAATATCATAAAATTTCTAACTTAATTGCAACCAGAATTTTGTGTTAATTAAATTTGGAATTCAAACTCAATTTTTTAATATTTTTTAATTTCATCCAAATTTTTGCTCAAACTCTCAATTGGATTGAAATTGAATTTTTAATCCAAACTTTGTTTAAATCATGTTTTACCCTGTTCTAAATAAAAATTTTTTTCGGCAGTGTTCAAGGCAGTGCGGATTCCAAACTCAAGTTTTAAGATAATTTAAGCTCATGTATTTGCGTAAATCAAATTGTAATTTAAACTCTATTGATATCGTTAGTTCCTAGTTTAGATTTTATTCAATTATGGTTTAAAAAATATTATAGTTTAACTATTATAAAACAAAAAGCTTTTAGATTTTTGCTCGATTACTGATTTTTTAGTTTAACTGAAAAACTTGCTAAAATCGCGTTTAGAATTTAAACATATGTAGTTACATAAAGTGCATTAAATATTTTCCTAAAATTGTTTTCAAAATATGTTTCTCAAATAAAATATAAAGAAGACAATTTTTATTTACTTAAAATTTCACTCAAACTCATTATATCGAGTTTAGGATTCAAGCTAATTTTCTCTCTTTAAATTTTTGTTATTTTATACTGGATACACACCGTATTTACTATAATATCAAAATAGTATAATACTATTTTACTATTTGAATCCATTCTGATTTTAAACTAAGTTACTAGTCTGAACATCACTCATACAATAAAAGGAAAATTATAATAATCAGTTAGTAGAATACCTAAATATTTGTTAAAACTTTAAATTTCACTCAAGTTTTTATTTCAATTTAATTCAATGAGCGTGATCAAGATTACAATCAACATTCAAGTACAGTTTGGGAGTTTAACTTAATTTCGGATTAAAATGTCACTCAAAGTCTATTCAAATCCAGATGGAATTGTAGTCTAATTTTACTCTGGATGGATCTAATGTTTTATTCGAAGGTTTACCCTTGACATACATATGTATCTATTCTTTGCTCCACCTAATTGAAAACCCACTCAGTACATCTATTGAGCAATGTAAACTTATATTTCTCTCAAAATTTTGTGAAATCAAAATTCGAGTTGTAACTTAATTCCTATATATATAATTTATACCAAAGATTCTATTTGGTTTGGAATACCAAAACAATTTTTTTAAATTTAAATTACTATTGCAAATTTCACTAAAAATTTCCGTAGTTTGTAATTCTAATTCAATTTTTAAATCCAATTTAAGTTCCTACTCAAGAATTTATTCAATTACATTTGGGAATTCAAATTCTCATTCAGATTTTTGCTCGAAATTCTAATTTTATATTCGATATGTTGAAATTCGCAAACGTATGTTAACTTTTCTCATGTAAGTGGCATTTAATATTTTTCTAAAAATCTGATTTTTTTCATTTCTAAATTCAATTTAAAATGTTGCCTAATTATTCTACTTAAAATTTCATTCACAATGATTACGTCGCAGAATTGAAGCTAATTTTGTTATCTTTAGATCTCCCTCTAGTTTTTCTCAAATCCATCGTGTTTTAATTGTAATTCGAAATCGATTTCTAATCTACCATTTTAGTCAAACAATGCAGTTAGTAATTCACACCTAATAATCAAATTTACATTTTCCTCAAACATATAATAACTTGGAACTTTTCCGATTAAAGACTTGTTTTCGTTCAAGCCCTTTTTGAATAAGAATTGCATTAAACCTATTGATCAAGTGCATAAATGGGGTAGAATTGCATTTGCTACGTTTGATTCATTTAAATTCCGATGAATTCGTTTCCATGCATTTCCATATTTTGCCCTAATCAGATAAATGTCACAACGTGGATTATTTCATTTTTGATAAAGTCACATACGTTAACGAATAAAAACAATAATCAAAAAATTTGATTTTCTAGAAGAACTGCGGATCGTCAAATAATGTGCAATAAACTATTGAGATATTTTAATTTGAAGTTTATTTTGTTCTTAATTTATTGATCTAACTTAACGGAGTTTAGGCCAAAGCGAAACATTTTAACTTCTAAAAAAAAAATTTCTGGCCTAAATTTAAAATTTGGCTTTTAAAATATTTTTGATTTATCAAATTTTAAGCTATGAAAGTCGAATTATGTTAGTCTTCAAAATAAATTAAAAATGTTTGAAATAAACCATAAAATATGTGGTAAAACGTAAAGTAAGTGGAAATATCTAAAACTATTTATTTGTTGTGTTTGGTTCAGATTTGTCAAAAAAAATATTTTTTTATCTAAGAATCCTAAGCCTATACATTATAAATACTCAATTATTATAGTCTAATTTAATGATCAAATACTCTCGTTTTAATTTATTTATTAATAATTATTGAAAATGTTAAAATGTTTCACCAAACTGGTTTTTTATTTCCCACGTTAAAAATTTGTGCAACCTTTTTAAGCTTCTTAAGTTTACACGAAAAATTTCGCTCCTTTTTAGTTTTTTAAGTGACAGCTAAAATTTCCATTTCCCCTCCAAAAAAAATTTAAGTTTCTTATTTTAAGTATGGTCGAATACACACAAATCCCTCGCTCTCTTACGTTATTTTTTTATTTTTCTTATTCTAACTATGGTTCTCGCTTTATGCGTTTTACTCTTGTTTTCTCGGATCGATCCGATAAATTTTTTACGTTTTTTTATTATATCCGAACAATCACAGATTGCTGTTTTTCGATCTGAAATTTATTTCAGATAGTACAGAGAAATTGTACTACTAATTGTACGTTTTTATTGAAGTAGACGAACAGTTTTTATTGAAGTAGATTGAGGTAGTTTATAGAAATGTAACTAAAGGTTTTCTATATGACAAACGTAGCACAGTAGACTTTAAATTAAATTTTTATATAGATTTAATAAATAAAAACTTTATGTATAATACGTTATAACTCGTAACAAATATATTTATTAATTTATAATTTAATCGCCAATGACAATTTTCCTTTTTTTGATGATGACAGCTCTCTTGTCGAAAATAAAGTGAACGAGCTAATCATAATTATTTTTCCACTGAAACTAAAATGTGCCAAAACTTAGGAAACCGAACCGAAATGGGAATGCTGAATAAGTTCAAAGTTTTTTAGTCAGCAAGATTATAGAATTTCAATCATAGATGGTAGTGCGATCGGAACGAAGAACTTCCATAATCTTGTCGATAATATAGATTGACCTTTTACCGACCAAATGTCATATTTATAAAAACAATAATCAGCTGTAACAATATGCTAATGACAGATGGTAAGTTTTGGCAGCAATTTAATTTATCTTACAATATTTTCATTATTTTAATTTATAATTACTTCAATTTCAGAAATTAATGGATATTTCAAAAAATAAATAATAAAATGGATACAAATTATATGCAATAAGCTACAACAAGATAAGTGAAAACAATATTAAATACATAGTTCTATCTAAATTACATTTTTATATTTTCTCTCCAGCTCCTGATGATCCCGAACAACCCTCGTCTTCGACATAGTCCCACCTGTAAGGAGTTTACTCCTTACACTCATGTATAGGTAATCTAATTACTTTGGAAATTGGCCGTTTATATTTTGCATTATGCGTACGTACAGTTACTACGCGAACTAATTGATCGTCTCCTGGATGAATGTCTTCGATGATACCAAGGGGCCAGTGACTAGGAGGTAAACTGGTATCTTTTAACAATACCAACTCTCCGACTTGGATGTTCTCAGTTGCAGCTAACCACTTCTGTCGTTGTTGCATGGTATTTAGATATTCGATGTGAAACCTTTGCCAAAACCGTTCGACTCTGCGCTGTATTTCGATCCATTGTTGACCGAGATCGCTAACTTTGTCATGTTCCACTTGAGGAAATTGCGTAAGAGGTGCTCCTATTAAAAAGTGACCCGGCGTTAATGGAAAATACGTATGATCGTCAGCATATGCCTGGCATAAAGGGCGAGAATTTAAAATCGCTTCAATTTCACATAGTAGCGTAGATGTCTCCTCAGCAGTCAGATTCATTCGGCCGGTTGCTTTGGTTAAATGTTTTTTTGTCATTTTTACAACCGCTTCATACAACCCGCCATGATTTGGTGCTAATGGAGGATTGAAATGAAATTTCGTGCGATTATTTGCCCAATACTCCAGTGTTTTCTCAATAAATGTTGGATTCATCATTGTCTTTTTTATTTCATCGTAGTATCGGATAGCTTCCTTTTTCATGCTACGTAGCTTCCGATCACCACCAACAAAATTCGTCCCATTGTCGCAATAAATATTCATTGGTATTCCTCGTCTGGCAGTGAAGCGTTTCAAAGCGCCAATAAATGCGTCTGCTGTATAATTCGACACAAGCTCCAGGTGGATCGCCTTTGTGCAGTAACAAACAAAAATAGCAATGTATGCCTTGATTAACCTTGCACCTCTGCCTCTCTTTGAAGCTATCATAATAGGACCTGCATAATCTATTCCCACGTTACTAAACGGTCGCGCTTGCGAAACTCGTACTGGTGGTAACGCTGCCATCTTTTGCTGAGTGATTGTTTTGGAATACCTTCTACAAATAAAACAAGAGTTAATTATCTTTTTAACAGTATTTCTACAGTTCACGATCCAATATCGTTGCCGTAAGATGAATGAGGTAAGAGACGGACCGGGATGATGATGTGAGATGTGCACCGAAGTTATTATAATTTTGCTCAGAATATGTCCGTTGGGTAAGATTATAGGATGTTGCTCATTGAAGGACAGTTCCGAATTTTGTAATCTGCCCCCGACTCGTAAAATACCGTCTGTGTCAACAAATGGCGATAGTTTTGTTAGATTATTCGATTTAGATATGGCCTTTGAACTGTTTAATACCTTCAATTCATCATGGTATATTGACTGTTGCACATATTTAAGAATGAACCTTTCAGATTCCTCTAGTTCTTCCGCAGCAATGGCCTTATGGTTGGAGATTTGTTTCCGCCTGGCTCTCTTTGAAAACCGTAGTACATATGCTGCTATTCGTAATAGTTTTGAATAATTATTTGTCCTTGTAAACAACTTGTCGAATAAATTTTGCTCGCTTGTGAGTGATACATTCAAAGTTTTAACTAACTTCAACTCGTCTGTCGGGACTGCGAAACTATCCACAATATCATGTTTAGGCCACATTTTACGATCTAGAGAAAGCCATTGAGGGCCTTCCCACCAGATAGTTTCTAGTATTAAACGTGATGGTCTTACCCCTCTCGATGCTAAATCAGCTGGATTACATTTGGTAGATACGTAATTCCAATGGTTTCGAGGTAGCTTATCTAATATGGCAGCTGTGCGATTTCGAATAAATTGTTTCCAATTAGAGGGATGACTACTAAGCCAGGCTAGCACGACCATTGAATCCGTCCAAGCAAACAATCGATCTGTTGGAACGGAAAATTCATTTGCCACTTTGATTAATAATTCACTGAGCAATTGAGCTGCGCATAACTCGAGCCTTGGGATGGTTATTGGCTTTAGCGGGGCCACTCTAGATTTAGCTGTTACCAGTGATACTTTAAATGTTTGGTCGGGCCTTTGGATTCTACAATAAATGACGGCGGCGTATGCAATTTGGCTGGCATCTGCAAATCCGTGATACTCGATAAGTTCTTCGTTTTCACTATGATTTATAAATCGCGGAATTCTAATTTGCTCAAATAAAGTTAATTCCTTTCGTATGTTCAGCCATTGATTGTTCAGATCGCTTGGTAGTTCATCATCCCATGACAATTTTCTTAACCATAGCTGCTGAAAGATAGTTTTACATGTGACGATTGACGGTGAAATCCATCCTAGAGGATCGAAAATCCTACTAGACTCCGACAACATTATTCTCTTTGTTTGCGT
The DNA here is from genome assembly GCA_958295665.1 of Tipula vernalis. Lineage (NCBI taxonomy): Eukaryota > Metazoa > Arthropoda > Insecta > Diptera > Tipulidae > Tipula > Tipula vernalis. Next base: position 201,626,349 of record OY282560.1, read on the forward strand.
TCTTGCTGCCATTGGTTCTACCTTAAATGTGAAAGCGTCTGCGTTTGGAATCCACTGGAGGCCTAGAATTTTGATTACGTCATTATCAGTAGGTAATTGCATTGCTTCCGACGTTGTATTTTCAGCTCCTTCAGCTATGTTGGATGTCCATTTGTGTAGTTTGAACCCAGATTTGGCCAACGTTGCACTTAGGTTATGTTCTATGTTTGCCAACTGCTCCTTAGAACTAGCTCCAGTAAGCAGGTCGTCCACGTAGAAATTGTTTAAGATGATTTCCTTTATTATTGGATTTTCTTCCTCGAGAGCCAGTTGTTTCAAGCACCTTGTCGCCAAAAATGGAGCACATGCAGTACCATATGTTACAGTAAGCAAATCATAACTTTGAATTTGTTTACTTTGATTATGCCTCCAAAGAATCTTTTGATATTTTATGTCATCGTCATCCAACCAAATTTGACGATACATTTTTTGTATATCGGCAGTTACGACGTATTTGTGCTTTCGAAAATGTAAGAGTATGCTCCATAAAGTTGGTTGAATTGTTGGTCCCACCATTAGGAGATTGTTTAATGATGTCCCATTACTTGTGCGGCAAGAAGCATCAAAAACAACTCGCAGCTTCGTTGTTACACTGTCTTCTCGTATGACGGCGTGATGTGGTACATAATAGTTCTTTCCGGGGATTTCATCTTCAGTAGTTAATATTTTCCTCATGTGACCAAGTGCTTCATATTCCGTGATGAACTTTGAATAATCGTTGTTGAGGCTCGGATTTCTGCTAAGCTTGCGTTGTAGATATTCCAGTCGTTTTAATGCCGTATAGTATGAATTTCCCAATTGAACCTCTTTGTTTTTGAATGGCAATTTCACGACGAACCGACCATCAGGTGCTCTCTTGAATGTCTTCTTGAAGTGGACCTCAGCTGGATGATCTTCCGCATCTTCTAGGCTTTGTAATGGGCTTTCTTCTATTTGCCAAAACCGTGTAAGTGTTTCTTCTATGTTGAGGTCTAGTTGTAAATTAAGAGTTATTGGTTCAACGACACTAGATATTTTATTGTAACCGGCTATTACATATCCAAAGATAGTATTTTGAGCAATAAAATTATTTGAGATATGTTGTTCGCTTCTCAATATTGAAAAAAACACGTCTGCGCCGAGTAGTAATTTAACCTTTGCTGTTGTATAAAATTCTGGATCCGCTAACTTGAGTTGTAAAATATCTTTCTCGGTTTGTATTGTTGACCTTGGCGGATTGCTTACCAATGACATCCGATCTAATATTAAGGCATTTGCTTTGATAAATTCATTTTCGTGATCCCTTGGATAAATATCGAGCACCACAATTCCTCGTGTAATCAAACCCCTAGTTGCGAGACCACTAACTGTAATTCGAGCCTTTTGTGTTTGTAGTTGGAGTTTATTTGCCAACTTGCCATCAACAAAGGACGCCTGCGAACCAGAATCAAGCATAGCCTTGCAAAGATGGAAGTTTCCAAGAGCATCTTTGACCCTTACTAAAGCTGTTGGTAATATAGCTGCTGAAAAACTGTTTGCCTCTACATGTGCACTAGATATTTCAGTTTGATTGGTCATAGTCCCAAGTGTTAAATCCTCTTTCGTATCAGTTTGAATAGGTGCTCGCTGAACATGTAATAGTGGATTATGCCGGCCTTTGCAAAGTGTGCATCTATACTTAGACCTACAGTCTCGATACGAATGTGAAGACTTCATGCAAATGAAGCACAACTGCTTGTTTAATACAAATTCTCTTTTAGCTTCCAAAGGTAGTTTGATAAATTCTTCACAACTGAAGAGGTAGTGCTCATTTTTGCATTTAGGACAGCTCACTTTATTGCTTCGTGTTGCATCTTGCTTTTTTACACTTTATTTTCGACAAGAGAGCTGTCATCATCAAAAAAGGAAAATTGTCATTGGCGATTAAATTATAAATTAATAAATATATTTGTTACGAGTTATAACGTACTATACATAAAGTTTTTATTTATTAAATCTATACAAAAATTTAATTTAAAGTCTACTGTGCTACGTTTGTCATATAGAAAACCTTTAGTTACATTTCTATAAACTACCTCAATCTACTTCAATAAAATCGTATTGAACATATGGTCCTTCGAGCCGGATTGAACAGCTGAGATCTGAAATTCATATGTGTAAAAAATTCAATCCAGATCTATAACGGTGATACAGTGCATTTAACGAGAAATTTTATACATCAAATATTCGTCACCATCAAGGAAAAACCACACATAAAAGGAAAAATATACAGCGTGCTGCCGCCATCTTAAAATATTATAACTTAAAACCGCGTGAGTTTTTCAAATTTTTTTAATTTTTTGTTTTTGAAATCAAATAATTTCTCGATAAACTATTTAATCGGTAAATAAATCAAAACTTACTGTTTGACGTTCAAAATGGTGAACACTATAGATTGAGGCAACAACAATGGCAAATTCATTTTTTAATGTCTATTGTTAATAATTTTAATTAATTTTATTAACTTTTTCTTGTTAATTAATGTTTATTTTTATTTTTGTGTATTAGTTATGCGTAGGTAAACAGTTTTCTTGGTCATAGTGTGTTACAAAACGGTGGTTAGCCAATTTAAATAGTTTAGCGTGTTAAAATCTGAAAAAGGGTCTTTTCAGATTAAAAATTATGGAATATTTCAGATAATTTATCTCTCTAATCTCTCTGCTCTCTCTGATGTAATAAAAAACAAGACATATTAGGCCCGATTCTGCCTTCCAAAATTATATGTTATATTACTTTTTTTTTCAATACAAATTCAAATAGGAAGCGGGAAATTAAATAACATAACATGAATCTTAGCGTTTCAGAATCAGGCCCAATATGTCAATTATTTTCAATAGTTTTTTTCCTCCTTATAAATAAAGAAATTTGTTTTGTATAAAAAAAGTTATTAAATGTTATTGAGCTTACTTACTGAAAATTATTTGATGTTAGTCAAATTTTTAATTAATAAAACCAAAATATGATTTACTGGAAATACAGTTTTCATTTTCTATATTAAGAATAACACAGTTCAACAAAAAAAATTAAGTATCAGAAACAAGAATAGTCATTTCCGACGTATTTTTCGATGCTGAATCCGAATCTGGTCACAGAATTACCTTATTAAACCAGGATGAGAAAAGTGCAAAAATGGCTGCTTTTATGGGTTTTCAATATTTTACTGTATTGTTAGGGATTCCAGCAGTAAAAACCAATAGCTTCATCGTAAATTGCCATTCATCCCCTCTGATTTCCAATTTTAAACGTCTAAATATCTTTATCTATTACCGATATATCGTAAATCAAAGTATTATTTTGTATGAACTTATAAGTCACACACCTTAATCATTATATGCGAATTTATTAGCGCGCATATTGTTTGATTTGCAATATCTCTGTAAAAGATAAAGATGTTTAGACATTTAAAATTGGAAATGAGAGGAGATGAATGGTACTTATGGCGTTTTGGTAGTTTGATTGAAACGCCACTTATTTAATGTTTAATTGACAATATTTATTTCTAATTGTTAATAAATATGGCGATTGATTTAAACACAGTTTATGACACAAATCTCACTGAATTTTCACTAAGATTTACTAACATTTGCGATTTGTATTTTACACCACTTTTTGACGCGTCATCCAAAAATTGGATGTTTCTTGTAGCGAGCACGGAATACGATTGTCTGAAAACCAAGTTTTGAAACGATGAACAAAAGTAAATGAATTATTTATTGGTTTTTATTGCTTATTTTTTTATTTGCAATACACTGTAAAAGTTAAAATGAATTAAAGAAGGGCAGTGATCGATGTTCGAGCGGTTGCGGTTGTAATATGAACGTATGATACGAGTGAGCGCTGATATATGTGATTCTGTGGCGGTAAACAAATGTATGTACTTGATGAGTGAGCCGCTACAGTACTCTACGATGGAACCATTCGTTTTTACTGCTGAAATTCCCTAAGAATACAGTAAAATATTGAAAACCCCTAAAAACAGCCTTTTTGGCTGAATTCTGTGACCAGATTCGGATTCAGCATCGAAAAATACGTCGGAAATGAATATTTTTGTTTCTGATACCTGTGGCCCTATTCTGGTAATTCCCGGGGAATAGAAATTTTAAATTTTATTGCAGTATTATTATTTTTTTTTCCCCAAAGTGTATTCTGGTGTTCGGGAAAGATTTTTTATTGGGAAAAAATTATTCCCCATTACAGCAGTTTTGACGTTTGTTTTTCCACACCGATTTTATGAATGAATTGATGGGGAATAGATTTTTAACGAAAATGTTTGTTTATATGTAGTTGTTATTAATAATTAATAATATTAATACTGTTAATAATTTTAAAGATAGTATTATAATAAATAAGAGTTATTATAATAATTTTGATACAACTAAATTTATTTCCCCTGTATATTTATTCGCCAATTGACAGAATGCACTTTAAGAAAATAGGGAATAAAAAGTTGGAAATATGTATTTGGGAATATCTGCTGTAAAAAAAAATTATTCCCCGTTCCCCGGGAATTACCAGAATAGGGCCACAGGTGACCTATTCTCGAATTCCACATCAATTTTCCACATGTGGACATCTGTCAAAATTCATAAAAATTGGATTTTTTCGGTACTAAGGGAATATTTCCGAATGGGTATACGCATGTGGAAAAAATTCCCCATACAGGAAAATGTCCATGCCGCATGTGTTTTATATACGAATTACAATTTTCGAACGTTTTTGTGTGAACTTTGACAGATGTCCACATGTGGAAAATGGATGTGGAATTCGAGAATAGGCCCCCTGACCTTTATAATTAAATGCTTTTGAAGACCAACTTTTTCTAAAATGTTTGTTCGACAAACACAAATAAAAATATTTTTTTTCGAGAAGCAGTGGAGTTAGGTGTAACCTCAAACTAAAGAATATACAGACATTGCATCAACAACAAATGGCTTACAATACTATGGGGGTAGGCATTTTAAGCCGAGAGGTAATAATATGGAATATAGTCGAACGACGAAAAACGCAAAATAAACGGAATACAGTCTATTTCTCATAATATTCTTATTTATTACTCGTCACAGCAACAACAACAGCAAATTAAAAGAATACAAAACAAATAAAAACACTTTAGTTTATAAAGTTGTTTAAATTTTTGATTTGAGTGATCAGCAGTGGAAAGGAACATTTTGTAATTACTTTTAAATTGATTTATTGAATATTAATAGATATAATAATAGATAGGTAAGGTAACAATTGTTTGTTTTTGACAAAAGTTTAGGTTCATTTTTACTGATTAAACATACAATATACCTATTTAACTTGTTTAAGTAAATTGTATAACGTGCTTATAATATTTGCCGTTTTTGAATAGGCATTTTGGAATAGGATTGGGAAAAAATAAAATGCATGCGTTAATAAGCATAATTTTAAACCCATCTAGCCGATTAAATGAAAATATTTATGAATTATTTATTTGGCAAACAGCATTCGTCCAAAAAAAAAAGAAAACGTTTTCCTGGAAAATGTTGCGGCCTGATTAACTATTTATTGAAAAGCTTGAAACGATTAGAGATGCTTCAGAGAAGCGAATAAGAAATAGAACAGCTAAATTAAAAATGTTGTTGTTGTTTATCAAATAATTGATTTATTATTATGTATTTCATAGGAAAGTGATCACATTCTGTATAACTTACGATTTTACTTTCTTTTACTCTAGTAAAATAAAGTATAGTAATCATGAAAATTTTGGACCTTGAGATTTTTAGAGATTTATTTGTTTTGAGGTCCCCTAAGTCCGAAAAAGTGGGTTTCGAAATGGTGTCTGTCTGTCTGTCGGTCAGTCTGTCAGTCTGTCAGTCTGTCAGTCTGTCAGTCTGTCAGTCTGTCAGTCTGTCAGTCTGTCAGTCTGTCAGTCTGTCAGTCTGTCAGTCTGTCAGTCTGTCAGTCTATCAGTCTGTCAGTCTGTCAGTCTGGCAGTCTGTCAGTCTGTCAGTCTGTCAGTCTGTCAGTCTGTCAGTCTGTCAGTCTGTCAGTCTGTCAGTCTGTCAGTCTGTCAGTCTGTCAGTCTGTCAGTCTGTCAGTCTGTCAGTCTGTCAGTCTGTCAGTCTGTCAGTCTGTCAGTCTGTCAGTCTGTCAGTCTGTCAGTCTGTCAGTCTGTCAGTCTGTCAGTCTGTCAGTCTGTCAGTCTGTCAGTCTGTCAGTCTGTCAGTCTGTCAGTCTGTCAGTCAGTCAGTCTGTCAGTCTGTCTGTGTCCTCTCTACAGCCCAGATGGTTTAACCAATCGAACTAAAACTTCAGATTTAATCTTTTTTGATAAATTGGGAGGTCCCAGTGAATTTTACTCCAAATCGGCTGATCGGAAGTGGTCACTCCCTTGGTCCAGAAAATTTATTTTGCAAATATCTTAAAAAGTATAAGGTTTATAAAAAACTAGCAAGAACAAAATGTTTCCAAAAATTAAAAACAAATAAAACTAAAAAATAAAAAATTAAAAAAAAAATTAATAATTTAAAAATTAAAAATAAAAATTAAAAAAAAAGTTATACAAAAAAAATAAAATTTCTCAAAATTCTCTGTTCGTAAAAGAAAGTCGTGTGTTGGCCACACCTCCATTTTTTGATTAGTTTTAACCTAAAAGAACTATCAAAACAATATGATCTGTTTTTCGATTATTTTAAACATTCTTTAGTTAAAAAAAATAATATTAATTTTATTTATTTGAATAGATATTAATTATTTTTTACATTTCAAAATATTGTATGATGACCTTTGCTTGTTTGCAATTAATATCAGTTCAAATTTCGCGTACCTTGCCTTTTTATTTCAAAAGCTCTTTCATATGCTTCAAAACACTTGTCACTACGTTTTGGGAAATTTTGAAATTATTTATGGTGGCAGAGGGATCCATTAGTTGTTCAATATTTTCGCCAGACTGGCGATATGTGTCGTTTGGGAATCATCCTAAAAATTAGATGTAAAACCTGTGATTGAGAAGGCTAGTTGAGTTCCCTTAAAATTTTATTTTTAAACCATATTTTTGTTTTTTGGCAATAATTTTAGATAGCTATCTTGCTGCAAGAAAATGTAATGCACGCTGCAGTATACCGTTTATGATTTGGGTCTGGGCATTTCTGATTCTGATTAATTGAATTATGCAAAAAATACGAGAATCTCTGTGTATCGCAACGGTCATTCTCAAAACTGTCATTTTTTAACAACTCAATTAATCAGAAATAAACACAAATCATAAACGACATTACTGTGTGCACTGCATTTCAGTAAACTGATTAACTTAAACCCGCTGCTAAAAAATTTAACTTAAACCCACTACTAATTAAAATAAATTTAATTTCAACAATTGCATGCTTCTATATCTACATTTTTAACATTTCTTTGAAATGTTTGTAACTGATCTGTACCAACTGATCTGTTGTAACTAATCCGCAAAACATTTTTTAAAAATCTTTAAATCTTACTTTTATAATTAAAATAAATTTAGATCATTAACATAAGTTTTAGATGATGAGTGGCAGCAGTAAAAGCACATACAAAATTTGTGGGATAAAATGCTCTGTTTATTCATGTACGGCTTCTAGAAGAAGTAATCCTGAAACATAATTCTTTGCTTTTCCTTTGTATAGAGATCTGTTTAATGTTTGGATTAATCGGAAACAGAAATTATCGGAAAGCGTAAGCTTAAAAAGAATCAGTTCCAAAATTTTATTTAAATAAACAAGACTTGAAAACTGAGAGTGAAGTTCCGGAACGTTTTCAAAATATAAAAACCTATTCAATCAAACCCATAGGTGATGTACGCAGTTCAGCTATGGTTTCTTCATTCCACGAATATGAAAACATTTCTTCTACTGTAATGACTTAAAAAGAAAATAAAGCAGTATCGTGCAATAATTGCTTAGTAAACATAAAAAACTGTTTTTATTATAAACGGAAGTATAAGGAATCCGTAATATAAATTCAAGATTTAAAACACAAAATCGTACTTGGAAGAAAACAAAAATTTAATTTTCATCGTCTTAGTAGTTATGCAACGTCTCAAGGATAAAATAAATCAGCTATGGATAAAATCCTTATCCATACCAATAGAATCTTTGCCCAATTTAAGCTCACATGCAAAGGAGTTTTGGGAAAATGATTTTATCCAAAAAACCTAAAGAGGAAATCTGGCCCAACAAATTTATTTTAAATCACCTGCGTGTTATAACTTTCTTCGTCGTTATGCTGATGGACATTAATAAAAAATTTAAAACCAGGTTTAAATGAGTCCGTTCTCTCGGCATTAAAAAATGAAGACTCGAGTATGGATACAAAGTCAAAAAAATCATTTTAATTTTCGATGAACAATACTCAGATAGACAAATAATGATAGGTTCGGCAGCTTAGCAAAATGTTTAACTGTTTTGATGACTCGCGGGTTACTAAAACCTTACAAATTCATGATTTCGTATCATATGGGGTAACATTATCTGAAGTGCTTTTAAGCACTATTAAGGTTTTGATTGATGGTGATCTCGATGTTATAGCCATTGTGTGCGATTAGGGGCCCTCGGAGTGACTGAGCCTACGCCTTATTTTGAATTAAACAACAACAAAATTTGTGCGCTATACGATCCACCTCACTTGATAAAGTCGGTTAGAAATAATTTACTAAGTGGAGACTTGAGTCGTATAAATGCAAAACTCGATATGTGCGTTATAAATGATATCTTGTAAAATGCGAAATATTTATTTTTTATTTATTTATTTGTCTATTTACATAAATTTCATTGAGGGACCAACCCCCCCAACTTACACAATTTATTTTGAGCAGGAGCTCATTCATAATAGATTGTGTAAGGATAAGGTGGTTTCACATGTTAAAAATAAAAATATAAAAAACAAGTCTGCATCATCGTTCATGGTCAGGCTTCTGGACAATCTGGACCATCCGACTAAATCGATGTAGCGCTCACTGTGTGTTCATTTGTGCAACCGACGACAAGTTCCTCACATAGTCAGGAATGTCTAACCTTTTTCTTTTGGTATGTTATTTCTGATCGTTGTAGCTGATATCGTTTCTAGTGATCTCAGCTTTTTATTCAATGCACGTTTTTATTCAAATTTACTTCAGCCTTCGAATTCTTCATAGGCAAACGGAAAATCTCTGCACCCCGCTTCCGTGTTTGTTTTCCATTTAGTTAGTTTAAGGAATAGTTCATAGACTTTCAACTCGCACTACTAAAGTTTGGCATATTGCCAGTTCTTAAATTTATAAATTTAGGGAACACGCTTTTCATCTTGCATTCCTCCAAAAACCAGGTATGTGCTTTGGTATTTACAATCTATGTACATCTTCCATTGCAAATATTTATTTCGTTCCCTTGACACGGATACAAACAAAAAGAAATAATTATTTTTAATTAAAATTCTTAAGAAAATTAAAAAAAAAAAAAAAAAAAAAAAAAAAAAAAAAAAATTAAAAAAAAACACAACCGTTTGACTAGAAAGTCATGGCCTACGAAAAACCTTCTACGGGAAATATAAATGTCGTCGATAATATTTTTTTACTGTAGCTGTTTTGGTTAAATTAAAGTGACCGTTTACTAAGAAAACAATAATTGTACCCTCTTGGGTTTGAGTATTAGAGCCCTTTTAAAATTGTAAATAGCGAGTTTTGTAACTGATGTTACTTTTTAGTGAGTTTTGAACTTAAAATTCTCGTCTAATGGTATATATTTTAAGAAAATTAAATTCTATTATGTTATCCATTCAATAATTTTAATCAATTATAATCCAATAAATAATAAAAAAATATCTTTCAGATTAAGAAAAAAATATTTTTATTTATACCAAAGAAAAACAATTCTTAAAACTCTCTAAAATTTAGGCACAGCAAATCACCGGGTTGAAGATACCCATAAAAATAATACAAAATTAGTTAACAAAATAAAAAATAAAAATAAATAAAATAATCACATAAAAATCCCTTCTTGGGTAAATCAAGCTTCGTTAATATAAATAGGAACTATTTAATTTCTACCTTCTTAAGAAATTATTTAAATTCACAGGCCTTCATGCTGAACTTGAGTCTCACATATTTCATCTTGGGATGTATTCACAGAATTGTTAGAACTATTCGAATAGTTGATAAGATTTTTATAAAATTTTAGTTCCACCCTTTCCGGCCAATTTTCTCCATAATGCTTGAATAACAAATGTTTGACATCAGCCAGTTTTGCTTCAGGCAACTGCACACCTGGTTGTATAAGAGCTGGATTCTTCTGAGCTAAATATTTCCCCCGTTTGTTGATCGGTTTAGCCACTCCTAGGTCGGATTTGTAAGCTGCTTCTCCGCAAACGAATACATTTCTATTTACTTTGGTAAGGATCAATCGCTTAGCTTCACTAAACTTGAAGTGCCAGCTTGTGGTTGGCCTTACTATTATTGCAGCCTCAGATTTCCAATCGTGGACGGGACAATCTACATTTCCGAGATGTAGATGTAGAACAGTAGCATGATCTTTATATATTTGGATGTACTCTTCGGGTTGTACCATTGTTTGTGTATTACGAATCTAAACAGGAAAAAAATGTTAAAACCCATTAAAATTATAATTTCGATAAATGGTTGATAAGTTAGAGATTATTTTTACCTCTTTCTCCAATTTTACAAATACTCGATCTGGTGGTAAAAACGAGTGTCCCGGAATAGGAAAAATTAATTCCAAACTAGTAATATTGGCCGGTGATTCCTTTAGTAACCAGTAACAACAGGTACTAATAATGATTGAGTTCCTGTTCTGGCCACCGCATCCGTTCGCGATTAACCGTACCATTGGCCAGATCAAGATTGTTAAGTCGGTGGTGTACCGCAGATGCTATTTGTATCGACCCCTTTTGAAACAAGTCTTCGGTCCAAGTGTACAAGAAGACGTTTTCCTTAGACAATGCTGCTTTTGACGATCCAACGACTATACCGAAATTATATATATATAAATTTGGCGACTGTAGTAAGCAGCCTGGTCAGCTACTTTTGGTAGCACCATATTTTTTGACGATCAAATGATATCGTAACCAAATCATCGGCTTCCTGCTGCAATAGGCTGAAGAACGCTTTTGCGCGCCTTTTGTGAACTAATCTTTTAACCATTAAACTCTGCTTTATGTTTGCATCTGTTTCAAATTTAATTCGTTCATTTAGCATTATGCACATAGAACACATATCAGTGGCTGGCGTTTTAAAACCAATATTAAAGCAACTGTTAAATATGTTTCGGAAGTAAGACCTTTTAATGCCTAAATCAGGCGTTTCAGATGTAATCATTCTAACCATTTTATTATTGTTTAATTCACTCGGCAGATATTGCCTTCTGATATTTTTATTTCTGCAATAATGCAGTTCGGCCGTTTTAAATTTTTTGATAAAATTGATTACGCAATCCTTTTTGGGCTGGTTTTTTGGACCAATCCTATCACCTGCTCGCCGTTCAATAGGTCCTAACCCGGTCTCATAATATACTTTCGCAAGTCTTACAACTCGGTCTTTTTTGATACGTAGTATGCCACAAAATGCTACCTCGCAAACCCGTACGACGTTTTTATTTTGTTTTCTTACGTAATAAACTACCGAAATCGTTCTTTTAAGAGAAGTATGTTCACCTTTTCTCGCAGGATTTATTGCACTCACGAACTTTAGTAGGAATGCATCTTGTGCCAATTTGTCCGAGGTCGAGTAAAACGAATTAGCGAAACTTGTCGCATCTCTTGCGTTAATCGAATTGCACTGAAAAGCGTTCGAATTCTTTTTATGTGTGCACTTTGGTACAATCGGCTCATTCTTCTGTTTGTATCTATTGTAAATATTTTTTTAATTGAATAGTAAAATGAACTTAGCTTTATTAAAGGTTATCAATTACCTGTTTTCTTTTTCTTCAGTCCGCTTGTCTTTCGTAATACACCGTTTTCTGGCCTTCTCCCCGTTTAATATAACTATGGGGTTTTCCACACTTTCCATATTGTTTTTCAACGTTTTAATTTAAATAAACCGTTGTTCTATGTATATTTTACATTAGACATGAGAAGCACGTCCACTCACCATGAAGTACTTTTCTAAACTAAACAAAACTAATATTATTATTAGAGATAACGCCTTTTCGAAACCATGTCGGTTTCTCAGTTTATTCCAAATTAAACCGTAGGTTGAAAAAATTCTTTCAATTGAAGCCGAGCTTGCTGGGCAGTTCATTATTAGTGACACAAAAAAATTGCAAACATTTTCAGGCAACTTTGAAGATTTTTCGTGTTTGACGTGTAATATTTTCCACCATTTTTTATCGCTTAATTTTTCGACCACCTCCGGTTTGAACATAGATTCTGGGAAGTATTCTACATCGTTAATTTTAAATGCCAAACAGTGTGCCAAAAAAATAGGGTGTTTTTGGCTTATCCAGTCTTCTGCTGCGCTCTCTGCTTCTTCACTAAGCAGTTTGCCCATATATTTTGGATGCATCATGTTTGCTAAATAGTGAGCCGGAGTGGGTACACTTTTAATTCGTTTTTCAATTAGAGGCCTTTTTGTTAATAAGATCTCGTTATTGAGCAAATTATACCAGATTTCGACAGCTGTGGCAATTGAAGTGAAATCACCTTGCAGACCATCTAATGCTATTTTTATTTGAGATAACATTTGATGAAGATTTAAGGCCCCGCTGTACAATTGTACATTATTTAAAATTTTGTGGATATCGTTATGAAATTCATTTAAATGCTCTGATCTTATTTGTGAATAGAGGTGAAAATTAGCAATAAATGTTGTTAAGCAATCATCATAAGAATTCCACCTTACATCATTTAGTAGTTGAGGCATAAATAACTCTATGTTTTTCTTTTAACAATCCATGTGGCTGGTGGTGATTTCTAAAGTATTTCTGTACACTTATTATTTGTTTGGTAACTTCTACTGGAATTATATCTTTATATAGAAGATTGATTGATCATGTGTGCTGAGCACCCATAAGAAAAAATTCCATGGCGTTCCTCTAAAATATCCTTCATTTTGTTCATCTTGTTTTCGTTATCCGTGCAACAGGCGAATATTTCTTTATTGTATTTAGTTTTTATGAAGTTAATTGATTTTTCTGCCACAGCAACACAATATTCAGCAGTTTTTTTTCGGACCCGGTGTCCTCTGCACTTATTAAAAAACTATTACAACCGGTATGGACTGAACACGCGATAAGTGGATCATTTGAAGTGTTCGTCCATCCATCTAAAATGAGTGTAAACTGGAATCCTTCTATTCAGTTATTTAATGATCGGTTATTTCTTCATCAATTTGGTGCTTATCAGCTAGTTGTTTTCTGCTAGCGGCAGAATATCCAGGTCGTAGAGATTCTATCATTTCTTTAAAATATTTGTTATCAGCCACGTTAAAAGCAATGTTATTCGCGAAAAAAAATTTGCCACAATTTTGTAAAATTTTTCACGTATTTCCAATTGAAATGTCAGTATCAGTATCCGTATCACTATCGCATGTTGTAACTTTTTTGTTACAATTTAATAAATGTGCTCTTATGCGCTCTACTTTGTTGCTAATTTCACGATCATAGTGCTTACACTTTACTTTTGTAGAATTTTCGATATAGACTACGTTATTCCACTCAGCAGCATTTATACGTCCACTTCCTCGAGGTATTCTATATTTCTATGGGGAATATTTCAAAATTCAATCCTGTATTTTACTACTAAATATTTATTTGTTTTAATTAGACGTACATACTTAGTTTTATTTAGTTTTAAAATATATGATTCAATAAACTCACAACAATCCTCACTAAAATTCACTTTAATAATGATTGGAGTATTTTCCTTTTCAAGACACGATTAAACATGATTTTTAAAAAATTGAACTAACACTAGAAAATGGAAGGAGAATATGTATATATAAATGAAACACAAATAGTTGTTCCTCTACCATTGACGATTGGACCGTGTGCTCTAGCGGAAAAAGAAAGAACCCTACGCTCTGCATAAATTTGACATATTTTGTCTTGTCTCGTTGATTTTTTGTAATATTTATCTAAATTTTTTGTTCAAAAGTTACAAATATTCTTTTCTGAACGTGATTATACTTTTAATATGGATTACAATGGATTCCGGTTCCGAAAATGAAATTAAAAAATCTCGAGATCATTGTGGGGTGCCGCAATGTAACAAATTCAAAACGGAAAACATATACATGTACAATTTACCTAAAGCGGTTCTCGAATCTCGTATGTTATCAAAAAAGTGGAGTGTCGTACTTAAAATGGGTAAACAATTTCCAAGTCAGTTTAAGATTTGTAGTGAACATTTCACTGAAAATGAAATAATGATACCTACCCGCCTTCCAAACAAGCAACATTTGACTAGATTGGTTAAGGGTGCTTTTCCTAGTCTAAAGTTATCTATATCATCAATAACCATAAAAAGGCCACAAAACAACCGAGGAAAACGATTAGAACGTCGCTTGAGTAGAATAGAAATGTAAACAAAAAAATCTGAAATGGAATATAATAATAAATAATAAAATAGAACACAAAATTATTTTAGGTTCGAGGTGAACAATGCTGTCGCTTTCGTTGAGAACAGTACTACTGCTGCATTTAGTTCAGATATACATGAATGTCAACCCCATTTTGAAGAAGTAACTATGAGTGTGTCCGTTCAAACAGAAGTTCAGACTGCAAGCAAATCAGTACAGGCTAATATGAAGGAATTTGTTAGTCCCATTTTTTTATGGGATACGGACAAATAATTAAATACTATGACTGGATTATCAAAAACTAGTATTTTAAACCGCTTGACTAAAATATTTCAAGATGCTAGACAAAATGATGACTGCTTCATGCCAGTGAAGGACAGAATACTGCTAACGATGTATAAGGTTAAAAACAATTCCCCATTTGCACACCTCGCAATTTTGTTCCAAATTTGCGATAAAACAGCCAAACTATATTTTGCTGACACCGTACAGCTGTTAGCTAAAGTTATGCTGAAACTTATACATTGGCAGTCACGGGAGCAAAACCTTCGCAGTTATCCGAAATGTTTCGAAAAATTTCCGAATGTAAGAACTGTGCTCGATTGTACAGAATTTAAAACGGTGACATTCCAGTGCTTAACTTGTCACACTTGTACATACTCGCATTACAAGGGAACACACACCTTAAAACTCCTAATCGGAGTCTAACCATCGGGGCTCATAAATTATATCAGCAAAGTTGCGACAGGTAAATCCTCAGACAAAGCCATATTTAACATTTCGAATTTGTTAAGCAAGCTAGAAAAAGGCGACGTCATAATGGTCGACAAACGATTTTTAATAGCTGCTGAATTATCAAAAGCGGGGATAGAATTAGTGCGGCCGGAATTTTTATTAAAAAAATTTTCGAAGGAGGATGTGGACAAAAATACGTATATCGCATCAGCTCGTGTACATGTGGAACGCAGGATAGCACGACTTAAGGTGTTTAAGGTGCTTTCGGATAAAGTAGACATAGCCGTGTTACCTTATATAGATTATATAATTACTGTTTTGTGTGGTTTATCAAATTTGGGTCCTCCCATATTAACCGATGATAAATTTTGATTTCCAGCAAATTAAATAAAACACATTCTACATTTTTGTATTTAAATCTTAAAAAAAAATTTATTAAAAATAAATAAAATAAATAATGTATATACCAACGGTATTATTAGTCTAAAAAATAAATATGTATAAAAAAAAATCTCGTTTTCAATTCAAGGAACATTAAATTTCAGGTATCCTAAAGCTAAAAAATAAAAATATAGAATTCAATGTAACAAAATTAAAATTAGTTCAGGTAATCCATTCCAAAAGAAAACAACTACGTACGAATAGTACAAGATAAATGAGGTATCACATATAAAAAATAAATATCACATAGTTTAGGTATAAATCTGTCTAAGAAACCATTGTCTCTACAAACTTTTATAGTTTCATATGTCTTATCATATGAACTGAAAATGATCAAATCACAATGATTCAAATTTGTGATTGCCAACCCCAACTGGATTTGACCATAATAACCATGTTGTTGGTTTAATACATAATTCCCCCGATTTTCTCGATTTTCTTTGAGATATTTTAGATCCTTCAATAAATTACTTGCGGTTAAATTTCGACCGTTTACAGGGGATTTTATCTCAATTAATTTCCACTGAATACCATCATACGCAATAGCATCAGGGCTTATGGTAAGAAACGGTACATCAGGACAGATCATAAGGCCGCACTCAAATAACAAATAGTGATGTTTTAAAATTTATTTTGCTAGCTTTTCAGCATGTTGGCCATACTTTGTAGCGCTGTTGCCTTTAACTATCGTAAATAGATTTAGTTTTTTTTGGCCAGTTTGGTGCTTTACCGAAATAGTATGTAAATAATGCGTATGACACACTTCCAGTAATCCTCAAACGTCTTTCCGTTAACCATTGTGCACTGCTTTGAGATTTGGTCGTGTTAAATATTTGTAAAATGTCTTTAAACGATTTCTCAACATTATTCTGAAAGAATAACTTGACCGTTGACTTTAAATGAGGTTTCATTAAATTACTGAATTTGCGTAATTTGCAGTGGCTTAGCATAAGCTTGCAAAAGTCTTCTAAATTTTCGTGATTGATATTCACGCGGCTCTTTGACCTATTGCCATAAAACATTTTATAAATTTCGCCATCATCTAGATTAATGTAAAAAGAATGGAATTGGGTTTATTAAATTTGAAATTATTGGTGATGGCAGGTCGGGGGGACTATTTGGGAATTCGATTCGAACGTGATCGAGTCTTCGATGTATTAGATTCCTATTTGAATTAAATCAAATTCATTCGTTTTTTATTTAAATCAAATATGATTCTTATACATCGAAGACTCGATCATGTTCAAATCGAATTCCCAGATAGCCCTGCAGAATTAATAAAATATTATGTCATATTAAATTCGTCTCATCTACCCAAAGTTAGTTTAGCTATAAAATACCTACTTTAAGCAACTATAAAAGATAATCGTCCAGTTTTTCTTCACTTACTGCATCATCCCTAATTAAAGTGGTTTGTCTAGCGCAACACAACTCAGATGCGTTTACGGCGGAATATTTTTTTCCAAACTCACGGCCAGCTTTACGCCATTTTGGTTTCAGTTGTGCACAACTGATTTGTTCTAAATTTGGTTGCTTAAATTTTGTTTAAAATATTCCAATTCCTATATTATTAAACAGCATTATGTTCTACCATTCCCATAAAAAGAGTTATTTGAAAATATAAAAATGTTTTTTTTTAGTTTTTTGATCGTAACTCTTTTTATGGTAACAGCTGTACAATATATGTATATGTAGATATGTATATGTTTTTGATGTAACTCATTTTAGGGTTAAAGCTGTACAATATATATTCGTATCTATACGCGTACATGCAATTTTTATTCTTACCTGTAAATGTGTATAAGGCATGCAGCAACATGCTTACATTTTTGCCCTTCCCCGACTTTACAAGAGCAAATACATTTCCAGCTTGTGTGAAGCCTAGTTAAATTTTCCAATTTCACTTCATGGGGGGATGAAGTTATTGAGGACGCCTGTATTACCAGTCCTAAGACAGAAATAACATTTAAATGGGGCACAACGCCTATAGAATAAACCCACCCAGCATTTATTATTTGTTCTCCTGCTTTAATGGACCGTTTAAATCCTCCGAAATATTTAATTATTTCCGAAAAGGAAATAGTAATTTTCTGACTGATGTCAGTACGGATTGTTGTATTGGCCTTTTTCATACTTTTTGCTAAAAGTATGAGAATAATATGATTAATTATTTAAAAGAATTATTTAAAAATGTCATATCATAATAAAAAATTAGTTATACATTATTTATACTAAAATTTAATAATCAACAATAATGTCCTTTAAAGTTAGATCTAACCAATATTTACAAAAATGTTGTTAGATAAATCTAGCATATTTAACTATTTAACATACCGGTTGTATACTTCTTTGTGCATTTAAAAACACAAATAATAATTAGTAATTGATACAATAATAAATACAAAAACACAATATTTATATATGCAGAGCGTAGGGTTTACATTATTTTCGATAGGTATCGCATTTTGCGGTTTTCCAATCGTCAATAGCTTATAAGCCATAAACAAGAAGATGATGTAAATTTAAACTACATACTGTGTGAACAGGCACAAAGTAAAATATGATCGAGAAGCAAATAATGTTTCGATATTCAAAATATTCCTGATTCCTGTGCAATTGTGTTTTATCGTGCAAAATCAAACTGAAAATTTTTATATGTAATTTGATTAATAAACTTGTTTCTGATTACATATTGGTTTCTTCTTGTATAGCCACCTTCATTTATCATAGTTGTAAAGTAGAAATACAAGCTTTCTACAAGAGAGGTGAACATTTTTCTGTTTCCCATAGGAACCAATGTAAAATTGGTAGTTTTGATTTATAAGTTTAATAATGAAAATTCAATATAATGTAATAAAATTTTTGTTAGTTTGCATGTTTGATATGTTTCAAAGATTTGGTTTTAAAATCATAGAAGAAAATATCTCAAGATTTTAAAATAAATTGAAAAAAGAAAACCTTTCCATTTTCAACAACTCACAAACCATTAAGTCCTAATATAAAAAAATGTAAACAAATAGAATCATCCTTGTCTTTTCAATATAAAACCAACATACAAATGGGTGAAAAAAAGTTAATTTTGTAATTGAATTCTAACACTTGAATAAAAAACCCCAAAAAACCCACCAATTAATTAACATTCAAATAAAAAATTAAAATCAATAAGATTCTTTCGGCTTTTTATAGACAAAATATATTAAAAATAATGGCATTCACAACAATTTCGACTTGTTATTCAGAAAAATGAAGAGGCCAATCATTTAAAAATATATCTACCAGAAAAAGTAGAAATATCATAATCCCACCCGTACTTTAACCCGAGGTCAATACAAAGTGTATCGACTCCAAAAATGAAAACTTTCCTTGAGCTTCCTCTGTGGTAGTTTGGCTTCGTACTGATAAGTTCGTACAAACAAAAAGTTCGGTCTACTCATCAAGTAGCTACGACCAAACTACAAAAAAAAATTCTAACTTCATACATTATGTATGAGGCAAGAAAGCATTGACTTAGCGAATTATAAAGTTCACCAAATCAAAAACTGAAGGTGGACATGGTGAACTTTATAATTCATTGATTAAACTGGAGCAGTTTTGAGGAGGTGTGAGAAAATTAAAATAAAAAGCTGCAATAGATTGATTTCCCGCATGACTTCCTAACGCATTACCCGTTTCAAAGTCATCATAGTATATAAATTATTGGTTTTTACTTTCCAATTTGCACCATAAGCTAAAAATGTTAAGGGAAGTATTACATTCAAGTAGTTTAATATTTTCTAAAGTTTTTTCCAAAACACCTGGCAACTCAAAAAATTTACAAATTAGGAACACATTTACTATTAATTTCATCGATACTATATGGAAAGGATGTTGGTTTTTAATTCGTTTATCACATTAAGAATTACTTGAGTTGGAAAATGCTGCTAAACAATTAGCATTTGCACTATTTTTAAATGTAAAATGTATAAATCAATTTCATTACATGCAAAGTTAAAATTTCGCAATTCATTTTATTTGTACTCGCATTATTAAAACAAACTAAAATCATTTAAATTAAACAATCCATTTATGAATTTAAGTCCGAAATTAACTTCGACATAGAATTTTCCCAAAGAGGTTGTCAAATCAAAAAAAAAGTTTTGTTTAAATAACCAAACCTTATAAGAAGCATTCTGTAGAGTAATTTAAATTCAATGATTTTGAATGCTATTGAAATTCATTCTAAAATATTTTTGAATTAGTAGAATATTTGGTTGTAATAGAGAGCGTACTTTTTAACTGGTGGTTGGCCCAATACTACGATGAATGGTTGTAGATTAAGACCGTATTCGTTGCAAATGTCTCGCTTTTTCTTCGTTTCTTCCTGCAGGTTGGAAACGTCGTTGTTTAGCTCCAATATAAATGAACTGATTGAATCTCGTATTAATATTTTCCGCAAAATCCATGACGATGTTCTAAAAATTTGCATAAATAATGATGATCCTACTGGCCAACAGAAAATCATATTGAGATCGATGGCCAACTGGCAAAATTTAATAAAATTTTACTTGAACATTATTAAGTTGAACGGTAGAAACTAATTTTCAGCTATTATATTGGAAAGGGGTAGCAAAATCCAAGACGATGTTTTAAAAATTTGCATAAATAATGATGAATCTGTAGGCTAAAAGAAACTCATAATGAGATTGATGGCCAACTACCCAATATAATTTAAGTGCAGTTGTTTTTTAAATTATCAAAATATGATTTTCAAGATTAATTTTAATAATTCCATTTTTTGAAGAAATTCCCCTGAATGTATGCGTTTGAGTAGCTATGATTTCATTATCGTTGCAACAGCTAACATCAACTTCGTGCGTTACCTTCCAGATTTCTGCACGTTTTTCGTAACCGTACAACTTGGTAGAGCTTACGATAAGTTGAATAACTTGATGGTGATGCCTTCTAATAAGCTTTCAAGTGGGTGTCTTTTTTTGCGGAAATGGGTTGTTTTTCATGATCCAATTTTTTTTATAAATTTACTGCTAATATTATAACAAATAACGCTGCTTTTAAATCATTTGTTTTCAATAAGACAATGAATCCATCAGACTCATCATGTACGGGTCGTTCTTATTTTGAAAATGGTGTTTTAGGGCACTTACCAATACGTGTATAAATAAATTAAAATACGTTTGGCCCAATTTGTATGACCATAGTTTTTAAGATAGTTTTTTACAGATTAAACTTAAAATGATTCTATGAGACTCAACCGACTCAATGCGACTGGTTTACGACGTCATTGAGTACACCTTCTGAAAACTGGTCGTAAAGCGTTGATTTTGAAAACTTATTGCCGACAGCATTCCACATTTACGCTTGCCGTAGACTTATCGCAAAAAGGAAGTTATCACAAAAATATTGCTGGAATAAATTTTAATCAGCGCCGTGCATTCATTTAATCTATATGTTTAAAACAGACTCAAACCAATAATAGTAAGCGTTTATTGTGACAATAAGAACCGCCCTATTCTATACTAACACATACTTATGTAAAACCACTCTTATAAAGTCAGTCATTAAAGATCATTCAATCGAGACACACGTATTATCATTTTATATCACGGCTCTCTAAATATTAGATACTCATAAGTATTACATGGTGTCAGATATGGTTTTAATGCGTGAATTACACAATTAGTAAACTTGAAAAGTAGTAAATCGGAAATAAGAAAGAAATTAATAATACTTCTCGCTGAATAAACTCGTCAATATTACACACAACGAGGTAAAAGAAATACAACGGTAGAAGTGACGGGTCATCAACAGAACATTCGCGACCGTATCATTATTGCGTCTTTTTTTTATTGTGACAATGTCCGAAACTAAACCACCAAAGGATTTTATGATAAATTCAGAGCTAGATATGGCTCAAGAGTGGACGGAATGGACCGAATTATTTACCCATTACAGTAATTCGATGGAATTAACAAAAAAGACAGCCGAAATTCAAGCATCAACATTAATTTCGTGCCTTGGTTGCCCCGCATTGAAAGTATTAAATAATTTGGGCGTCACAGATGACGAATAGAAGGATCCGAAGCAAATTACCGACAAATTAAAAAAAATATTTTGCACCGTTGCGCAACAAAACGTACGAGCGGTACCAATTTCATCGTAGTAAGCAAGAAGAATGTGAATCATTCGAAAATTTTTTGCAACGATTGAAAACGCAAGTTACGCGTTGTGGATATAGCACAAAAGAAGATGAACTCGTGATGGATCAAATCAATGTAGGAAGTCACAACGAAAATACCCGTCAAAAAATGTGGGTCGAAGATGATATGGAATTGGCCAAAGCGGTTAAAATTTGTCGTGCTGCAGAGCGTGCTGAGGAACAAATAAAGTCACTGAGTGATCTATCGACGCCTGCACATTCGTCATCAAGTGTAAACAAAATTAATGAAACGACACGGTAAGAAACAATGTCCAGCATTCAACAAAAAATTTGAACAGTGCGGTAATAAAAGTGATTTTAAAAAAATGTGTCGCTCCAAAGTCAAATAAATAAGACAAATATAAAAAATCGGAGAAAGTGGACAAAATAGCCAGTAACTTTTCCGAAAGTGACTCAGATTCGAGTGCCGAGAGCGAGTATGATTAAAATGTGAGCAGTATTAAATGTGAAAAGGAAGAAATAAAAGTGTGTTCAATCAAAAAAGACAAATGGATTGAAACATTGAAAGTCGGTGAGGGTGAACTGTTAGTTGATTTGGACACAGGAGCTCACTGCAACGTAATATCGCGGAAAGAAGCATCCAGATTAAAATTAAAAGTAAACATTTCATCGACTAAACGTCTATCAACATATAATCTCGACAAAGTCAAAGTAATAGGTGAAACCAAGGTATGGTGTGTATCGCCGCAAAAATCAGGACAGGTGATTTTTAAAGTAATTAACGAGGATTTAATGTCAATTCTCTCGGTCGACATTCATGCGAAGAGCTGGGATTAGTGAAACGCGTTCATCAAGTGGATATACAGTTGGGTTGTTGCAGCAATTACGAGTATGATATCGATTTTGTTGACAATCCGAAGTTCAAAATAATTCCACCGCGTCGAGTTCCAGCTGCATTTATAGATAAAACAAAAGAGGAATTGGACAGAATGGTTACAATAAAAGTTTTAGCGCCAGTTACTGAACCAAGCTCAGCCGTAAGCCCTATGCTGGTGGTAGAAAAAAACGGAAAAATCCGAGTATGTATGGATCCAGTCGAATTAAATAAAAACATAAAACTACGCCATTACCCGTTGAGTACAGTAGAATAAATTGCCGCAAAGTAGGAAAGGCCAAGTTTTTTACAAAATTGGATTGTCAACATGGTTTCTGGCAGATTAAAGTGACTGAACGAACGTCAAAATACTTGGTCTACGGTACGCTATGGGGATGTTACCGATATTTACGCATAGCGTTTGGTATAAATTCTGCACCTGAAGTATTTTCGCAGATTATGAACGAGACATTGCAAGGCATCGACAATTGCGAGGTTGCCATGAATGATATTCTTCTTTATGCGGAAAATGCGGAAATGTTAGAGGGAATCACAAAACAGGTAAAAGCATCGATTAAAAGATGCTGGTTTGCTGGTAAAATTTCTTGGACATGTTTTTACATCCAATGATTGTGATATTGATCTGGATAAGGTATCAGCAGTTCATCGTTTGAACACTCCAGCTAATGTCAAGAAATTGCAGAGATTGCTTTGTACAGTAACATACCTTGCAAAATTTATTCCGTAATTTTCAGATTTGACAGAATCATTGAGAAGATTAATAGTCAAGGCCACCGCATGGGTATGGGATGTTGACCAACAAACAACTTTTGAGAAGTTAAGAGAGGTCATCACAACAACGCCAGTTCTGGGTTATTATGACGTAAATCAAAATAATAAGCCGACGCATATGCCAGCAGGACATTGACGAAAGCCGAGAAAAATTATCTACCAATCGGCAGAGAAGCAGCCGCCATAAGATTTGCGTGCAAAAAATTTCACCATTATGCGTATGGCAAAAAATTAAACATCGAAACCGATCATAAACCGTTGGAGACAATCTTCAAAAAACCGATTTCACAGGCGCCGATGCGTTTACAACAAATTCTTTTTGATGTTTTGCCATATTCACCAACAGTACAATACAAGAAAAGTGTGGACATCAAAGTAGCGGACACACTCAGCCGCGATTGCAAAGCTAAACCAATTGACAAAAAATGGACAGAAAGCGAAGAATAAAAGACAAAGATTTCGAACTACAATTGCTACGTACAATTGTCGAAAGAGGATCGCCAACGGATGACAGCAAGTTGCCAGAAGCAGTCAAGCCGTACGCGAGCTTCAAAGAGGAAATTTGGTATGATGGTCAATTAATATTTAAAGCTAATAAAATTATTGTCCCAAAAGCTGAACGCCCAAAAGTGTTAGCTGATATACCCAAAGGTCATCGAGTTGTGTCGAAATCATTGGCAAGAGCGCGAAGCAGCCTCTTCTGGCCTAGATAAACAAAGGAAATCAAGGAACTTGTCGAAAAAGATCAAAAACAAAGGAATCATTACTACAGAAGGTTTTGCCGGACTATCCATTTCAACTAGTTTCTACAGATAAGTTTACGTTCAAGGGCAAAGACAACATCATTATTGCCGATCATTATTCCGGTTTTATGGATTTTCAAGAAGTAAAGTCAACAACATCGGCAGCAGTCATTTTTCAATTTAAAAAATGGTTTGCTATTCACGGACCGGAAACGTTGGAATCAGATGGTGGTCCACAGTTCGCATCGAAAGAATTCAGAATATTCGCGTTGCGTTGGCAATTCAACCATCGCATCTCTTCACCACATTACGCTCGGTCAAATGGATTCGCTGAACGCAATGTTCAGACTGAAAAAAATCTACTCCGCAAATGCTGGCATGACAAGCATTGTTATTGTTGCGAAATACACCACGCAATGATATTTTGGGTTCTCAATGCCAACGATTGTTTAGCCGTCGCAAAAGAACATTTATTCCTATCAGTCAAGACGATTTGAAACCGAAAACCATCAGGGGTGTCACCAAAGAATTGGCAAAACTACGCTTTCAACAAAAGACGTACTCTGATCGTGTTTCATCACCAGTCAAACAGTTAGAATTGAACTAAAAAGTTCGATTACGAAAAGGCCACCGTGATTGGGTGTAAGAAAAAGTCGTGGAGAAGTCAGATAACCCACGGTCGGTGATTCTGGAAACAACAACGGGTAAGAGCCAATATACAAGATGTGCCGGAAGTTGATATCAATCAGGATATCGACGAGAATACAGAAAACAATTTAACATCCACTCAGATATCAAATGAGTTGGAAATTGGTTCCGAAGCTATTCCACAATCGAAGAGACCTTTGGGTGTCAAATCCGAATAGGCACCTGACATTCATATGAACAATCAACAGGATGATCAACAAAAACCAACTAGAAGTGGGCGTGTGATTAAAACACCAAAACTTTATAAATTATAATAAGCATAATTTCATATTTTGTATTAATTTATTTGATAATTTTCATTTAGTTGATATATAAAACTATTAAATTAAATAGTTCAAAATATGAACCAGCCTATTCTATACTAACACATACTTATGTAAAACCACTCTTATAAAGTCAGTCATTAAAGATCATTCAATCGATACACGCGTATTATCATTTTATATCACGGCTCTCTCAATATTAGATACTCATAAGTATTACATTTACCAAGTTTATTAAAATGTTGGTTAAACCCCAAACCCGTGAATTCGATGCTATTAACCACTCTTGTGTTGAAAATTTGAAATATTTGTAGAAGCCAACCAAAGCACTCTAAATGTCTTAAAATATCGTAAAATCATTATTATTAAACGATATTTGTATAACCTAGACGGTGACAGCACAATGACCCAAGACAATAAGCTTACCGTATAAACAAATAAAAAATAAAATGTGGCGCCAGGTATTTTCTTGTCTTGCCAACTTTGCCAAATCTTAATTTATTATGTTTTCTTCTTTTTTTCCTCCTTTCCATATTGATTTATTCCGTCGGAGTTTAGTGTTTATATTTCTATTTATTATTGCAAAGTTTATAGTAAGAAAATGCATTATTTATTAAATTTTTTTGTGTACTTTGCTTTATTTTTCCAGGATTCAATATAAAAACGTAATGTTAAAAAGTAACAACAACAACAAAAACTTCAGTTCAATAAATGTAAGTAAATAAAAATCGATTTGTAGTGGTTTAAGATTAAGAAAATTGGATTATTTGTTTCTACTTATTGGAGAAATAAATTTTGTATTTTGTATTTATTGTCTGGATAAACGAGCACGTACATATGTATTATGTATACGTATTCGAATATCTTCGATCAGAAATAACAGGTAATTAGTGAAATTGTTTTGCAGGTAAAGCTTTTAATGTATTATTATAAATTCTAAAAACTTCACTCATTTCCAGAATGTAATCCAAAATTCTGGTCATACTAAATTTATTCATTTCACCATAATAAACCAAAAAAAACTTTGATATGTAGTCCAACAACAAATAAAACCCGAAAAACGAAATTCCCAAATATTTTCCAATTTTTGCTTTTTTTTTTTTTTGCTGGGTTATTTATTAATGGAATAAATTAAAAAGTTTTAATAAATTAAAATAATTTTATTTATTTTTTGCTATCTATCCGCAATTTTTTTTTTTTTTTGTTCGGTTTGGGGTGTTCCATTCATTTCAAGGTTTAATTTATACATACACACATATACAATATTGGGATGATCCCAGTAATAATAAACTTTTCTGTGCTTTTTTTTTATATTTTTATTTCTTTTAATAATATTATAAATATAAAAATAAATAAATTAGAAGAAAACCAAATTTCATGTTCTTCAAAAAAAAAAAAAAAATTGTGTTGCCTAAATTGATTTGAATATAACATGTGATTTGAATAGGAAAACAGACAAATTTTTGGTTTACGGATGGATTTTATGGAAATCAGATTAGGACCATTTTTTTTTGTTGTGTTGGTAATTCCTTTATTATGAAATCGTGGTGAACCGTGAAATAATTAGTCACGAAATACACTTGCAAATAAAATTATAAAGATTATAGGAGGATTATAATTAGAATATTTAAATTAATTCTAAGTAAATTATTTTGAGGATTCACTCAGGAATATGAAAAGGTATTTCACATCTACATTATAACACTGTTAAAATTATATTGGTTGAATCTATATAGCATCTTAGATTTCCTGGAAAGTTGTTTCAGGCCCTTCAAAAATTTCCTAAATTTATAATCTCCTTTATTTATTCTAAACTTAATTAAGTTTAAATTTAATTCTCTGAAATAAATTATAACAAAAATTAACAATAATAGTTTGTTTAACAATAATTAAACCAACTACCAGTGCCAGTTTCCAGCTTGGCCGATTATTTATTAATTTATTGATCTTATTATAAATACCAGTATCAAAATACGTACCAATACCAATACTGATACTGACACCAACGCCGATACCAATACCAAAACCAATACAAATATCCACATCGTTACCAATAACAACATCAATACTAACGTTATGACCTTAATGATTCGATTATGTTCACTAAATTTAATTCAATTTCATTTTAATAAAAATTAATTTAATTTCATTAAATTTAGTGAAACTCAAAACGTAATTCACTTCACCATTAATTCTTGATTTAAAATCATCCTTTAATACCCTTAAATAAATTAAATTCAATGTGGCGTCTATGTATGTATATTGAAAATACAGCAATTAGTATAAATTAAACCTGGAACACTTAAATAATAAAATAATAACAGCTTTAAGTTGTCCATACTCAACAAAATTCCCGCTAGAAGAAGATAAATTTAAATTCAAATTCCGTTTGTTCTTAAGGAATCTTAAGTGTACCACGGGTACCAGGGCTAAATGTATTAAAATTAAAAAAAAAAAAAAATCGTAATCCGATAGTTAATGTGCCATCTTGGCTGAAGGACCGTACCAGATTTATATGTCCTTCTCTAATACACTTCTTCAGCTTTTACGTTCCGTTCTGGTGGCAAAGTTCTTTTCGCTCTATTTAACTTTATCAAAATAAATAATAAAATAGCATAGAAGACTCAGTTAGCCGAGAATGTGATGAATCGAGTGAACACTGATTTTGATAAACAATTTTTGTAATTTGTAAACCTTGTTGAAGCGCAAACCTTTGTTTGACCTATTGATTGATTTTGATATAAACTCTTCGGAAAACCTCGATTTTGATCAATTTTGGATGTTTTATGGCCGATTCTGGCCAATATAAACTATTGTCAAGATAAGTTTTAGTAACGCACAATTTTGCACAATCATCATACACCGAAAAATATATTTTATTAGGTAAACGAAATGTACGGGATTTCTGGTGTGATAATCACGTGAGAAATCCCATACTGTTTCCTAAAGTACAGTATGCACAATTTTTTTAATTACATGCCCAAAATTGCACAATCCCAATGATGCGAAATATATATAGAAAACTTGGGTTTTCTAAAATGGGATTTCTGGTGTGATGTACACTAACTTTGATCATTTTTTTAATTTATTCTAAATTTTCCATATAATTGTTTACTACCGTTAAAATTTACCGTACGAATTTCCTGATTTCGTCCCTGGTTTTATTTAAAAATGGTTCAGAACTCAACTACTTATAATTTACTTTTAGTTCATTTTTATTTAAGTGGATGTCATACATGGTGTAAAATCATAGACTTTTGTACTTAAATTATATATTCATGATAGTCTTGATCTACAGTTAACTAATAGATTACCACGGGTGGGGTTCTATTGGTTATCGAGAATAAACAACTTGTTGTTAATATAAGAGTTCCGTATATTGATGATTATTAAGATTACCACTGGTGGGGTCTTAATAATCTTGAGAACAAACACTTTGTTTCAGTTGTAAATTTATTCTGAGCTTTTATTTTTAATTTGCTCGTCTTTTTATACAAAATCTCATTCATCCAAATTACACTATTTTACAATAAAAAGAAACAATAAAACATTAATGTTTAGTAAGCATATTAATGAGAAAAGGTGTTGTGTGACATTATAAAGAAAACAAATTATTAATTTGTTAGGTTCCGGCTTGTAGTGTTGATGAGTTGACATAAAATATTGTGTTTTGTTGCACTGTTGATCTCAACATATTCCCGGGCCGCCATTTAGGTTGTTATACTGTGAAACTTAACATATGCCGGGGCTTCCGTTGCTGCTTTCATGCTTCCGAACGTTGAAGAGGTGAAGGGGTTGGGCGCGTTGTTCGCCTTTGTTTAATATAGTTGATGCCCCAAATAATACATATGGCTACACCAATCCAAAAAATTGTGTGTATCATGGTGTAGTGATGGACATGATGAAAATTCCCCTCATGTAGTCGTCCTTCCTTTTCTCTAACCGCTTGTATTTCTTGTTCCAGTTGCGTGGTATCCTGAAGATTTACGAACTGAGGCTCATCGTATCCTATCGTTTTATTTCGAACCCGTGTGATGAACGTCCTTAAGTTGTTGGCTCCGTTTAATGTGCTGAGTGGTCTGCGGAACGATTCGCTTATGTTGTTGGAAGCTGAACCGATGGCGACGATGTATAAATTTGTGTCTCGCAGCACGCATCCAGCCTTGATTTCTAATATCCCTGATCCTTGGAGACTGAGTGATGTAATGCTTTGGCCGCATATAACATCGAATGTTGTTTCATTTAAAATAGAGTATATCCACTGATTCGTCGCATGGAGCTTAATCCAATGGTTTGATATCTTAACTGACTTAATGGTACATACCCCTTCGAGATTTGCTATTCGTTGTAGGATTGCTAATTCGCATTGATTTTGGTTAGTCATTGCGTTATAAATTGGCGATATTTCACATAAAAATCGGTTATTTTGGAATAGTTGGCATTGTTTCACTTCTTCTCTCGTTAGTAATGAAAAATGTTCCCGGTGATCATCTACTGCTAAGTATTCCGAATTGGTGGTAATGTACGACTGCGTGTTGTTGTGTTCTATATTAGGAACTGGAAATAGGGCCAGTAGGTTATAATCCAGCGCAAAGGATAGAGGAATGGTGATTTTTATTATGATGTTGCCCTGGGTTACTCTACTGCGTAATCTCATGCTGCGATATATGTGAAGGAGATCAGAGATACCATGCCCAGGTATGGTTATGGTTGTTGGTATGTGTTGTTTGATTAATTCGAGCTCTTGTTGTAATTGAGCGGGGGCGAGTAATGAGGGATGCAATAAATTCTTGTGTGCGTTCTGGACCACATCAAGTAAGGCTTGCTGCGTGTCTTCCAAATTCTTTAGAATTAACATCAGTTCAATTGTTGAGGTTAATATCGATCGAATCTTTTCTTCTCTGATGGAGTACTCATTTAATAATGCCATTTCAGCATTCAGCCTTCTCTGCTGCTCTATCAGGTTGTTTAATGATTCCATGGTGAGCTTTGAATTATGTTTTACCAGGTTGATTGTGTTATCTATTATGGTGGTATGACTCTTTATCAATGATTCTAATTGTTGCTCATCGTTGTTTATGGCTTCAAATTGTGCCTCATATTATCTTGCCTCACGTTCTGTCAAGATCCAAAACATATCGCCTAACACTAGGCCTATTTTGTCTCCTAGGCCTCGTTTTGGTCGTTGTACCTCCTTGTTGCTTGCTAATAATAATTCATTGTCCGCAATCAAATTGTTGTATTGCCATTGAATTTGTTGAAGAATTAGGTCGCAATTTAACCCAGCTATATTCAAGCATGCCGCCTTTAATTCATATTGTGTTTGCTTAAAGGTTTCAATTTCTTCCCAGTAATTGCTCATGTTGTAATAAACCACCAATGTCCATTTCATAGCTACCACTTCGAGTTTACCTATTTCTTCTAAGTAAATCCCTGTGGAATGATTGAAAGGGGTTATATGTACGTTGGCCTGTACAAGTCCCATAAAACAACGAATGGATAATATGGCTAGCGCTAGATGATTGACGGTCCCCCTGTTCTTTACGCGTCTATGAGGCTGTCGCCTTAAAACTTGATTGTTCTTCTCCGGTGATTGCAATTCTCTAGGTTGACCTCGGTTTGCTTTCATGGGCATAATTTTTGTAAGCCTTCTTCAATTGGTAACTTACACAATTTCACAATCGGTCGCTTATATGTTGCGTTTTCGCATTTGACTGTCGCTACCCGAACTAAATCATCTTTTCCAGCGTGTGTTTCCACAAATCTCCCTAGCTTCCACCGTGTGGCAGGTTGTTGGTCGTCTTTTAATAATACCAGGTCGTTGATCATTAAGTTTGACTGGCTGCTCTTCCATTTAGTTCGTTGTTGTAGTTGGTGAAGGTATTCGGAGGACCACCGTTTCCAAAAGTCCTGAACCATTCTCTCGACTACATGCCATCTCGTTCTTAACGATATGCGGTCAATTTCTGCGGCTGGTAGCGCCTTGAGAGAATCTCCTATCAAGAAGTGCCCCGGCGTTAGTGCTGACATATCTGCAGGATCACTTGTCAGCGGTGTTAGAGGGCGAGAATTGAGACATGCTTCTATTTGGGTAGTCACGGTACATAGCTCTTCGAAAGTGAGTGTTGTTTCGCCTATGATCCATTTGAGATGGAATTTCATTGATTTAATTCCTGCCTCCCATATTCCACCGAAATGAGGCGTAAGAGGTGGTATAATTTTGCTCTTCGATTTAGTGGTAGAATTTTGCTCTTCGTGCTGATTTTTTCAGCTTTATTAAGACAATTGATTTCCTTATAGAAATCTTGTCTTTGTACGAGCTTGAAAATTATTATTTCTGCGTTTTGGAGTTCTGCACCAGTTAGTTCATTTCTATTGTTGTTTCTACGCGAGCAGTTGTTGATGAACCTTTTGCAATATGCGACTATACGCTTCAATTTGTTGTAGCTGGAGCATCGTTCGAATAAAGGAAAAGCGTGATCTTCCGTAGTTATTGTTATAATTTTTATTGCTTTTTCTTCTAACTCTTCTGGTTTAAGGGTGCTATTTTGCATAATAGGGTTGATTGCCTTCCATCTGGTGAGCTTTTGTCGAAGAAAATCTGGACCTTCCCACCACAATTTGTTTTTTATGAGTGCTAACGGTGTCGTGCCACGTGAAGCTATATCCGCTGGATTATCGCATGACTTTACGTGGTGCCATGTTGCTTCTGGTAGCATAGTTTTTACTGCCGAAATTCTGTTTGCCACGAACGTTTTAAATTTGTTTGGTTCCCCTGTGATCCAACATAGTGCAATGATCGAATCTGACCACGCATATATTTTGAGGTTGTTGATTTCCAAGCTTCTTTGTGTGTGTTTAAGTAATTTTGCCAATAGTAGAGTTGCATTTAGCTCCAATCGAGGAATGGATAGTTTTATTTTGGTTGGCGCGACTCTTGTCTTCGAAGTTAATAATTGTGTTGTTATAATCCCTTCTTTATTTGTTGTTCGACAATATATTGTGGCTGCGTATTCGTATTCTGAGGCATCAGCGAACCCGTGAAGCTCCGTTTCGACCTCGTCTGTTGTATTTACCCATCTCTGGATTGTTATGTTTTTGATTTCACTTAATTCTTTCTTGTATTTTACCCACTTTGTATTTATGTTTTCTGGCAAGGGTTGATCCCAATCTATTCCTGATGTCCATACTTCTTGCATCATGATTTTTGCTGTGATTGTTATTGGGGAAAGCCATCCAATGGGATCAAAGAGCTTGGATGAGTCGGATAACAGCGAGCGTTTGGTTGACTGCTTGTCTGATAGCTGTAATGTTTCTACGTTGAATTTGAAAAGGTCCTTTTTTGGATCGTATAGAATTCCCAATGTTTTAATGCAGTCATTTAACTTGATTTGAACGTCACCCGTGCCGTGTAGTTCTCTGGGAATATGGTTCAATACTTCTCTTGAGTTAGAGAACCATTTCCTTAAATTCAGTCCACCTCGTTCTGTGAGCATCTTTAATTCTTGTACAGCTCGAGTGGCTTCCTCTATGTTGTTAGAACCTGTTAACAGATCATCCACGTAAAAATCTGTCAGTATGATGCTTGCTCCTATTGGATAATCATTATTTCCGTCGGTAGCTAGTTGTTTTAAGGCTCTTATGGCTAAAAAACTGGCGGCTGTTGTTCCGTATGTTACCATTTTTAACTTGTATGCCTCCATTGGCTTGGAGGGGTTGCTTCGCCATAGAATTCATTGATAGTTCTGGTCTTGTTTATTAATCCAGATTTGTCGATACATTTTTTTTATATCTGCTGTCATTACGATCTTGTGTTTTCGCCATCGTAGTAAAATATCTGCTAAATCTTGTTGTAATTTTGGACCATTCATCACGCAATCGTTTAGATATACTCCCGTTGTTGTTTTAGATGAGGCATCAAACACTACTCTTAGCCTTGTTGTTGTGCTGTCTTTCTTGATTATGCCATGTTGCGGTATATAATGAATATTGGTTGATTTACCATCTTCTGGTTTTACTTGTACTTGTTTCATGTGCTTCAAATTTATATATTCTTGCATGAATTGATGATATAATTGTTTGAACGGCGCATCTTTCTTGAATCGTTTTTCTAATTGTATCAATCTGGCAGTGGCCGTCTTTCTGGATTCTCCTAGTTCGGTTTGGTTACTCTTAAAAGGAATTCTTACTGTGTATCTGCCGCCTGGACCTTGTTCTACATTTGACTCAAAATGCTTCTCTATCATGATTTCTTCTTCAGTGGTATCTCTCTCTTCAGGTATTGAGTCGTTTTCTACCAGCAATCTCAGTTGATCCTCTATACTTTTAGTTGCAAGCATCGTTGTTTTATGCTGACTACCTGTGTTGTTCCTGCTGCCCAATATAATCCAACCGAATTCCGTTTGTTGTGCCATTGGCTCTAGTTGACCTCCCTTGATGATGTTGTTGATTAGTATTGATGGATAATAATCCGCGCCAAGTATAAGATCAATTGGCTGTGACTGGTTGTAGTGTGGATCAGCCAGTTGTATTTGGTTGAGATGCGTCCAGCTGGTTGTGGCAAAGTCCACCTCGGGTAATTATTGGTCGAGTTATCAATGCTTTGATATTCATTTGGAAATCTCCATCAAATCTTGGCGATATTTTTAGATTGATGGTGTGTCTGCAAATGCCTGCTTTTTTCCCACCTACTCCTGAGATGGTGACGTGTACTTTCTCTTTTTTAAAGTTGAATAAATTTGCGGCCTTGGAGGATATTAATGTGGCCTGTGATCCTGGATCAACTAGAGCTCTTAGTGTGAAACAATCGCCTGTGCCAGTTGCGGCTCTGACTGATGCAGTTGGTAGTAAAACTTGTCCTAGCTGACTGATCACGAATGTTTTGGCGGTTTTGACACTACTTCCGGTGGTTGATGCTGCATTATTGCAGTGTAGAAGTGTGTGGTGTCCTCCTTTACACACAACACATGTTTCCGCCTGGCAGTTTCTTCCTTGATGCTGGCTTAAACATCGTATGCACAAGTTGGCTGAGTTGACGAGCCTTGCTCGTTCTAATGTTGACATCTTTTTGAATTGCTGGCATTGATTTAAACCATGATGCTCCTTACACCCTTCCACCCAACATGTTTTGGTTAACATGGCTGTATTCACTCGCTTCAATGGTGATATGTATTGCATGTGTGGTCGTGGTGCTGTTGCTCTATGATTGTCCATGGCTTCCAAAGATTGAAACCTTCTCTCCAGGAATCCAAAGAAATCTTCCAGTTGTGGAATTTCTCTGGGCTTCTCTATAGTTGTCTCGTATATCTTAATGGATTCTGGGTCTAATTTTTTGTTTAAAATGAAACCCACGAATGCCTCGAAGGGCGAATCCATATTTAGCCGCTTTATGTTGTGTAATATTTCTCGCGCCGTATCGTGCAAATTTCTCACTGTTTGGGCGGATGGTATCTGAATTGTGGCCAATGACAATAGTGCATTAAACTGATGGTTTGCCAGTAGCCTCACGTTGTTGTACCTTGCTTGGATTATGTTCCAAGCGGGTTGGTAATTGTCACCTGTTGTTGTTAAGTGACTAATAATTTGGGCTGCTCCCTTCTGCAGGTGTGATTTCAGATACGTCATCTTTACCGTATTTGTTAGTTTGCTGTTTTGGTGGATCAGCTCAGTGAATATATCGTTGAACGTTTCCCACCGTTCATAATCACCATAAAAGATCGGGATTTCTACCTTAGGCAGTTTCACCTGTGCTGCTGATCCTGCTGTGGTTGTTGTCTGGGGCTGAAACTGTTGTAGTTTGATCATTGCATCTTCTACCCTCTCTTGCAGCTTGGCATAATAATCTTCTCTAAAGTAGTTGGATGTTTGTTCGTCTTCTTCCAGCTCTACTAATAATTCTGTGTGTTGGGCTGCGATTTCTCACATGTCTTTTTCTAATTGTCTCGTTTTGATATTCACATATTCCTTAGATATGTTGTTGGTTTCCAAGGAATAATTTATTGACGCCAATTTCTGATATAACTGCCGCATGAGCACGTCTTGCCTCTTGAACAATTCTGTGTTGTTGTTTCCTTCAAACTTTGCTGCTTGAAGGGCCTCGATTGAACTACTCATCAGTGGTTGTTGTTGTTGATTTGCCGCTGAGTGACCTTGTTTAATTTCCTCCTTTTGGGAATCGGTTGATGAGCTTTGTATGGTATCCAACCGAATTGATGGTGTTGTTTTATATGATGCCTCGACAAGTGGGTTTGGTAGTTGTAGGACTTCTTGTGACGTTGTTGGTGTCAATAGCGGTCCACTATTTAGGCGATACCGCATTTCCTCTATCAGCTTATTGTAAACATCTGTCATGTTTTTTCTTGTTGTTAAATAAGCGTGATTTTGGCCCAGAGGCGGGACCATTCCTAGAATTTTATCATCGATTCCAACGAATTCGTTATTTAGCGTTTTTAGATTCGCTATTCTCTTCTCTAAGTAAGACTTCGTTTTTCTGTTTTCACCGTCTTTTCGATAGTTTCTGTCTAGCTGAACTATCTTTCCACTTCTTACCTCTTGGTATTGAAGTAACTCATCCATATTGTTGTTGTTTGGTTTACTTGTGGTGGTTTTGATGCTTGTTGTTGCTTAGCTTCTCCTTTAACGGTAAGTTATGTGCCTGTTGTTGCTTGGCTGCTGGTGTCGTCACCCTTGACGACGTTACAGACTGTCTGTCTATATTTCTATTTGCCGGTTGTTTTAGTGGCTCGAAGGACCATGTAAAATCATAGACTTTTGTACTTAAATTATAAATTCAAGATAGTCTTGATCTACAGTTAACTAATAGATTACCATGGGTGGGGTCTATTGGTTATCGAGAATAAACAACTTGTTGTTAATATAAGAGTTCCGTATATTGATGATTATTAAGATTACCACTGGTGGGGTCTTAATAATCTTGAGAACAAACACTTTGTTTCAGTTGTAAATTTATTCTGAGCTTTTATTTTTAATTTGCTTGTCTTTTTATACAAAATCTCATTCATCCAAATTACACTATTTTACAATAAAAAGAAACAATAAAACATTAATGTTTAGTAAGCATATTAATGAGAAAAGGTGTTGTGTGACATTATAAAGAAAACAAATTATTAATTTGTTAGGTTCCGGCTTGTAGTGTTGATGAGTTGACATAAAATATTGTGTTTTGTTGCACTGTTGATCACAACACATGGTAAATTAGAAGAGGGGCCACAATTATATTGCACGGATATCATTCTATAGTCAGTAATCTAAGGATAGAATTAAATTTCGTAAGAAATCAGTTCCTCATTTGCTTAACCTGTGGTTCGGATAACAATAAGTTATTATCTGTAACATGTATTGCAAGCAGTCGAGAAAACCATTATTTCAAAGATGGGGCCTAAACGGCCCTTGGAATAAACTTTAGTATATTAAATACCAATAAACTATTGTATGTTGTTATCTAGGAAATTTGTATAAAAAGTGTCGTACCATTGGGGTTTTCTCCATTGATAAACTTGAAGCTAAAAACCATCACTTTTAATTTTATACCAGTAAAAAGTTTGTTATACATTTATGGCTCTATAAGGCTCTGATTATATTCGTGAAAATAAATCAATTATATTGAACCCCCGGCTCTTATTTTGTGCAGTGTTTATATCCACTGTAAACATTCATTTTAATCTTCATCTATGTAACTTCAATTTTGCCCACTCTCGATTCTTCATTGTTTTTTTTTTTTTTTTGGTAAATATTTTGAATTTTCTGCAAAAGCAACACCAATAATTTGATTTTGTAATTATCTCAAATGAATGAAGTTGGCATAAAGATATGTATGTGTATTTACCGAGGCGCACGAGGAAGGAAAACTGTGAAAAACGGTATACCAAGACAAAACAAAAAAATAAAAGAAAATGGAAAAATAATAAATAAAATAAATTTCTAAGCACGTTTTCCATTCAAATTTAATTTAATAAGAAAACTTTTCGTTTTTCTTTTATTTTTCATCACTTTTCTTGTTATTTATTTATTTATATGTATATTTATTTTATGTTTCGTGATACTTTCTTTAACACAATTTTCGTACGAAAAACAAAAAAATAAAAAAAATTTGTAAGTAAAGATGAGCGAGTACGAGCGTTGAGTATAAAAGAAAGAAGCTGGATAAAAGTAAATTTATTTTAATTTTATTAAAAATAATTTTCCATCATAATAATTTGGTGTTGTTGTAATATATTGATAATAATAAAAATGGTTTTAGATATTTTCCCTACGTATGTATGTAGCTTTGTATGTGATTAATTAGATACAATAATTCTTACTCCAACTCCACGAGGAGATGTGAGATCTGAATTTCAAACAAACAAAAAATCTTTGTATTTATTTCCGTAATAGCATTAGATTTCGTTTTATGATCATGGCAATCCCAAAGGACATGTACTGTTTTGGTATACACAAGTTTGTCGAAGAACATCATGAAAATCTTTCAACAGCTTGTTACGTTTTAATATTGCAACATTGTTTTATGTATTTGGCTTGGTGTTTTATGTGTGTGTGTGCGGTTGTATTATTTCTCCGAGGATTTTAAGTTTTGGTTTGTGGGATTTTATTGTTATTAAATTAAAAAGGCAAACAATAACGATGAGATGTACAAGTTTTAGCATTAATGCTCAGCATTTTATTCTATTATTTTATATAATGCCCATTTCTTTGTGATATACTTGCTAAATTGTTACTCTAACCAAAGCACCTAGATATACAAGCCATCAGCATCAAATTCGAACTTAATATAAGGGGGATAGAAAGACAAAACAAAAATGGATTTTTCATGAAAAGTTATGTTTTTTTAATATCGTTTTTCTTAAATGAAAAATCTTACAAAACTGAATTTTGATTTCTACGTTATCAAGAAGAATTATTGATAAATATACACTTACTAGAAAAAGTCTCCATTTTTCCAAAAAAAATCTTTTATTTATTATTCATTAGAATCATATGAGCCATTTTATGTATATTAACAAAATTGCAGAACAAAACCAAAAATAAAAACAAAACAAAACAACAAAAACGTTCAAAATTTCGTCAGAAAAAGTATCCGTACATTAATTAAAAATTTAAAAAAAAAAAAACTGTCTCAGTAAGAGGATGGGTATCGCCTTTTCTTGCAAGCACTTCTCTCAATCTATTTTTCATTGAACCCACTAATTTCGTTGTTTCTTCTGCGCCAATATTATTCTACTCTTCTAAAAGTACCTGTTTTAGCATCTCTTTTGATGTTATAACATGGTTACGAATTTTCCTTTCCAGTAAATCCCATAGATGTTCTATCGGATTTAAGTCCGGTGATTGTGGAAGTGTATGCAATAGCTTAGGTACATTATAAAGTAACCATAACTTAATAATTTGTGCCGTATGCTTCGGGTCTTGGTCTTGTTGGAAATATCAAACGTAATTTCTGAGCGCTGTCTTTTAAATTATCTTTTAAGATATTGAGGTATTGAAATTTGTTCATTGTTGAATCACTAAATACCAAATTTCCTACTCCACTGCTTGCCATACATCCCGATACCATAACACCACCATCACCATGCTTAACGGTAGGAATTAAATTTTCGTTATTGAGAGCTGTATGCGGTTTCATCCAAACAAGCTTACGACGTTTAATCCCAAAAATACAGAATTTGCTTTCATCTGAAAAAAAGTACGATCTGCCAAAACGATTCCGGTTCATTTAAGTTTTCGTTAGCAAAATTGACACGGTTCTTTCTATTGGTCTTTGAAATCCACGGTTTTCTACGAGCAAAACGGCTACGATATCCAGCTTTTTAAAGAATTTTTCCTACAGTACTGGCACAAATATCTTTATTAAATTGTACTTTTAAATTTTGTGTAATTTTTAAAGTTGTTATATGGGGATTTTTTTTTAACACAACTCATTACACAAAATTGATTGATTGATTGATTGATTGTGAGTGTACGGCCAAGCATTATAGCAAGTCTCCCGGACTCCCGGGCACACACCGTACACCCGTTTACACATAACAAAACCGAAGGATAGGATAGGATTATTAGTTGGGACAGACTCGACCCGGTTACAGACACCAATGCGATCGATAGTTAGTAAATAGACGGCACAAAAGACAACACAATCTAACTACATTTTTAGATGATCATTTCTCTGGAATCCAGGGCCGGATACTCAGGACTCCCTAAATCCTAAATCTAAAACAGGGCTTAGAAAAGTATTAATTATTAATGTTGTAATTTCATCCTTGTCCGTCTTTCATTAATTTACCTGATAAAATATTTATTAAAACTTTAAAATAACAGCGCTTATTTCCTTATTAATGGTCCTTTTATATCCAATTAAAAATTATTACTTAAAACTAACTAAACCGTTTAAACATAAAATGTTACTTAAAACTAATCAGAAATTTCCTACCGATTAAGAAAAGAAAATATATAATTATGAATTCAATTATTTTATAAAATTTATATAAAATGATTAACATGATAATATTACAGCACCACAATACATAGATTTATTAATAATTCAATAAATCAATTAGGTACTATAAGTACATATATTAAGAATCAACAAATAAAATTAACATACATATTCTCAGACGACTCTGAAAACTAAATTTAATTAATAAACATCATAATAACAAATTTTATTACTTAAATAAATAATTATTATAACAGGATCTTCAGTATTCCCGAGCACACCTCGTACACCCATTTATCCATCCCCAGCCGAAGGATAAGAATAAATTGTTAGTAATTATATAGTAAAAATAGTTAGCACAGGACAACACAATTTCCAAACAACAGCTTATTCACTACTTATTAATCTTGGAGGGTTGATTCAAACTAAAATTTAAATTTGAAATTCGGGATTAATTTTGATCCCTATAATAATGATTAATTCTAGAACTATGTTTATTCTGAAAATTGAATTATTTATTAGCAAATTAAGGAAGAGAAACCTTTAAATATTTTTAATCTAAATTAATTATTATATATTAATGAGCAAAACACAATATATTACATAGAAGAATTACAAAAATTAACATTTTATGAAATTGCCTATGTAAACTCTCCCACTTCTAAGCTAAAATTCCAAAAGAATGTTTAAAAATTTTAAATTGTTAAGTTATAATTTAAATTCACAGCACTTGTTCCATTAGTTACCATTCTCCTGTAAATAGTTAATTAATTGTTTACCTACTGCAACTAGATTTAAAAATAAAAATTGAAAATTTATATTTAACCAAACTATTAAATTTAAATTAATCGGCAATTTCCTACAAATCTAGAAAAAGGAAATTAATAATGTAGAAATTAATTATTTATTTATAAAAGTATATAATATAATTTAAACATTGATCATAATTAGGCTTCGGATTCTTATTTAAATACATCTTTTTTTTTGGGTTAAGGTAACGAAAATTGGAAACGAATGTTTTATGAATCAGAAATTTTCGAGCAAAATGAGCCATATTTGTTACAACATATATTTACATTTTTCCGAATAAATACATATTTTTACATATTTTCGTATGTTAGCACAAAATTTATCCATAAATACATATTTTACTAAACATTTTAGTAATTAACGAATATTCTATTACAGAAAATAACGATTATGAAATTCTTCTTATAAAACACTTTAAATCACCTGCATGTAGGCTATTCAATTTAACAACTTGAACAGTTCCTAATTCAATATACCACTGTAGATAATATTAACTACTAGTTGTCGCTACTCGCTACCAAAAATAAATTTATTTTTAATTTAATTGATGCATCTATAATTACTTCACGTGTGTTTTTAGAACAAGCAGGAATTCAATTATTTTTAAGATGCCGAAAGTAAAACAAAGCTTTAATAGTAAAGCAAAATTCAGTGTTTAAGAATAACGTAATGTTTTCAAGAAAGACGGAGCAATTTTGTGCTGCAAAGTATGTAAAAAATCGGTGACGATGTAACAAAAATCTCTTGTGAACCAGCATGTCAAGAGTAAGAAACACAAAGAATTTTTTTTAAGAATGTGACTAGCTCGAGTTATTCGAGATTCGACGAGCATTTGTTTATGGACATGCTAGCTGCTGATATTTCGTTGGCGAAATTAAATAACAAAGTGTCTTCGTCGTTTCTAAAACAATATGCAAAACAGATTATACCGCACGAATCAACGGTAAGAAAACGATATATTAAAGCACTATACGACAAAGAAATTAGCGAAGTACAGCTACTAATGTAAAATAAATATTTGTGGATTTCATTCGATAAACTACGGATAATGCTGGGGGCTATTCCTGAACACGATACGAATACGTAAGTATAACATTCCTACTTAAATCAAATCAGATTCACTCGATTCTTTTTTAAATGAAATATGAATCCTACACATCCGAATCCGCATCGCATTAAGGAATAGCCCCCGGGACGTTATGGAACCAATGTGATAGTGGGGATATTGGATCTCGATGAACCGGCAGCCAAATAAAAATTTTTATTGAACGTTGCGTTCTTCGACAAAACCAACCATTCAATAAACGCCCGGTTGTTCGACGACTCCGTCAAACTATTAAGAGAAAAATTCGAGATGGACAAAGATGTTGCTTTTTATATCTGATGCGGCGCAATACATGGTGAAAGCCAAAATTTTACATGTGATTTGTGTAGTTCATGGATTACACAGAGTTTGCGTTAAAAGTTTGCATTCTTTGAAAGAAAATTTCGAAAATATCGAAAACATTAAAGAAATTTTTTGGAACTAAACGACGAAGATTCTACTTATATTTAAACTGCTAAGACAATATTAGGTTAATCAACGTTGAAAATAATTTGGCTTACATAACTGGCAATTATAGCCATTTAACCAAGACAATAGAAAGAGTCCTCAAGTAAAAGATTAGTGGACCAATTAAACTTGTTTCTGGAAGCTAATAGGGAAGTTGAAGCAATTAGTGGAGCTGTCGATGAACTAATTAAAAATAAGATGGAACGACTCCCGGTATATAAAATTTTTCCCTTTAAACATAAATTAAAATCAAATACGATTCTTAAAATCGAAGAATCTAATACGTTCGAATCGAATTCACAAATAGTCCCTGATTTTACTATTTAAAAATAATTTATT
Source organism: Tipula vernalis (assembly GCA_958295665.1). NCBI lineage: Eukaryota > Metazoa > Arthropoda > Insecta > Diptera > Tipulidae > Tipula > Tipula vernalis. The sequence goes on from OY282560.1 coordinate 201,668,763, forward strand.
TGTAAAATATTGATTATATGTACATTTAGGTATAAAGTACCTACATGTATTTACTGATAAAAATATGTTACTAAAGTGTGCTTTTTGTTTTTTCGAAATATTTTTATATATTTAATCACATATTTTCACTTGCATATTTCTTCTTTTTAAGCACATACCTATTTTATGTACATATTTTTCATTTTTTGGCGCATAAAAATCCTAAGCCTAATCATAATACTACGCAAAAAAGTCTAGAATATCAATAATTTAGTTAAGTACTACATGTACCTATATATGATATTTACTAATAAAACACAATTAGAGTTTCCCAGGTATCCCTGAAAATTAAATTGCTTTACTACATAATTAATAGAAATTAACTTATATAAATTAGTTAGTGATAAATAAAATAAAATAGATAACACAAGAACAATACATTTTCTACGCTACATAACTGCTGCTTGAAGTTTCTGGATGTTGAGCGAGAATTCACCAATATTTCTGTAGCTTGGAGACGATCTAACAATTATATATAATTATATATACTTAATATCAACAGGACCATCAGACAAAAATACCCGAACAAACTATGACACTTTGATATAATTAAATTAAATTAAACTGACAAGAAGTATTGAAATATTTTCATCAATACCTCAAATAATTTTGCAATGCAATGCAGTTTACAATATCATATAAAAGGGAATTTCCCTTATCCTAGATAACGTACGATGCTATTCATTTAATTAGTATAATATTTCAATCTATATACATAAATATTTATCGAAATAGCAACATTAATATAAATTACAATTAAATACCAATAAAGTGATTGATTTTAGCAGAAGATAATTTTTGATAATTGCAACGACAAGAAACTTATCAAAATAAATCCCTACAATATGTAATATCAAACGGTAGCATCAGTTTCAAAAAAAGAAATTTATTGAAACCAAATCAACACAAATAAGCAACGTTGTAAACGCCCACGACTTTAACTAAGTCGACTGAGCGGTAATTTGCACGAGTAGCAAAATCAGCTACCCCAAAATCAGCTCCAATGATTAATCCCGGATGTCATCCAAATATTTATGTCTGATAGTGTACATATTCAATTGATTTGCTTCAACTTAGTCATTTTCGCAACCCAAAAATAAAACATAAAATATTAGACTACCTACATAAAAATCCAATTAGCATCATTTACCAATTGAAGAGATCACCGCCACCAAAAACCTGAACCTAATCAATAATTCAGAAATTTATCTCTTTATTAATAAATAAATACAAATATGTATATCCAAAATTTTAACTCAGTTCACGTACCTCATTCCCTGCCAAATCAAGCATGCAAAGTAAATAAAACAATAAATAATAAATAAATAAATAAATGCAATGAAAATTAACCCTTACTTTCTTAAAAATGTATCGATGTGTCATATACTTAATTATGACGATTATGTGTACATCCCACCATCTAAATTTCAATAAATCCATTAAGACAACCATTAAACTCAAAAATCAAATCTTAACTTAATTTAAACCAACATTTCTAAATTCGCATTTCATTTATCTATTCATTTATTTATTTAGACAATTTATAATTTATAATATTAATTAAATTAATTAGAAAACAATTTGATTCATTATGTAATACCCTGTAAAAAAATTTATTAATCCTATCTAAATAAACCGTTCAAATGAATTGTATAAGACAGCTCCCAATTCCAATTCGACTCAAACCAATTCGATTATACAAAGTATAAAAATCCTATTTGAGTCGAATATACAAATTCCACTGCGCTTACACAATACATGATTTCAATAATAGCTGCACTTTGTTGAGAAAAAATTAATTCGAATTATTTTGGAGTTATCTTTTTCTCAATAGAACAAGCCGCGAAATATTTTTTCGATTTAATTTTTATATTCTATGTTGGTATTTCTTCGGTTTTTCATTCAAGCAGTTACTTAATTTATTTGTTCGAGCTCGAATTAAATAATTCAAATTTTTTGTTCGAATTATTTAATTCCTGTCACGTGCAATTGTTGTTGTAAATTTCTCAACAAAATACAGCTAATATCATAGTTGTTTCGTGAATACACAAAAACACAAAGAGATTAACAACACCTGCATTGAAGTAACAAAATCCTATATACTAAAACCAAAAACATACTAAAACCACCAACACACATTGACGATAAATATTTTCTACCATCTTTCATGTGCGTATTAGTAGGCCTTATAGTACATATAAACACACTTAAACTATGTAACGCAAAAAATTCTCTTTTTGTTGTTGTTTGTGCGTTATAATACACAAACCAACAAAATATATTACATTTCCTTAACAGAATCCGTGTAAAGAGCGAACAAGCAGCTTTTTCTGGACATAAATTTTGGTCGTCTCATGAGTCGGTGAGGCGAGAATTACTGGATCGTAATGGTATTAGTTATTGTGTGTGTGTTCGAATGCTCTTTAACTATTCATGCTCTTCATGCTCTTTTTAGTTTTTCGTATACTTATTTTGTGTTCTTTGTTGAGATTAGGGTTTCGTATACGAATGAAATTTTTAAAGGGACACGAAGATGACTATGTTTGAAAAAAAAAATCAATTCACTAAAATGCAAAATTGTGTATTAAAATTTTATTAATTTCAATTAAAATTGTGTACAACCTCCTATTCGATATATTTAATTTCAAATTATTTATATTTATAAAAAAAAAATTTCGTTTAAATTGATAATAAAGACGATGTAAAATAATGAATTTGAAAATCCCATATGATTTTGTTTACGTTCCATATGGCATTGGAAAAATGTATAAAATGCATGTAGTAGTTAGCAAGATAAACAGAAAATAAAGGAATAAGAAAAAAGAGTTTTAATAATAGGTACATACATATGTATGTGACGCTGTACGTAAAAAAGGTTTCGTAAAACATCATTATCAATTTCAAATACAGCTTGTTAAAACAAATTGCGATTACTCTCGATTTGTTTAAATTTATTAAATTTTCAACAGAATTTTTTGATGGCTTTAATATTAAAATGAATTAAATCAATCAAATATTGTGAAAGTACAGTTTACATTATGTATTTTGAATGTATTTCAGTGTAAGTATTTTTTAGTTACCTTTACATAATGTAAACTGTACTTACACAATATTTGATTGATTTAATTAAGTTTTTAATAAAAAATTAATCTGCTTTTGCAACACGAAATCTAAAAAATTAATAAACAAACATGTGAAGTTAAAACTAAAGAAATACATTTTTTTATTATACAATAATAGAACTTTACTAAGAACGTGTCCGATTTCTGTGCGAAATAATTTTTTTGTGATAAATTAATGTTAAACTGTACGCAACCAAATTATCACAGCACCGGTGTGTTATAATTTTGACATGTCCGTAATAATTCTTGTTTCTGTGCCGGTGAAGTAAACAAAATAAGTTTTATAAAATTTAATTTAATTTTATTTATATAATATAATTAATAAGTTCCAGAATTTTCTAGTGTCCAGCATTTTTTGAACAATATCACAAACTGCGGATGTTGTCATGTTCATTGCTGCACTTACAATTCTATAACTAGTCTCTCTTGCCAGCCACAGCAAAAATATCGGCACGGATTGGTTTTAGCTGTCTCACTTGACAGGCGACGGTGGCAAATTTTGGAAAAGGAAGATTTAATACAGCGATTTTTAGTTATTAATATTTCCACACTAAGAAATAAATGGCGCCACTTTGACTGAGACAGCTAAAACCAATGCTAGCGAACATTAGTTCCATTTTCGGTCCCCAACCATGGTTTTTATAGGGCAAAAATTTGCTAATAGCGATGAAAGCGTTAGACGATATCCTTAAATGCATTATCGTCACCGGATCATTATAACTAAGTATTGAATTAACAATACTGTTTGTTGAGAGAATTGTGTACATTATTAGTCACTGCAAAGGATGAATTTTATTAATATTTATAAATATCCAGAGAGAGAGAGAGCAATATCTAACATACATACCTGAAAGGAGTTTAGGAGATCCATTATTAAAGGTCACGCAAGGTTCCGTGTTTTTCTCATTAAACACAATGAACCCGAAATTAATAGAAATAATACCATATTTTGATCAAATTTGGCCTCTATCATTTTGATACACACTTTTAAATAACTCTCTACGTACAATCAGTCGTTTGTTGTATTTCCAAATGTCAATTTTATTATGTCAAAATTATTTCAGTATTCGGACAGCAAATGAACTTATTTCAAATATGGAAGAGAAAATTATTTCACTAATGTCAAATTTATCACAAAAAAATTATTTCGCACAGAAATCGGACACGTCCTAAAAGTAGAATATTCAAAAAATATTTACAACGAACAACACAGTATGTATTGTTAATTCTCCTGCTTCATAGCAAGTGAAATATTCTCACAGGTGAGCATAAGCATCAAAAAATTTTCCCGATTTCAACTGATTTCAACCGATTGGCTTATTTTTGATACTTACCGTCACAAAACGATACACTAATACAAACAACGAAAATGACAGAACACAATAACAAAATGTATCTTATACTCCTTGTACGTATACAAAATTCTCATGAGGCAGTGAGGAAATTTGGGACGAAACCTTGAATATGTTTGTTGTTGTTTCTATTTTTACTTTTGTTTTGGAATTTTTTTAATGTACATAAAATCTGTTATATATGATGCTTAAGTTGTACTAAATTTTCAATAATATTTAATATTGTTATGGAAAATTACTTTCCAATGTTCAAGAGCATCATGCTATAGCTCTAAAAATCACAAAAAAAATCTAGGCGGCCCCATTCTCCTTTGATTTTGAAATTATGACCTCCTTCAAGGTCAAAGGTCATAAAAACACTTTTTAGTGCTTTTCTTTATACCTCAATAGCCTAAGTGATATAGATTTTAATGATTTGACCACAGAAGAAAGATTAACCAGAATAGACATTGCGTGGATCAAATTTTTTTTCATCTTACCTTCTTTTTTGGACTTTGAAGTATAATTATTTTCGAATATTATGAATTTTTTGAATATTTAATACAAATTATGCTGTCAAAACAAAACTTGTCATATAATTTCACTAACTATACTGTTAAGGATTCTTAATTTTTATTATTTCAAATAAAAACCAGTAAACCAAAGAACACATAACCCAACTTTCTCTTACCTTCGGCAAATCAAGGTAAAAAAAATGAGTTCAAATGTTTCCATACAAAAACAGCGTTATGACTGTTCTGGTTAATCTTTCTTCTGTGATTTGACAACGACGCAGTAACAAGAAACTTCGTTTTCTTACTGAAAATGTTTCGGGTTCGATGCTCATCAAAGTCCGTATTAATTTTAATACTTTTTTTTCATAACGGCATTTTATTGGTTTAATACGAATTGAAAAACATAAAATTTTGTATTGTCAAACAATGAGTATGTAATAAATTTTGTAAAACTGGTAATCAACATTTAGGCTGATACAGCAAATTATTTCATTCGATATTTAATCATTACCAAAAAAAAATCGGGTTCGATTCTCACCAAGGACGTTTTGCATTATTTATTTATTTTTATTTTATAACGGAATTTCAATGCATCATAAGGAATTGAAAAATATAAAATTTTGTATCCTAAAGAACTTAAAGAAGACATAATGAAACGGAACATCTTTGGTAATGTGATTGCATCAATTCAAGTAATCGAGTTTCAAAAGAGAGGACTTCCTCGTGCTCATATGTTAATCATTTTGACAGCAGAAAGTAAGCTCCGAACAAAGGAGATGATCGATCAGCATGTTAAAGCTGAAATACCTGATCCAGAAACTAATCCCAGCCTCCATGAAATTGTGCTTAAGCATATGATTCATGGACCATGCGGGGCATCTAACTCCAGCTCCCCTTCCACGGCAGATGGGAAATGTAAAAAAAACTTTCCCAAAGCTTTTCAAAATGAGACAGTTGGAAATGTCAATGATTATCCTCTTTACCAAAGAATTGATGGCTGTACATATACAACAGATGACAGAAACAAAACCCCAGTTAATAACTCATGGGTAGTACCTTACAATCCTTTCTTGAGCCTAAAGTTTAATTGCCACATTAATGTGGAGATTTGTGCTTCAATTAGAAGCGTGAAATATTTATTTAAATATGTTTACAAAGGTTATGATTGTGCTAATGTCCAAATAGGTACAGATGGAACATACAATCACAACGAAATAGACTCTTTCGTTGATTCGAGATATGTGAGTACACCTGAAGCCATGTGGCGATTAAATGGTTCCTCTATGCATGAGCAGTCTCATTCCATTATAAGACTTGCAGTGCATTTTGAAGGTCAACAGACAGTTTGCTTTGATGAAAACAAAGACGATCATGCTTTAGCAGATGAAGCTGATCGGACCAATTCCTCATTAATGGGATATATTGACCCTAATGCAAGAGATGCCAATGCTCATGCCCATCTATATCATGAGATCCCAAATCATTACACTTGGAGTAAAGCACAGGGTAAACCGTCCAAAAGTTGGAAACCCCGCCAAAGAGGCGCGAATAAGATCATAGGTCGAATGTACACGGTCAATATGAATGACCGTGAAAAATACTTTTGCCGACTTTTACTCCTTCATGTAAGAGGCGCAATAAGCCACGAAGACTTAAGAACAGTCGAGAATTGGAGAAGAAATGACACACTCATTAAATCAAGAACAGAAATATGCATTTAATGCAATTATGACTGCTGTCAATAGCGATATAAATGACCGAGGAGTAAAGAAGTGTTTCTTCTTAGATGGCCCTGGAGGAAGTGGTAAGACTTACCTCTATAAATCTTTGATTTACTCCATAAAAGGAGAAGGTGAATCTGTTTTACCTGTTGCCTCTAGAGAAACTGCAGCAAATCTACTTGATGGAGGGAGAACTTACCATTCTCAGTACAAACTCCCTTTAGACTTACATGAGGATTCTTCCTCAAACTTTATAATATCAGATACAAGTGACAGTGCTGATATCGAAGCCATCAAAAATGCTAAGCTTTTGCTTTGGGACGAATGTACAATGACCCCTAAATATGCATTGAAATATGTTGATAAACTCCTAAAGGAGATAATACGAAATAATCAACCTTTTGGTGGTAAAGTTTTGTTGCTTGGAGGTGATTTCCGGCAGTGCCTTCCAGTTATTAAACATGGAACGAGAACTTCTATTTTAGAAGCAACTGTCAAAAGATTTCATCTATGGAGAGACTTCCAGACTCTAAATCTAAAAAATAATGTGCGGTCTCAAGACCGACCATACAGTGAATTCCTCCTTAAGATGGGAGATGGAAAATTAAAAAACCAAGACGGTATTGAGGGCGATGTTATCAAAATACCTCAAGAATACCTTTCAAACTCCTTAATAAAGGATACTTTTGGTGAAAAGATAACAAAAGATCAAATCCCACAATTAGCAAAAAAATTGGCTTTTGCAATGACCATCAATAAGTCTTAAGGTCAAACACTGGATAAAGTGGGTATTTATTTACCTGAACCAGTACTTAGTCATGGACAGCTTTATGTAGCTTTCTCAAGAGTGAGAAGAGGATCTGACGTAAAAATACAAATATTTGAAAGTCATGGCCAAGGTAGAATTGGTCCAGACAAAATAAAAATTTACACTACGAATGTTGTGTACAAAGAAGTTTTCAGTAACGATCAGTAGTTACTGACCGAGCCAGCGGTGGCTCTTGACAAATGTACCACCCGTGCTTTCTCCAAGAGAGAAAGCCTGTGGGGCAGCAATCAGATGGGGGTCCACTTCCTCTGCCCCCTGGATTTTGCATTTTTAGAAAATATTTATAACATTCCCTGGAAACGGGAATACTTTTAGTTGCTGAAATTCTCGGGATTTCCCAACAAAGATCACCCATAAAAATATAAACAAATACACTTATTTTATTGGCTTTCACACTTTAATTTTATTTTTATTTATGCAAAAACACGTTTGTATCAAACGATTGTTCCACTTTAACTGACCATTTACTTTATTATTAACGTTAATAGTATAAAAGTGTTTTAGTGATATTAGTAGTTATAAAACCTAGTTCTAAAGTGAATTTTTAGTGGGACAAATTAGTTATAAGTTAAAATTCTAAATAACAATTATATGTTTAGAGCTCGGTGTCAACTACTATTGAAAGTAAATAAAAAAAATTAGTCTTGTCTCTCACTTTGGGCAAAATTTCATTCCTATCCGTATAGGAATAACTTTTACAAAGTAAGACGGCAAATAAATAAAAATTCATTTTAAATTTTAGGAAAATGATAGTCTCGTTCTGGATTTCAACGAAAAAAGATTTTGGTGATATGAGGTGTCCGTTTCCAAAACTGCCTATTCGCAGCTAAGTTGTTTTTTGGTAAAACGAAAATTTCTTAAATGAAAGTTTTTTTTGAGTTATAATGTACTTTTATTGCTTTTTATTGTTCCTGAGGTACTTAAGAAAAAAATAAGCCAATTTGACTCGTGGGAAATTAATAACTAATTTTTTAAACGACTTATTCAAACCAAAATGGAGAGTTTTGGAAACAACTAAATTTTTAGATTGTTTTGGAACAGCAAGAAATGTTTTTGGGTAGTTTTGGAAAAAAAAACCAATTTATTTATTAAGAATTCAGTCTCTATTTATTTTGTCAAATAATTCAGTCTCGAAATAAAATATACTAAATACATAAAATAATTATGTACAATATAATATTTAGAAAATAACACAAACTCATTTTATTAAGTTTAATAACTTAAACCAAAAAAAAATCATTTTAAATTTGCATTGCATCCTGTTCCATAACATTAGACAATATTTCGTCATCTTCGTCTAGAACATTAGGAGTTTCAGAGGCATCGCAGTTATCAATAACATCCTTATAATATTTAAGCGATTGGCAGTTTCTCCAATCCAATCCGAAATGTTTGCTCAACAATTTATCAACATCGTCGAATTTCGCTTTCTTCACCTTGGCTTCTAGAGGCACTTCCATTGGAACTATATTGCTAGCATTTCGAAACCTTTTAAAAATCGATTTCGGGTTTCCTAGCTCAACTCTATAGTTTGCTTGCCCTTGAATATATATATTATTTTCACTTTTTCGTTGAAAAATAAATTTTTTGCAGGGCGCAAATTTAAAATGCCAGTTATTGAGGGGCTTGAAAACCTGTTGGGCTGTCGATTTCCAATCGTAAACTAGAAGATCCTCTAAATTAAAAACCGTTCCGTGATCTTTGAATATATCAATATATTCTTCGGGCTGTACAATTGTTTCTTTCTTTTTAACCACATTTCTATGCGTCCAAAAACTCGATCCGGTGGGATAAAAGAGTGTCCTGGTACTGGAAAAAATATTGTCACTTGCGTAACTTGTACTGGAGCGTTGTTCAGCCATTTTGTTACCATAGAAATCATCGAACGGTTTTTATTTTGCCCACCACATCCATCACAAAAAAGTTTAACTGAAGTGACACTTTCATCAAACTGAGTCAAATTTAATTGATGGTAAACCGCAGAAGTGATTTCATTAGACTCTTTGGGTCTCTTTGCTTCATTCCACGTAAAACAAAAAACATTTTGCCATGATTGGTTAGATTTTGAAGAACCTTTGCATATAGTGAAATTGTACTGATACAGCTGCCTTGAAAAATATGTCCACTGATCTGGCAATTTAGGCAAAACCATGTTTTTTTGGCAATCGAAAGAGAATGCAATTTTATGGTCGTTTTTCTTTCGCAATTCTTTGTAAAATGTTTTTGCTCTCTGTTTGTGAACGTATAATTCCGTCATCGCTCGGCGTTTTCCTACAAGGTCCACTGAATTTTTTATAACTTCTTTGAGGCACAAACATTTGGAACATACATCGGTTGATGGAGAGGCAAAGCTTAGATTGAATCTGTTCACAAAAATTTTGCGAAAAAAGTCATATTTAACCAAATAAGAAACATTCTCTGAATTAAATTGCTTCCACAGTATTTTGATGCTTGACTCACTAGGCAGATACTGTTTATTTATATTGGAGTTTCGGCAATAATGTGATTGTAGGGTTTGCAAATCACTAATGAATTTGATAACTTGTTCTGTTCTGTCCTCATGCTTTTGTGAAAATCTTTTACCACCGCGATTTTCCTTCGGTACCATGCTGGCTGTTTGAAAATTCCGGCAAATGCGTTGCAGGCGGAATCTCGATATTTTTAAAACTTCTAATATAGATTTTTGACATACCTTAACCACTTTGTATGTTTTCCATAAAGTTTTGGGATATGATAAGTAGTTGATAAGTTTTTCCTTCGACTTTTAGTTCTAATGGGAGCAGTAGTTACACAATGTTTGAGTAGATAGTAATCTTGCTCGATTTTTGATTTGTTATCATAAAATTTTTGATGAAACCTCCTTATATCTTGCATAGATAATGAGCTGCAATAATAGCTTGAAGAAGTTGGATGTTTGCAAAATGGTAGAGTCGGCAATGCTTTTGCGGAGTGCCTAATAGTAGCCAATAATGTTATTAAGATTAATTCGCTTGATAAATTTTAAAAAGATTAGACCTTAGATGTTTCTTCTTTGTCTTTAGCCAATTTTCTTTATCTTGATTTTTTTTCTGCCTTTTCCTGGCCCACATAATTTTGCCTTTCCATCAATATGATCCGATTATTCTATATTCATAGTTATTATTGTATTAAAATTATTTTCAAAACTTGAACTGTACAACTACACTCACTTAAGCACAATTAAGTCATTGAAAAATTATTCGTAGATTTTGTAATTTACGTCATAGAAACACGTCACATAAATTTAAAGAACGGTCACTATGATAAAATGTATTTCAAAATTCAATGCTACAGTGTGAAAACACAAAATGGAACAATTTATTATTAATTACCGATTATTTACATTTATTTCAACAAAATTGGATAAAACGTTGTATGCTACTCGTGAGCAAAGAGATATTATCCACTCGGGATAATGTCCCACTCGGCTATCGCCTCGGGGGACAAACTTATCCCTCATGGATAATATCTCGTTTTGCTCACTAGTACCATAAATAACTATAATTTAATAATAGTTATATTATTACACTTCCGACGCGTACTAATTTGAAAATCCAAATGAATAAAATCCAATTTCATTCGAAAATACTGTGGGATATTAACGGTATTACGAATCATACGGTAGATTTAAAAAACATTTAGAGAGTTTTGGAAATAAATGTGTCCTTGACTTATAGAATATATGCAGTTTTGGAACAAAACGTAAAAATAGAGAGTTTTGGAACACACGTGTTTAACAATTTAGAGAGTATTGGAAAAGTTCACATTTTTTTTCTTCATTTTATGGCATAAAAGATGGTTCTGGCACATTATTTTGAATTTTGTATAGTAGCCCTCTCCGAGAACTTTAATTTGATATATAACAAGCGATTATTTCAAAAATGTGTTTTAGGCAGTTTCGGAAACGGACACCTCATATGTATATGCTACATGTTCGTTATGTAAACAATAAATGAATACTTTTCAACCATAATAAATTAATGTAATAATATATAATTATCAACATATTAAATTAGTTTATAAGAACAATAAGTTTTAATAAATTAAAAAGGTGTTTATCGTCAACACCCTCAACGCCACAGACTCGACAAATTCCAAAGTTAAACGTTTAAATTCATCGTTTCGAGCGCGGCAACCCAACTATCGAAAGCTTTTCGGTAATGTTAACAATAAATGCCAAATGACGTTGATGCTTACCATTCTCTTTAAAATATGAAAATATGAATTCTCTTGTCGAAACCAATTTTTACAGTAATATTACAATAGGAATAAATAGATCTACAAATTATTTGCCTCATTTTGAGCGACAATGACCAAAATCAATTGTTAAATATTGTATATTACTCATTTTTACGAAAAAATGTCTGAACCGAAAGTTTATTTAAAAAAATCGATATACATTCACTCTCCATAATATACCCGTACATAACCGTACATAAAGCAGAATTCTGATAATTAATGACAAAATTTTTTGGAAAAATTCGATTGCAATCAATTATTATAATATGAATGAACATTATATTTAGTTAAATCACTTAATCGAAAATCCATTAATAATCATTTAGCTTTTGAAACGTTTAAATACATAAAAACTAATAAATATTCAATTGTGTTGTTGTTGCTGCTGCTGCTGCTGCTACTACTACTACTCAGTCCATCCAAAAATTCGCTGGAGCCAAACAAAGAACATCCAACAACAATAGTTTTGAATGAGTATACGATACGTTACGAAAAGGGATGGCGTTGAGGTGTACGGGATGAGAAAATATTAATAAATCTTTCTCAATTATCATTGCCATTATCATTAACAATATTACTATTATTTTGTAATTTTCTTTTTCTTTTCGTTCAGACTGTATATATACATTCATATTAGCTAGAATATGTATGTAGGACGCGCGTCCCATACAAAAGGAAGGAAAATCGTGTTCGAAAAATATATAAAAAAATTGAATCATATTGGTATTGTGTATTGTGTTGTTAGCAGTTTTTCGTTTGTTTTTCTTTTGGAATCCTAAATGGTAACTCACTCAATTGAATTACAATCAGGGCGAATACAAAACAACACAAAAAGGACCGACGATATTCGATATTTTCAAAGTGAATAGGAATTTTCTTTTTATTACTATTATTTTTATTAATATTATTGTTATTATTATTGCTTCTACTTTTTTTTTATTAGTATTGTTATTATTATTTAGTTGATTATCAATTTTATTTGTTCGATTTTTTTTTTTCGTCTTTGATCGAGTTCAGGGTTTGGTTTATTCGTTTTAGTTGGATTTAGGGGAAAAAAAAATCCGGGATGGAAAAGAAATTTTCTAATTTATCAAATATGTTGCGTATATGCTCCACCTTTTTTATATAATTAACATTTGGTTATGTTATTTTAGGATGGGAGTAATCATGGTACTGTCAATTACTCGGCCTTTTGGTAGTAATAATTTACAATCCACTTTGTCAGGCGAAGGCGAGCAGTATTCTAGCGACCGCTGCCCCAATCAGCATTTGATCATTTGATATTTTTTATCAGTTATTTTTTAGCCGAGCAGAAGTAGCTCACATTTTTAAGGATGATTGAACCTTAAATAAACCTTAAACCAAAGAGTAAGTAAATTTAAGGATAATGCTACGTGTGTTGGGTTGTCACACAAAAACCTTATACACCGATAAACAGGCAGCGGAATGCCTTGAGCAGAATCGAACCTCAGAGCCTAGCCGCTCTACTACTAACTCACATCCAACACAACAAACTTGATTTAATTTTCATTGTTATTTTTCAAACATAGCATGCTTTATACTTATTCTATGCATATTTTGATTTGATTGATTGATTGATTGATATGAATGCACGGCCAAGCTTATGAAGCAAGAAATCCCGTGTTAGTGTTGTGGTCATTAAACTGTCACACCAACTTTATAACACAGGTGAATGCTTTCCTTACTGAAGATACCTAAGCACCATTACAACAAGGAGAGCACAACCACCCGCGATATCACATAATTGTGACAGCATTATGTCCACCCCTGGCCGGGTCCCACCGTGCACTCTTTCACACATAACAAAACCAAATGATAGGATAGGATAGTGAGAATTGTGAGAAGTGAAACCCGGCCCGGTTACAGACACCTAGGTATAGCCGATAGTGAGTAAATTGTTAGTAATTATATAGTAAAATAGTTAGCACAAGACAACACAATTTCTAAACTACAGCTTATTTACTACTTGTTGATCCTGGAGGGTTGATTCAAGCTAAAATTTAATTCTGAAACTCAGGATTAATTTAATCCCTATAATAATGATTAATTCTCGAACTATGTTATATTCTGAAAATTGGATTATTTATTAACATATTAAGGAAGAGACCCCATTAAATATTCTTTAAACTAAATTAATTAATATACATTAATGAACAAAACACGATATATTACACATTAAAACTAATAAATTAGTTAAGTTAAAATTAAATTAACTTCTCTGAAACAAATTATAAATTAATCCCTATATACTTTAAAACTATATTTAAAAATAAAAATAAAACATAAAAATAAAAAATAAATAGAGCTTTAGTAAATTATTAGTACAATATTTAATGAAAAGGTTAGCACAAGACAGCACAATCTAACTACATTATTAGATGATCATTTCTCTGGAATCCAGGGCCGGATACTCAGGACTCCCTAAATTTACAACAGGACTTAAAAAATTATTATTAATGTTCTAATTTCACTCCTGTCCGCTTATCATTCATTTACCTGCTAAAATATTTAATATTTAATAACAACACTTATTTCCTTATTGATGGTCCTTTTATATTTAATTAATTAATTATTACGTACTGCAACAAGGATTAACATAAACATTAAAAACCATTTAAACATAAAATTTAACTTAAAACCAATCATCTATTTCCTATCGAACCAGAAAAAGAAAATACATAATTATAGATCCAATTATTTTATAAAATTTATATAAAATGATTTAAATGATAATGTTACAGCACCAAAACACCTAGACTTATCAATAATTCAATTAGGTACTATAAGTGTATCAAGAATCAACAAATAAAATTAATATAAATATTCCCAGGCGACTCTGAAAACTAAATTTAATTAATAAAACACCATAATACCAAATTTTATTACTTAAATGAATAATTATTATAACAGGATCTTCAGTATTCACGGGCACACATCGTACACTCATATACACATACCAAAACCTATTAATAGAATATGATTATTCTTATTAGATTCAACCCGATTGCAGTCTCCTAAGCTATTAATAGATTTAGATAGCAAATTATTAGTACAATAAATGATAAACAGGTTAGCACAGATGATGATCATGATTAGATGCTCGTCCCTCTGTAAACCAATGCCAGAACTCAGGATTCTTTAAATCTAAATCAGGACATCAAAAATTATTATTATTATTAATGTTGATAAACAAAAATCAAAATCTACGAAATTTATTACTTATATACCCCATAAAACTTCAGCTCCGTTTATGGACATATTACCCTGCAAAATCAAGCATGCAAAGTAAGTAAAATAATAAATCAATGAAAGGAACCTGAAACATTATTTTCTTAAAAATTTATCGATGTACCATATCAGTAAAATTGACGTTTGTATGTAAAAATTGCAACCTAAACTTCAATAAATCCATTAAGTTAATTAATAGGGTTCAATACATTTAGCATCACGATTTGCCTTTACATAATTCTACGTTGTTCACATTCGATTAATCAAAATTTGGCATGCGTAAATAAATATATGATTATGTGTTGCAAACTCTCAACTCAACTCAAAATTAATATTTCCAAGTTAGTATTTATTTATATAATTTAGTTAATTTATAAACTTATAATATTAATAAAAATTGATTAAATATAATTTAATGTAGTTTGTAATACCCTGTAAAAAAATAAATCAGAACTAAATATACTATTTTATATGTATTATATATGGCGGTTTCCGATACGACTCAAATTTACTCTATTATACAAAGTATAAGAATCCTATTTGAGTCGAATCCACTAAAATTTTCGTTGTGCTTGTATAGTTCATGTTTAATCATGAATAACATGGTTGTCTCATGAATACAAAAAACACAAAGAGAGAAAACCACGCCAAAATAAAAATAACAGAATCTTATATACTAAACCATCAACACACATTGAAAATAAAAATTTCTACCATCTACCATGTGCGTAGCAGGAGACATATTATGTTTCATTATAATATAATATACTATAATATATACACACCAATAATACCTCACAGCGAACATACAAACAATCCTGTTCAATTTATCAAGATACAGGAAAATATTTGTGACGACTACATATATCAAAACCAACAAAAATGTCCCTTTGTTTTTGTTGTTGTTTAAATATTGTATGACAAAAACCAATAATTAATAGTACATTTTCTTGATAAGATTTGTGTAAAGAGCCCACGAGACGGCTTGAATAAACTTTTTGTTGGTTTTGCTATGAATCAAGCTTAAAGAATACATTTATGTCGATTGTACATAAAATAAAACACAAGAACACATTCAAGTATGCATAAAAATAAATGCAGATCTGAAGTTACCTTCGACATACATCAAATTAAGTTAAAATAAATTTTAATACATTCCAATTATTAGAATTTAGTAATTAAAGTTCCATGTACAACCGCACAAAAATAAAATCATGCACTTAATCAAGAAATCAAGAATTTGATTTCTTTATCTATAAATTAATATGAATATATCCATAAAACTTAAACTCCGTTTATGGACATATTACCCTACAAAATCAACCCTGTAAAATAAGTAAAATAATAAATCACTGAAAGGAAATTGAAACATTATTGTCCTACAAATTTCATCGGTGTACTATATAAGTAATCTTAACGTTAGTATGTGAATAATGCAACCTAAACTTCAATAAATTCCATTAGGTTAATAATTAACCTCAATACATTTAGCCTTTCGAAATGTTTTTACATAATTCCACGTTGTTCACATTCGTTTAATCCAAATTTAGCACACATAAATGGATACGTCATTATGTGTTGCAAACCTAATCTCAACTCAACTCAAATCAACATTTCCAAATTAGTATTTTATTTACATATATAGACCAGTTAATTTATAATTTTATAATATTACTTAAATTAATTTAATTCAATTAAATGCAGTTTGTAATACCCTGTAAAAAAATTAATCATAGCTAAATAACTATTTTATATGGATTATTTTATATATATTTGAGTCGAATACACTAAAATTTTGTTGTGCTTATATAGTTCATGCTTTATAAAGAACACCATAATTGTTTTATGAAAACAAAAACACAAAGAGAGAAAACAACGCCAACATACAAATAACAGAATCTTATATACTAAACCACCAACACACATTGAAGGTAAAAATTTTCTACAATCTTCCATGTGCGTAGCAGGAGACTTATCATGTTTTCATAATATTATAGATAATACCCTTTTAGCACACATACAAACATACCTGATCTATGATGTATCAAGATCCAGATAAATATTTGTGACGACTATACCAAAACCAACAAAAATGTCTCTCTGTTTTTGTTTTGTTTGAATGTTATATGATAAAAACCAATAATATATAGTACATTTCCTTGATTGTATCTGTGTGAAGAGCGAACGAGACTTCATGTATAAACATTTTGTTGGTTTTCGCTATGTATCATGTTTCAAGCATATATTTGTGTCGATTATACATGAAATAAAAACCAAGAACAAATTCAAGTAAGCGTAAAATCAAATCAAATATGAAATTAACTACGACGTATGTCTATTTAAGTTAAAATCTATTTTAATACCATCCAATTATTAAATTTAGTAATTGAAATTGAATTGAATTCCATGTACAATCACACAAAAGTTAAAATCATGCACTTAAACAAGAAATCAATCATTTTGATTTCTTTATCTATGAATATAAAACATTGCCTGATAAATGCATCCTGACTCTATTTATTATTTGACTAACGCTTAAATTATTATTTCACTAAAAAACTATACCACTAATTATTATATTGATAAATTTAACTTTAATTATTATTATTTTAAACTACATATAATCAAGTCTATCTTCTTTGACTAACATTTGCTTCCTCAAAATCATTGATGTCTTTTTGATGTTGCTCCTTGTAACATATAGAAGTATGCTTGTGTGTTTGTTGCTTTGCTGCAGATTACTCTATGAGATCGATGGCTTTATTGTAATCTTTTCCAAGTGCGTATGAGGCCTCACGATTGGGCGTACAAAATTCTATATTTCTTAACAGGAGTAAATCTTTTTGATATCAATATTTTACAAATTTCTCTTAATCTATTTGAAAATCCAAAAAAAATACTGTTATTTCATAGTCTTAGGTTTTCACTTCTGTCGGCAGTCCCTAATAACTGCTTATTTTTTTTTACTTTCAACAGTTGCTACCAAGCTCTAAAATATAATTTATTATTTAGAATTTTGACAGATATATAATAGTGAATGATGAATGATAATTAACAAAATGTGTATGCAAATGATAAATAACAAAATTTAAAACACTGATATTTACTCTAGTGATAAACATTACAACTACGTGAAGACGAGGATTTTTTTATACCTACTTCTCTGTGGAATGAAATTATTCATTCCGGAATGAAAATGTACGGCATTGTTGTTGTCAAACCTTGAAAGCACACAAATGCATTTTTTGTTTTTTTTATTTTCATTACTACGAAATATTTTGTACCATCATAAAAATTCGTTTGGAAACTGAAGAAATCAAAAAACAGATACACACAGATTTGAATATCTTTCAATATATTTGAAGAGTTTTTAAGAGATATTTTAAGAGTACTACCAACAGAATAGCAATTAAGAAATTATCTTTAAAAAAAAACCGGTTAGCAAAATTTCTCTTAGCTGTGGTGCTCTTAACTGTCTTAACGTCAGGATCGCACGGTAAATATATCTGCATTCTGGACAAAAATTAGCAAAAGTTGTAAATCATGTAAGTAACGCTATCTATTAAAATTATATAAGAAATTTTAAATAATTTGTAGTAGTATTTGCATACATTTAGGCGCATTTAAAACGGTTACCACCTATAATTTTTGTAAATTGCAATATTTAATTTAAAGTAGATTATTTGGTTACTACATGAATAGTTAAAAAAAAAATCGTAAAACTTAAGAAAAAATGAAAAATTAGAAAGGAGAATCGAACCGAAGGCCTTTGTAGTCCTAGTCCAGTGCGGTATACTACTAAAACCCAAACTATAAAAGAAATCAAATTTAATTTTCATTGTTATTTTGGTATGTTGCAGTCTGACAAAAAGAGTCCAAAGTTTCCTTAAGTTTATTATTATAGATAGAAAAAAAGATTCTATAGATTCTATCGTTTCGATAGAAAAAAAAATGTTAAAAAAAACCGTTAATTGTCTAATGCTACCAACTTAATTCTTTAGGCTGTATCAGCCTAAATTTTGATTACCGGTTTTACATAATATATTAACATTTTTTATATTTACTGTTTATACACAATAGAAAATTTTATATTTCTCAATTCGTTATGCTGCAATAAAATGCCGTTATAAAATAAAAATAATAAATAAATAAATAATGCAGAACGTCCTTGGTTCTCACCAAATTTGCGCATTTGACAAATTTTCTCTCCCTGGCGTGCAACCTGCTAATTGTTAAATTGAGCGATGTTCCTAGGGTCGGCTTGGGTTCCTCAAACGGCATCCTCACAATGAGTCTTCCGTTGACGGTATTAGCAACAAAATATACTTCACTTTCCTCTTCTTCATTTGTCTATTTGGATGGCTCTGGAATCTCCTCTATTGACGTCCAACCAAACCCATCCAAATAAGGTTTATTGCACGATAATTTTACCTTTATTATTAAGAATTTTGCCGTAGCCTAAAATTTGCAAAATTACATCTGACCCCAATAAAATGTCTATTGTGTTTGATTTATTTGTTTCGGGATCTACTAATTCAATGCCAGTTAATAGACTTAAGTCGTTTTGGTGTGGTGTTGGTGGTGGAAATGCAGCAGTTACTTCGTCGTGAAATTCTGAGTTGTAGGGTCTTAGGCTGGTCATCTGGATTGATATAATCCCCTTTGTGGAATCTGTCCGACTTTCTCCGATACCAGACACTGAAATACGTCCATTCAGGTTTGGAAATTTTAAGCGATTCATAGAGGTTTCCGAGATAAACAAGAGTTGGGATCCAGTATCCAACAGCACCTTGTATCGTAACCCTATATTTTCACACCAATTCTTTACTTTAATCAAGGCCGTTAGTACCATTGATTGTATTATAATTTTGTCTTCAAATTTTCTAGTTACTAGCAAGAGGCAATTAAAGCAATGCTTTGATTCCTTACTATCGTTTCTCCGCTAGTCAATCGATATATTCGCGGACATTTTACATTAATACAAAAAATGATCGTAAGAATCGCAAACATCACATTTTCCTGAAATGATTGCAAACGACCAGTTTTGCCTAAGAATTTCAAAAAATCGTCAATAGTTGGAAAATCTACATCACATGACTTTATTGAGTAGCATAATAATCAGTCAAGAATCCCATTGCTCAGTTTCCACCCAATGCTCGCAGCTATCTAATAATTTCGTCTGAACTATTTAGTAGTTTTCGAAGGTTAGTTCGTATTTTCATGGATTAATTAGTATTTTCATGGATAGTGACCATATAAAGGTCATAGAATAATTGCCATTCCGTGTATTTTCCGCTAAATGGAAGAGCATTATTTTTTGTCAGTTTCACTTGTATAGACCCTTCAGTATTCATTGTGGTATCAATCCGTTTATTTAAACTCATATTAAATGTCTTCGAATATATGAATTCCCGAGGCTTTATTATGGCTTATAAAAAATAGTTGCCATTCCACTTTACCAAAATTCTTTTAACAATTTATTAGAATGTTTTGACGAACAGATATACCAAAAATGTTTGAACTAGGCTGTAACTGTCGAACAGATTTTGCTAATCTAGATATCTGCTCAGTAATGACGCTGTGTCCCTTCTGAAATGCCCCTAATTGTTGTTGACTGGTAGTCATTAATTTTCTTTTTAAATGGAGGCACTAGCAGAAGTTTGCAATGGTAGATTTCCACAAGGTGCAGTGGTGGTAATTTCCAAGGTTGGCGTCGGATAGCTTGCAATTTTACTTGCTCACTTGTGACCGCCCAAACTTAATGGATTTAACTTTATATTAGAGTTAAAATCCGCCTCGAAGGAAGACTCCTTATTTCCTTACTCATTTGGTTAGTACACAGGGCTTGCACAAAGTTGCAAAACGATTTTCGCAAAATATTTTTCACATATAGACATTGTTTGTTTTTTGAGCATGCAAAAAAATATCAATGAAACTACACACAACAGTTTTAATCTGCGAGGGTATTTGTGAATTCGATTCGAACGTAATCGGCTCAAGATTCGATGTATTCAAAGTACAAAGTTCTTCTATAAATAAGAAACGAACGAAACTGATTCATTTCAAATAAGAATCCAATACAAAATATCGAATCCAATACATAAATAGCCTCTGTGGCAATATTTTGACATTTTTAGACACAAGAAAACAAGAATAGTGCTCTGTGGCCCTATTCTGGCTATTCCCTGGGAATTGGCAATTGAAGTATTTTGACTGTAATCTAGCAGTTTTGGCATTACATTTTCCAAAAGTGTATTCTGGCGATTGATAATTTTAATTGTAGGGAAAAAATAACTCCATTTTATGTAATTTTTGACATTTATTTTTCCCAAAATTGTTTTTTGGGAATTTGAAGAAACTGGTTGTTTTGTGTATTTTCAACATTTTATTTACAACGTAGCATAGGTAAAGGCTTTTATTTTATATCTATAAAATAAAATTTTTAAATAATGGCGGCTGGAAAATTTGAAATAGTGTTTTTCCCATTGGATGATTGAAACAATTCCTTTTCGGAGTTGTTTTTGCTTTGATTTGATATTGAATTAATTCTTGTTCGGAATGTTTTCTGGATTGGGTGTTCGTTGGACAAAAAGAAATATAATACAGGGAAATTTTTTTGAGGAAGATATAAGAAAGAAAGAGAGAGGAATGTTATGGTGTTTCGTGTTGTACTTTAGAAAAAAAAATTCGAGAGGCAGTCGGTGAATTACCTCATATGAGGAAAGTATATTTAAAAAAAAAAAACAATTTATATATATACATATACCTATATAATAAATTTAATTAATTTTTTTTGTAAAGTATCTAAAAATAAATACATTTTTTTTTTGTTTGTCATGTATTTAAGGACTTTAATATACATACATAAATAATTAAGACTAAATTGTATTATAATATTAGCTCTTTTAAATATTATTTTGGGTAATGGCGGATTGAATTTTGTTTTGGTGTATAAAATAAAAAAATAAAAATTAACGATACATTTTTGGTTTATTATTTCCAATTTTTTTTTGTGTGTATAAAAAAAAAAAAAAACCAAAAACATTATAATAAAACTGTGTATAAAATAAATAATAAACTGTTAATAAAATAAAGAAATAAGTTTTGTATTCTATTTACACATGGCGGCGGTTTTTGGTTCATATTCACATGTGGCGGCGGTTTTATCGTAAGCGGATTGATTCACACGTGACGACGGTTTTGGTTGCTAGTTACGGCAGTGTTGGTTCCTGTTCACACGTGGCGGCAGTTTTTGTGCTATTCTACGGCAGTTTTTGGTTCCTGTTCACACGTAGCGGCGGGTTTGGTTGCTGTTCACACGTGGCTGCGGTTTTGATTTCTATTCACACATGGCGGCGGTTTATGGTTCATACTCACATGTGGCTGCGGTTTTATTGTATTAGTGGATTGATTCAAACGTGGCAGCGGTTTTGATTGCTATTGTGTGTTGATTGACTGATTTTGTTCCCTCGTGGCTACGGATTTGGGAGCATTTTATTGTGGTTTGCGGACTGGAAGAGCGTCGATATTCGTGAGGTTGGTTGGTAATTTTATTTTTATATTATTTTAAATACTTATATGGTTATTTTGTTTACAATGATGTGTAAAATTTCTAAATATTAATAAGGGACAGTGACGCTGTGGTGTAATTTGGAAATGACGTGACGATATTAGTAATTTTTTTTTGTTGTTGTTGAAATGGAGCGACGAAGTGTTTTCTTTTGGTACCTACGACCATATCTTGATTCCCTCTACCAGACTGAGCTGGGCAAAACACTCGTTGCACCCATGTTTTTATGTAACACATTGGTCATTAAACCAACTTAGTGTTACATAAATGGCGCCCAAAAATCAGGGACTTATAACTAATTGCTTAGAAAAAAAAACAAACAACAGAATCAGAATTCAGCGCGGTAGCTGGGTTCCCAATATTAGTAACTTGTAGCGAGAAGATTTGCTCTCGATATTTCGTTTCCTTTTACTCCATAATATATGGATTGACTAATACGGGATGGAAAATGTTGTAGTGTTTATCGGATATTTTGTTGCAATTTATAATGGCGGTACAAATATCTAAGCAATTAGTTTAAGGAGTATTGTTTTTTTTCTCGTAATTTATTTTTTTTTTCTCCAAGCATTGGCATAGTTCGGTCAATGAATTTTGCTCCACGTGTTTTGGATTGAGTCATAATTTTTTTTGATGTGTTGTGTTAATGCTTGTGAGAACTTTCTTTTCTCATTCAGTTTTTTTTATATATTGCATGATTTTGTCATTATTCAGTCAGATATTTTCTGCTCCACCGATTGTGGATTGATTTATAGATTTTTTTTTTTTGATGAATTATGTTCGGATCTGTAATATTTTCTTTATATATATAGCTATGTTTAGGATGTTCCAACAGGAAATACTACCTCTATTTTTGTGAGTTGATTGTGTTTACCTTGAGGTATCTTGAACATGGTTCTGTAGTTTTTTTCACAAATTTTAGTTCTTAAAGTTTAATATTTTTTTTTTTAAATATATATATCGAGTCATTTTTGAGTTGCGTCACAGCGTCTTGTTAGTTATTTACATTTGTATTATTATAAACCAAAATTATTAATCATTATCAAATCTATTATAATTTAAATTTAAAAATTACTAATTGGAATATCAGTTATTATAAGATACATTCAAAGTATGTATATTTTTCTTAGAATAGTTAAATATTTGTTAAATTTATTATTAGATACATAATTTCAAATTGCATTTGCATTACTATTGACATTTTTTTTTTTCTAATTTTCAATTCATTATTAGTAAATTCAATTAAAGGGAGGTCCTTAATAATAGGCAAGGTACGATAATTTGAATTTCTGAAGTAGATATACTATTTAGTATCCCGGTATAAGATTTTGTGCATATAATATATATGTGTATATATTGCATATATCTATATATAATTCATATGGTATATAGCTATATTGTTTTTTTTTTGTTTTTCACTATATCAATTTATTTTTGTTTTTTTTATACCTTTTTTTTTTTTTTTTTTTTTGTCTCTCTCTTTCTCTCTTTTATTTTCTCTATTATATACATTTTTTTTTATTTTCCTTTTGTTTATTGGGTATCAATTTTGAATTTCAAAAATGATTACGGATCACTTAACACCGGAAGAGTTTGAAGTTGAATGCCTTGTCCGAAATTTATCAGGGGATCCGCTTAAAAAATTAGAACGATTGAAACAAAGTTTAAAAATTGAATCCGATAATCCGGTGCTTAAACCATTTAAAGCTCATCTTGCAGCGCGTAAAAATCCCGAACGAGAGATTAATAAATGTCGGAATAAATTAGTTGAGCATAAAGTATGGGTAACAGAAATTGATACAATTGAAGTTCCGAAAGAAGAATTGTTGGTTAGAATTGGTAGAATCACTCATGTAGTTGATCGTCTCAGGCGTTTGTGTCAATCCAGTCAAAAGTATAAAAACCAATGTGTTGAATTGATTAAGTCATGTGATACAGTGTTGAAATCTTTTGAGCAGATTAGTAATGGGGAACCCAACTTAAACGAAACTTTAGAGGAAGTTAATAAAAATATTAAATTTGATGAATTAGAATTATCGTCTTCCGAAGATGAAGACATAGTAAAAGAAGTGAAAACCAAAAAGATTAAACGAACAGCAGTGGCCGCGAAAGACACTAATATATCTGTTTCGCCTGAGGTAAATCCAGAAGGTCACGTTGGAAACATGCAAATGCCACCTGCAGGTCAAGGTATTCGTGAAGACGGTACACAGAATGTTCATCATGACAATCGATTACATAGTTTGCATGATTCAAATGAACAAAATTTTAACTCTTCTCCACTTTTCCAAAATCATGGTCGTACAGCAACAAGAGCATATAGCCATGTCAATAATAATTCATTATATCACTGGAAGATAAGTTTTGACGGTACCTCAAGTGGGCCCCCTGTTTCTGTCTTTCTTTTCCAACTCGAGTTTCTGACTAACTTAAATCAAACCGGCGAAAATGAGATCAGAGCAGGTTTCCACTATATATTAAAAGGGCGTGCGGCAGAATGGTATTGGTGTTATATGTCTCAGAATAGAAATTCTACTTGGGAACAATTGCGTGAAGCTTTCGAAAACGAATTTCAAGATCGACGGGGCGACTTACAAGTAAGGCGTACTTTAGAAGCTCGCAAACAACAGATGAATGAACCATTTTCGAAATTTATGTCAGACATGAAATCCATTTCTAGCCGTTTTAAGTTACCCATGCGTTCAGAGGAATTTTTGAGAATAATACGAGAAAATATTCGTTTCAAGTTACAAATTGCATTGGCTGGCCAAACTATTAACAGTCTAGATGTTTTAATAGATAAATGTCTCGATATAGAAGAAACGTTTGAAAGAACACGATATAATCCAGAAATCATGTGTCACCGTAAATATGTTAATGAAATAGGTATTGAATCAGAATGCAATTTGTTTGACAAATTAACCCTAACGGAACCCGTGTATGATTTGGTAGATAATGCTAATGATTCCCGGGTAAATGCCATCATTTCATGTGGTGTGAGGCCAAGTGTACCTCAACAAAATATACCCGTTAGTAACATCTTGCCTCAAGCGCACCAGACCCAATCAACTACTCCAAGCAATAAGCAGCTACAAGTTTCTAACAGTTTAGATTTATGTTGGAATTGTCATGATGTGGGCCATACGTTTCACCAATGTTCAAAACCTCGAAATAAATTTTGTTTTGGGTGTGGTAGTAGTGGAATCATTATTGACCAGTGTTTTCGTTGTAGATCGGAAAACGGGCCACAGAGGTTTCAAGTAGCTGCAAGACCGAAACCTCAGATGAATGTTCCAAAAATAAACGAAAGTGCAGCGAATATCGATGTTCGTTTACCGAACCGATAATTAAACATAATCTTAAATACCCACCTAATTATGACTCAAAATTATCTGATTTTGATTCATATTCTAACAAGATACCTGACCAGACAATTTTCTCCGATTTGACCTTCAAATTAAATAATTCTAATATTTCCGAACCTATTCAGGAGAGTCATGCATGTCACAAGCTTCATCGCAGGCGACGCGTTTCGAAATCATCCAAAAATCGAGTTCGTGCTTATTGGTCTCATAAGCATCAGCTGAAGGCTTTAATATCAGAAACTTTTGTTTCGAACCAATTTGATAATCGACCGTATTTGGATGTTTTTGTGAACGATGTTCCGTATAATGGATTACTCGATAGCGGTGCTTCAATTACCATACTGGGTCTTGGCTGTGAGTGGATTTTGTCCGATTCAAAATATAAAATATTTAATTTAGCTGGAACCATTGAAACTGCAGATGGTAAGAAACAGCGATCTTTCGGGTACATTTGGGCTAAAGTCAAATTCAAAAATATTACTAAGTCACTACGCATTCATTTAATTCCTAGTATTAAACAACAATTGATACTTGGTGTTGACTTTTGGAGAGAGTTTAATATTGCCCCAAATGTGATATCTGATATAAAGGACAATTGTGAATTCCCTGAGATTGATTCGTTAGATATTCAAAATAATCAACATTGCCTTACTGAGCAACAGCGACAGGAACTTAACCAAATCATAGCGGATTTTCCGTCTAGCGCTACCCTTGGGCTTGGTAAAACGACGTTACTAAGTCACCATATTGAAGTTACCGGGCCGCCTATTAAACAAAGACATTACCCGGTGTCCCCTATCATACAGTCAGAAATGTATAAAGAATTGGATCGAATGATTGAGCTGGGGGTCATTGAAGAATCTCATAGTGCCTGGAGCTCCCCGGTGACATTAGTGTCAAAGCCCAACGGTAAGCGTCGCTTATGCTTGGACGCACGTAAGGTGAACGAGGTGACGATCAGGGACGCGTACCCATTGCCTATTATCGACGGACTCCTGAGTCGGCTGGACCAAACGAAGTTTATATCCAGTATCGATCTGAAGGATGCCTTTTGGCAGATTCCGCTGACTCCGGAGTCCCGAGATAAGACCGCATTTACCGTTCCTGGTCGTCCCTTGTATCAATTTACGGTAATGCCATTTGGGCTTTGCAACGCGCCCCAAACGATGTGCCGCTTGATGCACCGGGTAGTTCCAGCACAATTCCACGATCGTATTTTCGTTTATTTAGACGATTTGTTGGTTACGTCAGGGAGCTTTAACGAACATATTGATTTATTAAGGCAGCTTGGTAAATTTTTGAAGGACGCACGATTAACGATAAATATAGATAAAAGCAAATTCGTACTTAAAAACATCAAATACTTAGGATATGTTGTGGGGGATGGTAATCTAAAGGTTGATCCGGATAAAATAAAGGGCATTATCGATTTTCCGGTACCAAATACTTTAAGGAAATTACGTAGATTCCTCGGAATGTCGGGATGGTACCGGAGGTTCATTAACAACTACGCATCAATTACGTCATCTCTAACTGATTTATTAAAAAAGAAAGTCAAATTCAGATGGACTTCTGAAGCTGAACAAGCGTTTACTTCAATTAAGCAAGTCTTGTGTGCCGCACCAGTACTAGCACATCCCAAATTTGATAGACCATTTATTATTCATTGCGATGCTAGTCTTACAGGTGTTGGTAGTGTGTTGGGGCAGGTGGGTGATGATGGTGAAGAGCACCCTATTGCGTATATGTCGCAAAAATTGAACTCAGCACAGCGCAATTACTCAGTTACTGAACTTGAGTGTTTTGCGGCTGTGCTGAGTATTAAGAAATTCAGAGCGTACATAGAGGGTTACGCTTTCACTATCATCACCGACCATGCAAGCCTTAGGTGGCTTATGAATCAAAAGGATTTGTCTGGTCGGCTGGCAAGATGGTCTCTAAAGCTCCAGGGTTTTACTTTTAAAATATTACATCGGAAAGGTTCACACCATATTGTGCCAGATACTTTATCGAGAGCATTTATGGATTCGGTTACCCATCATCGTGATCATAATCAAACCTTACCAATATCCCCTATTGATCTGAACGCACCAGAATTTTTGTCGGATGAATATATCAGTTTACTAAATAAAGCCAAAAACTTAGACGACCAAAGTGACCGCTATTCTGTTCAGGATGGTAAATTGTATGTTAGAGTACATTATCCAAACGAATCCATAAATGATTTGCCTCTTTGGAAATTATTAGTGCCAGTAGCATTACGTCCGGAGATCATTAGGGAGTATCATGAATCACTCATATCGGCACACTCGGGTGTTGTAAAAACATTAGAGTTGATTAGACGCTTTTACTTTTGGCCTAACATGGCAAATGACGTAAACACATTTATTCAAGCTTGCCAATTGTGCAAAATGAATAAAGCCGTGAATTATCAAACTCAACCACAGATGGGTACTCCATTGACTAGCGAACGCCCCATGCAAATGTTGTACGTCGATGTGTTAGGACCATTACCAAGATCAAGTAATGGAAATGTTTACTTATTGGTAACGCTAGATCATTTTTCTAAATACGTGTTTCTTAAAACTATGCGAAATGCTTTAACTAGTACAATTTGCAGCTATTTAGAAAGTGAAATATTTTTAGTATATTCTGTGCCACAAATGATCCTAACGGATAATGGTTCTCAATTTGTGTCACACAAATTTGGTAATCTTTTACAGAAATATGGTATTAACCACCTATTTACCCCTAAGTATACACCACAACCAAATGCGGCAGAAAGAGTGAATCGTAGTTTAATTCAAGCCATTCGTATGTATGTGGATGACGATCATCGCTTTTGGGACAAGCATCTTCCGGAGATTACTAATGTTTTACGTAATACTATTCACAGTAGTACTCAATTTTCTCCACATTATTTAATTTATGGGCAACATTATATTCGGCACGGAAACGAATATCAATTATTGAAACAATTACAAATGTTGAGTGAGCGTAATTTACAGATTCCAGAGAAGTCAGATCGATTAACAATTTGTCAGAAATTGGTTTTAAGTCACCTAAAAGAGGCGTACAATCGTAATGCAACTCGTTATAATTTACGTAGTCGGGTTAGAAATATTCAGCCTGGAGAAACGGTGTTGGTTAGGAATTTTCCTCAAAGTCAAGCGTAAAAACATTTTTCAGCTAAACTAGCACCTAGATATATAGAGGGTACTGTAGGCAACCAAGTAGGTCGAGTTGCTTTTCAAATTTTGGATAAAACGGGGAAATATATGGGATTGTACCACATACGCGATATTCGTACATAATCGGTGATGTGACTGGCCCGGCTTTTGAGACTATCTCAGGGATTCGTGAGAACGTCCCCACGATTTGAAACAATTCCTTTTCGGAGTTGTTTTTGCTTTGATTTGATATTGAATTAATTCTTGTTCGGAATGTTTTCTGGATTGGGTGTTCGTTGGACAAAAAGAAATATAATACAGGGAAATTTTTTTGAGGAAGATATAAGAAAGAAAGAGAGAGGAATGTTATGGTGTTTCGTGTTGTACTTTAGAAAAAAAAATTCGAGAGGCAGTCGGTGAATTACCTCATATGAGGAAAGTATATTTAAAAAAAAAAAACAATTTATATATATACATATACCTATATAATAAATTTAATTAATTTTTTTTGTAAAGTATCTAAAAATAAATACATTTTTTTTTTGTTTGTCATGTATTTAAGGACTTTAATATACATACATAAATAATTAAGACTAAATTGTATTATAATATTAGCTCTTTTAAATATTATTTTGGGTAATGGCGGATTGAATTTTGTTTTGGTGTATAAAATAAAAAAATAAAAATTAACGATACATTTTTGGTTTATTATTTCCAATTTTTTTTTGTGTGTATAAAAAAAAAAAAAAAACCAAAAACATTATAATAAAACTGTGTATAAAATAAATAATAAACTGTTAATAAAATAAAGAAATAAGTTTTGTATTCTATTTACACATGGCGGCGGTTTTTGGTTCATATTCACATGTGGCGGCGGTTTTATCGTAAGCGGATTGATTCACACGTGACGACGGTTTTGGTTGCTAGTTACGGCAGTGTTGGTTCCTGTTCACACGTGGCGGCAGTTTTTGTGCTATTCTACGGCAGTTTTTGGTTCCTGTTCACACGTAGCGGCGGGTTTGGTTGCTGTTCACACGTGGCTGCGGTTTTGATTTCTATTCACACATGGCGGCGGTTTATGGTTCATACTCACATGTGGCTGCGGTTTTATTGTATTAGTGGATTGATTCAAACGTGGCAGCGGTTTTGATTGCTATTGTGTGTTGATTGACTGATTTTGTTCCCTCGTGGCTACGGATTTGGGAGCATTTTATTGTGGTTTGCGGACTGGAAGAGCGTCGATATTCGTGAGGTTGGTTGGTAATTTTATTTTTATATTATTTTAAATACTTATATGGTTATTTTGTTTACAATGATGTGTAAAATTTCTAAATATTAATAAGGGACAGTGACGCTGTGGTGTAATTTGGAAATGACGTGACGATATTAGTAATTTTTTTTTGTTGTTGTTGAAATGGAGCGACGAAGTGTTTTCTTTTGGTACCTACGACCATATCTTGATTCCCTCTACCAGACTGAGCTGGGCAAAACACTCGTTGCGCCCATGTTTTTATGTAACACATTGGTCATTAAACCAACTTAGTGTTACATGATTCCCAATTACGCCAGAATACACTTTTGGTAATTGGGGAATAAAAAATTGGGAATTATTGAAGTTTGGAAATAAAGCAATATTTTTCCCAATTCCCAGGGAATAGCCAGAATAGGGCCACTGGTCTGCGATACTAATTGTTGTGTTATAATTAATCAATTGTTTTTATGCGAATGGGATCAAGCTGGAAACTACCTTACGTCAAGTACTTCCCTACCTCCAAAATCCAGACTACGCCACTGATATATATATATATATATATATATATATATATATATATATGTATATATATATATATATATATATATATATATATATATATATATATATAAAGGGTGTTTTTTTAACTTGAACTTAAAAAATAAAACAAAAAATTAAATTTTTATGAAAATGATACTCTGGCAGATCTCAGTATACTCTGGCAAATCATCACGAATAGACTCACGCTTGAACAACGCTACGAAATTATTAAAATTTACTTTGAAATATATATTTATGGCGCATATAATCGTCCATCTGAGCAAGCCATCCGTCGAACTGTGGATAGATTTCGTACCACATACTCTCTCGAGGATGCAATAACATCAACACGTCGAAGGAATGTCCGTACTAAAGAGAATATCGCCGCTGTAAACGAAAGTATGGAAGAAGATCCAAATGTATCGATTCGTCGTCGTTCGCAGGAATTAGGGCTCTGTCCATCCACTACATGGAAAATTTGCGCAAAGGTTGAGCAACAATTGACGCCTTGGAGTCCAGCATTGTTCGTGTTATTCGTGACATACGACCAGTAGTGCTCAAAAAAGTGGCCCAAAATTGGACGTCCAGAATGCATTTCGTCAAGAACAGCCGCGGTGTCCATATGCCCGAAATCATTTTCAAATATTAATGCCATGTATTGGTCTTTCGAATAAAAAAAAATTGTTGATTACAATTTAATTTTTTGTGTTATTTTTCACCATTTCAAGTTCTATCGTGCTTAAAAAACACCTTATATATATATATATATATATATATATATATATATATATATATATATATATATATATATATATATATATATATATTTGTTTGCGATTTTTTGATCGTTTTCGTATGGAACCGCTATATATATATATATATATATATATATATATATATATATATATATATATATATATATATATATATATATATATATATATATATAGCGGTTCCATACGAAAACGATCAAAAAATCGAAAACTTTGGCCTGACCCCTTTTGATTTTGATGATAGTTGGTGAAAATATTCGTCATATGAAATAACTACACCCACATTGTTTTGCTTTCCTTTCCGCCACTCGGTTTCGATACAGGGTGATTTGCCGTTTTCTACTTTTCGTTAAAATTAAAATTTGTGAAGAGCTCGTTCTCAAAAACCACTTAACCGATTTCAATATTTGTTAATTCAATTGAAAGGGATTGAGTTCTTGTTTTGTATAAATTTTTTGAAAAAAATCCAAATTTAATTTTTGTTTATGAAAAAGAGCATTCTTTTGAATGTCATTTTTCGGTCTTTTGGGCCACAACGAGTTGCGTAATTTTTATTTTTTTTAAAAGCCTATTTATTTTACCAACTAATAAAAAATAAAAAAAAATTGCGTTAGGAACAATTTTGAAGTTATGATTTTTTTAATACACCAGCCTCAACATATTTTGTGTTTAAATTTTTAATTATTCTACCTGCGTTTTGAACCATTTAATGTATTTTAAAAGGTAATCATATTTTATTTTATGTATTAGTGTTGTTTACTATTTTATAGTTTTTTAAAAAGAATAAACCAGAAATAAATAATTTTGAAATAATTTTTATTTTGTTATATCAAACAGTTTTGAGTTTTTACAAAATGAAGTTTTTTTAATATATAAAGATTTCTTATTAATAGGAGAAAAACTATGATATTGGTGAATGCCTGGTATTTGCCTAACTAAGTTATATCTGTTTTTTAATTTTCTTTCAATTTTCAAATAATCTTTAGTACTAAACCATGAATAGTTGACTTTTGATTCATTTTTCACAGCCCATGAATATAGTTCATGTGGCGTGGTTATTTGATTTTCAAACGGTCTTTGTAAACTTGCTCGAGAAGCATTCCTCTTGAGAACTCCTCCTAATGCATCAAAAGGTCCTTTTCCGTGGCATGTTGCAAAAAAATGCCACTCTGCTTCCAAGTCGAAATCCTCGTTAAAATTGCAGAGATTGTAAAAATTCATTTTATTTTTATACTGATTCATCGGAAAAAAAATTTTTTTTTTTTATTTGTTGTAATTTTTCGTTTATGAAATCCTTGAGCCGCATCCTGAACTACTAATGAATAGTTCTCCGAAAAGTCGCATATAACTATACATTCATCATGGTTTAAATTGGATTTCCTATGTTTCAGGTAAGTTGCTTGTTGTTCTGCAATAAATGAATGCGGTACCAAGTTTTGTAGTTGTTCGCAAAACTTATCCATAAAAGTCAATGTTGATACGGTTACTGTTTCCATTGTGCATCTATCTACTTGTTGCCACTGCTTGAATGTTATTTCTTGTACATCATTTTTGTAGAAATTTTGTAGACAAATCCGTACGGATATTTTCCGTTCCTGGACATGTTGCACATTCGTTTAATTGGCAAGATGTTGTTGGATTTTCGCAAACAATCTGAGAAATTAGTTTCCAATAACTTTCTTGTTCATGTGAAAGGAGTTTCATTGTTTGTATGACATTAAACATAAGTTTAATATTTTGATGATATATGCAAACGCATGTACTATGTGTGCCGCTGGAATTTGCAAAAACGCAGTGTCCTGGACGAAGTGAGGCAAATTTTGAAAATCCAATTATTCTACTCGGGTGTGTTTTTTTAAAGATTTGATATGCTTCCTTCAAATTACAAAGTACCAATCTACGTTGTTTAGTAATAACAGTTCCTTCCGATGAACTTGTTTCCAAGTCTCGTTTTCCTGAACATATCCTACTTATTTCGTCATCTTCAAAAAACTTCTGCACAAACTTTACCAGTTCTTGGTTAAGGACCTTAGACCCACATTTGATATTCGGTGTTGACATTATTCCATTTTCCTCTTGAATCTGTTTTGCTCTCCTTGCCATATAATAAGAAACACTAAACTCTCGTTGAATTTTTCGAACACACCAGCTTTTTGGTAACGATGTTAATACCATATATTTTTCACTGAAGGTATTGGAACTTTCACACTTTTCTCGTAATTGTTGAATTATTTCATTATTATTGCCTTCAGTGTTATTTTGAATTTCACCAGAACTACAAGGTAGTTGAAATATTTCCTCAGAAATTTTTGCTGCAACTTCTTGCATTTTTTGTTTCTTATAATTGTCAGATCTCATTTTCCTACGTACTATAGGAGAACTATTGATTGACTGTAAAGTAGAGTTGAGTGATGAAAGGTCAGGATAGACGTATTGCTTTTCACTTGATATTATTGAAATCTTTGATGGCGATGATGATGATGATGATGTAAGTGGTGAACTGTTTTGATCCAAATTAATTTGTTGGACACCAAAAGGTCCTGTAGCTTCACTTATTACATTATTTTGTTTACTTTTATATATTTCGAAGTAGCATGAAGTACAAATGTTCCCTCATTTAATTAAGCAAACACCTTTTGTATGAGCTATCTCAATTATATAATTAGAGATTTTACGAATACGTGATCTATTTTTAAGACACATTTCACACTTAATTTTCATATTGAAACTTTAATATTTTTACGGGGTTTTAATTTTACTTCAAATTCACGTTTACAAATGACATAAATATAACAGTTCCATCGTATTTATATGGAAATATTTTATTTGAAAAGTTTTAGCCTCCTAAGTTTTAAGTATACCTTAAGTATAACTGATGAAATTGTTAAAAGTTAAATTTATTTCTTTGTTAAAATACCAAATGACGTCATATTAACAGACCAAAATGTGACAGACCCGTTTTCCTGAACAAAAGAAAACGTTATAACGTGATAATGTTGTAGTTATTCGAAACTTGTACTCCTATATTTTTGGAACAACCTATAATAAAGTTTTTATAGTTTTATTTCTTTTAAAAAACTATAAAATAGTAAACAACACTAATAAATAAAATAAAATAGGATTACCTTTTAAAATACAGTAAATGGTGCAAAACGCAGGTAGAATAATTAAAAATTTAAATACAAAATATGTCGAGGCTGGTGTATTAAATCATAACTTTAAAATTGTTCCTAACGCAATTTTTTTTTTATTTTTTTATTAGTTGGTAAAATAAATAAGCTTTTAAAAAAAAATAAAAAATAGGCAACTCGTTGTGGCCCAAAAGACCGAAAAATGGCATTATTCAAAAGAATGCTCTTTTTCATAAACAAAAATTTAATTTGGATTTTTTTCAAAAAATTTATACAAAACAAGAACTCAATCCCTTTCAATTGAACTAACAAATATTGAAATCGGTTAAGTGGTTTTTGAGAACGAGCTGTTCACAAATTTTAATTGCATCGAAAAGTAGAAAACGCCAAATCCCCTGTATCAAAAGAGAGCGACGTAGAGGAAAACAAAATAATGTGGGTGTAGTTATTTCATATGACGAACATTTTCACCAAATTTTATCAAAATCAAAAGGGGTCAGGCCAACGGCTGATCGTTATCGTATGGAAGCGCTTTAATATACATATATATATTATATATATATTATATATTATATATATATATATATATATATATATATATATATATATATATATATATATATATATATATATATATATATATATATATATATATATATATATATATATATATATAAATAATGATATTATTTCGAAACACACTCAAATAAATGTTGAAATATTCATTGGGCTTAGGCTTAGTCATAAATATAGGTGCAAAGTACTTATTAAAACCAGATATCAAAATTCATGAAAATTGCAATGAAATCCAAAACTTAAAAAAACAGGTTTTGTTTACATAAACAGTACCTAGCAAAAACCAAAACTATTTTGTTGAATTTTGCAAATCTATGACAATACATAAATCAAAATTCATTTCGAATATTTCCTTGTTATTTTTGCATTGTATATTTTCTACAAAAAAAAAAATAGTGTTGAAAATACTCAGATTGGAAAACATACCATTTTGTTTGTTTTTTTTTTTCTTATTTATTTTCAATTGAAAATCAAATTATTAAGTAAAACAAAACAAAAAAATGAAAATTAAGTTTGTTTACAATATTCTAAAGAGGTTTTGGAGTAGTGGGAGATTGCCCGGCCGTACGATCGTATATACTCGTACATACATATGAATATATAAACAAATGTCATATCTTACGATAATATACTGTACAAATATTGTTATATCGTACCGATTTCGATTTTTGTCATTGCTATACTATATTCTGTATGGTATACAGTGGCGTAATTCAATGTAGAACGTTTATTCAATCCTATTGACTTTATATGGTACAAACAGGTACTGTATATAATATATTGAATTTTACCTTCTAGCATATGTATCTCAATCATTGTTCCTTTTAAAAATAAATAAATTTTTAACAATGAAGAAAAATGATTTTCCAATGTTTTAATATGTACATAATACGTTCAGACGTCTACATAAACATATATCACCTATATGGATGAATATATACAAAGTAGCAAACATTAGATGATAGGTATGAGCATGCAGTATGCTGTCCAGTATTTCTACCAATATACAAACATAACTAAGTACATACCTTAAACATGAAAATAAATAAATAATTTATGTGTTTTCCTTTAAATAATACACAAATAAATAAATAACAACGCAGAACGAGAAAGATTTGAAAATTTGCAAATACACAACAATAACAACAACAATAACAGCTTGTGATCGGAAAATTTCATTTTATTCCATGAATAGATTTTTCGTACCTAAAAGAGAATTCAACAACAACACCTATAAAGCAAAAAGGTAGTTTATGACATTATTGATGGTAATTGTTTTATTACCTTGCATTATTATACCATAT
Source organism: Tipula vernalis (assembly GCA_958295665.1). Lineage (NCBI taxonomy): Eukaryota > Metazoa > Arthropoda > Insecta > Diptera > Tipulidae > Tipula > Tipula vernalis. The sequence continues at coordinate 201,705,504 of OY282560.1, forward strand.
ATATAAATATGGGTAAAGGTGTGCTTAATTTGTGGTCATTCGGATTAACTATTTTAACATTACAGATGTGTGTGTATATGAATGTATTATTGAGATTTTTCGAAAGATTTGTGTTAAGGATTATGGGTATTATATACTTCCACCGGGTGGTATAAGTACATACAGACTTTTTCAAATTGGAACCAGTAAATTCTCAAGACCAAAAAATCAAAAAATCGTTCAACCTTAAAGATCTGTATAGAATTTTTTATTTTTATTTTGTCGTGGTACATTTTTAAGTATAATTTCTTCATGTCACGCAAGAGTACCTATAATATTTGGGATGTCTTTTGTATATAATGTATACAATAAGTAAATGCTTTTATCGTAAACGTATAATAGAATCCAAACCCGTCTTCGGATTTTATCAAGAGTTGTGTATACATATCGTTAAAACGCACACACACACACATTAAAAGTGAAATTAAAATAAATTTTCATTTCCTTTTTTATTTTTTTTTTTAGTTCAACGATTATTATGTGCGGTTTCAGATTATTGTTGTTCTGGTTGCTAGGGCTTGCGTTATAAATCCGACAAATCAAAAGGATATATAAATAAAATGAGTACAACACGCGTGTATTTATTTATTTATGTCTCGCATTTTTATGACGAAATCATATACTCTCGCATAAATGTACGAGAAATCGTTAAAATGTATAGAATTGTGATTTATTTTTTGTGGCCCCCCCAAAAATATTACCGCACAGCTAAAAATCGCAGATGAAGGCGAAATTTAACAACTTGGCACAATATAAAAATGTGTTGTATAGGTTTTTTTTATGTATGTATGTACTACAGTTATATGAATATTGAAATGTTTATGAGAAAAATAAAGAATAAAATCGCAATTTGAAATGGCGAACAATAATCGAATAAAGTTTTAGAGGAGACCTTGTAGCGTATTTCCTATTATATGGTTCTAAAAACCAAGTATCAGCAAGTAATATTTTCATAAATCATTTGCTATAGCTTCAATTATCCTTCAACCAAATTAGGTACCTGCTTATCCTTTTGCGTTATATTTATTACCAAGTTGATTACATTTCGAGAGAGGTGATCCCGTAGCTTTAAAAAAGAGCTGCTAAAATAGGGTGTGGTATTGTACCACATTTTAAATTAATGTACCACTTTGCTATTTGTACCACATTCTGTGTCACAAGAAGATCGAATATACCAAATACACCATATTTAACACATGAATTTTCCACATAATTATATTTAAACTTACATAGTCACTTGCATATGTAAATAAAATGCTAAAAGTTATGGAAAGAGATTATATAGGAATTGTCTGACCCGCCCGTATTACATATAAAGCAATTTAATCTGCAGCTGGCCGTCTTCCGGTTGCTTCGAAATCAATAATAAATAGGTTCATGTGGTTATTCCTATAGATATACCATTCGAGTACTCATACCTCAAGAATTTCTTGTTTTGTTTTAAATATTTGAAAATCTAGTCGAGCCAATTTTTCAGGAATGTGGAGTCTGAGAAAAAATGTGCAGCTCCGGCTGCTGCTCCAGCTCCAGATCCGATTCAAACGGGTTGCCTACCTTATCTAGAAAAAAATAATACAGAAACTGAAAATCCCGAAAAAAAAATTCAGAAAAACAAAAATTGAAGAAGCGCAATTATGAAAGTGCGGACTAATTAAAATTTATAAAAGGTTTATAAAATTTTAGTTTCTCGGTAAAATTCTCAACAGTTATGACATTGGAAATTGGTTCACCAACCTTTCAGACACAGCTCAAAGGAATTGTATCGCTCATACCGCTTCTACTGATAGTTCTACCACAAATGTTTCAAGTTATTTTGGGGTTGGCTTAATTCGTTGGGTTATTATGGTATCGATGAATGTAAGTTTTTTTTTTTTTTTTTTGCTGAGGAAGGTGGGAATGCTCTTTACGCACAGTGTGTCGGACTCGTATTGCTGCCCTACCGACTAAAACCACCTACCCCTCCTCCTGGCCTAGCCTGGAACTGTTTTGCACATTACTTCGGGCTAGGCCTCCCACTGCTCCCTCCGAGCCCCCTCTTACATTATGGGAATCTGTCCAGATCCCCTTTCTTCGCTTTCACGATCTCCTCCACAAAGCGGGCTACTAGGCTCCACTCCTTCTCTCCTCGGAGCATGATTTCCACCCCGTTTCTGGGGACCATATATCCACTTCTGCTTCCAGCGCCGCTCTCTGCTCCTCCCATGCGTCACACGAGAAGAAAGTGTGCTCCGCGTCATCGGTACTCCCTGGGCAGTATAGGCATTCTGCCGACGTTACCTTCCTCATTCTCCACGGGTATGATCTGATGTACCCGTGGCCGCTCAAGAACTGGGTCAGGTAATAACCGACCTCTCCGTGACTCCTTTCGGTCCAGGGGCCCACCAGAGCGATAACTCTGGCTGTCCATCTCCCTTTTGCCTCATTTTCCCATGCACTCTGCCAGGTTTTCATAGTTCGGGACCTTTCCTCCATACTCGCTACCTTCCGGCCGACTTCCAGTTTCCTGTGGTATATAGCTTTCCGCTCCTGCGCTACAAGATGTATGGGGATACATCCCGCTATAACCAAGATGGCGGCCTCCGACACCGTCCGATATCCCGACGCCACACGCAGCGCGCTTCGCCTCTGTACCTGTAGAAGCCGCTTCCGATACATTTGTTTATGCATGGAGTCTGCCCAAACCTCTGCCCCATATAGCAGAACCGATTGAACCGCTGCCATAAGTAGTCGCCTCTTACTAGCCCTTGGGCCTCTGGTGTTGGCCATGAGCCTACTTAGGGCGGTCACTCCCTTTGCCGCCTTATCTGCCGTCTGCCGGATCTGCTCGAAAAAGCTCAGTTTCGAGTCTATAAAGATTCCTAAATATTTTAATTGCGGCTTTGTTTCGATCACCTCATTGCCAACCCACATCGGGAGAGATGGTTGGATTCTCTTTTTGGTTAGTACCGTAATCTCAGTTTTGCTGAGAGCTAGGGCCAGTCCGTGCTCCTCTATCCAGCCATTTATGGCCCGCATAGCCTAGTTTAACTTCAGCTGGGCCTGTTTGGTGTCCCGCGCAGCAACGAGTACTGCAACGTCATCCGCATAGCCCACGAGATGGGTTTCATCGGGCATCTCTTCTCGAAGTAGCTCGTCATAAAATGCATTCCAAAGATCGGGTCCTAGGATCGACCCCTGAACTGCTCCAGCTGTGACCTGCATTTCTCGCTGTCCCTCCTCCGTTTCGTATGTGAGGGTGCGATTCCAGAAGTGATCCTCCAGCATCCTTTGGAGGTATCGTGGTATGCGGAATTGGTGCTCCAATGCGTCTAGCAAATCACACCATCTTGCGGTGTTGAACGCATTTCTCACGTCCAGCGTTACTAGGAGGACAATGCGATGCGAGAAGTGGTTATAGTTCTCCGCTCTCCTTACGGCTTCCGTAATCTCTTGGACTGCGTCTATCGTGGAAAGGCCCCGCCTGAATCCGTACTGCCTAGGTGAAAGGTCTCCCGCAGATCTAATCGCGGCCGTGAGTCTCTCCCTAATTAATTTCTCTAATAGTTCGCCTACCGTGCCGAGCATACACAGCGGCCGGTAGGATGAGGGCAGCTCGGGGTCGCCTTTACCCTTCTTGACCAATACCAGCTGCGCGGTCTTCCATCTGGTACTAAACACTCCCTCCGTCAAACAAGCGATGAACATTGTTAGCATGAGTTCGGGATCCTGCTGGAAGACGATTTTCAATACCTCATTGGGTATTACGTCCGAGCCCGGCGGTTTTTTTGTTTTTTAGCGAGTATCGCTTTCTCGAGTTCTGCCTCTGAAAATGACGGGACCTCCATCTCTTGCCGTTCGATGGCTCTTTCCCTCAGCGGGTGACTGGGGAAAAGGGTTTCCACAATATACTCCGCAGTTCCGGCATCCATCACGCGTGTTGGTTTCTGGGCTCCTAGCTTCTGGGTCACTAACTGGTAACCCAGCCCCATGGGTTTTCGTCGATGTCCTCTATTAGTTGTTTCCAACATCGGGCTTTGCTCTTCTTTATCATCCGGCGTAGTAGCTTTTTTGCGGATTCATGTTCAGCGGATAGCCGGTTAGCTTGCGGCGTGCTGCCACGATTTCTGCTGTCCACCAATATGCAGAAGGCTTCCCGTGGCGTGGTTTCCTCTTTAGCATGGATGCCTCACATGCCGAGCCAATGAGACCCATAGAAGAAGCTACCACCGCCTCGGCCGCAGCTCTTCCGCTATTTGCCGCCTACCTTTCGTCAATTCCTCCATGAACCGCTCCACATCCAGCCTTTGCAGGTTCCACCTATGAGGTTTAACCGGCGTGTCAATCCGCTGTCTTCTGACAATCTCAAATTGGATGTATTGGTGGTCACTGCCGCAATAATCCTCCATAACCATCCAATTATGGGTGTGCGGAACTAGGGCCTCCGATGCGAGGGTGATATCTGGTATCGTCTCTGTATACCCTGGTCGGCGAAAGGTTGTCACAGAGCCGCTATTCAGCACCAAGAGTCCTGCTCTGGCGGCCATCTCCAGAATGAGTCTACCTCTTGTGTCGGGGTTTGGCATCCCCCACTCGAGTGCTCTCGCGTTGAAATCTCCGGCCACCACCAAATGCCCTAACATTGCGGCTATCTCGTCCTCCAGAGCATCCAGCTTTGCTCCAAACTCTGCGATTCTTTCGTTCGGGGTGAAGTAGCAACTTAAGTAGGGTATACCTGCTGCTTTCACCCAGACGAAGCCCCTACCTGCAGAATACGTGTCGTTTTTGGCTCTTGACCGCCTGTAGTGTCTCCCGGTATACTTGGCACTTGCCGGAACCCGGGAAATGATTCAGCTGTGGCTGCTCAATTCCCCTTTCATTGAAAAATATACAATTTGCCGCGGCGGTACACCCTCTTGCCTTGTGACCGACAGCGAGACATTTGTGGCACAGTTTGCTTCTATCTGGACCTGTGCAATTCTTAGCCATATGGCCATATCCCGAGCACCTAACACATCGTGTGACAACGATCCTTTCCCGCACTCTGCAATATACCCAACCTATCTTCAACCTCCCTTCATTGAGTAGTTTGGCTGCACACTTCCCCTCTATCTCTGTGATAGCCACTTGCTGTCCCCTAAGTCCAGGGAAGAAGTTGACTTTAATCGGGCCCGGCTTTGTGATTTCCCTTTTTAAAGCCGCCACAACTTCTTGAACAGTGGTGAAGCCGTCTAGGTCGCGAATCTCCACCGACACCTTTGGCTCTAGAGTTAGGATGGTTGCCTGGTCTCCCAAGGCGTGTCTCAGCGCACCACAAAATCCCCCTTTGTTTTTGGATTTCGGTCCTAATTCCAGGAGGACGTGACCTGCTCTGGTCTGCCGAATTGTCTGAACCACCGCCTCTGTTTCCTCGGGATTTACCTTGCTACGTATTTCCGCTAGCACTTGTGCGTAAGTCTTTCCTTCCGCTGGCCTTATTATAAGCGCCTCAGGTCGGAACCTACGACGCTTCCCACGCCTTTTCCCCATCCTTTTTTGTGCGACCTCGCGTTCGTCATTGGGTCTGCTATTTTTCGGCCCATTACACTAAGCTGCCTTTGCTTCCAAGTTTGACCGTCTCCTCTCCCTCCTGGCCCACGGGTTTTCCCATAAACCTTTCCCCGCTCCTTCCGGTGTTTGGGTCTCATCCCTAATCTTTTTCTGTAGCTCCTTTTGTTCTGCAGGGCTCGTAGCAGGTCTTTTTTTACTACCGGCTGTGTTGGGGGTATCGGGAGCTTCCTGCAATTCTGTACCATTTGATAAATGAGCTTCCGACCTCTTCTGAATACGGGCAACGTAAGTGATGGCGTCAAGAACATCCTCCAGCTATCGATGAATGTGTTGGAACGAATTGCGGATTTAATGATTCGGAAATGCTTCGTCAACCTTGCAGACACAGATCAAAGGAATTGTATTTTTTTTTTCAGGCAAATGTAGTGATCCCACTTGAGACATTTCTGGTACACGGGATCACATAAATTTTAAAATCCAGAATAATTGAAAAGTAAAAATCCAGAATAAAGAAACTCCCAAAAAAAAATCTAGAAATTATCAGAAAGGCGGCGATCCGGAGAAAATCCAGAAAAAATATTTTGTTTAAAATAAATGAAAAAAATTCAATTTTATAGGCATTTTTAGACTTTTATAATCACTTGAAACATTTGTGGTGCATCTACCAGTAGAAGCGATACGAGCGATACAATTCATTTGATCTATGTCTGGAAGGTTGACGAAGATTAACGAAGCATTAAATCCGCAATTCGCTTCAATACATGCGTCGATACCATACTAACACAACGAATTAAGCCAACCACAAAATAACTTCAAACATTTGTAGTAGAACTATCAACAGAAGCGATATGAGCTATACAATTCCTTTTTATATGTGTGTCTGAAAGATTGATGAAGCAATTTCCATATTAACATAAATATTAGAAACTTTAGGGCGGAACTCAAATTTTTAGAATTTTAATTTTAACTTGGGCCGCACCTTGCTAGTTGCATTTAATTTGGGCCGCACTTTTCTAGTCGGGTTTCTGGATTTTTTTTCTAGATAAGTTAGCCAACGCATCGCCTTCAACTTATAGATATGTACCACAAATGTTTCAAGTGACTGCAAAAGTCTAAAAATGCGGGAACAGATCATTTGACCTGAAACAAAGAAAATTCTGTGTTCGAAAATAGAATATCGAAAAAATAATCTAATAAAAAATAAAATATCGAAAAAATACTTATGTCGAGTTCCATAAAAGCGGAACCTAGCTCCAAAAATGCTGAACTCTTCATTCGTGACTTGATTCGGTATTTTTTTGATCTAGATCAGTTTTTTGCGTCGGCACTCATCATTAATTTAAAATTCAGAGAAATTTAAGGTAGCTGAATATTAAATACCAAACCCATTAAAAAATAGACTTAAACCTGTTCAACAGATTTTGTTTTTAATTTTCAGGGATCAATTCATAGAAACCTTTCCTACAGATCATTATTTCTACTAAAATTTTAAATTAATTTAACTCAAGTTGATATAAAATATTTCGTTCATTTTTAAGCACTCATAGATACCAAAAATAAAGTTCCCTGTGTTGTAAAATTTTATCCAAGTTACATAATTTTAACACTACTTGTCAGGAAAATATTTTTTAAAGCTTAATTCGGCCACTAATACAACGCTGCAACGTCTAAAGCTTTTACCCACCAAAATTGACTTAATTTTCTTCGTTAAAGCTGGCCCCGTCATAAAAAGTAATGTCGCGAAAATTTTCAAAATTTTAGAACTTAAAGCTTAAGAAACATACAATTTTTTTTAGTTTTCGTTTTGTTTATATTACAAATCAGAATTTTGTGTTCTTGTGAAAATATCAGCACTTCCAATTTGATTTTTATTGCCATAGCCTCAAATTTATATCGTACCAAAATCTATCTGTAATTCTTAATAAACCCAATTATGCAATCTAACTTTAAATTTCTAATTTAAAACTTTTAACTTAATTTTTTACAACAAATTTTACAAGTGTATTGATAAAGCTTGCTGAAAATAATTATAAATAATTAAATTTGAATTGTTTTTCTTTCCGAATGTTCGCCTGAAACGAAAAGCATTTTGGTTTAGTGGAAAGCTTAATGTACCAGTTGGATATTTAAGAGATATAAAAGAGGATGAAGACAACTACAGTTAAACAATAGCTTTTAACACTTTTACGATAACAAATTTGATTAAGCTTTTTGCAAAATCGGTTTTTTGGGGCCAACTTACTAAACTGTAAATAAATTTAAAATGTGGCTTTTCTAAATATTTGGCGAAAAATTTTATGAAATTATTATTTCTTGTGAAAAAGCTTTCGGGCGGTATATCTGAATTAATTTGATATACCGGGTGATTTTTTTAACCTGATACACTCAAATATCTCGGAAAATAAGTACTCTACGAAAAAAATGGTACAGATCAAAATTTTATTATTCCGTGGGGGAAATACATTAGTGTTAAAATTAGTACCCCCTCCTCCTTGTAGGTGGGGCGGGGGAACTTTTAAACTAAAATATGAACCCCTATTTTTTATTGAAGATTCGGATTCTACGGCTAAAAATACGTAGGATTTGACTGAACATTTTTTTCGATTCATAATAGGTTGCGCTGTAATTGACGATATTCCATTTTTTCGATTTCTCCTACTGATAACCTACGCAAACGATTCTGCAATAAGTCTGCAATAAAAATACCATGGTTTCATTGTAAATACTCGAAATTGGTTGTCAAAAAATTTATTCATTTCGCTAATTTTGAATAACTGGGAAAAGGGTGCTTGATTTACATGAGTCCCTTCGCTTTATCATCTTTCAATTAAATTAAGTGCTCAAAATTATGGCCTTCGACTTCAATGCACTTATTAATCCGCATTTCAAATGGCTGTACACAACTGAGAAGTGTATCTGCTTGAATTTCAGCACAAAAGATTTTCTGATTCGCTCAATCATATTTTCACGTGTTGTTGGTTTTTGTTTGTAAACTTGGCCTTTGAGATAGCCTCACAAAAAGAAATCTGGCGAAGTAAGATGTGGTGATCTGGCAGACCAATTTACCGGACCTTCTCTCCCGACCCAGCGACCATTAAAATCACGATCAAGTACTGCACGTGCTACCAACGAATGGTGTGCGCGACAACCATCATGTTGAAACCACAAGTTCCGTCTCACTTCTAAGCTCAAGTCTTCAAATAATGTTGGCAGTTCATTTTTCAAAATATCTCGGTACATTTGACAATTCAAGTTGCTTTCAATAATGTTTGTTGCCAATTATTCCACACCACACATAGACAGTCCAAGGACGCTGATGTTCAACTTGGCAAAGCCAGTGCGGATTTTTAACACTCCCAAAGGTTCGATTCTGGTTCGATGATATGATAATGAAAAAACAAAAATATCATCGGATTTTTCATTTGCTTTTATCATTTTTTTTTTACCACCAACATTCGAGTTGCGATTCTGGTTCGATGATAATTAAAAATGATATAATTATCATCGATAAAATACAAATGGCGATTTGGGTTTGACGATGGATGTATGATATACTTATGTCAAAATTGGTGAAAAAAATTAATATTTTTTTCATTTGGTTTTGTCGCTGAAAAGTATTTATGACCGACGATAAAAATTATTTTGCTCGCCCATTTGTGTTTTTAGTTGAACGTGGTTAGATTAATCGACCGTTTAAAATTGATTGATTAATCGGAGAATATTCATCGATTAATCGAAAATTTATTTTCTTAAAAACAAGTGTGAACCGATTTTAGTATTTTGCATAATGTGATTTCAACCTAAATTTACCTACTACATTTGGATAATGTGCCCATTTACTAGTTAACGTTGGTAAATGTGGATATATAATTTAATGCAGACAATTTATACTAGTGTACTTTTCGAATTTACAACATTGGGGTATAAGAAAATAATATTTAATAGTGTTAATGTTTTAGTGACTTACTAAAAATTAAAAACAATAATTAATAGAGAACGGAGATTTAACTTTGAAATATTCTGGAAAATGGAAATTTCCATTCTAATTTTAAAACGAAATGTCCATAATGACAACTTTTGGGTTGTTATTTCATATCCGATATAAGATCAAATTTCAATGCGAATGCTCAAAATTATTTTTTTGGAAACTAATACGAATATTTACTATTGCAAAGAGAGAAACTCTCTTGACAAAATTTTAATGCGCGCATGCTCAAAACCATTTTTTTGGAAAACGAAACCAATTAACCAATATCTAATATTATCAAGAGAGGAAACTCTCTTTCAAGAATGATAATTTTATCATTTTTGATTATCATCTAACCAGAATCGCTTTCGATATGTTGATGATAAAATAGACTAAAAAGATAAAAAGCAAAGACGAAATCAAAATGGCAAAAACAATTGAAAAATTCGATGATATTTTTATTTTTTCATTATCATATCATCGAACCGGAATCACGCCCCAGTAATGCATGTTGTGGCGATTAATCGTTCCATGGTTTGTAAAAGACGACTCGTCGGAGAACCATACGTAACGAAAATAATATGGGTTTTGCTGTATTTGTTCACGTGCCCAGTGGTTTGGTGTAGAGTCACATGATACGGATGATACTTATGAAGTTTTAAAATTTTCCAAACACTGGTCTGGGACAATCCGGAATCGCTAGCTATTTCTCGTGTACTAATATGAGGAATATGAGCTACTGCAGCCAATACATTAATTTCATTATTTTCTCCAGTGATTGTTGCTGGACGAGTCCTTTTTTTCGGTTGAACACTTCCATCAGTAATAAATTGTTTGACGCACGTGACCGAATCTTATCCGGAAAACGCGAAACGTAGAGAGTGACATCAATATCAAGACTCCGGCCAGCTTCTCTATAAACCAGAATCATTTCAATTTTCTCTTCGAGAGTTAAATACACTATTCTTAAGTAGTATTGATAGCTTTACACAGGTATTATGGTTTTCGAAATAATCATCGGACTGAATCGGTATTTTTAAAACAAAATACAAACAATTTCATTAATTTGAAAGCCGATTTAATCGCATGTTCCTGGGTTACGATATTGAGAAACCATTTTCAGTAATTGAAAATTTAAGAAATACAAATTGTTTAACCGTGATATTTTTATTGCAAACGTATTGCAGAAGAAATCGAAAAAAATTGAATATCGTCACATCGCGCCATCTATCATGAATCGAAAAAAATGTTCAGTCAAATCCTACGTATTTTTAGCCGTAGAATCCGAATCTTCAATAAAAAATAGGGGTTCATATTTTAGTTTCAAAGTTACCCCCCGCCCCACCTACAAGGATGCTGGGGGAGGGGGGAGGAGGTGATACTAATTTTAACACTAATGTATTTCCCCCACGGAATAATTAAATTTTGATCTGTCCCATTTTTTTCATAGAGTGCTTATTTTCCGAGATCTTTGAGTGTATCAGGTTAAAAAGATCACCCGGTATTGCTCCATCGAAAAAAACAATTGTTTCAGAATAACAGTGACACGTTCAGGAAAAATTTTTTTCAGTTTGAGTCTGTATTAAATTTATCCCAAACTGAAGCTCTAAAAAATCTATGACAAATGTTCAAGCTTTCTTTTAAACATTTATGGGTAACTTTTTCTATGCGACCACTGAAATTTAATGGATTTTGGAATATTATTTAGCAATAAAACTACATTTCATTTCGTTTTAAGTTTTGCAAGTAAATTCCAGAAATGATTTATTTAGGAGAACTTTTCAGAGCCTTTTCCTAATTTCAGGTAATCCATTCAAAATTAATTTGCCTTTGGTTTTATTGGTGTTAGCTATTTTCGCAAACTCGTTAACCTTAGCTTTTCAATCATTTAGAGACACTTTAATTTGTTATTTTATTTTATAGTTTGCAATATGCATTTTCAATTGCCGGATGAACAATGCCAAATAATAATGTAATTACGATATCACGTATAATTTTAAATAATTGCAACTGAATGCAAAATGTAACAAATTTATGTATGTATATCGTTGCAGCCTGCCACTACAAGGTGAATGGGTTAGAATACGTCTTAGATCGTAAAATCAATAACAATAAAAACAACAACTACAGTCCAAAAATGATCGATCGTTTCACTATGTCATCTAGGTCGATTATAAATATAAAATTTGATCAAAAATCGATCATTCAGGTATTCGACAATTTCAAATCGAGATTATTTTTGTTCGAGTTTTTCAAAACGAGATTTTTGTTTTCGATCATTTTTAGATAATATGCCCTTCGGCCCAACCCAAAAATGCCTGTACAATTTTCTGGATTGCCTTTCTGCTAATTTCTAGAATTTTTTTTTCTTCGTTTTTACTTTTCAACTTTCTGGATTTTAAAATTTCGAGATTTTTTTTTTTTTCTGTTTAGGCAAACGTAGTAATCCTATTTTGTCCATTTATTTGAATTTTTCGTGATTTTCTTTCTAAATTTTGATTGTTTTATGGAGCTGAAGCAGAAACTTCGCGACTCCGAATTTAACCTTGCAATTTTTCATGAATGATATTTTTAATGGGGTTTTCTTAAAACTTCCTAGAATATACGGTGTGCTTGCCCGTACTGCAACTTATTTTTTTTTTTTTTGTATTTGAATTTTAGAATTTTTTATTTTATAAGCAACAAAAACCTGTACCACATTCACTCCAAAAAATCTGGCCACCCTATGCTAAAGCAGTATTAAAATCTCTGCGAATGATGATTTTTTATAAAGTATATATTTTCAAAATTCATTTGATCCTCTACTGCACTAAAACTGTAGTCGCTTTGGTATTTTTACAACAACAATGCCATACGATTTCATTGCGGAAGAAGTAGCAATAGAAAACTCCTATTCTTCATGCAGTTGTTTAACACTAGAGTAAATATATGTATTAAATATATTTAGTTTTAAAAAAGACAAATATTATTATTGGCTCTTACTTTGTGCAAAATTTCATTTCTATTCGAATAGGAATAAAATTTACCAAAGTAATTCGCCAAAAAAATAATCAAAATAATCGACTTCATCGAACATGAGCAACAATCAAATTTTTTCTATAATGGGTTATTGATTGGTCCATTAGACTAATAGTGTGAACTTTCAAAATGAATTTAGTTACTAATCGAAGTTAAACCTAAAATTAATTGCTATAAATGTAACAGACTTTGTTCATCGATTTATTGTACTGGAATTGATGTTAAGTTCTACTGGAATTGATCTTAAGTATCCAGAAACGATTAAATGTTCCGATAATCAATTTTACAAATGTACCTTAAAGAAAATTTTAAACCGTTTCTTTAGTTTAAGGTGACTACACTCACCGGTACAGAAAACCGGCCACCCTAAAAAAAATTTTTTTAGATGTGAATACCTTTTAATCCGTACTAGCTAGAAACATGAAACCAAAACCAAATTCAAGGCCATTTAAAACAATCTTAGAAAATATTATCACGGCATACTTTGTTTAATCATGTGGCTGAGTTTTTTTTACTTTTCCCACAACATGGCTTATAACCAAATTTTCCTATGTGAATACCTCTTGAACCACACTAGTTGGAACATGAAACAAAAACCAAATTCTAGGTAATCATAGCAATCTTAGAAAATATAGGATGCCATGGAAAATATGAATGTATCTTTCACAAAATCGAAAATTTGTGAAATTGTTTTTGCGATATTCAATCGTTTGATTGTCGAGTTTACATTTTGCTGTGTCAGTGTGTTAAATTTTTATCATATTGTTAAATTCAGAATGTGTAGCAAGAATCGTGGCATTGTTGGAAAGTGGGAGAAACCAACGATATATTGCTAATAAGTTCCGTATTTCCCATAGTACCGTACAACGTGTTACGTCACGATTTTTCGAAACAGGGCTATATACCAGGCGACCAGGTCCGGGCAGACAAAGAGTAACAAACGTTCGAGATGAGCATTTTGTAGTTTCGACAGCTCTTAGAAATCGCGGTAGCGAAGGTTAGGAGAAGCAGATCTTCATGCACGAAGGCCGGCCACGGCTTCAGAATTTCTGCCACAATACAGGTTTGCTCGGCTATAATTTGCCAGTGAACATGAAAATTGGACTAAACCTGACCGATGAATCAAGATTACTACTAAATTTGGTACTAATTTTGTTTGCGGTCTCCTAATGGGCGGGAACAGTAAAAGGCAGAGGTAAATATTTCGACGATGACATGGCCGGCAAGGAGTCCCAATTTTGAATCCTATAGAACATGAATGGGACATTCTTGGTAGAAGAATACGGTCTCTTATTACAGCTCCGAAAACAATGGAACAACTCTGAAGCGCGCTTTTAGAGGAATGGAAAAATACCTCACAGCACGATATACAATAGATTATCAAAAGTATCGGACGGAGGATAACAGCGATTATTCAAGCTCGGGGGGGGGGGGGGGTGGCAATACACGCTACTAAACATTTTTTATTGGCTACTGACTACTTTTTTATTTAACATCTAAATAAAATTTGTCAATATTTGGTTGGAAAATTCGATAAACCTCAACCACACGTTTAGAAAGAGTAGACCTTACACACATTTTCCAAAAGATTGTTTTCAATGACCTTGAATTTAGTTTTTGTTTTATGTTTCCAGCTAAAGTAAAGGTACGTAATGCACATTAAATTTGTATGAGGATAATATCCAATTAAAGAAGAGGCATACAGCCAAAGCTGATTTTGTTTCTTTTATTAAGGGAAAATAAAATTTATAAAGTTTAAGTTTACTCGAAGTCATTTCTATTTCATTTATGCTTAAGTTAGGCTCAAGAATAATTATTACATTATTGCGCATTAACCTAAAAAAGAAGCAGGCAAACATGAACCGGGAGTTATTTAATTTCGTGACTGTCTCAGTATTTAAAATGAATTCGTTGCATGTCCTTTGATGTAATTAGCGAAGGAACAGCTACGCTTCTGGGAATGGTTAGCTTACAAAGCTGTATAGATCTGTATGTTATTGTTCTATAATTTACAAAACTAGCATTGAACCAAAAAACATTTAATTATGTTTCCTGCCGCGTTCTGTAATGTCCTTAAGTATCTAAAATACCTCCTAAAAATTAAAAAAATTTAAATAATGTAAGAATTAAAATTAAAAATTAAATTTTGTAAATAATTACCATATTTTCATTTGGAAATAATTTGATTACAATAAAAGCAATATTTTGAGCTACTCCAACCGACATTTTAATTTTTTAGGTAATTATATATTTCGAAATTTGCTTTACCACTGGCATTAAGAGAAGGTTGCTTCAGTGTTTTTTGAGTTATTTCAGAGCACATTTTTCTTGTGACAGAACTCCTATAATTTGTCGATGACCATCTAGATAATTAAAATGTAACTTAATTTTCAATCGAATAGGAATTTTCTAATAATGTACCAAGATATAACTCAATAGTTTCTCTGAAAATATTGAAATATATATTTGTACATTATAAGAAACTATGTATACTATTTAAAAAGAAATTCTATAAATAGGATTTGACTGAATTTTTGATATTTTGTAGTTCAAATCATCTCCCAATAAAAGTGTCTAGTGAGACGAAGTCAAAAAATTAGTAGATTTTGAATTATTGTTGATGCACAATTTATTGTGCATCAAACTATAAAAATTCGTATACAATTTGCTACTTTTCCACAGTTTGTAACAATAACTCAGTAACAATATAACACTTCTAATCAGGATAATCTGAACTACAAAATATCTAAAATTCAGCCAAATTAGAGGGGACCCAATTGTCGTATGAATTGAGTGGTGTCTGGCTTACTATTTGCCTGAAAATTATCATCCGACAAATTTAAAGCATGTCCAGTTTTAACGCAACAAACTGAATGCAAATGTCCTTTTTTACCGCAATTATGACATCTACTCATATGTCTTAGATGCGGTTCAACTATTTATGCCGTTTAATTTATGGCAGCACGTGGTACTAACAAGCATGGTGTTGTTTCATTCATTTCCTTTCACAATGGTGTTGCTCTTTTTGCATATTCCTACTTCGTCGTTGACCCTCCATTTTTGAAAAGCGCGGCCCTACAGTTCTCTCCGACGATTATGGTTGTGATGAGTTGGAATATCCGCCAACAACTCACTGGTCACGATTCATAACCTTTTGTATTAATCTATCAATCAAACTCAATACTCTTTCTCGAATGCCTACTTCCACTTTTTAGGATGGAACCTACTGTTCAAGTAGTAGTAGTAGTAAGTAGCTACATAAAACTTTTCTGATCTTAAATGCCAGGCTTTTACTTTCAATTGAAATTATAAGTAAATGCTTCATAAGTTAAAAAACCTTCCACTTCATGAAGAGACCAATAATTTTAGCAACATGTAATCATAAACATTTTCCATAAAATCCACTTATGTGAATAGAACACACATATGTAGTGTTGCCTTCCAGAATCAATAATAATTTAAATAACAAAACAAAAAAAAAAAAAAAATTTGCGTCTTTTTCCCAATAAATCACATATGTATGTAACCCAAAGTTTGCAAAAAAAAATTTAAAAAAAAAAACAAAAGTAAATCGAAAAAGCAACACACAAAAAAAATGTCGATAAGTCAAAAATAACGTTAGTAAGGCAAGCAAATCTACATACCCACCACCCCAATGACATGGTTATGTATTATGTTACAATGTATAAATATAACAACAAGGAAACGAAACTTTGTCGAAAAATCAATCTTTTCACCAGAAACCAACCGAAGAAGACTGAAGACAAACAAATCTTAAGAAACAAAAAAAGAAAAAAAAAAAAACAAAAGCAACAGCAATATTTATAACTTTTCTAATGTCATGGTCATACATTTTTTTTTTGGCGGAGGAATGAAAAATGGGAAATTATCTTATATTCGTATATAACTTCTTGTCAGATAAAATCGTTTTCTGTTCGTGTGTGTGTGTGTGTGTGTGTGTGTGTGTGCAGAGGGATGATTTTTATTGATGATATAGTGATGCCCCCAACCCATGTATATAAATAATTTTTTTTGTTTTTTGCTACTGTATGTCTCCCCTATATCTGTATATACTGTGAAAATTTATCATTTTTCCATAAATGTGATATGGTGAATTTTTTTATAAGATGTGAAGTGAACAAAGAAACAAAATCAAAAAAATCTTTCTTTATGTGAATACAAATTTCTTTCGTGTTCGATTTTTATTTTTTTTTTTTTTGATCGACATTTTATTATTGCGTGTAATATAGTACAATGAAACGAGTGGATAATATACAAAGGTCAGTCCAATAGTAGGTAGGCATCCTAAATGTTTGCATCATTTAACAAAAAGAATTTAATATTTGTTTGTGTCAGGAGGATTTTAGGATGAATTTCTAATCATTAAACTGTTTAAATCATTTCCACCAGCATAATTCGATTAATCATCAATGTTCGCCCAATCTTCCGATAAAAAAATTTATTAATATCCAAAAGATAGAAGAAAACTTGTTTTCAACTTGTATAATTTAATAAAAAGATGATTTCTTTATTTTGTTCTTCACAGTTCTTTTTTTTTTTTTTTTTTCAATATGCTTATAGATACAGCAGCATCCCTAAGTATTTTACTTAATATTGTTATCTCTTTCAATTTAGCATAAATCGCGAATAGGATCATTCAATAAAAGTAGAAGTATTAGCGCAACCATAAATAATTTGCATTTCCTATTATTTGTATGGTGGATTTGGTAGAATGATCATGTCCTTTTATTTTCCAATGTTCTAAATACCTCAGCATGTCTGATTTAGTTCAAAGTTAAATCTTTAGAAGGAAGAGGAATTTAAAAGGACAATAAAATAAGAAAGAGTGATGTACCAGTTGGCCGACATAAATGCATTCGTGACAAGAACGATCGCCGACACAATCGCATCGCTGATAACACAAAAACGACAACGATATTCAGAACGTAGTTCTCACTAGTCAAATTACTTGAATTCAAGTGACTTGAACCTACTTGACCAACATGAACGTTATTTTTGCTTGAATTCAAGTAATTTTAATTGACTTCAAGTTTCAAGTAAAGTAGCAGACCTTTTAACTTTTGTATTCAAGTTGAGTCGTCTGAGATGAACTACATTATAAAATTTAGTAGTGTAGAAAGAAAGTACTTTATCGTTTAGGCAACCAATCGACGTAGTCTATTTCGTAAACAAATTTGCCCTTCCGAATAAAATTGTTTCCGAAGAATATTTACACCCGACCTTCGGAAATAAAAATCAAAACTTAAATTCAAATTGACTATTATAGCGTTGCCAGACTGCGGTTTAATAAATCCGATTTAGTGAATTTTCGAGATTTTTTTTTTAACTTTTATTTATTTGGCATAATTTAATACAAAGGGTAATTTTACACTTAATTAGTAACTAAAATTTTGAGTTTAACCTCCTTGGCTTTACTTCAAATAGGATTTTATTTTTTTCTTTAAGTTATAAAATATGTGGGGGACATCGTAATACAATTTAAATAGAATATTTAATCTAGTAGTTTGCCATCTTATTCTACCTTAACCTAAATACTTAAACTAATCAAAAATTAAATATTCAATTTTAATTTAAGTTATTAATTAATTCGTTATTTACATTATATGTCAGATGGCAATAATACTTTTGTCTAGGCTTCAGAAATTAAATCTTCTATAAACCTCATATCGGTTTCACGAAGAACTCTTATCGTTCTATATCGAATAGGAAGTTTTAGGATCAATTTCAGAAATTTATTTTGAAGAATCTGAATTTTATTTCCATTTGTGTATTTTGCATTGGACCATATGGGTGAACCATATAGAATAACGCTCAAAACCATTACTTTATATAGTAGTATTTTATTTCTGAAGCTAAGTTGACTATTCTTATTTAGAAGTGGATATAGGACTTTTAACAATTTTTCACATTTTTCTTTAATATGGTTCAGATGATTTCCAAAGGTCAACTTTGGATCAAGAATTGGGCCTAGATAGCGTACTTCCGATTTCCATTGAAGTTGAGCACCATTCAGAACTAAAGGTAGCTGCAGAATTTTTTCTGGTGCTCGATGCACGACATATTGTAAAGTAAATGCTTTCACATTTAGTAGTATTTATCTTTAGTTTCCAATTTGTGAAATAAGAGTTAAGTGCATTTAGATAGCCGTTAAATTTGGATATTATGTTATTGGCGAGAACATTGGAGTAGTATATCGCAGAATCATCAGCAAATAAAGCTAATTGCCAGTCTTCAAATCTAGAAATATCATTAATAAATATGTTAAATAACAGAGGAGCTAATACGGAACCTTGCGGGAGACCAGCAGGAATATTCATTAGAC
Organism: Tipula vernalis; assembly: GCA_958295665.1. Classification (NCBI taxonomy): domain Eukaryota; kingdom Metazoa; phylum Arthropoda; class Insecta; order Diptera; family Tipulidae; genus Tipula; species Tipula vernalis. The sequence continues at coordinate 201,724,397 of OY282560.1, forward strand.
TGGATTTTTCAGTATATATTTGTACATAAAACTTCCTGTTTTTTAAGTAGGAATCTATAACTTTAATTAGGTATTTCGGAAAATTGCACGTTGTCATTTTTTGGATAAGACCGTTGATCCATACTGTATCAAAAGCTCGATAGAGGTCTAACAATGCCAGCCCTGTGGATTTTTTATTCATACGATTTTCCCTTACGTATTGTACTATTCTATGCACTTGATGTACCGCAGAATGCCCAGATCTGAAATCAAATTGCTGATTTATAAGGAATTCGTTATCTTCCATAAATGATTGTAATCGAATTTTTTTAAGTTTCTCAAAACCTTGCTTATAGAGCTTGAAGGCTTATAGGCCTGTAGTGTTCAGGATTATTGGATTCCTTATTGGGATTGAGAATTTGAGTAACTTTTGCTATGTTCCAAGAATTTGGGAAATAACACAATTTTAAAACACTATTAAAAATTAGCAGGAGAGTTTTAACACCACAGTCTGGCAACTGTTTTAACAAAATGTTAAGAATATCATCCGTTCTCGATGCTTTATACGGTGGTAGGGTTTTAATAATATCACATAGCTCTTCTAAACGAATTTAGTCGAATATTATTTGAATTCTGTCAGTTCAATTGGGTAGTTGCTTTTGTAGTATTGTACCTGTGGTGCCCATAAAGCTTTAATTTTAACATATTTGTGTATTGTGATTTGAAAGAGTAAATTAAGTTTCCTTTTAAAAGCTCATACTGAAATTGTCGAAAAAAAATTTCGTTGTTTTCCAGCATAATGTAAGTTTTTTCGATATGAAAGCTTTAAAATTGAAAGCAACGCTAATATAACGTTAAGCAAGTAAAAGCTTTCTAATTGTATCGCATTAAATACAAAATCTAATTACTTTTATTTGCTTTTCCAAATTTCCTCATAGTTTAGGTTTTTTAAGCTTTTTGAACTTCGAAGCACAAAATCTGTATTCCTAAATTTTGATGAGCATTTTTTGGATTCCGTAATACCTTTAAATAAAATAGAAAGCTTTAATTTAAAGGTATTAACATATTTAAAAGTTTACCAACTATTTCTAATGCTTTCCATTTTAAGCCCTTTTTCAAAATTAAGAGAGCTTTAATCTTCAAATTTCTAATAGAATGACATTTGCTGCAGTTGTGCGAATTATGATTAGCCAAGGATTAGGGTAGGCTTCTCGAAACGGTCAAGGGTAACTTAAACTTGTTACATTATGTTCAAGTCTAATAGAAAAATGATTAAAATAAAATAGAAGCTTTTAACTGTACAGATACATTCACATCCTTCCACCCAACTTCTCCAAATTTTGTTTTTAAGCTGGCTTCACTTCAAAGCATTGAAAACTTTAAATTTTTAATTTTTTCGGTCAGCTCTGCAATTTTCTAAATTGTTGTAGTCACATCTGATTACTGTCAGTGATAAGTTCGTCCATTAGAGTTTAATTAAATATTTACTGAAAGCTTATTGAAAAATTTTTATAGCGAAGATAATTAAACTTCCAAATACAATGAAAACCTAATGGTTTATATTTTTAAAAACTAGTTTTACGCCGAAGCATAGAAAGCTTTAATTTTAAAAAATTTATAAATGTGTTGCAGATAGAGTCAAGAGTAAGGTTAGCTTATTAAAGTTAAACTAACTAATTGTTTAAAGCTTCAATTGTCTTCGGGTGTAACTGAAAAATTTTTATGTCAATGTGAAAGGTCTACGGAGACGTCTAATATGCACCTGACAGTAACTATTTTAAAATTTTTCGCAAATATTTCTAATAATTTATAATATATTGTTGCTTGTACCTCTTCGAAGCACAGAAATCTTTCATTTTAAAATTCTTTTGAGAAGTACAATATGTTCTGCGGATATGTTTAAGGATAAATTAAAATCGTGTATGAAAGTTAATCTCGATAATTGCTTACAGTTTTCATTATCTTTAAGTCTAAAATCTCTAAAATATACAAGCCTAATAGTTGCGTTATTTCAACTCTATAATCTGCAATTATGCCAACGGTAACGATTTATTTCTAAATCTGACTTCTGTCAAAAGCTTTGCTTGTGTTCCAGCCTGTTAGACCAAGGTTTTTGTTTCAAAATAAAAGCTCTAGAATAGGACAAATAGTCACAAAGTTTATTAATATTATATAAAAGCTCTAACTTATTAATTAAAACCTTTCTTCTTTCTTTTATGTGGGTGGTATCAGTCGTCACTTCTGGATATGCTAAAGATTAAATGAAGTTCGTTTAACAAAACTTGGTAAAAGCTTTTTTAATTTTTAAAATGTTTCTAACCATTTACATTTGTTAAGCTTGTTTCACTTCGAAGCATAAAATTGTAATCAGTCGGCTTTTATACACAATATTAATTGTACACTACACAACTCTGCAGTCAGCATCTATAAAAGTGAGCAATCAGCTATAAAATCTAAATACTGTGAGCTACCACTATGCCTGGCCAAGAAATTTATTGTAGGAACAGTTTTTATAGTGAGGAATTCTTCATTTCACTGATCGATTTGATCAACGGAATTTTCAATTTAAACGGTGGTAAAGTGTTTCAAAAATTCAAACCGTGAGTAATGAAATGACACTCGCGAAAGCATTTTCAGAAAAGCAGATAGTTATGAACCAGATTCAGCACATCAACGCTTTCATAAAAGAGGGTCTAATAAAGGCTTCGCTTTCTGAGTTACTTTCTACATTACTACATCTAAGTAATCGTGACGGTTATTTTGCATAATTCCGAAAGCAATCAAGACATTCGAGCAAATATTAAAGAAATGTATCTTCAATTGAATCCCGCTATTTTAGATACCATTTATATAAACGCGTTTATGTTGAAGAGAAAAGTTCACAGCAAGATACTGTAAACCATCAGCAACCAGTTTCGATCAGACTTCCAAAAATTGAATTAAGAACGGTTTCGTGCGACAATGCAGATATTGACGCCCAAAATTGCGGGACCGACAGTAATGAATTTCTAATATTTTAAATTTAGAAACGACCTGTTTAATGCTGTTTCGTTTTTCGATACACTTTAAACTTGTTCGATCGCCATGCAATTGATATACTTTAATATCTAGCAGATCTAAAAATGTTTTCTGACAAATTCTTATTAAGGAACCGTTGGATTTCCTAACAAAATGGTTCATCGAAAAACTTCTTGCTGCTGTTCGTCCTCCTGATTTCTTTCGATCAGTCCTTAAAGATGGTTCAATCCGGGTATGAGCCACAATAAATTTGTCTTGATCAGCTTTGTGCTTCGAGCTATACAACGATTTAACGAAAGAAAGAGCATCGTTTCCTCCAAGAGAAGAACACTGTAAATTTGCTCCCGAATGTTTTCATGACGGCATTTTTGGTGGTCGTTTCATTTTATACCTGATCATTTTTTGAATTCTTTTCAATACATTGTTTAAATAAACCGTTATTCATAGTAAGATGTAGCAAAATAACTTACCTTTCCAATTTTTGTATTGCTCGTTTCCATTTCGACTTATCAACTGCCCTTTTCCCTGTTTTCTGTTGACCTGATATCGGCACAGCATACTCGTTTATTTCCATTTTTTTTATTTATATTTACTATTGCACAAAAACTAATTAAAAACTTATAACACTTTTTCGTCTAACGCATAGCACGGATAAAATTACACTAATGATTATTAAAAAAAAAAAAAAATATTCCGTTACTCAGTGTGAGTTTACGACCATTTTCTGATGAAAAAATTTTCAGCAGATTAAAAATATTTTATATGGAAAACAAAAGAATTATGTTCGGAAGAGGAAATTTGTTTTACAAAATAGACTACGTCGATTGGTTGCCTGTTGAAATATTTTTCATCAGAAAATCGTCGTAAACTCACACTGAGTAACGGAATATTTTTGAAGTTTCAGAAAATACGGGATTTTGCAACACATTTTTATATATAGCTAGATACTAAAAAGTATACTAAAAAGTAGATACTAAAAAGATGGTGGATATATGGGTTTTTGAAACAAAATTTGAAACGAAAAAGTTGGTTTTTGCAGTACAACCTTCAGGGGAAATGTTTAGTTTTTGCTTTTAATAGGCATATTTAGATTGATATTACAAGAAAAATATTGATTTTTGAAACCTAGCAAATCCAATAAGCCATAAGTATCAGAGTCAATTATATTTTGGCATCAATAACTTTTTTTTTTATAAAAATGGCAATGTTGGGGTTTTGAAACTAATGGACACAAGTGTACGTTAATATGTAATCTAAGTCCTTGTCGCTCCATACTTGGACGTATGTCGACAGTTTGTCTGGTAAACGTGCGTTTGGCGGAGTATTTGGCGAGCTTACTGATGCAGCAGTTGACGGACGTGGAGATTGTGATGATGAACACGCTTGAGGGGATTCCATTTCCCAAAAAAAAGGCGGTGATGACGGTCTTGAAATTGAACTAGACGGAGAAATTCTTCGTGTACTGGTTCATTTTTATTTCCCAATATTTCCTTAATTCCAACGAAAAAACTTTTCATTGTAGTTTCTATTATTTGTGGTCGGCCTCGTATTTTTTATATAAATTAAACTCGTAATTATTAATCTCCTTTTGATTTTTTAAAAATTTCTGTGAGATAGCAGCTTGTGATTTCACAAGTTTGTCCGTCAACGTACTTATACACCTGGCATAGCTAGCTCGCTCTGTTATTCTTTCTTCGCTATAAAATTAGAATAATCTATATAACACATCACTCAGATTATTAAGTAGTATTATACCTGGTGGTTCTGCTGTAATATCTTGGTCGTCTAAGCATACGTGCTGTTCAGCGTTAATTTTGTTTGGCGTCGCATTAGATGGACCAGGTAACGATGATTTCTATGTAATTTAGTTTAGCGAAATACTAGTTAAACGAAATTGATTTTCATTTACTTACCTCTAGCAAGATCTACTCACACCCCACACGATACAAATGGCCTATTTCCAAGGATGCGATCAAATTCTTCGTAATATTGGCAAGTGCCTGGTTTTTCACCTGATTTACCATTCTTCCTCTTGGATTCCATATACATCTTTATTAAATTTGTCATGTGATATTGCGACAACCGGTTGTATTTGCTGATATCACACAGGGATATCATGTATGTCAATATCAAATTGTTCTAGTTTATTTGTATAATTCGAAATACAACGTCTAAATTCTTTAATTCACTAAAAAAGTAATGTCAATTTCCACGTTAAGAATTTTTCATTTGAAATTTTCCAATAAATTTTGTATTTTGTTATTAAACGCCATGTGTGGTTCAATGTTCATAAAATCCACTTAACATTATTGATAATATGACTGAGGAATAAGTCATATTTTTCTAAATTTTCTAAAAAAAATTTCCTTGCTGAAAAGCTGCTAATTTCCCATTTGTCTTCAAATAATTGTTGATGCTAGCTAATACATACATACATCGTTGTTGTAACGTTGTCGGACATAGTTCATGATACTTTCTTGTGATTGCTCCATATCGTTCGTAGTTTCTTTTTACCCCAATAATATTCAATAAACGCTTCTAACGGTTGGATATATTTTATTAATCTTCTTTCCTTCGTGTTATCAGCCAATAAATGAAAGAGCCTTCAATTAAAACGACGAATTTTCTATGACTTTTTCTAAAACTTTCTTGTAATTTTTTTTTTAAACAGACCTGAAGATGGTAATAGATTTTCCGAAACGTCGTCTTATTCAGCTATAGTGCAGTTCTCTTTAGATATTTAAAATCCAGAAATACTGCAGTCAATGAAGCCATAAATGCTGCTGTTGATCTGATTTCCATATTAATGCGAATGAAAAGTGAGACAGAGGAATTTGTTACTGTTTACACAGAATCAGTTGAAATTGCACGAAAGAATGATTTTCATGTTGAGAAACCGAAATTTGTCTTATTGCGATTACATGTTTCCCATGGTTGTGTAAATATTACAAGGTGCCAACATAAATGAGAGAGTAGTGTCAGTCGTCAGTAAATTCGCATCTTTGCGGCAAATTGTATCCAGTTTGATCGGAAGAAGAACGATTACGGTACAATGCAATGAATCGAACACGTATTGCTGTTTATAAACGAAATTTCGGAATTGATATCAATATGTGCTTTCATAAATCTGTTTCTTAAGATATAAAAACGTTCCAACATCGTCAACAGACTGTTTCAACTCGCTTTGGAGCCCAGCTCCAGCTGCAAAGAAGGCTTTTTTACCCATTTCAAGTTTGACGTATGACTGTATAGTATTTCACTTTTAGTAGGTGAACGACGAAGCATCATTAAAATCTTTGGTACCTTTTCAATCAAATTAAATATTCGAAATTCTTCTGTTTCTTTGATAGTTCCATACCATTCTTTGATAGTTCCATTCCCTTGTCATTCTTGGTTTCATCAAAATCGGCTTATTCATCTTCACTAGTATCATCATCTCGCGCAATATCTATTGGAATTGTATAAATATTAGGGGAGCAGCTCGCCGTCAGTAATGAAGCATATCCATGACTACCAGATGAATCGCTTGAGCGAAAAAGAGTTATAACACATTTTATTAGTCTCCCGATTGTTTGTATCACAGATGCCCAATCTGTCCTTATGGAAACTATATCTGTGTGTCACGATGGAAAATACTCCCAGTTGCCAGTGCACCACCGGTATATCACTCTAAATAATACAACAAGCGGCCGGTGACTACCGGTATACCACCCCTTATAATACTACTAACGGCCAGTGACCACGGGTGTACCACGCAAAATTATTTGAATTGAGGCCAGTGGACCACCGGTTGCCATTTTCTAGTATCACTTTACTATCGATATTCCAAAATATGTTTTACGTACAAAAAAATTGGAGTGTGAATTTCTCAAATCCATTTTGAGTGTGGTATATCGATAGTACATTGGCCTCTGGATATAAACAGAAAAGAAAATGTGTTTGTCTATTTGTAAGGATTGCCGGTTGGGTTTTTTACAAATTTTATTTTTTTTTGGGTTTCATTATTACCTATAATACGAGTGAATATATAGAGGGAATTCTCCGAATAATAAACGAGCAGCTGGGTTATATTAACACAATATTGTGCATCAGTATTTATTCTATTTTTGCTCGAAACACAAGTGAATTTGTAACACTGGTGAAGTTGAAAACGTTATAATTTTATATAAAGGCAAAAGTGAGCACAATATTTGGTACATCCGATATTTATTTAGTTGTATTCCGGGAAATACACAGACTCTGAAACATCTGATTCTGAAAACATAACTGATATTTCTGAAGATGAGATTGAAATTGAAGAAGCGGAAAATAATGAAAGCACTTCAAAAGTCACATTTTGGAAAAATGCACAAGCAACTCTAACAATTCCAGTTTAAAATTAACCTATAGATTTTTATTTGCTTTTCTTGACCGATGACATCCTAGACGTGATTATAAAAGAGACAAATTTAAATACACAATCTTACATAGCAAATCACAAAAGTGTCAGATTAAGTCAATGGTATGATACGGGAAAAATTGAAATAAAAAAGCTGTTGGGGTTAATTCTATTTATGGGTGTACTTAGTACCATTACCAGCACTAAGTAACTAATGGAGTAAGGATTATGTTCTACGACAACCATTTCTAACAAAAATTATGAGCCGCAACAGATTCCAAATTTTAATCAAATTCATTCTTTTTGCGGATAACGACGACGACGCCGCCAAGTTATCAACAACACATAAAATTGACAAATTAAGTGATATTTGTATATTCCTATATAAGAAGCATTTAAGTGCAGACAGTGACCTGGTAATAGATGAATCAATCATTGGCTTCCAAGACCGATTAAGCTTTGAACAGTATATTCCAGGCAAAGCCAGTAAATATGGAATAAAACTGTTCAAAATTGGGCAAGAAAATAAAACGCGAGATTCAGAACATTCTTTGTCAACGGAAATTTTCATAGACTTAATGGGGGAATATTTCTACGCAGGTAGAACTTTGACCGTGGATAATTTCTACACTTCGTTGGAGCTGGCCACTTTTTGTCTAGAAAGAGAGACTCATGTTCAAGGAACTCTTCGAAAAAATCGAAAAGGTATACCACAATTTCCTAAACTGAAAATAGGTAACACAATTTTGTAAATATTTTTAAATTAAATCATAAATACATATATTTGTAATGTTATAGGTGAAACTATTTGCAAAGAACGTGATGGAATTGTTGTAGAGAAGTGGAGAGATAAGGGGGATGTTCATTTTCTCTCTACAAAACACGATGGCACGCTAGTTGATGTTATTTCGGGAAAGAGAAAAACAACAAAAAAAAACAATGTAATTGAAAGCTACAACAATAGCAAACAAGGGATTGATATCTCGGATTAACTAAAGAGCTCATTTAATCCTTTGAGAAAAACAATACGCTGGTTTCACAAATTAGCCCTAGAGCTACTTTTAAATATTAGTGTGGTGAACTCATTTATTTTATTTAAAATACAAAACCCATTACGAAAACGGTTAACAATGGCTAAAATCCAAGGATGGGAGATTAAGCAGAAAGCGAAGCACGGTCTGTTAAAAAGAAATTTCCGGGAATAGTGGGCCAACACAGGCTCGAAATAAAGCTAAAAGAGTTAACACGTGCTGCAAGCAGTGTCCTAATAGCCCCTACTTGTGCATAAAACATTTTTTCATAATTCATAAAGCTTTCATTGCAAAAAACGAATAAAGCGAAATATTTTTTTTTTTATTATTTTTACTGCCCAATTTGACATAACTATTATTTCCCGAAATAAATAATTTTCTTATAATTCTAAAACAAAAAAAATTTTTTTTTTTTTTTTCAAATTTCTTAATGCCGTGGTTTACCGGTGGTACACCCGCCGTTAAAACAATATTTATCGTGGTATACCGATGGTACATTGGCTGCTTTGATTAGATCTGAAAATGGTATACTGGGAGTACATTGGCCAATGGGACTAATTTTCAAGGTGGTATACCGGTGACCACTGGCCTCAATTCAAATAATTTTGCGTGGTACACCCGTGGTCACTGGTCGTTAGTAGTATTATAAGGAGCGGTATACCGGTGATCACTGACCACTAGGTGAATTATTCTGCGTGGTATACCGGTATGGTCATCGGCCGCTTGTTGTATTATTTAGTGTGGTATACCGGTGGTGCATTGGGAACTGGAATTGTTTTCCATCGTGACATACGGGTGGTACACCGGCAGGGAACCTGTTAAATACCAAATAACAAAAAATGTAGAACAAACTAAGGAAATCATTAACTCTTTTCTTAATAATAAATTCAGGTATTAGATAATTGGAATTCATGAAATTTGAATGTCGGCATTGCATTCTATAATTCCCAGTACCACATGAAGTCAATAGCTTTTAGTGAAATTGTGTAACTGATTTGAAATGTATAAAGTCGGTTCCTTATACAATATAAAATTGATTAACTCCGGATCTGGATAATTCCTTCGGCCATATCATCTGGGGTCGGATGTCTTAATTAAACCATGGCTCAAATTTAAGAAATATTGAGGCAAATTCCCAATGAGGTTTTTGGTCGATGTAAATCAAAAATTCTTTTCGCCAAGTTTATTTTTACATACTTAGCTAATTCGGGCTAGTTTCTCAGTCTCCAGCAACAAATGGAAAAGGCACATTTGCTGATGGATTTTAGTGAAATGTTATATATGATGTGCTTTGTAGATCCTTTTAATAGTTCCTAATATAAAACCTATTATTTCCTCATCTGAAGAATTTTCCAGGTATAAGGTTGGGCTAGGAAAATGGCCCAATGGCAAGAAATATTTTGGAACACTACTCGTACTAATGATATTATGGTCGATTCTATAAACCAAAAATTACATTTGAAAATTTTGATTTTCCATTCACAGCCAACACACAATTTTTTCTGCCTTGAGCACTAAATGGAACACTCACTTTTATCAATGTATTTTAGTAAAATGGTATATCTGAGACGTTAAGCCGATTCTATAAATGTCCCTAATCTAAGATAGGCTAAATCGTGTTTAGAAGAATTTTTGGACTATATCGTTTGGGTTAGAGTTCGGTTTCTTAAATAAAATATTTAAGTTGAGTTGCAGTTTGCATTGCCACTACTAAATTTAGTGATCTGAATCAATATTATATTATCTAAAAACCAGGTTGAGAGTTACTAAAATGATGTTCTGGAATATAGAAAATCGGAAGGTAACTTGGCTGTTTCTTTACGAGGAAAATTAAATAACCACAAAATAGCTGTAAATTCCTCCTTTTCCAGAATATTTCTTCTTTTTCCATAATATGTATCTGTTCCAAAATATTTTTATAAAATTTTCCCCCGTTTTTTCCAGAATATGTCGCGGCTCTTTTCCAGAATGTATTATAACCAGAAAGAGTTGTAAATTTCCTTTTTTTTCCATGATATGTCATTTCCATGAGTTGGATATTGAATTGTGGTGCTACTACTACTACTGCACACTAGTCAATAGATTTAAGTGAAATTTTATATCTAAGTCATTAAGCCAAATCTATAAGTAGTTCCTAATCTAAAATCGAATTATTCACGCTCTAAATAATTCCTTAGGTCACATAATTTGGATTCACATTTCTTAAATAAAAATATAAAGGGCTGAAACCTCATGAGGTGGTCAGAACTTCGGTCTTGATTAATTCAACTCCTAAATCAATCCCGAAATGAATCTCTTAAGTCAATCTTAAGAGTCAATCTTAAGTCAATCTTAATCACAATCACCAAATTAACCACCAACCAAACCCTCAAATCAATCACTAAATAATCAACTCTTAAATAATTCCTCAACAGAACAACTCACTTAACCTCTCAATGCAGACTAACTAAATCCTAACTCGACTTCAACTCAACTTAGTTTGAACCAAATCTCAACCCTCAACTCAACTCATACCATCATACCATCATACCAACATACCATCGTACCATCACCATCATATCATCATCCTCATCATACCACCATCACACAATTCTTATATACAAACCATCATACCATTATGCCATCGTAACATCATATCATCATACAATCCATCATACCATTGATATTCCAGAACTTTATCCAAAAATCACTATAGAGTTCCATTTCCATGGCAGATGTCAAATTTCACTAAAATCAGTTAAGAAATAGATAAGTTCCATCCTAATTGGCCATTCATTTAATTTGGTAAAGGTTTAATTTGAAATGTAAACGGTTCAATTTGAGGTTTGAGAAATTAACAGTAACCTTTCTTAAATCTTAAACAATATGTGTGTAAGGTTTGGTTCAAATCGGTCAAGTCATGTGGATTTGTTTAAATATCATACAGATATACACATACAAAAACACATTCACTTTATTTTATAGATTGCTCAATTGCTCACTAAACACTGGTCCAACACCATCTCAACTCAATCCTCTACCGAACCGCAAACTCTCTTTCAACTCAATCCTCAAACCAGCATATATAAAAAATTGGTTAACTGCTCACTATATATGAACCCAACCCCAACTAAACTCCAACTCAACTTGAAGTCAACCCGCAAATTGACTCCTAACTTAACCTTCAACTCAACCCCAAACTCAAATGGCTAAATATTTCTATAACTGGTATTTTGGGTGGGTCAATTCGTATGACAGGTACCCGACCCCCTTGATGCACCGGTGTCAAAAACTTTTTAAATCTCGACCTTGACCATAGAAATAGATTGGCAAAAAAATTCTAAATCGAACAACCCGTTGTCGACATACCATGGCTACAGACATACAGACATCCACACAGACGGACGGACATTTTTTTTTTTTTTTGCTTTTTTAGACTCAGGGACTTTCAAAACGTCGGGAAAAGTGATTTTGGACCAACCAAATGTTTGATCATTTTTGACAGGATTTCAATACTTTGGTCGTTTTAGACCGCGGTCCGCCACTAATGATATTATAGTTGGTTTACCATTAATTAAAAAATATTATCACTAGGTAGCAAATTTATGGATGGATATCTGAGATTGGAAATGTAAAGTCGATTTTTAAGTAGTTTAATATAAACATTTTCGTGACGGTCGTATTAAACGAAGAAATCAATTCATTGGGCTCATAAACATGCACTTTTAACTATAATTTTATAAATTATTTTATTAACAAAGTTTATTTTATACACATATAAATTAATACCGTAGGCGTATGATTATAAATCAATATTTACACGCAAATGTCAAAAAACAGTTTATTTTTATAAAAATAGATGGCTCTTATTTAGCTAAGAAACCAGATGCCTACTAAGATTTCAAATTTATTTTTAGCAAAGGCACAGGGTAAAATAAGTTATTTTCTGTCATTCTGTAAGGTATTTTGACCCAAGACTCAAACCAAAATGTAGTTTACCAACTAAATGTGTTTCGAAAGCGTTGAGATTTTCTTACAAGCACGGTGAATGCAACCTTGATGATATTGAAGCGAGATTTTTGAGTATTGGGTTTGCAGTTTAAATTAAAAAATTTGAATTTATCTGTTTGAATTGTAGTGGACATAATGAACGTTACAACTATTATTGGTGAAACACCTGAAAAATGTTCTATCATTCCTATATTCATTCACAGTTGCAACATTTCTGTATCTATACTAAAGCTGCATAAATTAACAGGGGTCCCATTCCTTTTAATCTACATATGTATACACACACAATATATGTATGATATACACATAATACAGAGTAGGATATCCATACATATTTTTCATAAAATCCTATTAGATTTTCATTATAATTTCATCACGTATTTAAGAGAAAAGCCAAAATTTCAGATTTTTTTTTTTTTTACATTTTCCAAACAACAGCACACAAATAAGGAACTTTTGAAAAATCGATCGAACATATTTACTAATTCTACTGTCATATCCTTAAAAGAAAAAAACCCGAAATCAGATCTGCAAATATATAAAACAATATACTATAAGCAAAATATTCAGAAGGAGGAACGAGATATGACGAAGGTAACACCAATCGAACCTATATGCACAGTGATATTTGTAATGTGTATGCTAGCATAATTTGGTTTAGAAAAATCCTAAAACATATATTTTGGGATCAGCATTAAATAGTGTCCTGAACGCAGTATATATGTATGTAGGTGTAGGTAATGCAGGAAATAAAAATTATAAAGAAGGAGACGGGGTAGAAAATATGATTGATAACAAAATGTTTTTAAATTAATCGATTATCGCGTTTGTGTGTACGTTTATTTACGATAATTGATGCTACTACACATATAGACGATTTATTTTTGTCGACTGTGAATGATCTATTAGACATGATTTAATGTCGTTTTTGTTACCGATTATGTTCTTATGAGCGTAATAAATTTTTACATTATAAGTGATTCATGATTTTAGATTTATATTTTTTTTATTTTTTGCTGATGTTTCAAATTTTTTTGTCGATGATGTGAATAAAATATTGAGAAATGGTTTGAAACATAAATCGCAAATTTCCAATCTCAACCAAATATGTAGCATAAGCATAACCCTTTCGCTGATATGTGCGGCACGCATAACTATACCCGCACCTTGCAGTACCTCAAATTTCTTAATTTTATTTCGTAGTCTTCACCTTTTATTTTACATTTTATAATTTAATAAGACGCACAAACAGAAAAACGCCATCAACAACAACACCATTACAAAATATAAACCCTATATTAACAATACAATCAAGTATGGCAAATTATAATAAATTAAATATGCAAATTCAATGTTTTAATGTGATTTAAAATTCAAGTAATAAGAAAACCGTTTGAAAACGTACAAAGTAAAAGAACATACATATACAAGAAACTGACAACAGAAAAAGGACCAACAAGGAAAATGGAAATTTTAATTTTTTTTTTATACTTACCTTCATTTGGATGGCATCAACTCAAAAAATTGTATACACAACTTTTTTTACATCGCTACCGTGCGCGCTTACACACGTATAAATATGCTGGAAGACATAATATTTTCTACCTGCCATTTTCATGCAAACAATTTTTTATAATTTTTTTGTACTTTTAATTTTCCGTCATTTAACACCTCGATCCCTATGTACATACAAATATATTTTATGAGCAAACGAAATTATATAAAATAAATAAATGGAAATAATTCAAAAACCTTTTGGATAATTGTTTTCCCCATTTTGCCGAATACATAAGTTTTCCTTTTCTTTTTATTCGTGCGGTTGTTTGTAATGTTTTTGTCGTCACTTGTGCTGCTGCTGTTGCTGCCGCCTCAGACTTTGGTTGTTATTTTCTAATAATAATAATGCGCCGTGTTGTTTATCGGTTGCTATATTTATTCTGTTGCCATCATTCATGATTTTCTAAATTTACATTTTTCGTATTTTTTTTATTATTGTTATTTAATTGATTAATTGAGGAACAATGATGAAGAGACATCGCGGGGGGGGGGGGGGGGGGGGGCAAAACATGTTAGAGGCGAAGATGGTAATTATTCTGAAATTATAAATTGAGAAAGACATTTCTACTTCTTTACTTCAACGGGGGGGGGGGGGAACAATTTTTTGATTTTCATGTTTTCGTGAAAAATAATAAAAAAAATTTAATTTGTATGAATAGTGGTTGTTGTTGTTGTCATTGTGGGATAATTTGACAATATTCATTTTAATGTAGGGTGTATTGTTTGGCTGATGAGTTGATGGGTTTTTAATAAATTTTTTTTTTTTTTTGTTGTTTTTGGGATATTTTTAATATGCAAAATTAGGGAATAATGAAAATTGTATTTTTTTACGGCGACATAAAAGTCCGTTGGTCTCATTAATTTAAATCTATTAAAAATGAATTTCACGGACAAAAAGGTTTATCAAAAATTATGTTTTAATAATTTAATTTTACGAACATATTATCGAAATAATTTTCGGTTTATTTTAAAATCGTTATAATTATTAAAATAATTAAATGTCGGTCGGATTTGGAATAAGGGTGCGACGAAGTGTGTGTCTAAGTGATGTTATGTGAACTAAGAAGTTTTGTACCAAACATTCTTGTGTGAAGTTTTATTGTTTGTAAGCCTTGCTCAAATTAATTTTATGCTTAGGCTTTAAGAGTAAACAAATATATAATTAGGGGTGCTATATATACTATATTCTTTAAATTATTATTGATTTTTTCAAAAGTTGAAATGTCAACATGGCGATTGTTCACCAGAAGAAAGAAAGATGATTCAAAAATTAGGAATTCAAGGAAAATCGTATCGCGAAATTGCTGCTGTTATAGAACGTTAAAAGAATTTGGTCACAAATAATACAAAGGGAGGAAAATCGTACAATAAGCGGTGAGTTAAGCGTAAAACAGCACTACAGAGTGATGGTCTGTTATCAAAATTCGTTAAGCTGGACCCTGTCCTGGCTAAAACTTATGAATGCGAATTCGTAAATTGTAACGATTAGCACTTTGTTCATATGAATGTTTAAGTTTTTTCATTGGATTCTGTTGTGCACTAGATAATCGATTCGAGTTTGAAACTGCTAACTCTCTAATATCCGCAATGCTTTAAGATTCATCAATAGTTCGTAATCAATTACGTTTCCGATAAAATTAGTACCAACAACTAAGAAATGAGGAGATTGATTCATTCTGCTGTGAACAACATTTCTTAGTGTCACTTAGTTACCGCCAAGATGAATAAAAAGTTTTTAGAAAAACTTTACGATAACTTTCAGAAAACTACGCCATTGGTGGTTTTATAATTTGATTCACATCTTTACATCCCTTGCAACTTCCTTACAATTTATAATGATTTTTCACATAATAAGGAACTTAAGCTAAAGAAATTTCGATATTTGTATCTTTGACAAATTCAGTAGCTTCGAAATCAACACTAAAAGTCGAAATTTCGTTCGATAACTCCTCTGAATTTTCTAATTCAAAAGGGCGTGACAGGGCGTCAGATACAAAATTTTAACTTACTCTACTAATTACTCTTACTAATTCTATGTTGAAATTGAATGCCTGAACTTTAGCTGCGTTCTGTGATGCAATAATCGCCGCTTAAGGACCTTTGAAAAAGAACTCACCCCTCCCCCCACTTTTGAGTTTCATAGAGGAATTGTTTAGGTTTTCTGTCCAAACGAATTGGGCATTTTTCCTCAATAAGTTGTGTAGGTTTTCAGCAAGCTTTGCTTATTTAGAAATAAATCGGCGGCACCACCTCGTCATACCTAAACATCGCCGTATTTATCGAATATTTTTAAATTTTGCGTGGCCAAGGTATTTAATTTCCTTTAGAAGGAAATGACATTTTTTGACGTTAGTGGTCAAATCTGCAGATACAAATACCCAGCGACTTTTCCCAAAGGTTGTTTGTGCCCGTCCAATGTTTTACTACAGTTATCAGAAGATCATTCAGGTATACGTAAAGATTTAAGATTGCAATTCGTGTAGGGAATCATCACATCATCTTTGGCGTTGTCAAAGTCCAAACGGCATGACTGTGAATTTGTACAGTGGTCGACCAGGAATGGTAAGGTCAGTCGTATCCCTCAACCCCTCATCTAACGGGATCTGCCAGAAAGCGTCTTTTAAATCAAGATGTTAGGCAAAGGGAGAGCGCCTTTCACTATAACATGGTTGCCTTTACGTGAACAAGATATAGTCGTACTTTTCCGTTAAACTTACGCAACACCACAATAGCTCAACACCATGAATTATTGCCTTCCTCAATAACCCCTAACGATAAATTATGTCCGTAATTAAGAGAGACGCCGAATAATACCTCTTTTAAATCGATTCCACATTTTCGTAAATCCTGATTGAATGGGAAAGCAGATGTGTCTTCCTTAGCCCCAATACACTTAATGAAGGAAATTTTTTTTTATTACCGATGTCTTGTTGCTCAGGACTAAGGTTATATTTTGGAAAAGTATCTAACTTGATAATATAACTCGATTTTTACTTGAGGTAGAAATCGAAATTTAAAGATTAAAAGCTCGCCAGAAATTCATACCCAGATATGATTCCTCACTGAGGTTAGGAACGATGTGCAAGGTAAGCATAAAATATAAAGTTCTGCCACAAAAGTTACCGGAATGCGTATATGACCCAAGATAGTTTCAGCTTGTCCATTTGCGATCTGTGCACATCACAGAGGGAAAATTCTCAAACCATACATTTGGATGATTAAGTTAAATCTCACTGCCTTTGCCTAGTAAGTAGTAGAAACATTTGTGCCAGTATCGAGCAGCTTCGCTTTTTCCAATAACGCAAAGTAGGAGGTGAACTGTTTTTATGATAATGGCAATAACCAAATGTGGTCCAAATGAAAATGATGTAGTTTGGGAAGAATTTAAAGAGTTGGTTGTATCCGATAAATCGACGTTTTCTTTTTAAATTTGGAGGCTCCTCCCTTCATCTGTTTTCGAACTATTGCTGACGGTTGCGTTGTGGTATTGTCACTCCCGTTTGAACGTTTCCCGAACTTAAACGAGGGTTAAAAATTTTTGATTTTAGAGAGCCAGGGTTTGGACAATCTTTAAAAAGATGACCGAGCTGTGCTGACAATTGAAACAAACATACACGTTTTGAGACCTTGGGGAACTGTTGGATGCTGGTGCTAAACTTGCATTTTGCTGATTGAAATTTTTGTATAGCGTCGGTAATTCATGCTCCGCCCTGTGATTATGTTTTCCATTTGTAGTGACATGCTAATGAGATTACTGAAAAATTCAAGAAAAATCTTTGGTTTCAAGCGTCCACCTGTCTTTGAGTATCCAATTCAGTGCGACGATCCTGAAATCGGTTGATCATTTTTAGTTTAAGAACTGGCAACGAAATATTTCTGTGACTTTCAAGGTATGTGTTGTATATATATGGTGAGGCCTGAACTATTGACCAATTTGTTGTGATTTGATAAATCTGGTTTGATTGGTATAAAATCAGCCTTTTGGCATAAAGGCTGATTTTAAATATTTTTTGGATTCATCGGATTTTCTAATATTTTCCACGAGTTAGTGGGACAAGGATTTTCCACGTATAACTTCTCAGACTTCCCATATCCGCAAAGATTGTAAGATCGCTTACGACATAGATATGTTGGCTATCCTTTGGATGTTTTTCACCTCTCGGTTGTTTTGTTATGTCATCAAAGAGCCAGCATAGTCAATACAAACTTTTAAGGAAAGCCTTTCATAAATAATCGCATCGATGGAAGATTCCTCTTGAGCTGATTTTTCGGTCGTTTTTGGTATTTGGTGCATACAGTACATTCCAGTAAGATTCACGTTAGGGCTTTTGAAGCCATTTAACTTAATGCTGCTATATTCCGATTCAAGAAATTTAAAGATGAGATTTTGACTATCTTCAGACTTTCCATGTCATGTCGAAGATTATGTTGATACAGCTTTATCCATCCTTTACGTTTAACCTCCATCCGAATAGAACGTTTTTCATTCAATATAAGAATATTATAATTATTGTTGAAGGCCATGTGGGTGTTTAGCCACCTAGCACTCCGGCCTAAAAGAGCTTTGTGCTTGGACCCTGTTTAATTATCCGTCCAGTCAACAGGCTCTTAATGAACCTAATAATATTGCCGGTTATTGCTCTCCCTCCTAGATGTCTGTGCCAAATGGCCAAAATGTGGCAAATATTCTCAGTTACCAGTGGTTTTCCCGAGGAGGCAGCACGTACACTTGCGAATTGTGAACAGGTTACCCCTTACACAATTATTCCCACCACACAGCTGCCTAATTTACCAGAACAGCTCAGGTGATGCGCACCCTACTGGAAGGTTACGGAGCTGGAAGATTAATGTAGTCGACTTTGGTCCCCCCCCCTCTCCAATAGATGCCAAACCACCATTCAATGTATAAGATAGACTCAGGCGTTGTTATACTATCACATTAACACACGTTTTTTCTTCTACTACATCTAGTATTTGGGTGGGCTGTTAATTGTGAGAAGTCTAACCGTAAGTTCAACTGGCAATTAACCTCGTGTAGCACAATTAGCTAGGTTGTTTGATTATTGTATGTGTTTTTTGATTTCTAAAAAAAGCGATACAGTATTTGATACACGATTAGCTATATAAGGCGGTCAATAACCTTACCTTGTGGTCTTCATTAATGTGATGTAGCAGCTCTTCACTATTCGACGACCATTTTCTTACTTTCAGACCAAATGACTTGAGACTTTCGGAGACCTTGTCCTGCTGATGGCGAGCTTCTTCAACAGTATAAGCTAATATTACATGTATGTGCTGCAGCCGAATCGATTTTCAGTAATTTATTGCCTATTACTTGGATGATTTTTGTAGCAAGGTGCACTATTGAGGGCATACTGTAGTTTGCCGTTCTTGCAATACTTCATATTCAGCCATGAACTTGTGACACGTCTCCTTAAAATTATGATCTCGATTAAATTCGTCTTCCAAATGATAGGTTTTTGGTTTTAAAATGAAGCAACGAATCGAACGTCACTAATTGTTGTATATTTTTGGTAATGTTCCTCACATCTTGCATTATTTTCGGTTAGTGATGGCTGTGTATAAATTTCATAGGCTTCGCAAAATTTCTTTAATATACCTGCTAAAGTGGCTTCTGCAATTAGACTGGTGGTGGTTTATATTCTTTGATTATTATTGTGAATTATACCAGCAATAACCCAGCCAAATCGAGTTTCTCGAGCAACTGGTAGATTCAGCTCTTCGCATATTCGATTGATGCATATTATATGGATAATGTTAAAGTTAGCCGAAAGTTGCCAGCCGAAAGTGAAAAATCGGTAATGCAGATTTTGTTAGATCAGCCGAAAGTAAATAAATGGTAATGCAGATTTTACCATCCCACCCGAAAGTAAAAAAGTCGATCATGCAGATTATGATATTAACATTCCAGCCGAAAATAAACAATTTGGTGGGTGACAGCCGAAAATAAATAGGATACATGGATTACAATAAAAACTTTTGTAAATAGTCTTATGTGGAAAACTTTTTTTAACCTAGTCGTGGAAAATATCGGAAAATCAAAAGAATCCACAAAATTGGAATAAAATCAGCCTCTAGAGTGTTTATCTGAAGTTGTATCGTTTTATTGTGATTTGTCAATAGCATCGAATGAACAAATTCTGTTCGTTTCCCGTGGGAAATCACGGAAAGTTCGATTTTTCAAAAATCATTAGAAAATGTGTATTATATCAGCCTCTAGAGTGTTATGTCTGGAGATGGATTGCATTGATGTGACTTGTCAATTGCTATCACAGGATAAAAAATTCAGAGGCTGATTTTATACAAATTTTCTAATGATTTTCGGAAAATCGAATTTTCCGAGATTTCCCACGGGAAACTTGCACTGAATTTTTTTCTACGATTCAACTTCAGATATACACTCTAGAGGCTGATTTTATTCCAATTTTGTGGATTCTTCTGATTTTCCGATATTTTCCACGACTAGGTTAAACAAAGTTTTCCACATAAGACTATTTACAAAAGTTTTTATTGTAATCCAAGTATCCTATTTATTTTCGGCTGTCACCCACCAAATTGTTTATTTTCGGCTGGAATGTTAATAACAAAATCTGCATTATCAACTTTTTACTTTCGGCTGGAAACTTTCGGTCTAACTTTAACAGGTATATATGGAAGTAGGTATTACAGGGTGGCTGAGACCAAATGTTACTAACTTCACTCTGCTGTCATTTGTGTAGTTGTCATTTTCGCGCATTAATTTTTTGACAGATTGAAGTTTGGTTAGTTGTTTATATGTGGTCAATAAATAATTGTTCTAAATTAATATCTTAATAAAAAAATCGTAATGGAATTCAAACGTAATAGTGTAATTGCACTGTATTTGGGTGGAAATTCACAAACAGCAATAGTTCGTCAGCTCCAGCATTTGAATGTGAATAAAATGTTTGTGTATCGAACCATAACTCGATACAACGAAACTGGTAGCATCGCTAAACGCAACAGAGGCGGTCCTAAAAAGACAGCAACATCAAAAGAAATGATACGAAAGGTGAAGAAACGAATCCAAGTGCCAATCAATTAGCCGCACGTCTACATGTTTCACGATACAGCATTCAAACCATATTGAAAAATGAACTACACTTGAAGCCCTACAAGATACAAAAAGTTCAAGATCTTACGGAGGCACAAAAAAAAGTTAGGCTTGAAAGAACACGAGCATTGAAGGCCTTGGCCGAACGTGATGAGATTCCAAAAATTGTCTTTTCTGATGAGAAAATTTTCACCATTCAACAGCATGTGAATAAACAAAATGATCGTGTTTGGTTAGAGGACAAGTCCAACGATAATTTGGACACAAGAGTTGCCATGCGCAAGCAATCACCAGCTTATGTTATGGTTTGGGCTGCAGTTACTGCAGATGGACGCACTCCTCTGGTTTTCATCGAACATGGAGTCAAGGTAAACCAAGAGATGTACCGCCAAAAGATCCTAAACGATGCTTTGCTACCTTGGGCACGTAAACACTTTGGTACGAACCGTTGGACATTCCAACAGGACTCGGCACCGTCACACAAAGCTCGAGCGACACAGCAATTTTTACAAAATTGCGTTCCGCGGCTGATTTCGTCGAAAGAATGGCCACCATATTCACCAGACTTGAATCCCATGGATTTCTCCATATGGTCCATTTTGGAGAGTAAGGTGTCCACTAAAAAATACGAAAGTGTTGATGCATTGAAGTCAGCTCTTGTTCGAGAATGGAATAAAATTCCGCAAGCCCACGTTCGGTCAGCATGCAATGCTTTCTATGGAAGACTGAATCAAATAATCAAAGCCAAAGGAGGTCATATCGAGCAGTAACATGTTTTTCATAAAATGTAATATGTTTTCAACATATTCCACGAAATTTCAATAAAAAATAATCAAAATTAAAAAAATTACAGCGTTTTCATTTGGTAACACTTGGTCTCAGCCACCCTGTATATGGAAGAAAAGATCATTTCTGATTTGTAGCCATCGGTAAATTCTCCAAGAGATGCTGTTTGTTGGTATCAAATTTGCTGCATTACACAGCATAATTGTAAACGAGAGTCTAATAATGCTAGGCACAATTGCAAATCTTAATGTATAATGCGACGGAAGTTGAAAGTATAACTGAGTTTTATGTGGACAACGCAACACGTAGGTCGTTTACCTCCCTTCCTTGATTCTGTTTTTGTATCTTTGAAACACATGCCGATTTGAACTAGACTTTTTCTTCGTTAGTAGGTAGTGTTCGAAAGCTATAATGAAAATTCCTCTAACTTGATTGGTAGTACCTTAATAATGCTTATGCGTTTTATTAATGAGGGTAAATCCATCAAAAATCAAGTATGTTCAGTTTATATTGCACTTGTATTATTACTTGGTTCACTATTAACACTAAACACAAATATACCGTTAAAACTTTGGGTAATAACAATTTACTACTCTGTTGCTTTCGAAAAAACATTCAAAAAAATCAACAAAAGAAAGTAAAATTAGCCTTTTGACAGAAATAGAGCTGTGTGAATGTCGTGAAGAAGAAAAAATTGTAAGAGAATTTATCTGTATTAGTATGATTCGCTAGTACATAACGCACAGTACATTCTGTATATATAGAATGTCAATTGTGGTATAATCAGTCCATTCGCCGCGGCCTGATGAGAATATCGATGTTTTCATAATCATAAGCTCGTCAGTTCGAAACTGGATTGAATTCTCTTATAATCTTCGGAACATATTAAAATCATATAAATTAAATAAATAGAATTCTGTCTATTAGTCGGTTTCGTTGAATGATTGCTCTTAAATACTGATAACCGCTTATCTGAAACGGTTTCTTCACCTGGCGGTATATGATTTAGGGGCAAATGGGGCCACCTCTTTCTTATATATTTGATCAGTAAAAAAGAAACACGAAACTTAACACAACTAATTTTTCAAACGTATTGTACTTTACTTTTATTTAATATTCGTAGTAACATAAAATTTTTATTAAAATAATCTTATATTTCTATTTTTAAATGAATTCCTTTTTTTATTTTATTTTTAATGACGCCTTGTGTTTACTTGATGCTCTTTATTCGAAAAACTTGAACACATAGAAAGAGACTATATAAAAAAAATGGCGGTAAAAATATATAATGAAAAGCAAAAGAAAGAGAGAACAACATATAGACCAGTATTACCCTTTCCCATTATTTAATGTTTATAAACTTCACGAGTGCCATCTTTTGAATAGCACGCGCAAATATTTCAAATATATTTTCAAATAAAATTCGTTAAATTTAAATAATAAATTATGTTCATTAACATCCCGGGCCCCTTGAGGCGTCAGCAATCAATGTAAACTAATATAGGAACTTATTTCATTTTAATCTTAATATAAATGTGTTTAAAAAAAAAAAAAAAAAAGGTGCGACAAACATTGTCAAATCGTTTACAATATAACTTTAAATTACAGCTTACACTCTATCATTAACAATAATTTTAAAACAAACTGAATGATTCAAAGGAAGATTGTTGCGATTGTACATATTGTTATCATATAAAATTATTCATTCATTTAGTTATTATTTCTCCTTTTTAATCAATACCAATCATTAAGCTGCATTACTAATAATTGTTGACTTCCCAGCAACCTCTTATTCAATAGGCAATTTACATAGTTTTGAAATAGATCGACTGAATGTGCCATTCTTCCTTTTGATAGTAACCACTCTGACCTTACCATCATGACCTGGTTTAACTTCTAAAATTTTACCCGTTAACCAATAAGTGGGAGGTGTTTGGTCTTCCACCATTAAAACTAAGTCATTTTTAAGTAAATTAGACTCATTTCCTTTCCATTTTGTGCGACTTTGTAAATTATGCAGATGTTCTCTAGAATATCTCATCCAAAAATGTTCCACGATTTGCATCAATCTCTTCCATTTCGAAAGACGATTAGTCGGAATCTCAACAAGCGTAGGTTCTACCATGGATGTGATTGATCTGCCGATCAAAAAATGAGACGGAGTAATGAGCTGTGGATCATTTGGATCTTCGGAGACGGAATACAGTGGCTGGGAATTTAATATACCCTCTATTTGAACTATGATGGTCAAAAGTTACTCGTAAGAGAAGTTTATGTTGGAAGCGACCTTTTTGAAATGATTTTTAAGGGACTTGATCGCAGATTCCCACAACCCTCCGAAATTCGGAGATCTAGGTGGGATAAACTTCCATTGCATTTGTTCCAAGATACAGAACTGATTAATTTTTTCGAAATGACTGGAATTGCTAAAAAGTTGATACATTTTATTCAACTCGTTTCGGGTTCCTATGAAGTTCTTAGCGTTGTCAGACCAAATGACTTGACACTTACCCCGTCTTGCTATAAATCTCTTCAAACATGCAAGAAATGCTTCTGCGGTCTGATCGGTCACGAGCTCCAAGTGGATTGCCTTCGTGGAAAAACACACAAAGAGTGCGACATATACCTTATACGAACTCGCCTTGCGTTGGTGTTTGCACTTGACCATAAACGGCCCACAAAAATCTACACCGGTAACTGCGAAGGGGCGACATTGTACCACTCTATCATAATTACCCATTATTTGTGTGGTGACTCTCGGCTTGAATCTAAAACATTTTATGCAATGACGTACGGCTCTCTTTGCAATGGATTTTCCGTTTAATGGGCAATACTTTCTTCTGATTGAAGCTAACAGAAATTGCGGCCCGGCATGTAGATTTCGATTGTGTTCATACTTAAACAATAACTCTACGAAATGATGATGGTGAGGCAATAAAATTTGGTGTTTGCTATCGTAATCTAAGTCAGAGTGAAGAAGCCTTCCGCCAACCCTAATTAATCCAGATTCGTCGAGAATCGGGTTCAAACAGCGAATTCTGCTAGATGACGCTAGTTCCCTCTGGGCTTTCAAACAATTTAATTCTGGTAAAAACTCATTAGCTTGCACAGCTTTAATTAGCGCAACTAACGCCTTGTCAACCTCCAGCAATGTCAAATCGACCGATTCGCCCTTATTATGTACTGACCTTGATCTGGCGTTTCTAATAAAACAAAGGCAAAACGCAGTAACGCGTAAAAGTCGATTAAAATTGCTGTATCTTTCGAACAGATCAAACTTCTTGTAATCACCTTGTTCATTAATGAAAACTAAGCTTTCCGTTTTTACTTCTGGAATCTCACACTCCGGAACGTTGTTTCGATTGCTAATAGGCCATTCTGACATTGGCTTATTTAGGGAAAAAGGTACATACCACCACAAATCATTTGATTGAATTTCTGTTGACATCATACCTCTGGAAATTAAATCCGCTGGGTTTAAACTGGTTGAAATATGCCTCCAAGAATGCTTATTTGGGAGTTCTTGAATTTGTTGCACTCTGTTTGCAACAAAAGTTTTAAGCGTACTGGCTTCTAACTTCAGCCACGCTAAAACGATCTGTGAGTCACTCCACAATACTACCGATGAAAAATCCATCTTCATAGCTTCAATCACTGAAGAGATTAGATTTGACAACAGTAATGCGGCACATAATTCTAAGGCGTGCAATAGAGACGAATTTTAAAGGAGCCACTCGTGATTTCCTACACAATAGCGTGATATGACTCTCGCCTATTTTATTAACTGACTTAATGTAAAACGTAAAGTTCCATATCTGATGCATCTGGAATTATTGCATGGCGCTTTAAACTCACCTTACTTAAACTGCTTAAATCATTGCAATATGTTTCCATCAAAATTTGATCATCCTTTGCTAAGGGGGTAAAGCAGCCTAGCTTGTAGCCTCAGAGCTTTTGCACAAGCAGTTTGGCGGTCATTATAACTGGCGATATAAACCCGATAGGATCGTACATTTTGCACATGTTGGATAAAACAGTTCGCTTCGTAATTATGTCATTTGGTTTGATATTCTGAATATTAAAGAAAAACTCATCAGTCGATGGTTGCCACAAAAGACCTAATGTTTTAATAGAATCCACCTCACTAAATACATCAATTCGTTCCCGTTTTGATTGCGGAATATTTTTAAGCAACTCCGGGGAATTTGAGTTCCATTTATGAAGTGAAAATCCGCCCTTCTTTAGCATTTTGATTATTTGGCATTGCCTCTCTAATGATTCTTCAATGGTATCCGCACCTGCAAGCAGATCATCCACGTCCCATTTATTAGGATTTTTTGAAATTTAGTATGCTCAAGATTAAGAACCACTTGGCGATACATTTTGGAAACGTCCGTTGAAAACACATATTTAAACTTACGGAAGCGCAATATTATGGAGAAAATATTATCCTGCAAATTCCTTCCAACCAACAGAATATCGTTTAGTGATAAACCCGAAGTTGTCTTTGATGACGTATCAAAAACAACGCGTAACTTCGTGGTTGAGCTATAAGGTTTTAAAACCGCATGATGTGGGAGAAAATATCCTGTATCATTTCCCTGCTTTAAACTTAGACGCATATGTTTCAAACTCAAATATTCATTTATGAATTGGGTGTATTGATATTTCAATTCTGGGTTACGCTCAAGTTTCTGTTCTAAGAACTGAAAACGTTTGAAAGCTTGATTTTTTAGAGAATCCCAATTTGGATGTTGAATCTTTTGAATGGTAGAGATACTACGAAACGACCTGTCTCGTCCCTATAGTATGTTTCCAGAAAGTGATTCTCACAACACTCTTCTTCCTTTGACATTAGAACCTTTGAAGGTAACGAATCAATCTCCCAAAATTTAGTTAATAACTTCGAAATTTCAGAATCTTCATCCTTCTGGATAATTCTTAAATTTAAACAGTAACTCACTTCTTCGCATATTCCACCAAATATCCAGCCAAACTGGGTGTTTTGAATACTGGGCATATATGTTGGTGTATTGATCTGATTTGGCTTCAAGATATTTAAGAAAATTCCAGCCCCTAATAACATGTCAACCTTGTTACTCGTATTGAATTGTGGATCTGCTAGCTCAATATTGGCTGGAACAGACCATCTGCTTATATCGATATTGGCAGAAGGGGTTGACCCGATAATGGTATCTGCGACTAAGAATTCTAGTTCAGCTTTATACCTTGAGATTCTTGACTTGATTGTACTTTCAACCTTATAATGAATTTTGGATTGATGATTTTGTATGCCTACAACGGGAATGTTGACAGACGTTTTATCAAGCCCTAACCGTTCGACCAATGCTAAAGTTATGAAATGTGACTGACTGGCAGATTCTAATATTGCTCTACAAACGTGATATTCATTGCCCGTTCCTTTGACAAATATTAATGCTGTTGACAGTATTACACTTTGTTTTGGTTTTTTGGAATGCACTGCTAAGACTTCAGTGCATTCGGACTCTGAATTCCGAGTAATAACAGAACCCTGATTCAAATTTAATGGAATTGTGGAAGAGCTGGTAGTTTTATGATTGACCACCACCTGCCTATGCAACAGAGTATTGTGTTTCAAACCACATTTTTTGCAACTGCCAACTTTTGGACAAACCGTGAAATTGTGTGAGTTTGATAAGCAATTGGTACAACAATTGGCGCGTTTGATAAAACTGAATCTTTCATCTATTGTCATTGATATAAATTTTGAGCAATAATAAATTAAATGGTTTACCTTGCACAAATAGCATATTGGACCACTAGACTTTTGTATGCTGGTTAACACTGATTTAGCAGGGGTTTGTTTTGATCGCATATTAAAACCATTTGATTGCATTGATTGCATTGACTCTAATAAGTGACATCTTCTATTAAGAAAATCGATCATTTATTGCCAAGTAGGCAATTTCTTTAATTAATTTGATGAGTAAAATTCCAACAAATATATTCTGCTTCTAACACGTTGAATTGATGTTATAATATTTCACGTGTTCTTCTTTTTTAAACCGATCCGGCTCGAAGGACCAAAAATATGATAACCGCTTATCTGAAATGGTTTCTTCACGAGTGCCATCTTTTG
The DNA here is from genome assembly GCA_958295665.1 of Tipula vernalis. Taxonomy (NCBI): domain Eukaryota; kingdom Metazoa; phylum Arthropoda; class Insecta; order Diptera; family Tipulidae; genus Tipula; species Tipula vernalis. The sequence continues at coordinate 201,752,350 of OY282560.1, forward strand.
AATAGCACGCGCAAATATTTCAAATATATATTTCAAATAAAATTCGTTAAATTTAAATAATAAATTATGTTCATTAACAAATACTAATATACTTCTACGTGTTAATAAAAACACATTTAAAATGGTCTAATCACCAGTAGCATATTAGATACATGAATTAATTAACATTCAAAAAAATTAAAAAATAAGTAAAATTATGCATTTAGCAAAACAAATTGAAACTTTTACAAATCAAGTTTTGATTAGAAAAGCTTGAATTAAAATAAAAATCAAGAAGAAATTGTTGAAACTTTCTTATTAGAAAAATATCTAACCGTGACTGAAAACAATTTCATGTTTCCTTCATTAGGAGTGCCTTTGTCTTTAGAAAGCGAATTAACAGATACTTGAGCCAAACTCTGGTGATGTTTTGTTTTCGGTTGTTTTTGGCGGGGTTCTCCCGATTTTGGAAATTTCCGTCTCTTCCCGATTTCATACCCATTGTCTTGGATTTCGTCTTTTAATCCTTTTTAAAATTTCTCGAGATTATTGGAGTTTAGCATGGAAATGGAATTTTGATGTTCGAGTCTAAGTTGGTGATTCTTTGTTTCGAAACTGTCAGGTTATTCGAGATGTTTCGAGATTATTCGAGTGTAGTTCGATGTTGTTCAAGAATCTTAGAGTATATTCTAAGTTTATGTTTGTTCGATGTTCAACAAATTATCCGATACTATTTGAAGGTTCCATTCTTATGGCATTATCGTCTTGTCGAGCCTAGCCGTAATTTGCTAACAACAAGTAATATTAAGTTATATTTACACGAATTTTCGGAATATTAACTAATATCCAAATTTTTCAGTATTATTGAAATTGTTTGAGATCAATCGAAAATCACAAAATAAAGAGATTATTCCAATTTTCCTGTGATTGTTCCGCGTTATATTCTAGATTTCTTAAGTTTTCCGACATTTCTAGGACTAATCGAGGTTGTTAAAGATTTTCAAATTTATTCGAATTTAAGGACTTGCAGAATTACACATATAAATCTGAATCGCAATATTTAGTCATTTTTCGAGACGATGCCAAAATTTTGATATTTCTTCCTAGGCTATTCGAAATTATTCAAGAATGTCCAAATGTTTTACGTGGCGTACATGGCGAGAATTTTTTTTCGTTTTACATGCTTACGGATAATTCGATATTTGGGAACTTTCAAGAATATTCAAGATAAGTATAATTTTCAAATTTGACATTTTTGAGATTATTTCAATATTTTTGATATTTTTCAATTATATTCGAAATTTGCGATGGTTGAGCCTATTGAAATGAATCACATTATCTTTCGTCTAGTCAGGAAATCAGATACTTATAAATAACGCAAAGTTCTACAGTAGGAAGAAATAAGTTTTTATCTAAAAGCTTTACGTATGTACAAGAATTTTTTTTGGAATCCAAGAAAAATTTTGCGGGGGGTCGCAGGATTTGTAGTTACACCACTGAATACGCATAATAACAATACTGCCGTTTCACTGTTGTAAACCTCCAAAAACATAGAAATTACAATTAAACCAAACCGCTTAAAGGATTTCCCTAATCGAGGCTAAACCGAAACCATAATTTATTCCTATACCGAATTTCACCTGTAATTATTTCTAACAGAAATCACTGTGTGCTCATTTAACCATAGTAAAATATTTAAAGTCGACCTCTTATAACCGAAAAACCAACATAAAAGGACAAAAAAAAGGATAAAATTATAGTCCCTGTCCCAAACTTTATTAAACATACACAAAAAAAAACAATTTAATTATTCTTAAGACCAACATCACTTTAAATCTACTTAAAAATTAACAAAGATACATAAGTTGAGAGTAACAAACTAATTAAAAAATTATAAACTTACAATAAAGATACATGATCCTTCTCATACTTGTTTATTTTTAATTGTGTGTGTATATGTGTGGTGTGGGATATCCTTTTTTAATACAGAGCTTGTTGTAGGATTGTTAATAATTAATTAATAATTTTTTGAACAAAAACAGAAATATTTCTGTTCGGTTCTTTTTAAATTGTCTCATGTGACCTGTTAACAAGAATATTTTGTACAAAAGCAACATAACTTTTTTTTTTGGTTTCACTACAATTTAAGTTGAGAGCTTTTTTTGTTGCTTTTAACATTTTCGAAACGTTTGTACAAATGCTACATGAATTATTTAATTATTACGTAATTGATAATGTTACGATATACGGTTAGTAACTGTCAAAAACAAATTGGCATACAATTTTTTGTTTTCATTCCCAATTGATAATGATTGGTCGTATGCTATTGGGATATACATATTATATTAAAAAGGATGTAAATGGTGGAGGACAATATAGCTTTTAAAATGGATGTCGTCGCCTGGATTCATCTCAATAAAAACAATAAAAAATAATTTCCTTTTTATTTTGAACACAAAATTGAAAACAAATATTAATTAAATCTAAAAGGACTTCTTATAAAAAGTAGAATCTAAAAAAAAATTTTGTTTTTGTTCAATTTTCTAGGAATTTTCTTTATTTTTTTTTTTTTTTTTTTTTTTGTAAAAGTAAAATACAATTAATATTTCCCGACATTTTTTTTTTATTATTGTGCTTTGTTCTCGTTCAATTTCATGTAAATGTCAAAATCAGGACGATGATTATTAAAGTATGCGGTATTTGTATACAATATAGCAGAGGGAAAAAATTGAAAACTAAAGCATGGTTTTCACGATGGCGAGGCGATAAAATTAGTCAAACTGAAAAGAGGAAGGAATAAAAAAAAATAACATAAGAGTGAGTGGAACAGCAACAAGTCGTTACTCTGAATTTTTATTTATTTATTTTTGACGTTTCGAGATTTCATAACCTATAACTTTGTGTTTTGATTGTTATTAAAATTAAATTTTGTTAAAAATGGATACTGTTGAGGAACTAATTGCAATATACCATATGCCGTTATGTTTTCAAGTACCACTGTTGACTCATCATTATAATTCCTCAACATTACAACGTTTAATTTCCACCAAAGTATAAAATTTTGGTGTTTGTTGTTTTTTGTATCTATCTATTGTGCTGACACTTAACTAAATTTGTAATAATATGCATACTATAAAGGTTTTCGATTTATACTTTACATTTTTGTGCTGACATTGAAGATTTAAAATTATATATAAAGCGTAGCATTGAATAAAATAAGGCAGAATTTAAATTGACACTAACTGATTTTGTTCTCATTAATTAAAGACCCCACCAGTGGTAACCTTTTAATTAATTAAATTTACATAAATCCGATACAACGGATAACATTGTAAACATTGGTCCTTCGAGCCATTAAAAACAACTGGCACCTATTAGAAATACGCCAAGCAACAACCGGCAAATTCAAGTAAAATACCAAATAACAACCATAGAAGCTGCACCACGAAACACTAGTTCGCATTAAAAATTGTTCCTGCCACTTGCCGCCTAATAAGCTTTCTCAAGTACAACCATAAATATGGAAGAACTGCTAAGAAAACAAGAACAAAAAGCAGAAGAGATACAGCGGCTCATCTCAAATTACAACAAAGATGGAGCGCAGCGGAAAACAAAAACCTATCTTGAGAAGAAAATCGCAGCGTTGAACAAGTCTTACAACGAGTATGTTGATGAAGACAACAAGATTAGTGACTGTCAAAATCCATTGACATCAACACATCAATACTTCAAGGATAGATAAACGGTTTCGATAAGATACAGAACAACCATTGAGGATATTCGCCAATGCCTTAACACACCAAGTTTGCCATCCACACCACTTCCAACATAAGATACAGCAGGAACAAATGAACAATTTAACTTTATCCCATCTGAAGTGTTCAACAACAACACAACAGAGCATGGGACATCAACAATTGAACTTAAACACAGCCGACTACCCGAGGCGTCGACCGGGGAGTCAAACGTTGCATTCAGCCAATTGCTAAAATTCAGGCAACAGTTAAGGCAGCAAGACATCCGAATGCGGGACGTACTGTCTAATAACAACAGATCCAGACCAGCTTTAAAAATCAAATTAAAAAACATGAAGAGAATGATGATGCAGATCACGGACCTTCATGGACAAATATGCATGGAGACTTCCGAAGAACAGGAAGTAAATTCAAAATATTTCGTAGACCAACACTACGAAAATTTAAACAATGAACACGAGAAGATTGTAATACAATTAACAACATTATTGGAAGAAGAGGAATTAGGCAAGATAAAATCATTAGAAATTCGTCTACCACCAGTAGAAATCCCACATTTTCATGGGGACTGAAGTGAGTAGGTTTCTCTAATACATTCAAACGTTTAGTTCATAACAATAATCAGCTCACCACGACACATAAAATGAACTACCTCAAAAGTCACGTAGAAGGGTCAGCTGGAAAATTATTGAGTCATTTGGAAGATATTAGAAAACCGCTTCAACAACAGGAGATTACTCGTATCTAATTTGTTGAACACTTTATTGAATCAGCATACGAGCAACAGAGAGTCGACTGCTGCGATCAAACACTTGCATGATACAACAACCGAGTGCTAATACGCCATAAGGAATACAGGCATAAATATTGAAACATGGAGTCCTTTCATCATCTTCAGCTTGTTAAAAAGTTGGACAACGAGTCACGACGGCTATACGAAAGCTCTCTAGAAAACCCAAGAGAATTTCAAGAAACAAACCAATTCTTGAAGTTTCTTGAAAGGCGTTTCCAATCTTTAGAAGCAAACGGTTACAACAAGATAATACCAACCCAACAAGTAAGATTTCAACCACAACCACTAAGACGCGCATTCGTAACTGCCACACAACCAAGTAATATTTGCGTATGCTGTCAGAAAAACCACAGGACCGAATCATGCCAACGTTTCAAAGATTTAAGCATTTCTGAAAGAAATCAGATGGTCATGCTGCACAACTTGTGCAGAAATTGTCTCAGCCAAAACCATTCGACAACAAGTTGCAGCATCAAACTGAGTTGTTTTACCTGCACAGGCAGACATCATACGTTGCTACACGTAAAATATCATGAAAACAGTATTGCAAAGCTGAACATCTCAACATTCGACAAGGATAGTGGCCCGGTACTTTTAGCAACAGCCCTAATAAAAGTACAGAATATGCTTGGTAGTTTTACTCCACTACGAGCACTGATCGATCCAGGCTCACAGGCTACTTTCATCACAGAGCAAGCAGCACAACAACTAGGCCTGCCAAGGACAAGGGTTCTAACTGAAATTTCCGGAATTTCAACAACAAAAGGACGAGCCCATCAACAGATAGCGATAGAAATAAGCCATCGATTTTCAATTTTCCATCTTCCAGACAATAACTCATTGGGTTTAGACAGCGAACTGCAAAAAGAAGTAATCCTAGCCGACCCTACTTTCGATACTCCCGGACCTATTGATCTTTTAATAGGTGCCGACATACATGGAGAAATCATGTTAGAAGGCATAAAAAGGGATCTGCATCATAAGTGCATAGCGCAAAAATCAGAGCTAGGATGGACAGCAGCATTTCAGTCACCCGGTTAAATAGTCACATCACATTAGCAGAAATAGAAAAGCAATTAAAATGCTTTTGGGAATCCGAAGAACTGCATCCTAAACGAAGCCTAACTGCTGAAGAGATCGAATGTGAGCAGTACTATGAAGAGACTCACAAGCGATTAACAAATGGACGATACGAAGTTCGAATGCCGCTTCACAACAACAAGCGCAAAGAAGTGGGAATAGGAGAATCTAAAAGTAAAGCAGCAGCTAGATTGCTTCAAATTGAAAAAAGATTCAAGAAGGATTATGAGTTTAAGATCATATCACAATTTCATGAACGAGTACATCCAGTTGAACCACATGGAACTAATTAAAGATGATACGGGAAAAGATGCTTCTCGGGTTTATTACAAGCCACACCATTCTGTCATAAAAGAAGATAGCACAACTACGAGATTGAGGAACATCACTGAACAGAAACATCACCAAATGAAATGATGCATGTAGGTCCAACATTACAAGACAACTTAACGGCAATATTGATCAGATGGAAAAAACATCGTTATGTGATTGCAGCGAACATTGAGAAAATGTACAGACAGATCAGAATAGCCCGCGAAGATCAAGATTTTCAACGAATCCTCTGGCGATCTGAGACAAATAAGCCAATAAGCAGTTATAGATTAAAAACTATCAAATACGAACCAGCGTCTGCAACTTATTTGGTTACAAAAACGTTACAACAATTAGCCATTGATGAAGCGCCAAGATATCCAATTGGTTCAAAGATTGTTCAAAACGATTTCTATGTGGATGATCTTCTACCTGGAGCTAACACAATCGCAGAAGCAATCAAATACTAAATCTCCTTTCCGGTGGAGGTTTCAACCTCAGAAAATGGTCCAGCAATGAAAAGCCGTTATTAGAAGAACTTCCAGAAAATCTGAAAGAAACAGGACTCCACACTATAGAATTTAGTGATACAGTGAAAACACTTGGACTCCTGTGGAACTCTTCAACAGACACCTTTCAATTCAAAGTTATTTTGCCAGCATCTAAAACAACAATATCCAAACGAACAATCTTATCAGAGGCATCAAGGCTTTTCGATCCACTAGGATGGTTAGCACCAGTGGTGGGTGATCCAGGCAAAAATTCTACTTCAAGATTTATGGGCTTCCGGTGTAGGATGGGACGAACAAATCCACTTAAATCTTGAGAAAAGACGGTTAAACTACAAAATGGAATTACCACGTTTAGAGGAAATCAGAATTCACCGTTGGATAAATTACAACAGTGATGCCAAAATTGAACTACATGGTTTCTGTGACGCCTCGAATCAAGCATATGATGCAGTAGTATACAGTAGAACAAACAACCAAATCACAATAATCGCAGCCAAAACAAAGGTTGCACCGTTAAACCAAACAATATCCCTACCTACATTGCTACTTTCTAAATTACTCAAAATGTCAAACATGCGTTGAACATCAACAACAATATATCAACATTTAGCTGGAGCAATTCCACAGCAGTTTTGGGCTGGATAAAAGGAAACCCAGAATACCATAAGACTTTTGTGGCGAATAAATAACAGAGATATAAGCCATCACCGATCCTAACCAATGGCATCACGTGGTCTCTAATGAGAATCCTTCTGACTGTGCATCTCGAGGATTAAACCCAGTTCAATTATTAACCCACAAAATTTGGTGGGAAGGACCAACATGGCTAAAGGATTTGAGCTATCCAATAACGAAAATCAATAAGAACATTTAGAACAACAGTGAAAAAGCCTGTGATTGAATTCGATAGATTCTCTTCGTTACAACGGCTTGTTGCAAAATCAAAAACTAAAAACAACTCCCATTTCAAACCAGAGGAACTGTACGCATCGCGCAAGTTAAAAGCGAATCAAAACCTACCAAAAATTAGTACAATCATAACGCTAACTCCATTTCTATACAGAAATGACCTACTCAGAGTCGGAGGTAGAATAACAAATTCTAATCTCCCATTTGAAGAAAAACATCCGATAATAATACCCAGAGGTCACAAACTGTCAAATTTGCTTATCAAAGAAGCTCATATAAAAACACTACATGGTGGCAATCAAGCAACTTTAGCACACCTAAGAACGCAGTATTGGTTAATGAATGCCAAAAATATGATTCGTCACACTACACATGAATGTATAGTCTGTACGAGAGCAAGGAAGCTGGCGTCACACCAGCTAATCGGCACGTTACCCATAGAACGAATAACACCAGCACTACCGTTCACTAACAGCGGAGTAGACCATGCTGCTCCGATTAATATAAAATTGTGGGAAGGCCGCTGTAACAAAACAACAAAGGGATCCATTGCCATTTTCATATGCCTAGCCACGAAGGCAATTCATCTAGAACTTGTAAGTGACTTATCAACAAACGCGTTTTTTGGCCGCATACCGACGATTCATATCAAGAAGAGAAATTTGTCTGAAGATATTCAGTGACTGTGGTACAAATTTTGTTGGAGCAGACAAATATCTGCAAAGGCAGGCAAAGCAACAGGAAGCAGAAATTAAGGGTAAAATAGCTCAGATGGGAACTGAGTGGCACTTTATAGCCCCGCGATGTCCTCACTTTGGAGGAATATGGGAAGCCAGAGTCAAGTCAACAAAATAACACCTACGCAAAGTAATTGGAACTCATACATTATCTTTTGAGCAGCTCTCAACACTTCTAGCTCAAATAGAGGCATGCTTGAACTCTAGGCCACTAGCTCCACTCTCAAACGACTCAGATGATGGCGGGTTGTTAAGTCCCGTCTAGAGTAGTCACACTCAAATACAGGAACAATACGTTTAAAAGGAATATTACTCAAATATCCCGCCTACCGATATCTAACGAGCCAAAGGACTACATTAACATGCAAAACAAGAAGAATGATCCAGCTCATGCGGTAGTAACCAAAGATACAAGCACAACTCAACAACTACCAACCCCACAAAGCCTAGACGAAACAGATTCAGGAAGAACAACCACGCAGATGAACAGTCGGCAGTCTATAGAAAAAGGACTACCGCTGCCCGGAAAGGGCAACCAAAACCAAAGAGTGCAGCCTCACAGACAAGCAAGGAATTTAAGAAAAGTAAATTATCTTGCACTAGCATTACTCTCATTTTGCTGCATTCTAGGACAGGCGCAAGCTCAGATCAAGGTTGCTCCATTTAACTACTCAACAGGAATATATTTCGAGAATTTAGGCAAACTTGAATTGGTAGCCATGAAGTGGACCTTAGTGATCTATTACAACATAACGAATTATTGGGAAGAGATCGAAACTTTAAAATAAGCCCAAGGAAAACTGGGAGCAGCTTGTAAAGGATTGTCTGGTTTTAACTGCGACGTAATCCTGCAGTAACTTCAATGGCAGCTCAACAACTTGATTGCAGACAATGTTTTACTATTAACAAGCAATAAGGAACGTCGACGAGTGAAGCGCGGTTTAGGAGACACAACAGGCATTATCTTAGGAGACATGTTTGGAATTCTTACCCAGCGCGAGGCCAATCAATATGAAACCCAATTCGAGAATGTCAACAAAAACGAAAGGCATCTAATGGCATTAATGAGAAATCAAACATCAATAATCGATAACACAATCAAGCTGATGAAATATAATTCCAATCTCACAACAACATCATTGAACAATTTGATAAAGGATCAACAGAGGTTCAAATTGGAGATGATACAACTAAACGAATATCGAACATACGAAGAAAGGTTTCACCTGATATTAATGAGCCCACTCGAGTTGACCTTAATACTAAAAAACTTAGAGGATACGCAACAAGGCCTACTTGTTATTATTTACTATGCACATCATAGTATTTTGTATCCATCGATACTCGCGGCGTCACAATATGAGCAAAAAAACAATTTTTTCAATTTTTAAAAGTTGTACATCCCCTATAAAAATTTAAACAAATTTTGGATTTGATGTATGTATGTATGTGTACAATATATATATATTAGGGGCAACTGTTGTCTTTTATACTGTGGTTTATTGTATTTTGGCTATTTTAAAATAGATGGTGGTGTTTTTGGTTACAGGAATAAGCTTAGAAAAAATATTCAAAACATGAAGGAACCACTGACGCGGACCACACATTTGCTCTGAATAATTTATCTCTTTATTCTTATCTCTGGTGCCACCAAGATGGAAGAGTTAATGTTGTTAGTTGGGGCCGATATTCAAAAGAATACTTTCATATGAGAGCCTCTAAGTGTGAATCTTCGTTTGGCTATAACATTAAGGTAAAACAGTCATATTTGTTTTGAGCTGTAATGATGTTTTAATATGTGATTTGATATGTATTTTATTAGATATTTGGTTACCGGCGAGTCACAACGGAGTTTGGCACTATCGTACAAGTGTTCACCGGCATCTGTGAATCAGATTATTCAAGAAACCACCGCTGCCATAACAAAATCCTTACGAGATTTAGTGTTTCCTAATATTACGGAAGAAAATTTTATTAATATTGCGAAATACTTTCACAAAAAATGGAATTTTCTACCATCGAAGTTGCGGTATAATATATCGTCAATTACCTCATAACTATCAATCTTTTGACTTCTCGTCAACACTTTTATTGCACCCAATAATTCATTTGCGTCTTGCACCATTCGTATTCTATCGGTTACTGTTGGTTCAAGGAATAACATCGTGGCTGGGCTTCGACTTAGAGCATCAACATGCCTGATTTGTGTACCTGATCGATGAACTACTTTATAATCATACTCTGGCAGGAGCAGAGCCCATCTGGCAATTTTCGCTGATATGATCTTCTTGCACAACTTGTTGAGTTCTCTTCTTTGGGCAAACTTTTAACGCATGCCCAAATTCATCACACAAGAAACAGCGTTTACCTTTCTGAATATAGGGACACACTGACCTCATATGATCATTACTATTACAGTTGAAACATTTACCCGAATTTGATGTCGTTATATCTGGTTTGCCTTTAACTTTCAATACTTCGTAGTTTATATGAATTGTGCGATGGGTTTCGGTTTTCCAGCATTTGCAGCTTTATTTGTTTGTATTGTTCCAGCCGTTCTCGCAACTCATAAAAGTTCTCTGCACCGTCCAACATTATTTTGTTACGCTCATCATCTCCAATTCCGTTGACAATATAATTAATCAAAGCTTGATCTTCAATATTACCCCGTTTGTTTATTTCCCTCATTCTGTAAACATATTGTTTGTATGTCTCTTTGGAAAGCTTCTTACAGGTCCTCAGGTTAACCGAATTTTAGGTAAAGTTTCCGAAAAATCGTAAAAAAAAGATTAGACGTCCTATTTCAGAGTGCTGAATTAAAATATTAAAAACTGGACGTCCCAATTTTTCTGTCAAAATGGTATTTTCTCTCTATCGTACTATTGGTGAATTTTTGCTTTCTCTTTTTAGTTTGACTATTTTTTGCGCCTCGCCATCGTGGAAACCATGCTTTATTTGTAACTTTATGGTTTGTACATAGGATCAGAGTTTCAGTGATTTGATCTGTTTGTACAGTTTAGGCGGAAGGAGCAGATCCAACTGTTGAAAATACAGTGTTTTTTTTTTTAAATTTATTTAGGCTTCATTTATATATATTTTAAATCTCGAAAAATCGAGAAATTTGTTTCTCAAGAAATTTGAGAATTTTCATATATTTTCTCGAGTATCTCGAAAATTCTAGGGAATTTTTCGATTTTTTAAATTACTAAAATTTTATCTAAAAAATGCTTTTATTACATTGATTTATTTAAAGTTTCCTGGCGAAGAAACATTTCATTCATTTTGAGCTGAAGTGTTGGGTGAAGAGTAAATAGAGAATTTTTTTTTGCATTGATGCTCTCGAAAAATTCAGAAAATTTTGGAAACCATACAAGTTACAAGTTTTTTTACCAAACCATGTCTGTACTATGGCCGACCACAAAAAAGTGTGGCGGATGCAAGATCCGCTGGGCCACCTAACTGGTGGGGCCTCTTGTAATTTAACAAGTCAAGAAAAACCTAAGAAACTAATGTTTACTATTGCTGCCTCGCGGACCTATGTACATAATACATAGGTAGATTGGAAAACAAATGAAAAGTCTAAGGCTTAAAAGTAAAATAACTCTAATGTAAGCCTAGAAGTGGTAATAGCTCGACACGTAAAATAATCATTTAATGTTCGTGTTTTTAGTAATTGTTGAAATAACTGCGATTACAAATCAACTTTGAAATAACTGTGATGTGATGTATACATAATTGATTTCAAAATGAAAGAGTCCATTCATTTTATCTTTGATTTTAAAAATTATTTCTTAATCTAAAGATGTCAGATCATAATTTAATCTAATTTCTATTTATTTATATGTTGGTAAAATAAAAATTGAAGAAGCTGTTAAAGGACCGGTGCGAAATTGTTAACACGTTTTTAACCACATTCTATGCGAGTGTAAATTTTTTAAGATTGTAGTTCACGAAAAAATTAATATCTGGGGAAGAAGATCCTACCCTGCACTGAGAGAGAAAATTTCTATTAAAATACAGCCGAAAACAATTTTTATCAAATAGATAGATGATTTATAATTAGCCGTATAACGGGCTAAAATTATTTATCGCCGGAAACAAACGCGTTTCTCATAATGAACGTGTTCATGTTTTAGTTGGATTATAGATATGTTCATTTTAATGAGGGGGTTGGCCATGACTTTCGAGTCAAATGGTTGTGTTTTTTTCCTCGAGAATTAATTTTTATTAAAAATAATTATTTTATTGTAAATTGGCTATTCAAACAAAAATTCGATAAATTCAGTGAATTGTGAATTGTGTAAGAGTGCATGATTGTGCATCGCTTTATTACGGTTCAACATTTACGGAAAAAACATTAGGTATAATGTGTAAAGTTTTGATTAGAAAGGTGAGATAGGGAAGTCTTGGAATATATGTCCAAACTGGAAATGCAGTTTATTGATGTTAAAATAAGCCTTGATGTAATGAAACTATTGGTGATGTGTGATGAAAGAAAATATAAAAGATAAAACAAAAATTAGATAATTTATTAATTATTAGAGCAAACTATAGAGTTACGGTGTTTAGTGATTAAAAGATAACAGAGTGATATAACAAAGGGTACTGAATTTAATAACGGAATAATTAAGTACATAAATGATAAATGGCTAACTAATTATTAAACTAGTGTCTATGTGTTTAAAGAATTTATTTGAAATATAAAGTGTAGAATTTATTTGAAATGTAGGGTTATATGAAATCTAGTGAGTGGATGTGATGAAATTAGTGTGTGATGAAATAGAATTAAAATTAAAATTAAAATAATTCATAAATTAAATTATTTAGTATGCTATTGAGTTAAGAATTTAGAATTTACAATTGTAGTGGAATAGCTGGAATTAATAACTTGAAAATTAGAAGGTAAGCAAAGTTAAATAAATCGGTAAATTGGCAATATTGTATTATACATTGCACACTTAGTATTTACTGTTAGGTATGGAAGTACACAAAATACCAAGTGATGGAAATTGCCTTTTCAATGCAATCATCCATCAGCTGCAACTACAAGATTCTCATTCTTCAACCTGTTCAGCAAGTGATCTCCGAGCTGAAATTGTCAGCTTTATACGCGGTAATCTTGATGATTATTCTCACACAATATTGGATCCATGTCATCAGATCTATAATCCCAGGGAAATTTTGAATCACACTCGAAATCAATTAATATTAAGATATCTATCCGACCTTCAGCAGACTGGATTTTGGGGTGGCGCCGAATGTCTTTCGGCCGTGTCTAATTTGAAAAAACTAAAAATAAATATTTATTATGTCAAACATCAAATCACTTTTACACCGACCAGGGGAACGTATAACACTGAAATTAATTTGCTATATACGGGGTCATATTATGACAGCTTAATGTTCCAACAGGAACATACCCCATTGCTTGCTAACACGGCACAATATTCCGATTTGCCTAACATAGCAGAGAATGTCCACCGGAAAATTTCCACCACTGACAATCCTTATACACTAATTGAGGAATCACAGTTAATTGAGTCACCAATCCTGGACCTTCCCGTCAACTCATTCTGCCTTGGAACTTGGAACGTTCGAGGCCTTAATAACTCCCAGAAACGTGACGCCATTGACAGAATTTTATTAGAAAATAATATTCATATATGTAGTGTCTCAGAAACAAATATGCCCTCTGGAACCTGTTCTTCAAAAAATTACATTTGGCACCTTACAAACGATCCCAAGACAAAAAGACGTGGAGTGGGAATTTTGATAAAAAGGCATACCTTCATTCGGACCATGGGAATTCGAAAATATTTTGGTGCCATAATTACTCTGAACGGCAGAATTGAGAATAGGAGGATCATTGCCATATCCGTTTATGTTCCACCTCACACTTCCCAATACAATCGTCGTCTTTCCACAAAGATATTCTCAAAGTTAATTTCGATAATTGATCGTTGCCCGCAACAGATCGATATCGTCTTATTTGGAGATATTAATGCTCATCTAAAAGAAGATGATTTGCAGTCGAAGAATGAGAATGGAGTTTCTCTAGAACTACTAACTCGGTCGACTCAACTTTTTAATCACACCCTTCATGGACGTCGGAAGAAACTTATGACCTGGACTGATGGTCGATTGTATTCCCAGTTGGACTATATTTTAACCCGAAAAAGCAATCGGGTTATTTATGTTAAGTCGGTGAAAGGCGCCTGTTTTTACCCGTCACTAAGCGATCATCGTTTAATATGGATTGTGTGCACCATGCTAAAAGTGCGGTCGCTTGCCTGTCCTACTAATGTAAAGCCAGTTCTGATCTCTGCAGGGCCACCTATGACCTATTCATTCAAATCTTTGAATCTCTCGTTACTGCAAGGAGTAAAGATACACAAACAATATCAGTCCGTTTTAGCAAAATCATTTGCACAAGCAGTTTCAGATATAAATGATTGTAATCTATGGCATTTGATAACTACTTGCATCAAGGAAAGCTCCCAACAGTTACTCACCACCAAGACGCCCCTGACACCTAAGCGTAGGAAAGCATTGGCGCTCTTTAAACAGGTCCAATTTCACAAACATGCTCATCCACAGGAGATGAGCTCTCGATTACGTCTACAAAGTGCCAGGAAACGTTTGTCTGATGCCTATTCCAGGCACAAATCTTCTGAATGCAAACAATTTTTTAGTCGTTTGACTTACTATTCTCCTCCAGAACGTCTTCGCAGAACTTATTCATATTTTAAGATTTTCAAACGAGATTGCTCTTCCTTTCGTGGAAATTACATACCAATTTCCTCCTGGGTAAATGAACTTTCTACCATTGAAGGAACCTGGCCGAGCCTTATAGAGGAACAGGATTACTTTCCTCTAGGTCCTCCTCCAAATAAGGAAGACATTCAGTCAGTCCTGAATTTAATCCGCCCAGGTACTGCCCCGGGGCCGGATCAAATTCCCATTGAACTATTTAAATATGCACCCAACAATATTGTTGAAGCGCTTCATAAAGTCATAGAAACTGCATGGATAAACAATAACCCACCAACCGAGTGGCTGGAGACCATTCAGGTTCCAATTCCTAAGAACAAGAATCCTCGTCAAACCAGTGATTTCCGACGCATAACCCTATGAAATGCAGGATACAAGATCTATGCCAAGCTTCTTCTTGAAAAGTTGGATGATCATCTCGAATTACCGCCTTCATACCAAGCTGCGTTTTTGCCGTTGCGTTGATCACATGTTTGTCGTTCGTCGAGTACTGGATGAGGAATGGCGCTCCGGGAATGAAACTTTTACCTTTTCTATTGACTTAGCAAAAGCATTTGACACAGTCAATCTAAAGGTCGTAATCGAATGTCTTCAACAATATGTGCCTCATTATCTGGTAAACCGCATCATAAAGGCTTGTTTCTGGGAGAAAACCTCCATCAAGTGGTTTAACACCTGTACAGCTAGAGTTAAAAAGAACAAAGGGGTAAAACAGGGTTGTCCTCTATCACCAAGACTTTTTAATTTCATTTTGAATTAAGTATTGGTAACTGTTGCCGATCAGTATCCAGAATTATGTTTAAATCAAGGAGGGACATTGCAGCTTCCTTTAATTCTAGCATATGCTGATGACATTTTAATTGTCACTCGGGACCCTGCACGCTTAGAACCCATTCTGATTGAGTTGATCGCTGGATTAGAGATTGCCGGACTAACAGTGAATCCAAATAAATGCACTGTACTTATTAGAAACCCAGACTCCTTAATACCCATCCCATCCAATGTCAGAATAGGTGGAATTACTTTCACCTCAGTGAAAACATTACGATACTTGGGCACCTACTTCACAACTAGGCTTAGTAGGCCCCTCACTATCCGGACCCGGTGTCGCCAAGCGCTCGGGGTCACAAAACTAATGCAATCTTTCATTAAAAGAAATAAAGTATCTTCTAACACCCCTATTCCCTTAGTCGTGTCACTTGTCACTTGTACCGACAATCAAATTTTGATATTCTCTTAGTCGATCGATGCGACAATTGTCGTTTGAAGTGACAGATATAGTTTTACGTCGCATTCTCTTATATTATCACTTCGATCGACTAAGAGAATACCAATTTAAAGTTGAAGTGACACGACAATTGTCACGTCGAATGAGGTGACACGACCAAGGGAATAGGGGTATAAGATAGCCATCACGATGTATAATACTGTCATAGTTCCCATGATGATCTATGGATTGAAAACCACCGCCCTTACACTTGCAAATCGGAAGAGATTAAGCAAATATGAGCTCTTTTTCTTGAGAAGATTACTGGAATTTAGTAAAGATAAATCCACCCTCGGAGCAAGGAAAATTAAAGAAATTTTGAACGGTAAAACAATAACAAAGCGCATTAAGTTCCAGCGGAACAATTATTGGGGACATGTGTACCGCCGTCCGTCTATCCATATACTCAAGGCTGCTTTCACGTACAGTGCTGGTCCTAGGAAACTAGGACGACCATGTTTTACCTGGCATGATTCGTTACACCAGGATTTAAATTATCTCATCAGATCGCATAATGAATGGGAACCCCTCTTATCCTCTCGAGTTGATTTACGGAAAGCAGCTGAAGGGATTTACCAATGCGAAGAATCAGATTCAAGTGAGCTTCTTGAAGATGAAATTTCGGAAGAAGAGATAGCTAAAGTAATGTAGCTTGGATATTACAACTTTTATCAAATATTCATTGCTTACGTACATCAGAGCGATGTCAAGCAAGGAACTAATGGGTAATTAATTAATTAATCAACTGCTAAACAAATGTAGTTAAATTTATTTAAGTTAAGTAGAGGTAAAATAAATAGATATAAATGGATTGACATAGTAAATAAATAATTGAATACATATATGTATACTTTATTTGTTATAATTTATAATTGACGAAGGGTTTGCGGTTGTAACGTCAAGGTGGGAGAGATGGTGGTTGTGGGCGTTTTCGGATGGGAAAAAATTTGTAGTTGGTTGTGTTCTTATATGGGAAGGGTGGACTATTCATAACATGCTAATTGGGTTCAAAGTTTGAACTGTTTCAGGTATATTGCAGAATTTATTACTCTCCAAAAAGTTAAGTAGCGAATTGAGACTAATTTAGTTTAATTTAGTTATTTATATAGGAAATGATCAAACTTGATGGAGCATGCAAGTGTCTGGATGGATTAAATAAAATATTATTAATAGATTTTCCTGCTCCTGGACAGGATTGTTACTAGATGATTATTTATTTATTTAGTATAACTTAGGGTAGGAAGTAATTAACCGAGGATTGCTGAGAAACATATTTAACCTTATTAAAATAAATAGTGATTAAGATGATGACATGTTGGACCTCAGGAAATTAGCAATAGATTAGATAATTCTGTCAGAATAAATTACAACAATAATACAAAGTTAAAATTTCAGGACTGAAGGAAAAAAGCAAAGTTACCGGTCTTAAGGAAATAGGAACTTGTAGATAGAAATTATGCCGTCCTGTGATAACAAATTATTATTATTATTATTGTTGAATATCTGAAAACACATTTGAATCCAGAGCAGCAGAATCCCCTAAAATAGAGACATCAAAATAATTAAAAACACTTGAATTCATTATTTATTAATCAACTTATCTTATCTTGTTAATTAAAATCTTGTTAGTAAAATCTATCTTGCAAATTCATTAAAAATCTAAAATTATAAAATAATCATATTATCTAATTAAACTTTAAAATCTTTAATTTATAAATTAAGCACTTTCCAATGTTATTGTATCCATTATTTCAAGCTAACGTCACTAATTAAATTTATTGTTTATGTCAATTTACATTAAGCTAACATCCAGGCGACTTATGTTTACATGTACCTATAAATTAATCAAATTTCACAATTAAGATGTCGCAGCTTTAATTTTAATTCCAGTAAATATTATGGCAAGATAGGTGTCTCAAACAATTTGCAATAACTAGTTTTTTTTCTACAATTTTTACTTTTGTCATTCATATTGTAATCATACAAGAAAAAGGTTCTCAAAAAACAAAACAAAATCAACATATTGTATTCAAGATAAATAAAATTAATTTATAATATTTGAGAAGTTTTGTTTTAATTAATTAAAATTAAGAAATCAATTTCTAAAATACAGTCCACTATTATTAAACTTGGGAAAAATCGTGCAACTGGATATTACCAAGAATTTGGCAACATTCATTAATATTTTCGGCTGCACCCCAACAATTATTATTATTAACAATTGTTATACTATTAACTGTTGACCGTCAAGGTGTCTGTAACCGGGTCGAACTCAATCCTATACTAATAATCCTATCCAATCCTTCCAAGTCAATGTAAAAAGGGTGTACGGTGGGCTCGGCGTCATCCGGGAGATCTTGCTAAAGGCTTGGTCGTACAACCCAAATCAAATCAAATCAAAAATTATAGATATGTTCATTTTAATAAATTTATTAAATCGTTATTTGTGAAATGGAATAATATTTTTCTTCTAGATTTTAAACGATTAAAGTAATTGTTACAAATTAACGTTAATTATCTTTTGTCACCGAATCCCACTTCCTTGTCACATAGCATTTTATTTTCTATATTTGCCAGCGCCTTTCTCCTAAACCAGCTCTATCCTAATGGCATAATATAATTTTAAAGGCGCCCCATAGAGATTAGATATTAAAATTTATGTACGACCTTTAATACCAAGAGTATTTTTTACTCAGAAATAATACCTTTAAATTCGATATTATTAAAGCAATTTAGAAATAATGTATCGATCAACATATCGTTGAAATTTCAATCATTAAAATGTCTTAAAATGACAATTAGGCCCCTGTACATTTCAGCTAAGCTAAGCTATGCGATGTGCGCTATGTTCATATCTCTCGATTGTAAACAACGTGTTTTAATGGGACGTTGCACACTAGAGCTAAGATATGCGCGCTATATTATTTTGTTATGGAGCTATGAAAACCAACTTAGCTCGACTTGTCTTCACCTTGCTATGTCAGCTATATCGCTCACATATACATTGATGTTTTTGGTTTATTTTATTATTGACGCATATATAAGGTTACACGCTTATTTGAACTTCTCTCAAAACTAACTAAAGGACGTCATGTTTACTAAATAAAAAACATCAGAAATAAAAATTTAAAATTGTATCGTAGTCGTTATATATTTAAATCATTTATAAAATTAACGTACTCCCATTATTTATTAAAATAACGTAAAATCAAAGTTCTGTCGTAAGCTACACGTTTAGATACACCCGTAAAGTGAAATGTTGTATAACATAGATTACCTAGATTCTGAATTGGATTCTTCTGAAAGTATGGTTGGAGTAATTGTTGAATTAGTAAGCGATGCTATTTGGTTGAAAATGCAACCAGAAGAAATGCCAGAGCCAGATGAAACATTTTGGTGGGAAAAGGCTAAAGAATTTAATAAAACGTGGCAGTTTCCGAATTGTGTTTCCGCTTTCGACAGAAAACATATAGTTATTCGCAAGCCTTTAAATTCTGGCTCCTCATATTTTTGCTACAAGAAAACTTTCTCTGTTTTACTTATGGCTGCAGTAGACGCGTCTTATAAATTTACATTTGTTGATGTAGGTGTACAAGGCAGGTTCAGCGACAGAAATATTTTCGCCAGTAGCAATTTTGGCAGAAGGCTACAAAATAATTTATTAAAGTTACCTGTTCTTGAACCAGATTCTCTACTTTTCGTTTTAATAGGAGACGAAGCTTTTCCATTAACAAGAAATTTTATGAGGTCATACCCTAGTTGTCAAACAAAACGTGATACAAATTGCAAAATTTTTAATTATCGATTATCGAGAGCTCATCAAACTGTATTGACAGTATTTAAAAGACCGTTTGAAGCCAGTCTAAGAAAGGTAGACAAAATAGTCAAAGCCACGGCTGTGCCTCATAACTACTTAAGAAAACAACATATCCAGCAACAAGTAAATAAATTTGACGCAACGGATTTTGATGATGCAGATAATCAACTTTTAGATTTGCGAAAATCTAATGTACGAAGTATAAATGAAGCTTTTCAACTAAGAAAAGAATTCGCTAAATATTTCTCCTCTCCAGAAGGATCTGTTTCCTGGCCGATGGAAGCTATTCAAAAAAAGAAATATTAGTCATAAAATTGTCGTGCGACCGTTGGTAGTTCTCCCAAGTGTATACAGCGACGGTGTATCGGAATTTTATAATTATTTATGTTTTTTATAGACTCTACGTCCGGTGTTGTGTAATTTTGATACGAAGAGGAAGTATCTTCCTCGATTGTTATAGTATTTGGTATTGTTGAAACCATTTTGAAAGCTGCTGTAAAAAATAAAAACATTAATATCTACTTATCGAAAAGAAAGATTTATATATTTCTTACTTTGAGGATCACTTGTGTAATAATTATCTTCAATGCTTGGTACTGGAGTTGATCTCGGAGTCGACCTTGGAGTAATTGGTAAATCTGGAGTTGAACAAATTGGGCTAAACTGTGGTGACAAACGTTGAAGGTACTCTGCTTGTTCTTCGCAGTCGCTTATTACATCAAATACTCTCCTTTTAGCTTGCCTTTGTAAATTAGGCGTAAATAAAACGGCTGTCTCGTACATTGATAAAAAAAAATTGTAAAGTGATTGATTCGCTGGAGGATTCTTTTCTCTAATTTGATTCCTAAACATAGATTGCTGTTCCCTTTTTTTTGCGTTCAATTTAAAGATTTCCAATATTTCGCCGTCCTTATTAAACTTTTTTTTTTTTTGTGAGTTTTCCTGATAACTTTCATTAATTTCATCATTTGGTTCGACTGTACTTCCATAATTGTCAATTTCTCTGATGTTTGTTTGGGTTTCCC
The DNA here is from genome assembly GCA_958295665.1 of Tipula vernalis. Classification (NCBI taxonomy): domain Eukaryota; kingdom Metazoa; phylum Arthropoda; class Insecta; order Diptera; family Tipulidae; genus Tipula; species Tipula vernalis. Next base: position 201,773,307 of record OY282560.1, read on the forward strand.
TTTTTATCATGAAGTCCCCTAAAAACGACATTACATCATGATATTTCCATTTTTTGATTAATGCCCGTTCCTGGCCGCTTTTTGTTTTGATCCTTTTCAGATATTCTCTATGAGAATCTCGAAGCTTTTTCCACTCTTTTTTCACTGTAGAAGCTATAAAATATTAGCAGAAGTATTAGGAATTACATATTTATAAAAGGTGTAAATTTCACTGTTGCAAGTTACTTAATGGTCTAATTGTCATTCAAGAACAATTTTGGCCCAAATTTCATCTTTGAACTTAAAAGATTTATTACGGACAGAGAAATTATCGAGAAATTTTGTAAGTTTTCAGTTTCGATCTGAGTGAGAATAACGAAAAATTTAATTTTTTACCAGTCAATCTCATGAGGCTATAGCGACTGAAAATGCTAATTACACTTTACATTACTTTCTATATATAGAAACCAACCGTGTAGTTAAGTATTAGCGAATTTTACGCAAACACAAATATTAAACTCTTAATAAATTTCAATTTAATCTTATTTGACGCATAAATACGATTCGAAGTGGACGAGAAACTGTTCAATAATTAGTTCAATAAGTTTCGGGGAATTAACGTTTATCCAAAAAGTAAGATTGAAACTATCTAGATACATTCAATATTATTCGTGGTTTAAAGCCTACGATTCCTATTTTAAACTTGTGGGCTGATAAGATATATGTATCTATCATCTGTCGTTGTCTTTCATAATTTAAACATCGACCCTTTCATTATCAGCAACTCATTGTAAAACTACCCTCATACCATCTGTAGCCGGACTCTTCGCGGCCAGGGATATAAATTACGAGGTCCTGTATGAGTTAATCACAAGATTAATTTGTGAAGATGACGGAATATCGCTGGCTGGTAAGCAACTTGTAGGACGGTATTTTTATTGCCGTACTAAAACGTTTCATGACTGAACCGAGCACATGATTTAGTACCGATCATTAGCATAACCATGGACTAGTCGTTTTGGATTAGGAAGTTCAGGAAGGAAAATAATAGTATTTTTTTTTTTTTGCTTCTTGTACCTTGTAATTGAAAGGGATATACATTCGAAATAGCATCGTGTTGCATAGTTAGGCACCAACCCTCATCCCAATATCTTCGAAATCGGCAGATTATTCTATTTACAATCTTCCACCTTAACGTATGCCGCCGCCATTTTCGTGGTAGTTTAAACTCGTTCTCTACTGACATACTCGTATTCTAACATTTAAATTGTGTATAATTGAACGAAGGTTGATCTTTCATTTATAATTCCTTTTCCTAACCACAAGGAAGCTTTATTTCCATACCTTACCCCTAACTCAGGTGTAACACAATATTTAACACAAGTATCTACAGTAATAAACAAAACCACAATTCAGTATGTATCATGTCATAATATACATCTAAAATTCTAAAAACATATCCTTAAATAAATTATAATTTATTATAAAAAGGATCCGAGATTACGATGAGCAACACACACAAAAAAATCGACACTTCAAAATTTACGGAAAACTCATTACTCTCTCATTTAAATATTTGAGAGGTATAAATAGTTTGGTTAAACACAAAACGGAGAAAAACTCTTGACACTTTATTTACAGATGAATAGCATCTGAAAAAGGATATTCAATGTAACCCTTTTTTTTGTTGTTCTTCTAACTGACTGGGGTATTTATTTATAATTAATATTTAAATTATTTAATTTTTTTTTTTTGTCATAAGATGAATAAAACTTGATTAGAGATTGATGTTGAGATTGTAAATTATCAGTTTCCTTTATTTATTTTTAAGGGTTTTACACAAAAGGAACAACAACAAAAAAATTAATCCATTAAATATTTATTTAAATTTTTTGTTTATTTATTATTTGTTTAAATAATTATCTATGTTATTTCATGCTTTTAAATTAATTGATTTTTAATAGTTATACATGTTAGCCAATTTTGTTCTTTTGTAAATATTTTTTGGGATAATCAGAATGAAGTGACGTTGACATCAAAAATATGTGTAAACCCGTAAATTATTGAAGCAGAAAACCAGACGTTTTTGATTTAATTTTATGAATTTCATTATAGTGCAAATTCATAATTTGAAGTGGCGAATATATAGTAAAGCTTCAATATCGGGACGAATTTAATGGTTAAACCAGGGTTTTTCGCACGAAAAGTTTCTCACTGGGTTTACACAACTTACAGCATAACATTTTTTTTCCACTTCATTAAAACATTTATTTGGATGTTTGTTCTACCAGACACCAATTTACACTCAATTACCTTTTGAAGATACATTTTCAATTGGAGCCATACATTAATCGCCTTGGTTCAAACCGCGTACTTTTTCATGTCAAATGCCAAAATCATTATTTTTAAGCCGTCGAAACAATTCTTTGCACGTTGTATTCGATGGAGCATACTCATCGTAAATTTCCACAAGCAAACGATAAGTTTCCACTGCACTTTTCTTTGCAATAAAGTAATGTAATAGAATTTCCCGCAAATGATGTTTATTTGGAATAAAATTAGACATTTTGAAAGAGTTCAACCAAATGTCGTATACTGCGTTTGATAGCTGACATCAAATACTATAAAATACAAGTATTACGCATTTATAGTTTACGTAAGCAGTAAAAATAACGACACCAATTGAGAAAGGGCGGAGTCATATTCACACACCCAATAATACTTTACTTGTTGCTCCATTGGACATTGAAACTTTTGCTTCATACCCAATGATTACTACCCTGCAAAGAATAATTAAATATAAGTAAAGAAAAGTTCATTATTGCGAAGCGTAATATAAACACAGGTCAAAATGAGGATCCGTTTGATAGATAAAATTGTATCAAAACGATTACACATACAAAGGTTTTGAACTCTATGTCATTTAACTGTGCTTTACCTAAGGTATTCGATTCACTTCACATACATTGTTAGTCTCATTACTTAAACATTTTCAAACTTACTTTTCTTTTTTTCCACTCAAATAATCTCTTTTAAGCAGTGAACGCTCTCACGCTTCAAAAAAACTTCATCAATATCGGCTGGTTGCAATGCTTCTACATAAATGTGCTAGTGAATTGTAGCCGTACGCTTTTAACAATTCACTTGTCGATTCAGTTAATCCGCACGATTTCAAAATGTTTTGTGTTTCCATAATTCCCGAATGGGTAAATTCCAATAGTGGCTTAACCACACGTAATATAACTTAAAATTTATTACATTCATCGTCTAAAATTTTATTATTGTTAATCGATGTATTGCTGTTATCCATTATTTCGTTTATATTCACACTTTGTTTAAGTAGTTTATCACTATTACTAATAATTGCACTATAATCCCTTAAAACTTCCCTAGTGGCCAATAAATTATCCACCTTCTTTATTAAACTACCGGTGTGAAGTACTTCACACTAAGTGTAGCTACACAAATTAACGAAAAGTGTAAGTGTACTGAAAAAGTGTAGGCCTACATAAAAAGTCTAAATAAGAAGTAGAACCAGGTATGGGGCGATATTACCATAAAGTGTATAGGTCGAGCTATCCGAAACCATTTTTCTTATTAAAATAAAAAGGGTTGGGTATGTTCGACGCTATTTTGAAAATTGTGAAAATCAAATAAACTGTCGAAACCTGATGCTACACTATGACCATTTACGAAAATTTCAGAGATGTTACCAGGTGTGGGCTTATATTTCCATAAAGTCACATCTCTGAAATTTTCGTAAATGGTCACAGTGTAGCATCAGGTTTCGACAGTTTATTTGATGAATTGCGAGGAATGGTGCCTCTGCACCATTTCTCGCAATTCGCAGCTTACACGAAGTCGGTATTAGGAGCCTTCAAACCTCACCAGAAGTAGCAAAAGGATTATGCACGACTTTTACGTCGATGATCTAATGTCTGGAGCGGACACCAAAGAAGAACTCTTGACAATAATGAAGGATATCGTCGGCATATTGAGCAGCCATGTTTTCAATTTAAGAAAATTATTGTCGAACAGTAGCTCAATAAAATCTTACATTCAAAATAACGGGACTACCACCGAGAAATCAATCATCAACTATCCAACATCAATTAAGGTACTGGGGCTATCATGGGAACCAACACAAGATTGTACGTTGATTTAATAACGTTTTGGTATACAAAAAAACAAACACTTTTTATGCACCTTGGTTCGTCAGGAGCAATGACCTCCATCGGGACCGTAAAGTAAACCTAATTTTAAATGAAATTCAGAAAAATACAGCAGACATGAAGAAAGGCTCCAGCAACAGGCAAACTTTGGAGCGACTGAGCTACTAAACAACACGAGTATAGCACGCAGACTAGCAAGAACCAAATCTTTTGAGCTGGTGTCATATTTAGGTCTAACCAACTTACATAGATTAATATAAATTAGTATTAAGTCAGAATCAAATCGATCATTAGCCCAGGAGATTTCAATTACATAAAATAAATAAATAATTTTTTTTAAATTGTTTACATACATTGTCTACACGAGTAGAAAATTGATTAATTAAATACATCATGTAGATTACGGGGCACAACACTGATGGAGATTCTCAATGGTGCGGAACCAATTAAATCGAGACGCTAAATAGACGCTTACACAAATAAATTTATACGCAAAATTAATTTAACTAATTTATAAAATTTCTTTATTTAATTAATTTATGAATTGTTGTGAATTGAAAACACGTTTTCTTATTTACTTCTTTGTTGGTAAAATATTGGTTGACCGCGAAGATCACATAGATATGGTTAGTGCAATATCCGAGACGAGACTGATGTACTGATGAGTATTAGAAAATAAGTTTTATTTTTGCAAGTTCGAGCGGACGAATTGTAGTGGTGAGTGAAATGAAATGATTGAATGAGCCGCTTCAAAAGGCTCCAGCAACAGGTAAACTTTGGAGCGGCTGAGCTCCTGAACAACACGAATTTAGTACGCAGACTAGAAAGAACCAAATCTTTTGAGCTGGGGTCATATTTAGGTCTAACAGCATTGTGCTAATCTACAATAAAATACACAACAAAATGTGGTTTACTACAACTTACCAGACACAATGCGCCGTGCGAGTATTAATGTGTCCTATACGCCATTTGTAAAATTGTTTAGAAATCGAAATTTTAACATTTAATGAAAATCTATTTGCTTCCCCCGGAAAAATTTGTAGTTGATGATAATTTTAATTATTTGATTAACCATTTGTATAATTAAAACCAATTAAAAAATGTTGATATAGTGTTATTCCCTTGAAGAAGAAAAAATATTTACGGAAGAGAGGCAAAAATGGATATAGGACACGTCCCATATACTTGTAAAACCTAATTTTTTTTCGTTTTCGGTAATTCTAAATTTCTATGGATATAGGACACGAATAATTAAATACCACATTTTTTTTTAAACAAAAATATAAAATTTTTTATTTCAAATAATATTAAAATAATACATTAACAAAATATAAATAAAATATTAAAAAACATTTCAACGTTTATAAAGATCTATCAAAAATATAAAATAAATATTCCGAATACGGTAATGTCAACTCAGACTATAGATTTCAGTACTTAATTTTTTTTATAAGTAGGTAAGACTATGCTCTTACTATTGATGGCTGTCCGGCAATTTTAATATAGCCCTGTAAAACTGGACATCTTCAATAGCTGGCATAAAGCATAGAATTGACTCGATGTCCTTGCTTTTTTCTTTTGAAATTACTCCAGGGGAATTCAGCATTGGTATACTAAAGGAAGCATTGTTAGGTGTCCTGATAATTTTTTTAAAATTTAATTGAAAGTAAATCCGGCTTTTCAAATAATAATTCCGTAGCCACTGTGAATCTTACAGAACTAAAATTAAGTCCTAGTCCGGCCTTGTTGTAATTATAAAAATCATTTGCATGCATCTGCATCAATCTTAAATGAACTTTGTCATAGTCCAATGCCCTTAAATGTCGCAAAAGAGAGACAGGACTATGATATTCTATGTGCTTCAGATGCCTTTCAATTACACTGTGCACTGCGTCGACTTCTTGTACCCGGGAATGACCTGGTAAATAAAAACGTGGAATTATTGTGTGCACGTGATTATTTTCACGAAATTTCAACAACGCTAGTGATGTGATATGATTCCGATTCTGCGGAACACAAGAATCAGACCACAGAATAATTTTTCTCGTCGTTGGAATATCTTTCACAACAGCATTCAAAATTTTTATTAACGCGCTGGCGACGTCATTTCCTGTACATCTGCTTTGGCTCTCATACCAACTGGAACAGTAAGTTACGCCGTTTAAATGACAATATCCAGTTAAATTGTACAAATTCAGCTTTCTTTTATAAAAAAAAATTGGATACATTTCCCTTTGGCAGGTTAAAAACATTTTGTAGATCGTAACAAATAATTGCCACAGTTAAATCGAGTTGAGCTAACTCCTTATCTGCCTTTTTGCGTTCTTTAGCACTTTCATTAAGTTCCTTGTGTTTTAAATATTCCGCGGTTTGTTTGTTATTTAAATCTGATGCACTTTGAAACTTACAGCACGTGTCGCATATATCCTTTTTGGGCACGAAAAATGATAGGTTGTACTCAGTGTTAAAGATTTTTCTATAGGTATGATATTTAATATTATCTAATCCATTTTCCGATTTGAACAACTTAAACATTTTTTTAATAGAAAGACCAGCTTCGAGATATAGCCTCTGTGTATCAGCTCTCAAATAATGGGAATCGATGCAAGGAAACGATTCAATATGACCTCGAATTATTTTGATAAGTTCATTACTCACAGTTTTTTTCGTATGCTTCACTTTTATGGGTGGTTTTGGTACCCCAGTGGCCCACATACTCTCAGCTGCTGTTTGCCATGTTGCAGGAAATAATTGAATGAATTTTGTTGTTGCGATGTTTCGGAAGTCGTTCTCTTTCATTTAATAAGTACCACAGTTACATATTTTGTATACAATATTTTTTTTACCACATCAGACAATACCCAGAAATCACTGTGGATTTGTTTTCTGAATGATTCCGTAAAGCTTGTTGTACAGTTATTTGGACAGGCTTTATCACATATCGGCGTTTTCACACATTTTGCAGGAACTGTTTTTCCTTTCATATTTATATATTCTTTCCCTGTCTGACGTTTCCTTGATAAGTTCTGATTTTTCCAATTAATTTTGTTAACTTTGTGTTTACGAGTTGGAGTTCCAGTATCTTTTACGTTCCTGGGTTGAAGCAATGTTTTTTGATTTGAGGCAACGTCGCCAACGAGTTTATTTGCTCCGACTTTCAAATCCTCTTCCTCTATATCATCATTGCCTGGCTCGAAGTTAGGACCATCTATCGAGTCGTCTCCAAATATAGTTAAAATAGAGCTGGAGGTTTTATTAGTATCATCGCTTGAGTTCAGAACGTCAGCTAGTATTCTGAAAACATTATTCGAATCAACGTAATGTAAAAGAAAAATTTGTTTGTTTTAACTTTGTATTAATATAATATGTATAAATATTTTAACGTATTTACCGTTCAATACTCGGTTGCATCGATCGGACTGGTGATGATCCATCGCTAAATATTATTAATTCAATTTATTAGTAATATTAAAATAAATTACAGTTAAAAATTACCTTAATAAACTCATTATTATTTTTTTTTTATATCGATGTGCGAGCGCCGAGAGATTTACGAAAACTAAATATTTTGACTAAAGCTACATCCTTATATTTCGGTAAATAACGTATTTTTGCATTGGATATGGGACAAAAGCAAAAAAACAACAATTTAGTAAATTAAAAATGTTGAGTCCTATATCCAATTTTTATATGGATATAGTACATTTTAGAAAAAAGTGTTTGTTCTATATCCATATATTTGGGATATGGGACATTTAATAATAAAAGCACATTCATATGAAAGTGTTATGGAAACTTGTAATATTTCACAGTAAAATGAGTTATAGGACAATTAAATACAAAACATCTTGAAAAAAAACAAGCATTTTTAGTCTAGTAAGACAAACAAATAAAAATTCTATACTAGGTAGGACAATTCTGATTAGAGATTCTGAAAGAGCGCAGTCGAATTAGTAGGAATACATTCATAACGCATTTTCGGAAAAGTGGTCTATAGGACACTTTAATACTCGCACGGCGGGTTAATAGATTAATATAAGTTAGTAAATTAAGTCAGAATCAAATTGATCACTAGCCCAGGAGATTTCAAATACATAATTACATTTCTTTTTTAAATTGCTTACATACATTGTCTACACGGGTAGAAAATTGATTAATTAAATACTTCATGTAGACTACGGGGCACAACACACGGAGAATCTCAATGGTGCGGAACCAATTAAATCGAGACGCTAGCTGTTGGTTTTTGTTTGCATTCTGCCATTATACTCAACTGTTCGAAGTCTCTGAAATTTAGCCCAGATGGCTGAAGAATCGGTGGTAATTTCCAGATTAAACTTGCGCAAGGCACCTTGTTGATAACAACATGAATGTCGTGTCCGTTCTCATCGCAATGCACACCTGCTTGACGAAGTTTTTATGTCGTTAGTTGTTGCTTTCTTTCTTAGACTTCATTGGTTTATTCGCTGAAGATGACCGATAAATTTCACGGGCAAGGCACCTTGTTGATAACAACATGAATGTCGTGTCCGTTCTCATCGCAACGCACACCTGCTTGACGAAGTTTTTATGTCGTTAGTTGTTGCTTTCTTTCTTAGAATTCATTGGTTTATTCGCTGAAGATGAACGATAAATTTCACGGAAACTACAACTACTGCTTCGGCAATTGTAGATTCTCTCGGAGCGAAGTTGGACTCGTGCGATAATTCCTTAACATTATTTACTTAGCCGGACTGTTGATGGGTATTGGTAGTCACCTTTTAATCCGGAAGCCTCTGCAGTGACGGCATTATCAAAACTTCTTGTCGTTCTGCCACGTTCTGCTCCTATAGAGTTCAACCGAGAGTTATTTATTTATAACTGAATATAATTTTTTTTTAGAAAATTTAACACAAACCAATAAAAGGTAATTAGACATACATAATAAATTAGGGTTAACGTTTTTTTAGGGCGAATTCCCTTTTGGAATTGGGTGAAATTACACAGGCCTCAGCTTAAGTTCATGTCCAAAAATTTAAATTGCTTTTCTAATCCTTAAATACTAACTTAATTAATGTAAGCCCTTCAATAAAACAGGTAAGAATTTCTTTTTTTTTTTTTTAAATACCTTCTTGAAGTACAAGCAAGACCACTATTTGTGATAATGCTTAATTTTAGTTCATCACTACTTTTTACCAGTTTGTGGTAGGTAGCCCTGAGTTAGAGTTGACGTGTTTTTTCTTTAGTGATTTTAGTGATTAAATAAAAATTAATTTAAATTAAATAAATAGGTGTAGAATTACAAAAATATTTTAAATACAATTAAAAGTGATTAATGTTTGGTTTTATATATAAAAGTGAAGGTTAAAAGTGGCTAAGTTGCAAATTTTTAAAAGAAATTGTTTTGTGTAAAAAAAATGTAGAGATATATAAAGATGACATATAAAAATGGTGATGTGTGTTGTGAATTCGTTTTTTGGTTTTTAAAATTAAAAAATATGGTGTAGTTATTTAGTTTTAATGAAAGTGAAAAGGCTATTGTTTCTTGTGTATCTGACTTTAAATGGTGGTTGTTTTAATTTTAAATATAATATCATAGACACAGGTAGTGCAGGATATAGACGTCATATTTTTTGCTGTGCTAATTAAAATTTAATTTAAAAAAATTTAACAAAAATAATAATAAGTGTTAATTTAGATTAATTAATTGTTAAAAGTAATAATAAACGTGAAATTTTGAGCGCAACAGTGGTTTATAAATAAAATAAAATCTAAGCTTCTAAAGTGAAATTGCCTGTGTCAATTTTGCTTTGATTGATAAAAAAAAAAAATCATAAAGCTACAATTGGTGTGTTGAAAGTGTAATCAAAAGTAAATTATTATTGTGATTTGACAGTATTGTCACATTGAAATTGGTAAGAGAGTATCAAAAAAAAAAAAAAAAAAAAACAGAAAAGGGTTGTAGGTTTCTTTTGTATTTTGTGTGTTGTTTCATGTTGTATTTTTTGTTTGATTTTGGTTGAAACAAGTTTGTGTGTATAAAGCATGTCGTATGAGTGCTACGGTATTTTAAGTAATGGGGAGTGAACCGTATTTTGTTTAATATATAATGATGATCTACGAGTGTGAAGTTTTCCAGACATTTCAGAGATTTGTAAATGTATTAGTATTGCACTGCTGAGACGGGTTCTTATGGGAGGATTGAGTGTTATTTCAAAAAATTGAGTAGTATTTAGAAAAGTATTTTAAAAAATCAAGCTCTAACTAAATTACAACAAATCAAAATATATTACAAATTCTTGTTCTTTCGATATTAAAGTTATTTTAATTGATTTATTTTTTGAGTGTTCATTAAAAAACGGTTTATGGCGTTCTAAAGTTGAAGTGTGATTTCAAAGAGGGAACTTTTGTAGAACTTTTATTAAATGAACGATTCGTATGGATTAGAGTTTTTAATTAAGTAATAGAGGCCTATTCCATATGCTAGCCAAACCTTTGTCATCATTGTTGGCAATGGCCGATATTGGTCCTTGAGGGTTGAGTGCGATTTCAAAAAAAAAAAAATTTGTAGAACTTTTATTAAATAAACGATTCGTAGGGATTAGGGTTTTTTAACTAAGTAATTTACTTACGCCCTGGACAGTTTTAAACTTTTGAACTTTCAAACTTTTGAACTTTTAGACTTTTGGGCTTTTGAATTTTGAACTTTTAAACTTTCAAACTTTTAGAAGTTTGAACTTTTGAACTTTTAAACTTTTAAACTTTTATTAGACTTTTATTAAACTTTTGTTAAACTTTCATTAAACTTTTGTTAAACTTTTTGTTAAACTTTTATGAAACTTTTATTAAACTTCTGTTAAACTTTTGTCAAACTTTTGTCAAAGTTTTTATTGAACTTTTATTAAACTTTTGTTAAACTTTCGTTAAACTTTTGTTAAACGTTTATTAAACTTTTATTATACTTTTGTTCTTTTATTAAACTTTTTTTAAACTTTTATTAAACTTTTGTTAAACTTCTATTAAACTTTTGCTAAACTTTTATTAAACTTTTAAACTTTTAAATTTTGAACTTTTAAAATTTACACTTTTAAACTTTTACACTTCTAAACTTTTGTTTTGGAATCCTGGACTTTTAAACTTTTACACTTTTACACTTTTAAACTTTTACGTTTAGTTTTTAAACTTTTAAACTTTTAAACTTTTAAACTTTTAAACTTTTAAACTTTTAAACTTTTGAACTTTTAAACTTTTAAACTTTTAAACTTTTAAACTTTTAAACTTTTAAACTTTTAAACTTTTAAACTTTTAAACTTTTAAACTTTTAAACTTTTAAACTTTTAAACTTTTAAACTTTTAAACTTTTAAACTTTTAAACTTTTAAACTTTTAAACTTTTAAACTTTTAAACTTTTAAACTTTTAAACTTTTAAACTTTTAAACTTTTAAACTTTTAAACTTTTAAACTTTTAAACTTTTAAACTTTTAAACTTTTAAACTTTTAAACTTTCAAACTTTTAAACTTTTAAACTTTTAAACTTTTAAACTTTTAAACTTTTAAACTTTTGAACTTTTAAACTTTTAAACTTTTAAACTTTTAAACTTTTAAACTTTTAAACTTTTAAACTTTTAAACTTTTAAACTTTTAAACTTTTAAACTTTTAAACTTTTAAACTTTTAAACTTTTAAACTTTTAAACTTTTACACTTTTACACTTTTACACTTTTACACTTTTAAAGTTTTAAACTTTTAAACTTTTAAACTTTTAAACTTTTAAACTTTTAAACTTTTAAACTTTTAAACTTTTAAACTTTTAAACTTTTAAACTTTTAAACTTTTAAACTTTTAAACTTTTAAACTTTTAAACTTTTAAACTTTTAAACTTTTAAACTTTTAAACTTTTAAACTTTTAAACTTTTAAACTTTTAAACTTTTAAACTTTTAAACTTTTAAACTTTTAAACTTTTAAACTTTTAAACTTTTAAACTTTTAAACTTTTAAACTTTTAAACTTTTAAACTTTTAAACTTTTAAACTTTTAAACTTTTAAACTTTTAAACTTTTAAACTTTTAAACTTTTAAACTTTTAAACTTTTAAACTTTTAAACTTTTAAACTTTTAAACTTTTAAACTTTTAAACTTTTAAACTTTTAAACTTTTAAACTTTTAAACTTTTAAACTTTTAAACTTTTAAACTTTTAAACTTTTAAACTTTTAAACTTTTAAACTTTTAAACTTTTAAACTTTTAAACTTTTAAACTTTTAAACTTTTAAACTTTTAAACTTTTAAACTTTTAAACTTTTAAACTTTTAAACTTTTAAACTTTTAAACTTTTAAACTTTTAAACTTTTAATCTTTTAAACTTTTAAACTTTTAAACTTTTAAACTTTTAAACTTTTAAACTTTTAAACTTTTAAACTTTTAAACTTTTAAACTTTTAAACTTTTAAACTTTTAAACTTTTACACTTTTACATTTTAACACTTTTACACTTTTACACTTTTACACTTATAAACTTTTAAATTTTGAAATTTTGGACTTTTAAACTTTTTAACTTTTACACTTTTACACTTTTACACTTTTTTCACTTTTAAACTTTTAGACTTTTGGCTTTTGGACTTTTAAACTTTTAGACTTTTAAACTTTTAAACTTTTAAACTTTTAAACTTTTAAACTTTTGAACTTTTAAACTTTTAAACCTTTAAACTCTTATTCAACTTTTATTAAACTTTTATTAAACTTTTATTAATTTTTTGTTAAACTTTTGTTAAACTTTTGATAAACTTTTGTCAAACTTTTGTTAAATATTCATTAAACTTTTGTTAAACTTTTATTAAAATTTGTTAAACTTTTATTAAACTTTTATTTTTTTATTAAACTTTAATTAATTTTTTATTAAACTTTTGTTAAATTTTTATTAAACTTTTGTTAAACTTTTATTAAATTTTTGTTAAACTTTTATTAAACTTTTGTTAAACTTTTGTTAAACTTTTGTTAAACTTTTGTTAAACTTTTATTAAACTTTTGTTACACTTTTATTAAACTTTTATTCTTGTATTAAACTTTTATTGTGTTCTTGATTATTTTTAATTATTGTGCAGTGGGATTTAAACGGAATAGATTAATTAGTAAGCAATTAATTAATTATCAATTTGATTTGATTTTAGAGGTATGTCTGGAATTAACTAATAAAGTTGTAAATCTGGAATTGAATTTATATGGTTTCAGGAATTAGATGATTTAAATTTGAATTTTACATTTTTAAAAAAAATAATTTTTGTGTTACAATTTAATTGATAATTAAGAATGGATTGGATGCAATAAAATGTACAGATGGGAAACCAGGCGCGGCTTCATTGTTTACCTATTATTGTTCATTATTTTAATTATTTATTATTGGATTTTTAGAGCGCAGAAATCGGGCGCGGCTTTTTATTTAATTATCGTTCATTATTTAATTGTTTCTTTCATTTTTATAGTTGATTTATTAACTTTAATTTAGTATGGAAAGGTTGAACTATTAGTATTTAAGCTATTTAAGCAGAATGAAGTAATAAACAATTAATTATTTAATTTTGATTTTAGTGGTAATCCTGGAATTAGTTAATTAATTTCTTTAATTTCTGGCAATAGCTAGTTAAGCAGGAATTGGAAATATATTTTTAGGGTTTCAGATTTTGGTTTTCGATTTTTTGATTTTTGAATTTCAGTTTAAAAAAAAGACATTTAGTGTTTAAAATTCATAATTTAGGATTACAATTTTTATGTATCTTGATTTTCAGGTTATATAGTTAGTAATTAATTTGCTGTCGTTTAATTTAGATGTTGAATTGTTCTTGCTTCGGCAGAACATATACTAAAATTGGAACGATACAGAGAAGATTAGTATGGCCCTGCACAAGGATGACAAGCAAAATCGTGAAGCGTTCCACATTTTTACATCTTTACATTTGAATTAAGATTATATTATATTTATTGCTGTTTTAATATTTCTCTTAATTGTTGAAAGCTAATACTTAAATATTTGAAATTATAGAGCGGTTGGACTAAGTGAGAGTAGAAATAAATAACTAATTAATTTTTTGGTTTCAGAAGAACATCGAAATAAATTTTATCATCAATTTTGTTAATCGGAAGTTTGGAGTATTATATAAATATAACTTCTAGTTTAAGATATTATTTCAGATCGATCAGGTTCCAACGTTTTATTATTAATATTTAATTGTGTTGTCATTGTGCTGTCATAAAACACTAACTATCGGCTTTATTAGGTGTCTGTAACCGGGCCGAGTCTGTCCTCACTAACATTCCTTTCCCATCCCTAGATTTTGTTATATGTAAAAAGGTGTACGAGATGGCTGCCTGGCCAGGGGCGGATATCACACTATTAGACTTATCTGGTTATCGAAGTGGCGCCTTTCTTTGCGGGGTGAATATTTCTATGTTTGGCTTCATGAAAAGCTGAGTATGATGGTACATATTTCCTTGGTGAGGGAGAGTTATGGTGTCGTGTTGTAACATGGGTATAGTGGTGTGGTATTCGCGTTTATAATACGGGAGACTTGCTTAATGCTTGATCGTACATTGAAATCAATCAATCAAATCACTAGTTTTTACCAGTTTACTGACTTGACTTTTTAAGCGACAAGGGATTTTTTTCGTTTTTGATATTTTTGAATAAAAGTGCACAACTTTGTAAATTAATTGTTGCAGCTCTTCATAAGCAAAAGCAACCAAAAAAACAAAACGTTTTTTTTTCCAACTCGATTTGTAATTAAAATTGTAAATTACTGTTGCATTTATGTATGCAAAACCATCAAATTTATCTGCACATTACCACAATAAACCCATCTCACTATATATTGTGCATACATAATTATGATTTAGTTAAATGATTATTGCATGTAGAATTTATGCACTTTTTAGATTGTACAAAATATTTAACCAACAGCATATTTTGTATATTGTTTACTAGCTGCTACCAAATATATAATGGGTGAATTCTATGTACGTATGTATAGCGCATAAACTTTTCATTTAATTTTTTCAATTTTTTGTTGTATAACTCCCGTTTGTCACGTTTTTGTCACAAAATAATTGCTTTTTAATTACACCTCAACAACATTTTTGTAAGCTTTTTGTTGTATTTCATTTATAGTGCTTTTGGTGAAATTTTTTTTTTTTTTTTTTTTTGTTAAATATTAAATTATAAATATAAAATACATAAAAAAAAAAAGTTTTTGCTCGTAACTTTTAGAGCAACGTTAGTGGTTTGTGTTGGTTGTTCATATATTTTGGTTTTGGTTTTTTGGAATCGGTTGTTTTTGGTTGTTATGACTGGTGGTGTTGTTTTTGTTTTAATCTGGCAAAAAATTATATTTCCAACATTTAATTGAGATTTTTTTTCTAGCTGCTTTTTGTAGCTGTTTTTCTTGTTGTTCTGTGTGTGATAGTTTAATTAGTTTTTATCGGGGAATACGTGAGTGTTAAAAAATATTAGTTTTCACCAAAAAAAAAAAAAAAAAAAAATTCATATGCATAAATAAAAATTATCAATTAGGCGATATTAGTTTATAGTTGGAGCTTATTCATACATACGTGTGTTTATAACAAAATAATAATAAAGGTTTAATGAATATGACTTGTTGCCTACATACATACAAAATAGTTTCACAACAGATTATTTGCAAATGGCTTTAAGAAGTTATACAAATATAAATAATAACGAAGACAACGCAGAGTAATATTAACAATATTAATGATCATGATAAATTAAAGTAATTTTTCTTTGACAAGCAGCAAACAAAAAATTTCCAAGAACAAATAAGAAACTGACTAAATTAATTCCCTTCATTTCTACTTTATCACTAGGTGTGTATACATCTAATCGTGTCTATCTGTAACAATCTATCCAACAACTATATAACATGTAGTCAGGATAAATTATCCTGGAAAACCGCAAGTTTTTCTTTCGGTTTTTTTTTTTTTTTTTTTTTTTTTGTAATCCTTAATTAAATTAAAAGATTACATAAATATTTCCATGTTTTCGTTTTTGCCTTCAGGTTCTTCTTTTCCATTACATTATTTTATTTAAAAAAAGTTAACAACTTGATTAATTATGCTATAAAGTAAAAAAAAAAAGTCAAATACTTGGTTTAAGTTGATTTTTGAGTTGAACGGAAGCTTTATTATATATAAGGTTCGTAATTATTTAAATATAAATATTTAAATTTTCTATATCGATTTAATTTTATTCCACTTAGCGGTGGATTTTTTTGAAGCTTTTACACTGTTATAACTTTTTATACAAATATTGTTTTTATTTCTTTCAGAATTTTTGCAACAGCACAGCACATATATGGACATAAAGGTTTGTAATGAGATTTAGTTATTACTTTATTAATTTTTTGTTGAATATTAATTAGCGTACACAGATAGCGTACACAGAAATAGAACTGTGTGAATATTGTGAAGAAGAAAAATTGTAAGAGAATTCATCTGTATTATTACGATTCGCTAGTACTTAACGCACAGCACATTCTGTATATATAGAATGTAAATTGTGGTATAATCAGTCCAGTCGCCGCGGCCTGATGAGAAGATTGATATTTCATAATCATAAGCTCATCAGTTCGAAACTGGATTGAATTCTTTTACAATCTTCGGAACATATTAAAATCATAGATTTAGTTAACTTTAAAAATTGAACTTTTCTAATAATCAATATTCTATTGAAATCTCAAAAGAAATTTACGTTAGTGAACTTAAATAATTAAATTTCAAAGGGATAAAAGATGCAATATCTGAAGAGTTTCACCACATGCGAAATCTTAATTCGACATATGACAATTAGTGAACAAAACTATGATACAGTGTAAGACAATTTGTTAAAGTGTTTTGACAAAGAGGGTCATATAACCAACCACCCGTTCCATCCCAGGAATAATAAAAATATATATTAGGCAATACTATTTCCATCCCATCCCAGTTTTTTTTTAATTATAGCAAAAAGTGATTTGATCAAAAAAAATATTTATGAACAAGGGATTCGAATTAGATATGCAACGGTTTCTTTGGGAAAGCCGCCGTTAGCAAAAAAAAATAAAAATAAAATAAAGTAATAAAAAAAAAAATGATGTTTACGCTAGTGTGCTACTACAGTACGCCATATGTGCCGTTGCTCAGTTTGGTAGAGGTATAATTGGTCGTGGGCTTGTACTATAGCACTACAACACTACTTTGCCGGAGGAAAAGACATTAATAAAATAGAACTACTACTCTCACTCTCATATCACTTACCATCTCAGTTTACTCCATGGGTTAATGATCGCTTAAAAGTTCATATTTAAATAATTAATAACGAACGAATTCTATTTAAGTTTAGCAATTTAATATAACAATTATTTATTAATGAAAGCTTGCAAAAACAAAAATAACTTACAGATATCTTTCTTCACGTTAAATAAACAGAATTCATTAATTGAAAATAAACGAATAAATTAATTAATATAAAATTCGGGCTTCAAGCAAATAACCCAAAAAAAAAAAAATCACTATAATAGTTTACCTGCTGTAATCGAAGTCCGATGAAAGCGCTCTCAACGTACTTGGACGCTGCAAAACGAACCTTTTGAAAATATTCTAAATTATGAAGAAAATACATTAATTAATTTATTATTATTAATATTTGGAAAGAAAATTGAATTCAAGATAAATGTAATTAAGACGATCAATAATACAACCTATCCCCGTTAATAAATTATGAAAAGATCCAACATTTAAAATTCCACATGTTTCACTCTATGAGATGACGCCGAATACGCCCTTTTTGACGATGACCGCAGCAACGGGACTCGTTCAATACAGCTCCAGTTGATCCAGATTAATGCTTTCTCAAAATATTCTCGAAAATAGTACAGCAAGTCGTTCTCGTAATAACCAGATTCAGAAATTTATTAATAATACGACAAATTGCAATCTTGCCAAATATTTATGCAATTAAGTTGCAGTGATCCGATACTTAGATATAATTGAATTTTATCACTATCAATAAGTTCTTAATTATAAATACCCAATAATACTTTAGGGATTCAATTTAACGACATGGAACGTTTGTTTTTCTCACAGTTTATACCATATAGCTGGCGGAATTTCTTTACGCCAACACTATATTTCACTTAACTTTATACCAAAACTGTCACTCATGGTTTTTAAATAATTTTTTTTGTTTTAATTAATTACTCATTATTAATTTAATTATCATTAGGAACCATAACATAGATACATACTTTTAGTAAATACTTTAAAGTTCTATTTTAATCTCAAAGTAGATTTTATTCGATATTATGAGGTATATCGTACAATGTTGATATACCAAGCAACTTCTTGATTAGAATTATTTTACCAACTGATTGCAAAAAAAAACATTCGATTTTTTCTTTTGTTTTTCTTTTTTTTCCAGAATTTTTAACTGGTATCGCAAACGGTACACAAAAAAAAGTGAATTTTTAACTTTTCCCCACCAAACCATACAAAAAAAATCAAACAATCGAATATTAAAATCATTCACGCAAAGAAAAGAAAATAAACTCTCGATTAAAATGGTGCATCGTACTTTGGTGTGTAGCTTGTTTTGATTACCGTTGCAATCGAGGACTGTTTATTTATTAATCAATGTAAAAGTTATGAATAAAAACAAATTTTGTAAAATACAGTAGCACCTCATATCGTAACATCCGTAACATTGGCAAGCGGTAAGCGAATGTTACAAAAGTGGGGACGTACCCATCGACCACTGAATGTCTCAAAAGCCGGGCAACAAATAAAAAAAATAAAATAAAATAAACAGAAAGAAAACAAAAACCGACGAATTGTTAGAATCCGTGGAATGCTCGTGCTCTAAGATTAATTTCAGATGTCTTTTGCGTTATATATTCCAACCAATTTTTTATCACTAATGCTCAATTCGTAGGCGACACTGCCTACCTTTCGAAGAACAGTAGCTTTTAAAATTTTTTTGCTAATTTAGCCGAGTGGTTCTTCACTGCATCACTAAGGGTAAAATTACGAACATATACTGTTTGTCCCACTTGGAAATCCCGATTTCGACTTCGTAAATTATAAAAATTTTCATTCTTGTAATGGACATCTTCTAAATTAGAAAGCACTTTTTGCTGACTTAGGCTAAGTCTGTTGGTTTTACTTTGCACCGCGATTTCTCCGTTGGCAACCAAATCGAGCTCTCTCAATAATTTGTAATCATTCCCATGCCCAATGAAGTGTTGCCCAAACATGGGATAATGAGGTGAAAATTTCGTAGAACTGTGGGTTACGTTTCGTAAGGCAGAGGCGATTTCGTGAAGATGCTCATCCCATTTTCTATGGTCATCCTTTATGTAAGAGCGTATGGCAGCAAGTATGGAACGGTTCACTCGTTCTGATGCATTACCCTGCGGGGAATATTTAGGAACAAACATATGGTTTACTCCAAATTTCTTTAAACAAGTTTTGAAACACGAAGCATTAAACTGGCTCGCATTATCAGAGGTTATTGTTTCCGGTACCGAGAAAACTGGGAATATTTCTTTTTTTAGAAAACTGCAAACTTTAGTAGCCAGTGCTTGTCGCATAGGATTAAGAAAAACAAATTTGGAGTAACTATCTAAGACGATAAATAAATATGCATTCCCGCTACTAGATCTTGGGTATGGACCCAAGAAATCAATGTAAAGGTGTTGCATCGGCCTTACTGCTACTATTTGTTGTCCCATCAGAGGTGGAGTGGAGTAATTGGGTGCTTTAGCCTGTTTGCAAATCTCACAATTCCCAACATAATCCTCTACCTCTTTCGGCATTGCTGGTCAGTAATAGTATCGCTGTAATCGATCAAGTGTCTTTGCTATTCCAAGATGGGAGGATGAAGGTGGATCATGTGTCTTACTAATCAGACTAACCGTCAGATCTTTTGGGATGTACAACTTCCAAAATGGAATGTCTGTGATGCTTTCACACTGACTGTTCGACGGATTAATGTATAATTTTTCATTTTCAACCCGCAAATTAGTAAATGCATCAGGATTCTTACGAACTTTTTCGATCAGCAGTAAGTATTCATCATTCCTAAATGCTGGGGAATCAAAGTTTATGCCACTTGTATCTGATTCAAGGTTCAATTGTTACCTCCTCCATGAAAGCGCGTGATAAAGCGTCTGGTACAACATTTAGGGAACCCTTGCGATGCTCTATGTCGAATTCGTATCCCTGCAATTTCAAGGACCATCTAGCCAATCTCCCGGACAAATCCCGCTGTCCCATGAGCCATTTTAGACTAGCATGATCAGTGATGATGGTAAACGGGCACCCCTCGACATACGCCCGAAACTTCTTTACGCTCAGTACAGCAGCAAAGCACTCTAATTCGGTTTCGGTTACCGAATAATTGCGCTGTGCCGCGTTGAGCTTCTGGGACATATATGCGATAGGGTGCTCGCAACCATCATCACCAATCTGAAAGAGCACGCCTCCCACGCCAGTGGCACTGGCATCGCAGTTTATAAAAAACCGCCTACCGAAATTGGGGTGAACTAGTACAGGAGCTGTGGACAAAGCCTGTTTCAAATTTTCAAACGCGTTTTGACTAGCCTTGTTCCATATAAACTTGCGCTCCCTTTTCAGAAGATCGGATAGTGGGGCGGCCAGAGTAGCATACGAAGAAATAAATCGTCGATACCATCCTGACATACCTAGAAATCGTCGAACTTTTTTTACAGAATTTTGAGCAGGGAAAGCCAATATTGCACTGACTTTATCTGGATTTACTTTTAAGCACCCGTCTCCTACCACGTACCCTAAATATTGAATCTCTTTTAACAGAAACTTACTTTTCTGCAAGTTAACCGTTAGACCAGATGTTCGCAGAAGAGTAGCAACCAACTCCAACAGCTTGATATGTTCCTCGAAGTTACCTGAAGTAATGAGCAGGTCATCTAAATAGACGAACACTTGCTCGTGGAGTTGGTGTGGTATCACCCGGTGCATTAATCGACACATCGTTTGTGGCGCATTGCAAAGTACAAATGGCATCACCGTAAAGTGGTACAAAGGACGGCCAGGTACGGTGAATGCAGTTTTGTCACGAGACTGCTGAGCCAAAGGGATCTGCCAAAAAGCATCCTTCAAATCAATGCTTGAAATGAATTTGGTTTGATCCAGTCGGCTCAGCAGCCCGTCGATGATAGGGAGCGGATATGCGTCCCTGACCGTCACTTCGTTCACTCTACGAGCATCGAGACACATTCGAACCTTGCCATTTGACTTTGTGACCAATGTCACCGGGGAACTCCACGAGCTAGTGGACTCCTCAATCACTCCAAGCTCTAGCATCCTATCTAATTCCGTATATAACAAATTTTGCTTAACTGGCGATATGGAATAATGGCGCTGTTTGATGGGTTTTGCGTCTCCTGCGTCAATCTCATGGGTAATCAGGTGCGTTCGCCCTAATCCAAGTTCCTCAAACGATGGAAATTTTTGAATTGCATTGTTGAGTATTTTTGTTTGGTCAGTTCGCTCAGTTCGTGTTTCAATGGTTCCTTAATGGGTTGTGGATCTTCAATAATGTTAAACGCAGAAATGGAGGGTGGGACGATCTGAATATTGAATGATTTCCAAAAATCAATTCCGAGGTATAAGGTATGTTTCAAGTTTGGAATGATATGGACCTTGAGAATCTTGTCTACGCCGTTGTAGTTTATGGTAGCACAGAAGTAGCCAAACACCCGTTCTGTACGCCCTGAAGCTACTTGAACTTTAGTGGGCAAAAGGAATATTTTATAACTTGGGTCTTCCAACAGCTTTTCACTCCCAGCTCCCAATGCTGTTATGGTAGCGCCACTATCAAGTAATCTGCGATATTGTAACCCATTTATAATGACATCCGTATAGGGCCGGTTGTCGTTAATATCACTGAATCGTGTTTCAGAAATAATATTTTTCAACAGACGTTTATTTTGCCAGTATCGTCGAACGCGGTTCACACTTCGTGCTTTTGAACAAGAAATTGTTGGAACGTAGTTGGATGCAGAACCAGGCGAAGGGACATAATTTTGGCTTGGTACGGGATGTAGTGAGTTGGCGCTGTTTGAAATGGATCCTGGGATTATATTTGGTTTGGTGTTTGTGAAGTAGCAGGCACCTCTGGATTTTGAGTCGTAGTTGGAATTTCTGAGTTTGGTCTGGGAAGAATTGTGAGTCGAGGCATCTGATTCCCAGGTGTCTAAAACCTCGTCGATGAGTTGCCCGAACAACGGAAACATTTTGGTTTCAGAATACCTAGACGGCCACAACCAAAACAAAAGATTTTAGCAGGTTTTGGGCAATCAGTGTATCGATGACCGATATCTTGACAATTCCAACAGATATTTAGATTATCGTTACTCATAACACGATTGGTCGATCCCGGAAATTGAGCTGGGTTAACATTTCTTCCGTAAATACTGGTTCTTGCCGATTGCATTGCGCAAATAGCATCTGCTTGCCATTCTTCAAGATGTTCGTTACTCGTTTCGCTGAAGTAAACTTCCTCAATTCCCTTTCTAGAGCATAATTTTTCCGGTTCATATTCAGTTCGCTTCCACGTGTCTTCTAAAGCCAAACAACGCTGCACTAGCCTTGTAATTGATGGAATTTCTTGATCTGCCAATACTATTATTATTATTATTATTACTATCTTTATTTCAATAAAATAAATACAAAATTAAAATCTAGTTGAAACAACATTATAAAATATGAAATAAAGTACAGCTCCTATAGACATTATGTCTGTAGTGGAGCAATTTAAAACAAGTTTTAATTAAAATTTATATAATATTTTTTGTTTACATAATTAACAATAATCTTCAACAAAATACAAGCTCAGTTATTAAAATAGATATATTTAACTACACGACGGCACATTAGAACATAATGTAATTTAACATTTATACTAAAAATATTGCTCAATATCATCGATGTCAAGTAACCAAGTCCGAATTTCCCTGTTAAATTTATGCTTCTGCGCAGATGGAAGCATTTTCACATTTTTAGGTAAAAGATGGAACCAAAAAGGTGCCATATATAAATAAAATCTTCTAAACCTTTCACTATTACAACGAAGACCGACAAAATTGTTTGGATTTCTCATATTATACACGTGGTATATTCGACTATGATAACTATTGCTACGAACAAAAAACATTTTCAATACTTTAAAAACATACAAATACCTTAGAGGCAACAAGTTTAACTCGCGAAAAAGCGGAATAGTGGGTGTATTCCTTGGACAAGCATAAATTAATTTGATAATTCTTTTTTGCGCTACAAAAAGATCTGCAATATTAGCAAAGTAAATTCCACCCCAACTAGTTATACCATACATTAAGATAGATTCAACAAGAGCATGATATAACCTTCTTAAAATAAAAGAAGGGCACAAAGGTCGAAGATTATAAAATTTATGCACTGCAGTAATAACAGTTTTCCTGATATTAGTTAGGTGGGAGGTCCAATTTAGCTGCGAGTCAATTGTTACACCTAAGTATTTAAACTCATTTATGCAGGGCAAATCAAAACATTGCCCAAAACATGGATTCTTATCACACGGGTATACGTGATACTTGAAAAAGTTTTGATCAACTGTTATGTCGGGCCGTCTAAAATGCATAATTCTAGATTTTTCACTAGCAACAAGTCGGTGATAAAAAAACCATTTACTTAGAGTGCATAAATCAAAATTGATAAACCGTTGAATATCAACGTAATCATTAGACGCATATGTCAAAGCCAAATCATCTGCAAACGCTGTAGCACACCCTCTAAGATTAATTTCAAAGATAGAATTGAAATAAATTAAAAACAATAAGGGTCCCAAAACTGAGCCCTGAGGAACACCACATTTTAGAAGACCTGGAGGACTATTCACGTTATTAATTTTTACAATTTGACTACGCTTACGAAGATAACTTATAAACCAATCTAATAATTTGCCTCTAACACCAATACTTGACAATTTCATTATGAGTATGTCATGGTTAACAGTATCAAATGCTTTTGAAATGTCCAAAAATACTGCTGAGCATTTCTGAGAGTTGTTGATTGTTAAATAAATATTGCTCAGAAAATTTAAAAGAGCTTCTTCCGTAGATTTTCCTTCTATGAATCCAAATTGGTGATCACTAAAAAATTTTATTTTACCAAGGTAAGAGACTAATCGTCGTTTAATTAATTTCTCAAATAATTTTGAAAAAGTACTCAATAGTGAGATCGGTCGGTAATTGTTTAATTGCAGAGCATCACCCTTTTTAAAAACTGGAATAACAACAGCTATTTTTAAGGCGTCTGGAAAAATTCCGCTCTTTAGACTTAAATTAAATAAAAATTTTAATACATCAACCAAGTACCAGGCACAATTTTTAACAATGATATTATCTACTCCATCAAATCCTTTAGAATGTTTGTTTTTTAACTTCTGAATTTCAGAAATAATCTCCAAAGAATTAATTTCATCGAAATAACAAGAAGTACAGTAACTATCACGGTTTCCAAAAATAAATTGTTTTTGCTCTCCACTGTTAGTACTATTAGGAAAAATATTGGAAGTCATATCGGATGAAACAGTTATAAAAAATTTATTAAATTCATTACATATATTCTGATCATCAGTAAGAAGAACATTCGATTGATATTCATAAATTTGTGTTATTTGGTTTTTGTTTTGGGACGTATTTCTACCCAAAATATCATCAATTTCCTTCCACATAAGCTTAGGATTATTCCCTATTAAACCAAATTTATCTTTGTAATATACTCTTTTGACCCGTTTAACAGTCATATTTACATGCTTAGAGAGTTTTCTTACATAATTTTCTAACCGAGTGTTATTTGGATACCTTCTTAATTTTTTAGAAATTTTTTTAAGTTTATTAATTTTACACAAAAGATAATAATTCATCCAGGGCTTTAACTTCTTGCTACTGCGATAAGTAATTGTTTCTTTGGAAAGTTCAATATGGGAAATTAAATTATTTAAGAAAATATCAAATGCTGTATTACAATTTTTTTCATGGTAAACAAGATCCCAGTTTTCAACTAGAAGACGATCTCTAAGTTTGTCATAATTAACTTTTGAACTCTTTCCACTATAATATATCACAGGTCTATTCGATTCTACCCAAATATTGAGAGTAATTAAATTATGATCGGAAAAATGTATTGGTAAATTATCAATACTAAAAGTATATGTACTACTGGATTTAACAAAAACATGGTCTAAACATGATAGATTCCTAGTTGGATTGTTAGATACACTGAGGAATCCATATGATGCAAGCATTGCTTGGTAGTTAAAACAGCTTACGTTATTCAATAGATTTATATTAATATCACCTAAGATCACTATGTTATTATTGTTAATAGTTCCCAGCAAATTATCTAAATCATTGCAAAAATCATTAAGATCACTATTGCAAAAACGGTAAAAACACAGAAAAATCCAAAAATTTTTACCAAGTTGAATGTCTAATCTAAGAACATCAGCTGAAATCCAATTACAAGTACAGCATGATATAACTGTTCGATTTTTATGTATAAAGACACCAACTCCACCGGCGCGGTAATTATCGTTACAGCAAGCTTTAAAGCTGTAATTAGGCAAATTGAATTCTGTTGTTTCGTTCGAATAAATCCAAATTTCAGAAACAAAAATCAAATCAGGTAGAGTATTCAGACTGGCTACAAACGTACTAAACATATCAAAATTTGCTCTTAAACTTCGAATATTTTGGTGCAGTATGCTATATTTACTACTCATAAAAAATGCAAATCAAAAATAACTTACAAACAATGATAAAAATAAATTGAGCAAAAATATAATATAGAGCAATAATCATAAAATATCGCGTTGAATTTAAAATTCGCTTAATGATAAGAAGAAATATGTTTACGTAAAAATTTAAAATATTAGAAAAAACAAAAAACGCGTAAAACGACCAAAAATAAC
The DNA here is from genome assembly GCA_958295665.1 of Tipula vernalis. Taxonomy (NCBI): domain Eukaryota; kingdom Metazoa; phylum Arthropoda; class Insecta; order Diptera; family Tipulidae; genus Tipula; species Tipula vernalis. The sequence continues at coordinate 201,799,465 of OY282560.1, forward strand.
TTACATCGTGCTTTACATTCATAGTATTAATATTCAATAGTGCCAACGTAAAAGAAATTAAACACAAAAAAATTTGACTAATTAAATCTGTTAAGGAAATGTAAATAGACAAAGCAATTGATAGTGGCGATGAAATCGACATAAAATAAAATAAAATAAAATAAAATAAAAACACAAGAAAAAATAAAAACTGAGCTAGTACAGGTAAATAAATCACAATACTTAACAATCTATAAATTTCCAGGTTCCCAGATAGTTCAATCAGATGTATTGCCTTCAATTTTCTTGTGAATGTTTTTAATCCGAAAAATATCGTTGACCGAAGCAATTCGATGAACATCAGACCCTGCAGATTTCCGTAAATATATTTGTCCAGCTTTGCACCATAAATAATTATACTTATATAATGTTTTTATATTTTTAGCCTCACGGTATAAATTTGACTGGAACGCTGTTAAGTGATGCATAATGTAGATACGCTGGACTGGATGGTTTACTGGTAGAAATACATCCAAATCTTGAGTAGACAGTGATTTGTGTTTTCGCATTTGCATTAAAATATTGTTTTTAAGTTCAGTTGAGTTTAGTTTCACAATAAAGAAATCTCTTAACAATGGCTTGAAGTGGTAGTGGATACTACTTGTAAACCTGGTCTCATATTACGCCTTACAATATGAAGAATTTCGACATCTTGTAGGGGTGTCCTAAATTGTAGCAATAATGCCAGAATATCATTATAGAATACTCTAAACGACTCGGTGGGATGTTGCTTCCGGGATTCTATGGCGCGTCGAATATCGTGTTCCGTTCTACGATCTTGGAACCTATCGAGTAAATCTTGCTTTAGTTGACTCCATCCAATATGAGGATTTCGTTCAATGTGACACCAATACCAATTTGATGCGACACCAGTGAGTAAAATGCCTATTTGGTCCACCAAATTTGCCATTGGGACACCAGAGGTTTCTGCCAGATGTTCCACACGGAACAAGAAACGCTCAATAGGCTATTCTTGTGAGTCACCGCCGAATGATATTTTCCACTTACTTATAGTATTGATGAACTGATATTGTAAAGATTTCGCTGGTGGCAATGCCGAGGGTTGATGATGTTCACGCCTTACATTCGTGGATGATAATATTTGCGACAAAGCCAGTTCATCTACATTCTTGTCTTGATTAAAATGTTGACTAGTTTCCTTAGAATGGGTGTTAGGCTCTAATTTAGAACTATCCGTTTGTTTAGGTGAAGTCTCAACGTCCGAGGTGGACAAATCAGCGGGGTCGTCTGTCTGAGCGTCTCTAATCTTGCTTAGGGTATCATCCAAGTTATCTTCACCTTGCATCAAAGTTTGCACACCTGATAATACTAATCCGACCATTGTTAGTTGTACCTGACACTGACCTTTGTAGGACCGAGTACTTGATAAAAGTCGTTCAAGCCTAGATTTAATGTGAAGTAATCTGCTTTCTTTCTGCTGAAGAAGATTTTGCTGTGGTATTTCGGTTGGTTTGATATCTGTGAGCCATTCGGGAATATCTTTCACTTTCAGTGCACATCGTTGTAACTCTCTTAGTGGTGCTGATCGTGCCGATGCATGGGCGCGGAAAGGTTTCAAGACCGGGTTTTTCTCTTCATTGGATACCGCCATCTGAAGCAAAGCTAAGCGGTTCAGAGGGTCTCCTGAAATGTTTCGCACTTAGCATTCCACCTCGAATTCATCAGGAGCAAGAGAACCCACCTCCATGATGTACAACACAGGTTAGTGAAAAATTCAACAACACGAAATAGGTAGTTATTGATAATTATTTCTAAGTTTATAAAGGGAATTGAAAAATAAAAGAGAAATCGTTCAATAGTAGAACCTGATACATGATATGATAGTATAAGAACTATCTGAACAATGACACAGAATAATTAAATTATCCTGAATAATTAAATTATAATATAAATCTGAAAAATAACACAAAAAAATCGAAACCAAAATTTTGTTTGAAATTGATTTGGTACTTAATATTAATTGTAAGAGTAATTTAAAATAAGGACAACAATATTTAACAAGCAATAACAATCACCATAATATATATAAAAAAAAAATCATAAATAATATTAACTAAACAAAATAAATAAAAAGTTGCGTAAATTTATAAACAAACCATGGAGTAAGTGAGGGCAGTGGTCTGATAGTGAGCTATTACAACTGTGATGGAACTAGTTACAAATTGCATTCATGAAAGCAGTAACAAATCAACTAATAATAATTAGGATGCAGCCCTCAGAGAAATACAATGTAGTTAATGCTTTTAACCTGATTGTTCTGCTTAGAATTTTGCAAATCGACGTCATCCACATGCCACGACTATTCCATATCAAATACAATAATTGTATGATGGTAGATATGGCATGGAACACTCGACCCGAATACCCTTCACAAATCACAATCTAGGAATATGCACTGAGAGAGCAAAAAAAAAAATGATAATGATAATAATAATAATAATTGTTTGAGGCTTAACATTAGAAATGTTTAATTCATTTTAATTCTTTTTATTTATTGTGTTTATAGATGGAATAAACTAAATAAACGTCTACGAAAGAATTAAAAGGACAATGTCAAACCAAACGGTGGAAATGTCTTAATATTCAATCGGAAAATAAAAGCTGTATTCAGCTAAATTTCAAATGAAGTTGTAAAAAAAAATTTTTGCCTCGTGTTTTGGGCGCCACTTTGAGCGCCATTTGTAACGGTTTCTTTGGGAAAGCCACCGTTAGCAAAAAAAATAAAAATAAAATAAAGTAATAAAAAAAAATGATGCTTACGTTAGTGTGCTACTACAGTACGCAAATACAAATACATATTTTAATGCTTATTAAATATAATTGTCGGCCAATAAACACTTAATCCTAAAGAAATATGTGACAATCAATTCCAGTCCATATCCAGTACCGAAATTAAATAAAATTTAATTTAAAATAAAAAAAAAAATATCCCATTAAATTTCAAATGAAAGGATTTTTTCATCTTGTTTCGAAAATCCTTAAAATAGATAAATTATTTTGTGAAAATGGGTTGAAATATATTTTCTCTTTGTATACCTGTATCAAATAAACCCCAAAAAAAAACACTAAACCAATCTCTTAATCCATTCAATTTATCATGTTACGGAATAACCAAAAAAATAAAAAATTAATCGAATTTTCAAACTTTCGACCATAATGTCTTTCTTCTTCCGGATAATTATCATAAACAATATCCGTTTCTAACTAAACAACTCTGAAATCTCATTTAAGTGATCTTTTTCTCCTATAAGAAAGAAATTAATTTTAGCAGAACCAAAAAAAATAAAAAAATAAAAATAAAAAATTGAAAAAGGGACCGGAAGGAAATACACAAAGAAAAAAATTAAGAATTTCCCAACGACACAGAAAAAAAAAAAAAAATTTTAAATTATATTGAAAAGAAAATAATTTGTGCTTTACTTTCATGTGCTGTTTTGGTAAATGGTGTGGTATTATGTTATTTGTGCTAACCTATACATATTTTTATCCTGAATAATAACCCAACCGCAAATTGGAAATGAATATACACACAACTCAACAAGTATTCCGTTTCGTTTATTTTTTTTTTCACCATTTTTTTAATTATATTTCCCACTGTGTGAATTGAAACAAGTAGAAAGGAAAATTGAAACAGACTTTTTTTTCCAATTTCCACCTAACCGATTTTTGTGTATATTTTAGAATTTTTTATTTTTATTTTATAAATGATTTGAATTCATGCTTTCCATGTGTATGTACTCGTATAACAGTGTAGAAATAGATTGGATTATAAATTTAAAAAAGTTGCTATACAGATGGATAAATCCGTGAAATTCATATTTTCCATTTTGCATTGTTTAAGACTGTTCTGCTGCTATCATAAAAAAAACTATATCACTCAATAAATTACAAAAATTAAAGTAGGCTTAGTTTTTACAGGTTTGGTAACCAGTGCTGTCGAAGTGAGTACAATAGGAGTACTTGTACTACTTTCGTTTAGTGCTTACTCCTGTACACCGCTGTTTCATTTTGTACTCTCTGCTTTAATAACAGCTATTCTAATACTACTTTGACAATAATTATAATATTTCGGGGACATCTGGCTTTTACATAAAGCATTTTTTCAAAGCTAATTTATAATGGTTTCCGTCATTTTCAGGCAAAAACCCATAAACAATTCTCTTGCAGTAGTGAATCAGTCATTTCACCAAACAGTATCAATTCAAACATGTGAAATTTGCAAACTAAATTACTTTAACTTCACACAGCCATTTCTTCAACATGTGAATGTTAGCTGGTAAAACTTATAAAAAGATAATTCCGAGTTGTTTACAACTTACAACTTTACAGCTTCAGATAAACTCAAAAATGACATTATCAATTTTGACTAAATATTTAAACTAGAACCTCCTGAGTACCAAAAAATTACGCTGCAAGGCCAATTATGAGGTCATTTAGCTTTACCACACAAAAACGATGTGTGGAAAATACAATTTCTTAAATTTAGATTAGCACTTCCATATAAAAATAATACTGTAAGATGATTTCTGCAGTCGTTTAACCTTTCCAGACTGGAAATTTCTGTGGAAGTCTGGATTTATGCAGTGTGATATGGGAAATTTCATTCGCCCAATACGCTTTGGCATCAATATTCTTAAATCCTTTGCTTACATTTGAATAAAATCGAGATTCCCAGATATATTTCTTCTCTGGCAAGGTTAAATACTGACAGCATACATTGTCTTTCAGTTTTATTTTGGCATTCTCCTTCTCGCCTACTAAGATATAGGATCTAGGTGGGAACAGTGTGACCGGATGTCGTGGTTTCTCTGGAGATTTTGTGGGTTTTCAAAGTTCTGTGGCCATCCAGGAAAATATCTTACATTGTCCTGGTTTTGTGATAATACTCACTCAGATGGCTAAACTTATTAGCGGCATGCAAAACGTAGGAGGGCAGCAAAATAATAATTTCAACAAAACTTAATTCGAACTTCAGGACGTGATTTAATATGTTTAAGGTTAGGAACTATTTATATTGAATTAGCTTAATATTTCCGAAATAAAATTTCACTAAAATACAAACACAAAGGTATGTATTCCGTTCGGTGCCGGAGGTAGAGAAAATTGTCTTAGTTGGCTGTGTATGGAAAACCAAAATTTTTAAATCTAATTCTTGAATTATGGTATCGATCATAATACAATTAGTGCAGCCATGGTTTAATTAAGAAGTACGACTTCAGATGATATGGAGTAAGGAATTTTCCAGAGCCGAAATTAATAAATTGTATACTATACTGAGAGAAATAATTCTTTGGCACGAGCTTGCTAGAAAACATTTTCCATTGCGATGAACGAAAAGCAGTTGCTATAACATAATTTCGATAGCAGCAATGGAAATGAGATTGTTACTCAACAATTACGGTAGGCGCTAAAGCACAGGTGGTTGTTTTATTTACATCACAATTTTATTGGTTTGAAAGAACTGAATGAATTCGGTTGGGTTAACTAGCAACAAATCTAGTCGGTTGCTGGAAACAACCTTGTTCGTTTGAGCCAACTACCTTCAGTCCTATTCGGTTAAAGGAATAAACTTATTCGGTTGAGTCAACTGACAATAATTCTATTCGATTGAAGAAAACGAATTAATTTGATTGGGTCAACTAATTTAGATTATGTGTTAACCGAATTGTTATTGCAGTAACTTCCAAATATAGTTGCTTCAATAATATTCTCAATTATTATAATCGATCAGTAGTCCGAACAACTGTATTTTATAGTAGTACTAAACAAGAAATCGATAAACTCAACCGAATATCGATCATATAATACACTCTATTCGGTTCTGCGTACAAACTATTTCATCAGACCATCGAAAAGTGGTTGTGACAACTTCTTTGGAGTTGTAATGAACTAATTTAAGAGGTTATAGCAAAGATTTATTAAAAAAAGTTTAACAACCGAATAATTCGGTAGGGCAATTTATTCGGTTATCACAAACGGGATTGTTCTCTGAGTGTAGGAACTACTTAAAGAATCGATTTAACATCTCAAATATCAGTACCACCTAGTTCCATTTGAAGCCGGAAACTTACTACATTACCAGGATGGGTTTTCTATGTAAAAAAAAGAAAATTGGTGAAACAATGTTTCTGATAAATGGCATAAACCAAAACATCATTAGTGGTTGAGTTCCGCAATATTTAGGAATAAATAATATGGAACTACTGATAGAATCGGCTTAATAACTCAGATATAAAATTACACTAAAAACCATTGACAAACGTGCTCTATTTGGTGATGGAACCTGGGAATGTAGGAAGGGCCAGGAGCGGGTATGAAAGTAAAAAACAAATTTTTCTTTGGCAAATCTGATTTCCCGAAATTTTTTTCTAAAAACCAAAGGGTCATTATTGTGTCTTGCAATATTTGTTGAATTCTGGCCATGTTTCATTTAAGAAACTCCATCCCTGACCCAAATGATACTGCTGTGATTACGCACAAATTCCATTGAAGTTTTTTTTCTGACTTAACCAATATATTTGATGGTTAATGAATTGATTGTAACAGTTCCAAATTATTAATCAAGTTAGCGGGTTTAAAACTTTTCTAGAAGAGATTTCACCATGTACATGTTTTGTGACCAGTAGTCAGCACCCAACCAACTTTATATAGAAATTTTTTCAGACTACATCTAGGTTTAGTAATTTATGACCTGGTCACCCTAAGTACCTACTGTGTTATCGTCTGGCAATAACATTTCTTTAAATTGCACCAAAATATTTTCCAATTATGACACACATATTCGCATATTTGACGTGTCTGAATTGGGCATATTTGCCAAAATTCCGATGTTGAAAGTGAAAAGGGTTCTTCTCTACGAGACAAACTTAAAAATCTCAAAACGATAATCTAAAACCATCTGTGATTTCGTGGAAAGTTGATACAGAGCTTATCGCTTTAACAGTAATATAGATAAAGAGCTCTAAACCAATAAATGAAACAGTTTTCTTTTAATATTCAAATTTGGATCAAAAACAACAACAATTATTTATATCTAAGGTGTAACTATCGCATTTCGTATGCACTCCCACCTGTCTAGAAATACTCCCCAGATAATTTGAAACGCACTCTGTTTAAAGTTTTCAGAGCGACAGCACTGATGGGCACTCTTGTCTATTCGATTATAAGAAGTTTATTTAATGTCAAAGAATAAATCGAGATAGCCATGAGTTAAGAATCTGACTTCTATTTAATTTTTTATATTTTTTATTCGTGATATAGACAGCGATATATATACATGAATAGGGAGGGTATCGCGGGTAGGGAGGGTATCGTAAATGCTTATTTTACTAAACAAATAACTAAATAAGGGATGTAACCTTAAGGATAGTTATTATTAATTGAACAATATAAATTTTATATTAATAATAAGGTACCTTTAATTTTACAATGGTTCGACCATTTGGTAGATTAATTAAGTGCAAAGGAGGAAACCTTCTATCACGACTTTTAATTAATTCATATTTCTTAGATGTATTTACATTTTCTTGTACGATGAAACAAATCAAATGATTGTCTGTTTCTATTATGCGGAGCTCCTCAGAAATAAAAAACGTTTTTTTCGTTTGTATCTATTACCAAATATTTTAATTCAAATAATCTAATTTCATTTATTCCATTTGCTAGTACAATAATGTTGCCTAGAGTGTAGGGTGTAAATAATTTCCAATTTTATTCAATTCACAATTTTGTTTTAAATTAACATGGTATGCAAACACGTAATTCGATTTAATAGCTAAATGTAACCCTTCCGCGTGGGAGCTAATAGTTTCAATTACTATGTGAGTTGCGGGAGGAGGAAATTAAACGAAAACTTTTAAATGTACTTTATACAAATAGCATCTAAAATAATTGACGGTGTCTTGTTAAAGTTCGTATTTTGTAATGACGTACACACGTACGGCACTCCGCAGTAAAGATGATTTTACGCATGACGTACACGTGTACGGCACTCCATGCGGAAGGGTTAATAATATGTGTTTTCTAGAAGTAGTTGTGTTTGCGTAATTTTTACTTTCCTTGTGTTTTGCTTCAAATCTCATCATCCAGAGACGTTTAATTGGTCCAAGTTTACGGATTGAAGTTACATAATGCAGTATAAAATCATGTTTCGGATACAAATGCCCACCAAAAAGATTTAAATATTTTTCATGGTGTTCTGCTATAATATCACGAAACTCTATTAAACGATTTTCAGTATAGTTAGGTAAAATAGAAGTGTATACTAATTTTATCAGTAGTTTTAGCAATCCCCAAATTTTATCATTATGGGGTACAAAATCTGCAATCATTAAATTTAAGAAATGTAAAAAACATTTAGTTTGAGAAGCTGACATTTTTAATTTCTTTTTATTTAAGTCCCTTATTTGAATATTGATGGAATAATTTTTGTTGTCGACTGGGCCATCAAAGGAAGCTTTACGAGAAATTAGATCAGATAAAGAAAAAAAAATTTCTCAGCAATAAAATATTACAAATTTCATAATGAGCTATTCCCTCAAAAATATCGTGCATAATATCGCATGTTACATTAACTACAATTTTCTTTTATACATACTTGTCTCGAAAACGTTAACCATATCTACCGCGGCATTGTAATTCTGGTCGTTTCTAAATTTCGATGGTTCCTCGACTACTTGGGTTCGCAAAGTAGCTTTATCTGTGTTGCAAATTCTAAAACAATGATTGGCCGAGAAAAATTTCACAAATCCCAAAATAGAATTCATACCTAAATTATCTCCCGTTATTGCTGCTAATATTAAATAAACATGAACACTTCCTTTGCTCGTTTCAACTAATATACCATCTTCTTCTAGTTATTTTAGAATATGTATCAGGGGTATAAAATTAGAATCATTTCCATGAATTATGTCTGTAGATTTAGTAAAACAACAGGTAATTATATTTTCTAACTTAGAAATTTTATAATTTTCTTATAACGGAAAGCTTAGATAAGCACCTGTGATTGTGTCAACTCCAGATTTTGACCCGAGCGGATTGTTTAGCTCAAAGTCATCCTGATACAAAATATAAGGAAGGCAAACTTTATTTTTATGTTCTTTAATTTTGTCTTTCCATGCAGAACCTTGAATATTATTACAAAATGTTGAACACGATCCTATTTCTTGAATTTTATCCATCATACTTGGTAAGTTATTGTTTACCTCTAAGAAGAGTTTAACATTATCTTTAATAGGTAGTAAAACCCCTTTAGGCGATTTAGAATAGATGTTTTCTATTGTTTTAGTACTATTTATAATGAATTCCGTTGGTTCAGAAAACAAACCTTTATTCTCCAAAAAAAATTTTAACTTTGTATTCCCAATTTATTTTGGAAAAACTTTCTTTAAATAAATTCAATATACTTTTTATTTCAACGATATTTTCTGAAGCATCAATACAGCTTTGAAAGATTTCAATAACATCTTCAACATCTTTTATTATTTCAAGTGCTAATTTACGATTTAGGGACGTACTCGTATGTCCTAATAATTTTAAAGCAAATTGTAATGCTATATCACAAAAATCTATTGAAGTTTCATTAATATCAATTATTGTTGGATCCTTTTCCGTGTCACAAACAGGTAAGCTTTCGTGAAGTAACGACGGGCTTGAAAGGATATTTGGTAATTAATCATTTTTACTTTGGGTATGATAATCATTTTGTAAATGCCTATTCAAATGGAGACTAAATGCGTATAAATTTTGAAATGATTACGGACAAATTGTACATTGAAAAAAAGAAGAGTTACGTGATAATTTATGAATTGAATTAAGTGTGTGATATAAGGTTTTACTTCGGTAAATTGAGCGCGACAAACAAAACAACAAAGCATCTTTAAGTTTTAAGTTCCGATAACAATTGAAGTAATTGGTTGGATTGTTTTGTTTCGCATGGAATTTCGAAAAAAAAGTTAGTGATAAATTTCAAGACTTGTTTGCATGAATCAGGAAATTTTAGATTTACACCCCTATTCCCTTAGTCGTGTCACTTGTCACTTGTACCATAGAGAAAATTAGAATATAAGAGGAATTACGCAGAGCAAACCTCTTCCTTGACGCCAGCGCGCGTACCTTTATTCATTGAACCTTATTGAGGATCTTTTTTCGATCGTTGAATTTTGTTGCTTTTCATTTCTATATACCCATTCATATTTATTTATGTACGCAGTTGTGTATATGTGGTAATGTATTTTCGTTTTATTTGATTGAATACATGTATACTTATGTAGGGTGTCCAAAAAGTCCCGGACGATTTTAAAAATTAATCATTTTTTGTATACAATATTTTTTATTTATCTTTTTTTAATTACCGTTAATCCTAAAACATTATTTTTCATACTTAGATGTAACATATTTCCAAGGCCAAATTTGATTGTAAACTAAAATTTTAAAAATAACTCTGTATAAAAGGTGTCCTGGTTGTCCGGGACACCCATTTACATAATTTTAAGTGAAGCTTAAAAAGAAATTGGTTGCATTAAAACAAAGCAGTCAGAAAGGAATAACAACCTTTATTTTTATTTGGTTTAGGTATATACTATATACCAACACTAAAACATCATGATTTAAAAAAAATAATATTGAATCAAATGTTTACTCTACACAATAAGCAAAATTAAAAATGTGTTATCTCTGCATTCTCTAAAAAAGCATTTAAAATAAAACATCAACCCTTCAATGATTTCATGTTTTTCATTTAGGTAGCTTGTAGAGACATTTTTCTAAAAATCACAATAACATTTACTGATGTAGGTATATGGTACACATAGAGAAAATTAGAATTTCGAATTTAAAATGCAGGCCGCAGAATGGTTAGGAAAGAATAAAAAAGGGCATTTCATACATAATTCATTTATTTCATGTTTACAAAATTTTTAGTCAAATTTTTTCAATTATGAATCGTTTTCCATCTCTTGTCGTTGTACATATTTGTGTTCCTTTTCCGCTTTTTTTTTTGGCATCATAATTTTCCTTTTTTACGCGCTCCAAATGCCATTTACTATGTTTCCTTATTAATATTAGGACCATAAGATTCAATAAAAAAATGCGATGGTCAAAACAGGTATGGTCTTTATTATAAAATTCGCCGTCAATGTCATTTTCTAGTAAGAATCCCATTATAAGTTTCTTCAAACCAATTGTATGAGCGTTGCTTATAAAAATTTCTTCAAACTGGTTTATTTGGCGCCTACACAATTCAAAAAACTTCTGAGATGGTGTTTGGAGTTTTCCAAACGTATCAGTCAAATAATTTTTATGATGTACGAGTATTAATAATTCCGATTTACATTCTAAATATGTAATCGTTTTCCTTCACTAACACCAATGCACAATTGACACAGTTAAATTTTTTAAACACTCTTTGAATTAAGAAACCAACAAAATACCTGGTAGATGCATCTGAGTTAGATTCCGGTTCATAAGGTATTGATTCTAATTCAATGTTCTGATCCTTTTCGATTTCATCTGGCTCATCGTCGTCGAAAACATCAAACTTAATTGGACAGCTTTTTGTTGTAGTATTTGCGATTTCAATTGACGTGTTATGACTAGCTTCATGTTCAATTTCCTCACAGATAACGTCGATGTTCTGTTTCATCAATTGAATTTAATTGTTGGTTGACCTTGACAGGAACATTATTTTCCAATTTAAAAGCAGAATTTCTCTTTTCTCTTGGAGTTGTTGATGCATTTATTTGATTTGCTTGCGGTAAAAATAACGTCGGAACAGCATTTCTTTTTAATAATCGCTTTAAGAAACATTGTGAATCGAAATGCTTCGAACATATGAAAATGTTTTTCTTACTCGAAGGCGATATTTCACAGTTTTTTAACCATAACTCGTGCTTGTCATAAACCTGAGCATATTTAAAAGGCGAGCCCCATATTTTCGTTTTGAATCACAATTTGCAACAGCACATTTATGAACGGAAGGACCACCCACAGCACAAAAAAAAAAAAAATCGGAAAACTCAAAACTTGTCGTGTATTACGAATATTAACAAATAACGTTCGTTAACAAATAAAAGAAATTTTAATTTACATAATCTTGCGCTACCCCTCTACGCTCTCATGCATTAATAAAAACAAATTATTTTCTGAAAAAGTTTTCTGATGCGTTGTTCTTGAAAAAATAAATTTGGTGGGAATTTTCAGATGAACGCCCTATATAGTAAAGCGTCCGTTCAAAACAAAAATATTTCATACCTCTCCGTCTCGTATTCACAGCTCAAAAAAGTAAATTACTTGTTCTTTTTCTTTCATTTGCACAATTTGTTCATTTAAATATAACGTTGTAAAATACCAACACAAATATCTGTATAATAAGTTTTCTCACTCATCAATACAATACAATGTAAAATGATTCTATTGAATGTTGTTTTTGTTATTTCCGATCTTGAATCAAGTACCAAAAAATAGTATACTGGCTATGTCGCTAGTTTCGCTAAAGAATAAATAAATGGTTCCCCGTGCGCCCTCTTATTCTAATTTTCTCTATGCTTGTACCGATAATCAAATTTTGGTATTCTCTTAGTCGATCGATGCGACAATCGTCGTTTGAAGTGACGAACATTCTTTTACATCGCATTCTCTCACTTCGATCGACTAAGAGAATACCAATTTAAAGTTGAAGTGACGCGACAATTATCACGTCGAATGAAGTGACACGACCAAGGAAATAGGGGTATTAATACATAAAAAATGTGTATAATGACCGATACAGATTTTAAAAAGGTATCTATAACCAACCATCTTAGTATATAATTTCATATCTCTACATGAATCACCATAAACTCCTGAGCTTGTACGTATTGTATGGCTTCCAAAAAAAAAGGTTTTTCGTCCTTTTTTGTATGAATACCTGTTTGTACCAATAGCGTTAAGTAGAATGGTCAATAAATAATCTTCTGGATCTAAAAATATTAATACATTGATTTCAAAATTATTCGCATGTACGTCACAAAATATTTAGTTTAATTATGTTATAATAATAATTATGATTTTTACCAGCACTAAATTTACCGCGTAATACTTCTAATTGCGTTTTTGAAGTTCGATCCTTTATATTTTTACTATAAATATCTTTGATTTTTAATTTGAATGATTTCCACTTTGCAAACCAGTTGGTTTTTATCTGGATAGATTTTATCAAAATCTAATTCAATCTATGTGAAACACAGAAGTATTAACATTTACGTTACTTATCTGAAATTTCGCTAGCTTACTAATGCTAATCCAATTTGTTGTTTTAATATCGGTCATTCAAGAAATAGATCTAGATTTTCGCTGTTGCGTTTTTTTTCGCAAATTAAAAGTGGCCGGCCATTTTTCTACAACCAACGCTTCAAGTTGTTTATTAGCTTTGAGCCACTGCTGGTTTTCAGTGGCCGTTTCATCAATATCGTGATCCTGAGGTAGTTGATCTTCAAACGTGCCTTCATCCACAGTTTTTGGTCGTTTCAGGTTATATCGACTTTAGATCACACCTTTTTCACGGTATTTTCGGCATAGGCTATAGTACTTCTGGGCTAGTTTTCCTTTAATTCGTTTGTCCTTACTTACATAGTACTCTACAGTATTTTAATTGCGTTTATAATTTTATGGAATTGTTGTACAAATACATGTATTTGTATACAAGGTTGCCCAACGAAAACGAAACAGATACTGGTTTTCTCTAAAAACATCGACCTACCTTAAAAAAGTATAAACACGTAAACTTGAAATTTGAGGGTATGTATTTGTTACGGTAAATTCATCTGCTTAACTTTATCCTTAAATCTCAAGAATATTGTTTATGAATGTAGAGAAAAATCTACCGATTTTAAGATTTAATTAAGTAGCAAACCATTAATTTGTAGTGACACTTCGACAAAGTGTAAACCTCTTGAAAAATTTTAATTTTAGTATTGAAGGTACTATTCGTCATAATCTGATAGATGAAATAAATAGATAAAGTTGGTTGTCTTCTTAGCGCCACATTTGGTATTTGTATTGAAATTGGCTTGGTTTGAGTTTTTCTGGCTAAATTTCTGAACCGATCAATATAAACTTTACACCCAGAGATGCAATTTTAGTAACTTAGCCGTTTTTCAAAAAATTCCCGTCTGTAGTTCAACCAATCAATCTATTTATATTTTGACCTGCTTCTGCCTTAGCATAACATCTACTTGCTTGAATTTAAGTGGACAATGATACAGTAATGAACAATCTTGTAAAGTTTCAACAAACGATGTCTGATGTGAAGTGCTTAATATCTCATGAACCAACAATTACCATTTATGACCTAGTAAATTAACAACAGCGTCCAGCCATAAATAGTAAGTATTCACAAAATTTATCTTTGAAAAATTTTAATTTCTGTATCGATTTAACTTTTAAGTTAATACGATTTTAAGAACATGTCACTTCTATAAACGAGTTACCACAATTTTTTTGTATTACGCGTTTTTGTATATTAACATACTTTTCTATTATTGTATTGGGCTTGTTTTTAATTTGCAACGTTTACTTTTTCCGTCTCTAGGTGACAGCTGCTTTGCTTTATCGCCTCCTATATATAAATTTGAATTTGGTATTCGAAAATTCGAATTTAAAGACAAGGACGAAGATTTTTTTTCTCTTTCACATACTGAATACTTTTTCAGTTTCTCCATAATTTTATTCCATCCCGTATTCATATTATTGATCAATGGTTTATTGAGTGTGTGTGTGTTAATCAACAAATGTATGAAAAATGTCGAAAAGGTTTGTTTCTTTATTTTTATTAATGAAAAGGGATTGAAAGGGAGAGTTTAAATAAATTCTCTTTTTTGTTTAACCGATAATTAGTGCGTTTTTTATTTGCTTGCGCTATCCGGATCTGCTTTATAAAGAACAGTCATTTAAAAGCGGCTTTCGATTGCCGCCCCACATAAATAAGAGCAGCTAAATACTTTTTGATGTAAGAATGCGTCTTTGTTTCCATTATTATGGGAAGAAACCCAAATTTCGATGTGTTATATGACAACTAGGGCAATATAGAGCATTGTAGAACAATGTATAGTCTCAAAGATCAGGCCGAAAAATGTTTGGGTGTGCGAGTTATGAGACTTCAAAGTTTCCAAGTGACCGGAACACTCTAAAAAATTGTACACTTTAATTACACTCAATTATTGTAGTAATTTTAGACGCATAAAAATTATTTAACTTCATTTACAACAATCACCGTATGTTAATCCGATCGAAAATTTGTGGGAGGAGCTTGATCGAAGAGTGCGGAAACAAAATTTTTGGAGTAAAATCCAGCTCAAGCGTTTTCTAAAGGGAGAATGGAAGAAAATTCAATTTTTCCATTTTTACTCAAAACTTAGTAAATTCAATACCGAGACGACTACTAGATATACGGAAGCAAAATGGCTATCCAACTAAATATTAAATGTAAAATATAAGGCTAATTTTAAATTTCTATCTGACCTTGTCCGAAAAATTATTGAATTTAAAATAATATCATGTATGATTTTATTTAATTAATTAATGAATTTTGTACGTGTCACATTAATGATTTATGCTATGAATAAAAATTGAAATAAAAAATTATTAATCTTGTACTAATTATTAAAAAAAATCGTAGACCAATAGTTATGGAAAACTTGAATGTGTGGTATAGCTTTACATTGTTTTGGTTTTACCACCAGTAATTAATTTAATTTAATTAGCTCCTTAAACTTAATTTCATGTTATTTTGTTTTTTTGTTGTTTTTTGAAGGAAAATTATATGAATACGTAAAACAGGAACATTACAACATAAGTTAATGAGATTCAAATTCAAAAAGCCATAATTTTAAATTCTTCAGGTAGCAATAGCTTGAATCCACTGAATTCTTAACATTGCCCGATAATGCGTTAAATGGGAAAGATTACATCACATGAAAAGATCTCCTTATATATTCTTTTCTGGTAAACTCAGTTAGACACATCGCACATGACATAGAAAAGTGACACAACTAAAAAAATTGAGTTTTTGAGATAATTCGGCGAAAAGATGCGCAATGATCGATTTCATAACCTGACATAGTGACGTTTTCATATTTATTTTACAAAGCGAGAGATGGCTTAATTTTCCAATCTTCCTCTTTTGACGCCCATAGAGAGTAGTGTAGTAAAATCGAAATTAGCGTTTTTTTCTTTTGCTCTCCTGAAAAATCTGAAATTTTGAGTTGTGTCACTATTCTTTGTCACGTGCGACATGTTAGTTGTCCTGAGACTATAGGTTGTGGAATAAATAAATAAATACTGGAGGGGTAGTGGTTTTTCTTTTTGGAATATTCTAGATGTATGTTCTCTACTGTTTCTTATATCCCGCCCCAAATTGACAGGGCATAATATAAAGACATTAGAAGGTTTGCTGGACATAATAGTTCATTTTTAGACAGTTCATTTCGTTTTTAATTTTCGTTACATACTGCATAAACTCCAATTTCGAACCAATCGTAGTAACAAAATATTTATATTTGAAAGAATAAGCTAAAATAAAATTCGTTGATGTATCCAATGGATTCTTCATCGAAAATAGTTATTTGTGTATCAAGAGCGCAAAGTGCCAGTTTGTCACGCGAGAAAGGAAATTGCTGGCCGACGGGGCGGAGGCCAGCAACCTTTCGAGCGTGACAAACAACTTTGCGGACGTGTTTCACACTTAATTTTTCCTACAATCATTTTAAAAAATATAATAAAAAGATAATTTTGTAGTAAAATTTACTATACTGACAATACGATTTTATTTTAGGACCGACATTTTGTTCAATCGAGTAGTCAAAGATTTTTTTTATTTTTCATAAAGAAAAACAAAAATTTGGTTTGATGTTTTATACAAACATTAGTCTTTCTCAAATTTAGCGTGCGGTTTCAAGTTTTGTCACACGTTTCTAAGAGAAAGGTGTGACAAAGTAATTTGTTTATTAACTGTCAAAAAAACAGACACTTTGGGCTTTGAAAACAGAGAAAAAAAGCCTGCTTTTCACGGCGATTGTAGGAAAAGTCATGTACCTCGTTTTAGAGCTTAAAACCATAAAATGATTATTAAAGCAAATTTTAAGTAGTGTAAGCCGAACAACCCTCGTGAACAAATGCGGTATCATTGGCAAAAGAAACCATTTTTCCATTAAAGTCAATCTTCCATTACCTTCCATTAAAGCACAAGGAGTTCATGTAAATTATCAAAAGAATGGGTCCAAGAACAGAGCCCTGCGGAACGCCATCTAAAATTCATTCCTCTCTGCTCAGTACATTATTGAGTTTAGTGCATTAAAAACGATTTGACTCAGTCTAATACATAACCGCTAAAACCAGTACGATCCCATTTTTCCAAAAGAAGTGTATGATTCACTGTATCAAATGTATCAACTTTTTTATTTTTATTAAGACCGTCATAAACCGAATTAAATAAATAATTTTAGTAAGGCATCCTCTGTACTCAGCCTTGTTTCGAGTAAGTTCAACCAAAAAAAATGAAGGCAGAGAGATTTGAAACCTTTCCTTCCAAGCGGTAAAACTGGTGTTTCTTTTTTTTTAAAAACATAAATGTTCCTCCGTAAACGGGTGGAAATAGATGAAAAATATTTATTAAATGCGGTAGCTACTCGAAACTAATCAGAAATAACTAATCCATCCTCATCTTTAATTTTCAAAATTATTATAGTAAGATTTAACATTTTGGGGTGTCTGTTTAGCAGCCACTGAGCTTTTTAATTTCAAATATCTCTTTTTAAAATTTGGTTTTGCCGGACGTTTCTTTACTTTACTATACAAATAATTTTTAGCATTTATCAGTTTACCCAGTGAGTTCGATATCCAAGGTTTTAATTGTTTTGGTTCCACTAAACTTTTTGATGTTGTAAAATTAATTAACAACATGAAATTCAAAAGTAAACACAAAGCTACTAACATCAGAATTAACATCTGGAAAGGAAAAAAGCCGATATCCAGTTTTCATTAAACAAATTAAAATTAAGCATATCATAATCAATTTCTTTAATCTATATTATGCGACTTCTTCTAGTGTATTGAACATTGAAAACTAATTAGAAAATTGCACTATGATCGTTAAAATTAAGATTTTCAATACTTCATTTAAACTGAGATTTTAGAAGAAAAAATGTAATCCAGCAAAAAAAAGGTGATCAAGATGATCGAGCAACAAGATATCTATTTCAGGCTCACTAGAGTTAGCTAAAATATTTAAGTTTATATTCCCATATCCCAAGCTTTAAGCTAGACCTCGCGGAGATGGCCGGGCCTCACCGAACATCCTGTTATACACAACAAGAGGATTTGTATAGGGTTCGTTAGTAATGACAGAAATTGACCCAATTACAGGCACCTAAGTATAGCCAATAGTTAGTAACACAATGACAACACATTTATAATCTAAATTTATGGTTTAATAAAATTTTAACTGCATTCTGAAATAACATTAGTTTTCCGGGTCATATTTCTGGCACTTCTGAAAATTGTAATGATTATTAATTTAAATTTAAATTAAAAATTATAAACAGTAGCTTAGAGATGACCTAACATACTGAATATAATTAGTATCAGCTACTTATTTTAATGATTTCCGCCATACTGGTTATACTGTCGCAACTAAAAACTACAGTTTAGCTCAACTTCTATTATACGATTTATTATTATTATTATTGAAGGGCCATGTGGGCGTTCAGGCACCTCGCACTTCGACATAAAAATCTTTTGTGCTTGGACCCTGCTTACCATAATTATCCATCCTGTCAATATTCAGGCTTTTTATTCAGGCTTTATTGTTCTCCCTCGTAAATGTTTACTACAGCATGTAGTTCTGCTAGAAAGGCGGTAGCATTGGTACCCAAGGACTTCGAGAGGGATGTCCCACTACCGTATATTCCTATCCCTGCTCTGTATGCCATTTGATTTTACTCTTACGAGTTGCTGGGAATGGAAAGTCGCCTGCAGATCAGCCACCCGCAGCCACGGCATCTGATTTCAACTTAGATTGCAATTTTTACTTAAATTTTAGTAAATCTTTTTGTTACTAATATTCGATAAATTAGTTAGCACAAAACAACACAATTTCTAAACTACGCGTCGCTGGATGCCTGATGTTTCCAGAAATCAGCCCCAACATCGTAAAAATAAAATATATTAGGATTATAAATTGTATTTGTATCATAGAATTTACAGCATAACAATAAAAATAAAACAGCTTTAATCTTGTTTACAGACATCTAGCACAAGACGATACAATTCTAAAAACTTCAAATCTGCTAGATGCATGAATATTCTAGAAGGCTGAGACAGGTTCCGCGGGACTTCCTGAAAATCGAAATCGAGGTTAATTATACCCCCTCCCTCCTCAAGAAAGCGGTTCGAGGTGAGCCTTTTATAGAATATAATGATTGTCGACAATAATATCGTGCAACATGTGTTAATATAAGTTCTGTTCTGACGAAATTGACTTTTTGTCTAAAAATAGACAATCTTGGTGGTGCATCAACTGTACTAACCGTACAAAAAAAAATGCTCATGTATCTCTTGGTGATGAGATGCTTGTAATGCTCCTACCAATCAAAAATCAATCGAGAATTATAGAATTATGATGCCAATAATGTACGATCGACTTTGTTTCTTATTCATTAACCAAATGAATGAACAAATTACCACTATCGTCAAGGTCTTTGTTAAAATGGAAAAGATTGAGTCAGTTCAAAATAAGTTAATCCAACTAATATCACACCTCGAAACCCGGTTGGATGAATTAGATCAGCAAAATAAAAATAAGGACCTCATTATTCACGGCCTGAAAACTTAGCTCAGCCACTGGATCTTTCGATAACAACGCTTTTAAAGGAAGACTAAATATCAACATACAACCACAAGAAGTTAATGATTGAATGATTTTAAATCAAAACTTGAATATATCACCCATTCTAATAAAATTACGATTGATTCCACAATTTCCTTTTGTATTGTGTTAAACTCTCGTTAATGAGTAAATAATTTGTAGATTTCCCATCAATAAGTTTGACCCAAATTTGTCTCATCCATCGCATTTCAAAATTTCTTTTTCATACTCCCATTTTTAAATGTCACTATAATTTTCCCATTTGTTTCACAAATATTTTCATGGTTAGTGTTCGGTGGGGCTCTATGGACTTAAGTTTGGTTTATCCAGGTTTGTTTTGTATTAAATTACATAGATTCATAAATGGAAACCAAGTCTTTTCATGTATTATTATTTTAAAGTACCATTAGTGTAGTAGTTTTGTCAGAATGAAAGTTAATAAATATTTTGGTCTACGCGCCATCACAAATATAAAAAATGTCCGACAACACAACATCTGAAAGATGAATGTTGTATCTATACCTTTTTAGTGTTATTGGCCGAAATGTTACTTGTACTCCTTCTAAATGGTGGTAAAAGGGAGTTTGGCATGATGGTCGCGCTCGAGATGTTTGTAATTTTCTTTGAATACATCATACTACTGTGATCAAAAATTAGTAAGGCTTTTTCATTTAAATCGCGCAGGCTTATCCCAACGAGTAATTTTTTGATGTGTTTCTTTTGAATGTTTTTGATGTGTATAAGTGGAAGAAGGTCGAGAATGCGTTGATGACGATGAAAATCCTTGCCGTCCTTCGACGTCTACCGATGAGCAAAAAATAAAGGAAGTCAAGGATTTGTTGCTCAGAAATCGTTGATTGACAATTTGAGTTCTTGTAACGTAAATGAGTTGACGCAAACATCGTTTGGGTCAGAAGTTTGGAAACACAACCATTGTTTGAACAGACTGCATTCGTTATACGTGACTATTTGGCCAAAAATTCCGAAACTACCCTTTTCGCCTGATTTAGATCCGCCTGACTTTTGGCTATTCCCGAAAATCAAAAAACCACCCCGGCGACATACAATTTTGAAGGCCATTCCGAAAATCGACTTTAACAATTATTTCGAAGACTAGAAAAACATGGTTTTCAAAAATATTATCGCTTCTGCTCCGTACTTCAGTATGTTTCAGTATGTCGTTTACGTATAGGAGTCACTTTCACAGAAATAGTGCTGACATAATTTTTTTTTTACTGTAGGTGCATTGAACTAACTTACGTACTGCTGAAAATAATCAACTGTATTGATTGTTAAGTACTAAAACTACATAATATTAACAATTTTAATTTAATTCACGAATTAGGATCATGTCCTACCGTATTCAAAATATTCAAATTTCTAATCCGTTTACAATATAAAACCCCATAAACCATATAAATAGATGCTTATTAACCCAAAATATGAAAAATATATAGTTGTCATTAATAAGTTAAGTGTTAAGGGTATAGAAAGAAAGAAGACAATGTACATATAAACTCAAGCAAATATAAATCACATAAAAATGACAGTTTATGTACCGTATATGTAGTACGAGTATATATACGTCTCGACAGCACACTAAAATATGGAGAAACGAGCTAACTTTAAAATTCATAATTTTTTTGTAAATTTAAATTAACTTAATAAAATTAAAAAATAAAAGTAATCTTTTGTATTGTTTTAAACCAACATTACAATAAGGTCCCCCCAAATTTTCCAACTGTTCTAGTTGTATTGTACAAAACACAAAAAAAAAAAACAACGAAACGTTCCATTCTACTGTAACCGAATAACGAATTTTCCACAAACCTATACATACACACAACACACCCAAAAAAGAATTAAAAAGTTAATTTTCAAATGTAATCTCTGGATTAGTATAAATGAATTTAACAAAAATACGAAAAGCATTTAGAAAATTTTGCTGTTCCTTTTGTATTTTTGTTAAACAAAAACAGGATTGGAAATGGAAACACAGGATCAATTAAATTCAAGTTTTAGGATTCATGCAAATTGCTTATTTCAATTTTTTTTTTTTTCTAAATGGCAATAATACCGAGTTCTGCTATGTATATAAAACTAGAACGTATACTGCTCAAAATGTGATATGAATTAATTGGATCTATGCAAAAAATACAAAATACTTTTGAGGTAGGGGAGGAGAGGGTTTTTGCAGTTGTGAAGTAAATGTCATTTATTATTATTTTTTATTTAATTTTAATTCTCTTATAAACACTAATTAGCTCCTGTTAAGTTAATTTATTGATTTACTTGGTATAAAATATGG
The DNA here is from genome assembly GCA_958295665.1 of Tipula vernalis. Classification (NCBI taxonomy): domain Eukaryota; kingdom Metazoa; phylum Arthropoda; class Insecta; order Diptera; family Tipulidae; genus Tipula; species Tipula vernalis. The sequence goes on from OY282560.1 coordinate 201,821,730, forward strand.
GGAGGCGGCGGTGAGGAAAATTATTTATCGTTTAATACCGCTAGGGAAATTAGCACAGCCGTATACATTGAAAGAATTAAATGAAAATTTATGGTGCTTGAAAATTATTCATTTGATACGTTTTATTTATTTCTAATGTTTATTAGGTTTGTTCGAATCATTTAATTTTAATTTATGATTGATCTATGTCACTTTGATTGGTGCGTGTGTTTGTGTGTACATAGGGTGTTTATTTAAATTACATGCAAAATATTTTAATATTTAACCATAGTATCCACTGTCATTCTACATTCATTTTAAAGCATGAGTAAAACCCAATTAGTTGATTACTTCTTTTTTTTAGCCCAACAGTCGTTAGTAAATGTAACCCAGTGAATCAATTGAGTGCTACAGCTGAACCAAGTTTTTTTTTCTTTTTGCTTTTAAAGCAAATTATTTCTAATTGGTCACATAAATTAACATTAATTTGTAAATAATAACAAAATTTAGTTTTGAATAATCGATTTATATGTAAATTGTCTTTTCGGCCCATTGGTCAGTTCTTCAAAACAAACAAACATATTAATAATACAAAGTGGCGTCCAATTTTACTCATTCGTTTGATAACATTTGCTAAAGGTGATTGAAATAAACGAAATTTTGGATTTTTTTTTAAATTTTGTTACAAACACTTAAGGTTAAATACTTAAAGTAATCTAACCTACTAATAAGATCGAAGGGAGGAAATTTCATACGCTGAAACTGCAACCTATATTATTTAACTTTTCCTATAAAGGCAGCATTGCAAAAAAACACTTTTATTTTCAAGGAGATTTTATAACCATGGCATCTTGTCTTATTCAGAGGTAAACGTGGCACATTTTCATGATAAGGTATATCATAATCGTAATCCCAGTTGATTTTCTTTAAAAGAAACAAGAGAAATTTCTTTTTTAATACTTTCAGATCTATTGATCTGAATTGAATAATAAGGACTCCAAACAGTTGCAACAGTCAATAATGTAGATTTCTCTTGCAACTCACTTGTCCGTGGTTTGATTAACCCAAACTAAAAACGTGGAGGTTCTAACTAACTTATTTGTTTTTATTTACAATTATTCATATATAGTGTAAATATAGCGAATTGTTCAGAACACATGACATTGGAATATCGATTAACGAAGGTCCAGGTAGTGTAGTTGGCGCTTCTCCAATAAGGAAGTGACCTGGTGTCAAAAACTTTAAATTCTCTGGATCAGATATCAATGGACCAATTGGTCGTGAATTGAGTAATGACTCGATCTGGCATAGAAGTGTAGTCATTTCTTTGAATGTCATGGTGGCATCAGAGATGACTCCTCCGAGATGATACTTAATCGATTTAATGTTGGACTCCTATAACCTGCCGAAATGGGAAGCACTCGCGGGATTGAATTTGAAGGTAATTCTTTGTTGTTCTAGGAACTTAGTTATATTTGAGTGACTATGTTCGTTTTCAAATAATTCGCATAATTCAGCTAATTCACGTTTTGCACCTACAAAGTTTGTCCCATTATCTGATATAATTTCGGTTGGTATTCCCCGTTTGGCCATAAAACGTCTCAAGGCATCGATGAAAGCATCAGATGTCATATCGCTGACCAATTCTATATGGATGCCCTTTACGGTGAAGCTTACAAAAAGCTATATATAAGCCTTTGTTATTGGCGCGCGCCCTCGGCCATGTTTTGTTTTTAGCAGAACCGGATCAGCAAAATCGACACCAACAGTGGTGAATGGTCTATGCACGAAAACAACAAATACATTTTGGAATATAATATCTTACCACATTTCGGCCGTCAACAATCCAAAATCGCTGGCGCAACAAACTGATCATTAACGACGGTCCCGGATGAAGGTTTTTCAGATGAAATTCCCTAAGCACCAGCTTAGTCATATGATGTATCTTAGGTAGGATGATGGGATGTTTGACGTCGTATGTGCACGCTAAATTTTTCAATCTTCCGCCCACGCGTAGAATTCCTTCTTCGTCTATGAACGGTGCTAAGGACGCAAGAGAATTGGCTTTGTCGATTATTCGTTTTTTTTCAGACAGAATTGTGGGTTCAAACACCTCAAGTTTTACGCTCTTTACAATTAGTAGTTCAGCTTTCCGAAATACGTCGATGTAAGACACTACTCCATCACCATAAACCCTTCTACGAAATCGTAACAGTTGAGCAACAATTCGGAAGATTTTTGTCAAGAAAGACCATCAATTAAGCAGGTATGTAATGAGACCATTTTTTACTGTTGTAACCAGTGCAGTAGTTCCGGGTCGGCGTTCCTCCGGGATCAGTGATATATCAGCTGGTTGTAAGATTTTGTCCACCATAAATTGTGTGTTAAAAGCTTTGGTGGATCGATGCCACGCGAAGCGCAATCTGCTGGATTTTCATGAGATGAAACATGGTACCAATGAAATCGTGAAGTAATGCGAAGAATTTATGATGTTCGATCAGCGATAAACGTCTTCCGCCTTCTTGGATCGTCTGACAACCATGCCAGTATAATTTTGGAATCCGTCCAGCCAAATATATGCAGCTTACGCTCCTTAAACACTTCAAGTATATATTTCATAATTTTTGTTGCTAAAAGGGCTTCACACAATTCTAGTCATGGAAGCGTAATCTGTTTAAGTGGAGCCACCTTAGTCTTTGTGATTAGTAGTGAAGTTTGAATATCTCCAGTTACTGTTATCACGCGAATATATGCAACCGCTGAGTAAGCCAACCATTGATTCCGATTGATTGATCCCAATCAATTGTTAAACGCCACATTTGCTGAAATAGTACTTTCATACTAATTGTAGTCGGAGATGACCAACCGAGCGGATCGAAGATCCTCGAAACTTCGGAGAGCAGCTGTCTTTTAGTTGGTGTATACGAAGCAGGAAGTTCGATTGTAAATTGAAGCATGTCAAGCATTGGATTCCACTGGATACCAAGAGTTCTCGTGGTTGAAGTTTTATCGGAGAATTCCACACTAGACATATCTCTTAATTCAACAGGAATGTTTTTAAGTAGATTCTGTGAATTCGATTTCCACTTGCGTAAATGAAATCCCGTGGTGCCTAAAATCGTCATCAGCTTTTTTACACGTGTAATTGCGGTATCATCATCATCACACCCTCGTCAATATATAAATCGCGGGTAATAAATAACCTCTGCAATCTATGGATCCGTGGATTTGTTGTTAGTGCAGCGTTCTTACGGCGAGAAATGGTGCACACGATGTTCCGTAAGTTACGGTTTTGAGACGGTATAAGTCTTAATTTCTTAGTCACTATTGTGACGCCAAACAATCCGTTGGAAGTCATCTGACGATAAATTTTTTCAACATCAGATGCAAAGAAAGTGACATATTTACGGAATCTCAAAGTAATGGTTACCAAATCATTTTGAATCGTGGGTCCGCAGTAAGATTGTGATGATTGACGATCAGATTCGCTTTGTTTTAGTTGAGATGTCTGAGTTGATGGTTGAGACTGCGAGGCTACGGGCTGAGCTTGTTGTAATTTCTGAGATGGTGCGTCTGCATGGTGATAAGTTGCTGATGATGCCACTAGCTTTTTAGATGGTTGACTGGATGTTGAGTTAAATTCATGCAGCAAAGAATGGTGGAACTGGTTACAGTACCCGCAGGTATATGAGTTCGTACTTGATGAAGCTGTATGATCTGATTTGAGGCAATTCTGACAGACCGACAACTGGGATGCAACCGTTCGGCGTGCATTTCCGTTTAACAATCTGAATTTTATACACCGATATAAAAGGTGTCCGGTTCTCTTATAATAAAGGCAGACTGGCGGATTTGTAGCTACATGTAACGAATGAACTGGCGTCTTATGAGGGCGAATCAGCTTTAGGTGTTTAACTTCAGAGATGCCTTTATCCATACCATCACATTTTAAATTCAAAAAATTCAAGAATTGAGTAATTGATGGAAACTCTTCATTCACAGATTCATTGATCCACTCTTGCCCAGTTCCAGCATCTAGTTTTCGCAGCAGGATTTGGATTAACCACGCATCGCGTGGTACGACTTTCAATTAAGAAAACCGAATTAAGAAGATCCGACTTGTCACTTGAAGATCTTATATCATTTGGATGACCGCTCACTGCGGACAGCTGATCCATAAATGCTCTTATATAAGACATTAGAATGTGCTTTCGTTTCCTGTATCCTATAATTAGCTTCCAAAATATTTTTAATTAACGCTGTGCAGGGCCATCCTCTAGCAATCGCTACAGCAATTTAAATTTTGTAACGTTGGACAACGACTGGTTATTATGGGTTGATGAAACATAAGCATCTTCAAAAGCGAGGCAATTCTTGTAAACACCATCAAATTTCTTGAACGTGACCTTTGGAAGTTGAATGCCATCTTTCACATTACTACGATTCGCTAGTTGTTTCACCCAAACTTCCAAGAAAGTTCCGTTGTTGTTGTAAAATTCCATTTAAAAGAGGTTCCAAACCAGTATCTTTGTGTTTTTGTTGTGGGTTTACTGGGAACTTTTCTTCAGCCTTTACATCAAAAAAATTCATCCTCAAATCCTACAGCTTGTAATTCAACAGTTAGATTGTCGAAGATAATTTGAGATTCGAGCGAATGAAATTCACACCATAAGGCGTCTAAACGCTGCACGCGCACATCAATAGCTTCTGGCGAGGTTAAGCGATCAGGATTTGAATTCAAGGTTTTAAAATTTCGGAGCGAAACAAAAATTGTATTCCTAGTTTTTATAATTATTTCCACCATATTCACTCAAAACACTTAATGATATATACTCGGGTGTCTGTAACCGATATATGAATCACCCGTTATCAAAACGCACGTAACACTGTTATATGATTGTCAGCAATATTTATAGCTTCTGATAATTGTTGTTTTATCTTTTGCGATTACCGGCGATCTGGCTCGAAAGACCAATAAAAATGCGGAGGTTCTAACTAACTTATTTGTTTTTATTTATTAATACGTTATACATACATAGTATCCATGTAGCGAATTATAATAAACACAATGATTAAGTTAACACAAATCAAATTGACCTTTGCTTAATTGTTAATTTAATTAAATTATAATTATAACTTTTGTATCTCAACACGAGGGCGATTCACTCACACTGTTCACGCTCAAAATTGTAACTGGTCTTTTTTATTTTTCCAGAAAAAACAATAAAATCGTCTCCTCTTCATTTACATCACAGGTACATAAAAAAGTACATAAGGTAAATACAAATTATTACACATAAACGGTATACTATTATATATACAGTAAAATAATCATGTACTATATGTACTTGTTACTGAAAGGAGAGAGAGAGTAATCATCAAGCTATATTTTATACGTATATACAATTAAACGATACTTATATATTGGGATGAACCAAAAGTCTTATATAGACATAAACGTATGTTTAAGATTGATCACAAACGTTGAGTTCACTTTGGCTATTAAACGTTGTATTTTCGTTTAATGTGACCCCCAGATCGATAATTTCACAAACACGGTGAAATTCATAACTATTTGACATAATATTGCATTTTTTTGATATTTAATTGTACTAATATGCGTATATAATTGTATTTGCGTTCACACTACCCTCTGAGGCCATTAACATTTTCTTGTAATAGATCAGTATCATCTGCAAATATGAGCTCTGTAAGTCGGTCGATGAAAACAAGAAATATCCAGGGTCCAATGTGTGATCCCTGAGCAACACTCGAGTAAACTCTAATAACTTTGGATATTTTATTTCAAATTAAGAGTTAAACCATTTTACAAGTTTGAAAGAAAATCCAAATGCTTGAGACTACCAAGGGCCCTACAATGGCAAATAGAGCTTTACTGAAGTCTGCGTGAACTACATCCAGCTGATAGTGTATTTCTATTTCGTTGATCGTTTTACTCGTAAATTCCTCTAAATTTGTGGATGTTGATCTGCCTGAAATGAATTCATATTGTTTAACAGATATATGACGTGACAATATTACTTTAAAGGTGTTGCATATAACCAGATAATCTTGGAATATATGATGTCCTTGAAATCCCTCTGTAACATGCAAAATATGTTTTCTTTTTATATTTTCCATTTATCCGGAAATCCGGATACTAACGACAGGTTGAAGAGATTCCGCAATGGATACACCAAAGTATTTGCTTGTTTCTTTAAAATAGATTGTTGTACCAGCGACCGTGCGGATTTTGACAAAATATATGGTTGGGCATCGATCGTTTTTCAGATGGTCAAGAGCGGAGAAAACCAATTAGTGTTTATTGTACTTGGTTTTCTGTATTTACAGACATAAAAAATAATTACATATTAGTGAGAGAATATATATTTTAGAATTAGTATATAATGAAGGTAATAAAAATGTAAAATGTACAAGGCAATAAAATGTAAGTATATAACTTATAACAATTATAATTGAATAATATCTAAATATGTATTATATAATGCAACAGTTCAAGGGTGGATTATAACATCCCTATACCCTCGGAAAAAGATGAATTATACGTACAGGACGTTCCCTGACTGTAATTCATTATCTAGTTTTGTATATAAACTACAATTAACAATTTCTTAATTTAACAATTCAATTTTTATTTTGGCGATGCTAAATCATATAATTTTTATACATTTAAACAACAACATAATTTCATAAGCTGCATAAAAAGTGTTCAGAAAAAGCCTTAGCCACCGTATTCGTATCTTGGGACGGAATTGGAATTGCCATTGAATATTTTGTGAGATCGTCTTGTATCGTTAATAAATATTTATTCCTATTATGCGAAACCATCATTGTATCTATAAAACTTTTATTGAATGGATTTCTTGAAGTTGTAGTAATCTGCATGGTACATTTACTTAGACGAGATACTTTATTTTTTGACATAAAGAACATTTTTTGATGAATGACTTGATACGCTTATTCATACTACTAAGCTCTTAATATTTTTTCAGTCGCTTAATTGTTCTTGAATATCCCTGATGTCCCCCAAGAGGAGTAATATGGAATTCCTTTATAATTTCATTTATGTCTTCTTACGATGTGAGAAGTTTTTATGTCGATACATTGTTGTTCGGAATAGAATTTGTAGAATGAGCTGACAAAGGTAACGAATTACCAAAAATGGAAAATTTAACGGCTCCTCGTAATTTATTGAATACTTCGTCACAATGAGCATTCCATTCAAATTTGACATTTTTCCGTAACAATCGACTTAAAGGTTCGGAGATTTTGGAATAATCTTTAATAAAACCTCTATAGTATCCAGAAAACCAAGGAAACATCTAACATCTTTTGCGTTTGTTTTCAAAGGGTAATTCATAATGACATTCACCTTAGAGGGGTCTGGTTTAACACCATTCTGTGTTACTATATGCCCTAGATAACTGATTTCAGTTCTTAAAAATTGTGATTTGTTAGGTTGTAGCTTCAGATTATAGGGACGTAAATGTTTTAAAACATCAAATAATTTAGAATTATGATCCTGAAGATCGTACCTACGTATATATAACAATATCATCAAGATATACAAAACATCTTAAACCATTTAGCCCCAACAATATCGTGTTCATTAGTCGCTGAAATGTAATTGGAGCACCCTTCAGACCAAATGGCATTCGCAGAAAATGGTAATGACCGGCTTGGAAGGATTAGTACTTGGTTCGAAAATTTTTTTGTCTATCATCTTATCAACTTGTTTATTAACCTCCTTCAAAGCTGCTTCGGGAAGTCGATATTGTTTGACGTGAATAGCATTTGTAGTAGACAGAGTATCGCCTTCTAAGTAGAAAACATCGTTGAAATCACTGCAAATTTTCAGTACGGAAAATTTTTCTTTTCCGTTCAAGTGACTGAGGTTTAGACTTTCAGTAAGCTTGGTCAATCTTCCTTCTATGTTTGGATTTCATTTTTCAATATTTAGTATTTTAAAGGAACTAGCTAATTCAAAGCTTAGTTTTATTTTACCAATATTGACTGCTTAATCGTTGGTATTCACTAAATTTACTGGGATTGTATTTTGAGAAAAACTCACTAATTAGCTAGCTACGATTCGTTGTATGTATAATTGTTTCAGAACGATCTGGGAGTAAATAATCGGAAATTTCGATTTCAACAAACGGTTTAGGTAAACTGCAAAATACTAACTGATATTGTGCGCCAAGACTGGATACCTACATATATGATGGATTTGTTGAAGTCAGTAATACATTTGTTTTCTTTTAAGAAATCCTTTCCCAAAATTCCATCTGACTGAATTGGAAATGAATCTGGAACTATTTGGAATTTTTGGTCTATCTTTGAATCGCTTAATAATATTTTGCCAGTACAAAGTGCTAATGTTTCGACTTTTTCGAACGTAATACCTTTGATTAATACATTTAAGTTCAGGATAACAAACAGTAATATCGATAAGGAAATACAAGTTTGGAGCTTCTGATATGTCTAGTTTAATAGTTACAAATTTAGAATTATCTGAAATTGATTGCTTATCTAACGATTGGCATAGTATTGTCGTTGGCTTCATTAGTACATACAGTTAATGGTAACTCGTTATTTTTATTGACAGAATTAGGAGCGGAATTAGCAAAATCATTTTTGGTTTCGAAAATATTTGTGTCGTTTTCGTTTCTAAATAAATCTGTTAATTTAACATCCGAATTAATTGGTGTGAAAGCAGAAGAATACAGATTCATAGGTTTTGACCTCGAGCAACTGTATTCTGTTTCGTCTGATCGAGTTGGTTGGAGTTTTCCGCCACATGTATATTACTGGTTATAGGCTGGTTATTATTCTCTGTTCGCTGTGTCCCAGATTTTTGCAATATAAGCATCTAACAGGTTTAATATTCATTTTGAAATCAGAATTTACTTTCACATCTCCAGATGGCAAATTTCGGTAATTTGATGTATTGGCTATATATGGCGTATTAGGTTCATTATTTTGAAAATAATTTTTGGCTGAATGTCCTGGCTTGAAACATAATTGACACTTTATAACATTTTTGGTAAAACTCGACGGAAATTGCGGCCTCGGTTTGTTCATCAAAGACATCTTTTATTCGATGGCTTTATCTACTGCATCCTTCAATGTTGTGAATCGACAAGCTTTAACTATTGTTGAGATAGAAAGGTTTAAACCAGCTTGGAATGATCTTAATGCGGTTGCTTCATTTAAATTTTGAATCACATTTTTAGATTTTTCCCCTTCTCTCCGGATACATGAATACTGTTTAGGGCGGTAAGCGTTTTCTCAATTTTGTGGGCAAAAGTACGAACATCTTCGTTTGCACATTGACAGAGTTTAATCAATTCAATTTGCAATTGCTCGACTGAACGAGAATCTTCGAATTGTACTGTTAACTCTTTTTTTAATTGTTTCCATGTTTCTATGCTTTTGTATTGCGTTAATTAATAAGCTCTACCAGATAATTTAGATTGAACAATTTGCAAAAATAAGGTTTTTTCGTTTTCTTTTTTTAGAGGGTTATAACAAATTTCACAAACGTTTATATATTTAGGGAGTAAGTTAAACGAGCCATCGAATTCAGGCACTAATTTTAAAATATGGTCAATATTTAACGACATGATTGGATCTAGTATTTCGGGCTTTGAACGGAACAGAGGTTCTGATTTTATAGAGTTAGCGGAATTAGAAGAATCGTCAGAATCAGAGTAAGTAAGTTCTATTATCAGAATCAGACCCACACAAATTATTATTATTCAAAATATTACCTACAGTTTGTTCAATATTATCTTCAGTTTCGTTAAAATTAATTTTCCTGTACCGTAAATGAAATGATCTTCTCTTCATGTGATAGTATGTAATTAAGCTCGCCAAAATACTAATTCATGAAAATAATGAAAAAATAATTCAATTAGATATTTTACTGTTATGATTTACAATTAGAATAAATAATTTACCTATGATTAGCTCTACTTTGTTTATGTAACAGCTGCACAAATGTTGTTTGATGATGAATTATTGTGTCACGATCTGCGTTCGTATGATGCAAATGATGTGGTGGTACTAGAACCTAAGTTGTTGTATTTATTTACGATGAAAATTTACAGCACCATAATTAAATTTACAGCTGGTGAATTGAGGCTAGTTTTATTTCGCCAATAGTTGTTTACTGATATTCTATCCACTATTACGATGATCCGGCAGGTTTATGGAATTATTTTAAATTTGTTCAAACAGTGGCATTCCACATGGTAGTATTAATAAATATCTTGTGGTTGCTATATTATGTAACGGCAACTGAATATTTTGTGCACATTGTCAGTAATACTGTACGTAAAACTGTTAGCACAATTCTTAAGCACGTTCCGTTGATTAGTTAATTTCAATTTCAAGTGACTTTGAGCACGCTGTTTGATAATAACAAACAAGTAACACGTTAAGGAATACAGTCAGAATTACTGTTTGTTTTATCCTTTGGTAAGGTTTTGAGCGTTTTAATCTCACCTTCACCGCTAGTTTTCCGATGTCACCAATGTTGTACCCGCGACCGTGCGGATAGCTTTTCTGTTCCGATGTTGAGTTAAAATAAAAGGCAATGAACGAACGTTATAATAATTTTATTTTTGATAAAATATCTGGTTGAGCTATTAAAGAAGAATGATAGAGAGTTTCTTTTATATTTTTATCATCGATCGTTTTTCAGATTGTCAAGAGGTACCCCTCAATTTCTCTTTTAGATCTAAAGTATTTCCAAAATTGTTTAGGATAAGTTTAAACTTTATCTTGGGCACCAGCTAGATAGGAAGTGTATTTTAACTTAAAGTAATCGCGGTAAACAATGATGAATGTATTTGAGAAAGATGAGTTTATCCGATTCTAGCCCACTTTTTATCATTTTAGCATAAGCAAAGAAGACTAGTGGTTCCTTTGATGCACAATTGAATATAATTCTTAAAATGTCGTTGCAAAATCTTATAAAATTGGTTCACATTACCTTGATTAGTACTTAAAATATCATCCTATTTAAATGCTTAAAAGTATTAATGCATGTGGTTAGCTTTATTAAAATTGTGTGTGGTTTGTTGATAATGAAATGTTTTTTTTTTATAAGTTTCATAGAATTAAATAAAATTTCCGTCGACTTGTGTATTGTGATAAATGTTTTTAACGACAAATAGCGTTGGTGACTCTACAACTAATATATCTACACATTAGTGAAGAAAAGATCTAAAAAATGGTCCCGTTCATTTGGTTTGTACAGGACATCTATATGTACCATTTAACAGTTCTACGTTTATTAAGAATTAATTTGCATCAGAATACTACATATTGACATGGCGGAGTCTGTCAATGTAACGGTATTTTATGTTTATCCTCAACAAGGAAAATTTTTGAACATTTGCCTTAAATAACCACAATTACAAAATAACCAGAATGCATGTACTCATCAATGAAAACTGTTTACCTTTACTAGTTACCTTTAATCTTGTTAAAACAAATATTTTCTGTAACACAACGAGAAGGAAATTTTAATTAAAGATCAGCAAGTCCCTTTTCAGAATGTTCCCATTTGATGTTACGGCATGAACACTTTGTGATATAATCTAAACCCATTTTTAATTTATTTACAAATCAGAGTGATAGTTAACGATTCATCTTTCCTTTGGTGTAAATAATAATGTTTTATAACTTAAGTGGTGACCAGCGAAAAATTATAAACTTAAAAATTAAGAATTAACAAAACCTAAGAATGCGGTAGATAGGATTTCTGTATTCTCGCCTAGCGAAAAATTAACGTCACTTAAGAAATTTAACGAAGCTTCGTTAAATTAGATCTATCAATTAAGAAAAATTAAGAATGCGCGATTTTGCGTCCAAACTTAAAAAATAAATGTCAAATTCAAATAAATTTTTGATGCAGTAGATGCAAAGATTTGTATTTCATGTGATTTTTTTTTATATTTATAAATTTAAATTTTATTTTTATAGGTTTTGCGGTGGTATTAATTTATTTGCTAATTTAGCAACACTTTTCTGCCGATTTTTTTGTAAATGGAAAAAATGAAAAACTTTTGTGTTTCGTGTTTATGAATTACAAACCCATTGGGGCCCATTTTGGATGCCATTTTGATAACAATTTGTAATTCAATATTATTTTTTATTTTATGACAATACAACAGTTTAAAATATTCAAGTTTATTTCATTAGAAGGAAAAAAGTTTGGTGGAAATCAAATGTCGAAAAATAATGCAATCAATAATGCAACCGTTCCACTAAACTTCTTAAGTTTAAAATTTTTCGCGGGTTGGAATGTCAAAAAACAATTAAGAAAAATTAGTGTCGTTAAAATTTTTAAGGTTATAATTTTTGGTTGGTTGAGCCTTTACTTCGGATTACTTGCGACACAACTTCCTGAAACGGCAATAGTGGAATCGGTTCGTTCACAATTTTAGTATAAAGCAACCAATATTAAAGTTTCAACTGTAACTGCTGATATATGTAGCTAATTATGTAGGCCAACCCTACTTTACCACTTCAATATGTGGCACTAAGTCCTAATCAAGTTTATCTATAGCACAATCCGGACCCTTAAATCTTAGTTTTAATTTTATTTGTCCCAATTCACCATGTATTCAATTCCATGTCCCGCAACGTTGGAATACCAAAGAGTGTACCATTGTTACTTTTATTTTTGAGCAGACCCTTTTTACATCCAGTTTACCTTAACATTGCCTTAAAACTGTGGTTTTAATGCCTGGTTTCGCTATATTAGAAAAGATCAAGGATATATTTCAGATAGCGAGTTAAATGACCTTCAATGTTGAAGTGTTGTTGAAATGTTTTGGTACTGGTTTTTGATTGATGTAACACAATGTTTGCGAAGTCGTCTGATGACTTTGAATGGACCTGCATTTGATAGAATTAATCCAATGTGTGCCTTACCTGTTCTAATGAAAACAAAATCACGGTTATTGAGTGACTTCGGAACAGAAACGTCAACTTGGTTAGTTTGTCGCTTTTTGTCGATGACTGTGTCGGTAGTTGGCATAGGTGAAAGAGGATTTTCGATAAAAAACTCATCGGGTAGCTTAATGGTTTGGTCGTAAACCATTTCAGCTGGTGAGCACTTCAGATCCTCTTTCAATGTTGCTCGGATTCCAAATAAAACGATTGGTGTTTCCGAGGTCCATTGAATTGTATTGCTTCTAGCCCTAGGTGCGGCTTTTATTTGCCGTTGGAAACATTCCGGGAAGTTTTGTTAACTCAGTGAGACGTTTGAACTCGAACTGCATTCCCTGATGGGTTATGTGATGGCAATGGTTGCAGCTGACATATTAGTCATGCAGAATACTTCGCGCCGGCTAATAAAGCGATCGACACAGGTGAGCAAATATGAATATCCATTAGATGGTGGAAGTGGACCAACGATATCTATGTGGATAAGTTCGAATCGACCAGGAGGAATTTCGATATGTCCATGGGGTGATTTTTATGCCTTTGGACTTTAGCACGTTGGCAGGAAAACAAGACTGACCAGCACTTGTTTTACGTCTTTGCTTATATCGGGCCAAAAATAGCGATATGTGGGCGGTTGTACCCAGTATATGTTTCGTATACGATTTCGAGGCCAGGCAGCTTAAAAAGCTCTAGTTTCAATGATGATGTATTTGATTGTATTTTTGGTTAAGTCGAAATGAGTCTCGACTGCGACTATTTCATTGTCAGTTTTACGTGATAATTTGTCCAGAACAATGTTGTCGTATCCGTGGGTTTTAAACTGAATTGCTCCAGTCATAGAGGTTTATGGTCGGTTTAGATGGTGAAGTCCCAGATACATTTCGAGTAATTTCATTGTTTACATTGAAAAAAGTTCATGTGGCTCACAACACTTGTTATTGTAATGTTGCAAAACTGCTCCGGCATCAGTATGTTTGATGCGTCAGTAGTAATGCTGAGCTTTGAGTGCTCAGTGAATGCGTTAGAAGTATTATGTGTTCCAATTCAGACAGAGACGAGAATGCATGTTGAAATTTATCAGACCAAGAGAAGTTCTTGGCTGTCTTGGGCTGTTTGAGTAAGGCTGCAAAGTGACTGTCAATTAGTAATTTACCATATACCGACGAATCGCTTAATACTTTTAATTAAAGTAGGAGCTGGGAATTCCCTAATGCCCTTAAATCGCCTTCAAAAGGCAGAATACTATTAGGTTTAATCTTATAGCTAAGGAAATCAAGTGTGGTTGCGCCAAAGGAGCATTTTGCACTATGGATATGAACATCGAGCTCATTCGGGTGAATTCGAAGAGACTGCAAATGGGGTCGTAATAGCCGAAATCTGAACGTCTTCAAGTGCGACGGGAATTAGATAGGATACTCTGACAAGATCGATTTTTGAAAGAAAATTGCAACCATATGGGTATCGGATAGCGATCAGGTGTTTTGGCTGTGTTTAATCGACGATGATTGCTCCTTTCTTTGTCACCATATGGAATGGATAAAAGATGAGAGATGTGTACGGCCGAACAAGCCCTAATTCCACCATGTGTTGGAATTCTGCAAATGCAGCTTTGTGACACGCCTAATCTAGTCTACGTGGCCTTAATACAGGCAGATGGCCTGCTGTGACAATGTGATGGACTACGCTGTATCGAACTGGTAAATTGTAGTTTTTCTCTGCTGTGAGTGAAGGAAACATTTTTAGTAGCGTGCCATAGCCGCTGTCGATCATGTGGATCGGAGTTGGTGTATTAACCTGAACCAAGATGGTATTGATTGACAGCGGAGTCGCTAAATCAACGGGTTTTCTTCGTTTAAGATCTACAACTAGACCAAATTTATTAAGGAAATCGGCGCCAATGATTGGACATATCTGCGCTATGATAAAGACGTGTGTAAAAGTACGCTTAAGCCCAATGTTTACGTGGAGCAATTTTCTGCCGTTGGTGTTGATTGTTGTACCATTGGAGGCCGATAAGACTAGATCTGAGTTTTTTCGTGAATTGTAGGTACCAAATTTTCGAAATGAAATGACGAAAAGGTCAGTATCATTCAAATATGTTAAATTGTTTGTGGCGTTGTATACATATAAGCTCCTGATTGTATGTTTAATCTTATGGTCTGGCGCCGCTACCGTAAGATGCCTTAGTTTGCGGGTTGCTTATCAATTATCATCACCGAATTACTGGGTACTCGTTGGTCTCGACTTATTGTTCTTGAATTATGTGAACGACTGTAAGTTCGATTGTTGAAACTGACTAACATTATTCCGACTCTAGCTACGCATTGTTCCATGGTGGCTGTGCTTATGGAGATCAAACTATTTTCATCACGAACCAGATCACGACGATTGAATTTCGATGTTATGTTTGGTCTAGATGGATGTGTGGTCATATTAATTGTTTGTTGATGCTGCGTTGCTTCAAACAATTTACATGCGAGTGGATCTGTTCTTCTCAGTCGCCTAAATCGCGGCTGTTTCAGTAGAGCCCTCGCCAATTCATTGGGATGTGCTTCTAGTTTTAAGTAATGTTTCGAACTGAATTCTTTAATTGTTTCTTTAATGGTTTTAATCCCAAGGTCGTCATGTCTATTACTATTTCGAATATACCACGGAGCATTGATAATACTTAGAAGTATTTTTGCTTGGGTTCGTTACAGGAGTTCTCTGTTTGAAGCGCTAGTGGATCCCCATAACTGAATAGCATATGTCCATATGGCTAATGACCACTGAGATTTTCTTCTCATCAGCCAATACATTAATTGCGGAAAATTACGGAAAATGTAATTTTTACTTGATTGCGCTTGATTTCAATATGATTTTTCCATGTTAACCTTCTATCCAGGTGCAAACCAAAGTATTTTACTTTCGTTTGTTGAGGAATGTTTTTATCGTTTAATTTCACTGGTTTGTTGATTATTGCTAGTTTGTATTTTACAGGAATGGAGACATTAATTATTGATCAGTGGAGAATTGGCATATCAATAAGCGAAGATAAGGACATTTGTATTGTATATAGATTAGACTAAGAATGTGTAATATTCTAACTGAATAGAGAAATACTGATAAACTCACATTTAACGTTAAGTTTGACCGCATATTTTAACCTCACTGTATTGCAATACCCATTACTTTACCATCAATTGTGATAAGTTGGTTCGCACGGTTTACGATAACAAAACTATGCACCGTTAAACCACCTGAATAAAAAATTAAACCGAAAAATAAAAGATACATTAAGATCACGTAAAGTGGTATGATAACAATTCAGAATGATGATCCAATTTGTCACAAAAGCTTTTTCGCACCCCAAAATATAAACCACAAACATAAAATACCAATTACAATAATAATCGCATGCAAGATGGCAATACCAAAGTGTTACCATGTGACATAAATTGGGGAAATTTATTTAAATAAAATAAAATAAAAAATAACGTTATATGTATATTTTATACATATCGTTATTTTCCCAACAACAAATAATAATCATAACAATATAACGATAACAAATGAAACGAGATGAAATGGAAAAATCTTTTACATTTATGTTTGACAGATTATATGATATTTGTGATGAAAATGTTTTCCATTTTTTGTTTTGTTTGCTCCCGTTATTTTTCGAACTGGAAATAAATATAAATTCCTGTAATTCATTTTGTGCCTATATATAGATAGCAAAGTTTCATGGTACGTTCTCGGGTATTGAATTAGATTTTTTTTTGGGTTTGGAATGAGGTAGTAGACAAGAGGAGAGATTTATGTGTATATGTAAACTGTATGTACGTTTTTCTGTTTACAACGAATTATTTAATGGAAAGCTAGTAATGAGATTTTATATTATTTTATTTATTGACGCATATATAAATATTTACGCTTACGAATATTTTTATTATCGGAGGCTTCGATTTTAACGACCATTTTTATTCAATAATGTTCTCGTTAAAAATCGAGTAAAATTAACTCTTTCCTCAGCTCAACGAGTTTCCTCAACTCAACGTACAAAATTTTGTTTTCAGCCGCTCATGTCACCCCAAGTGACATATACCTGAGCGCAAGGTCGGTTGAAGTATTGGTTGGCCGTGGAGTTTGGGGCGACATGGGTTAAATCCTAGATTTCGCCGCATTTTTATATTGAAAATTGCAGACCAAAAGAACCAGACTTTTGGCCAAGAATGGCCGTTAAACGTGTGTTCAGAAATGCAACCTGAAATTTAAAAACGAACCTGAAAATAAACCACCTACATACATCTCATTTGCTGGGCGGATTTAATCCACACCTGAACATCATAAAGCAGCCGCTAAAACATAAATATTAAATCATTTAACTTTATAATAATTTTTAGAATAATTTGTATACAAACTCATATTGAATCCCAATTATAATCCATAATTTTTCCCATACAGTTTGTATTGTAATCCATAATTTTTCCATCACGTAACTTGACATCCAGTATTATAACCTAAAAACAAAAGAGAA
Organism: Tipula vernalis; assembly: GCA_958295665.1. Lineage (NCBI taxonomy): Eukaryota > Metazoa > Arthropoda > Insecta > Diptera > Tipulidae > Tipula > Tipula vernalis. The sequence continues at coordinate 201,839,209 of OY282560.1, forward strand.
CACAGAGAATCATTTGATCACTAAAATAATTACCATTTATACTTATCTGAATTATTTGTCCATCAGACGCTTCTCTTGTTCCTATAATTTGTTGGCTGAAATTGTTAAAATAATATTTAGTTTAACTTTAGTTTTATATAGAATCATTTAACTTACCAATTTAATTGTTTACCCTTGTTTTGACAGTTCCAATTTGGGTACAAGCCGTGGAATATTATATTAGGTATGATGTTACACGTTCAAAATTTGTACTAAAATTGTAATTGCTCAAATAAGTTTATAATGTCTATCAACAGATGACACTTTGTATATAAATTGGAAATTTTCCGTAAAATATTGCATTTTGTATAATTTACCTTTCAAAGTGACAGTCGTGTCAAAGAAACCGTGTAGAGTGAACATTAACCTAAAAGAAAATTATAATTTATTAAATAAAAAATTGTTATTAAATTCACCATATATTTACTCGAAGTATTTTCCGTAAAAATATTGTTTTCTATTTAATCGTAAGAGTGAAGCCAGCGTGAATTTCTTACCCTAAGGAATTCATCATCACATTTACAAAATTTTCAACATTGTGTTTGATCCAGTGAAACCGGATTTATTTATCAAAAAAAAATTAATTAATATTTTATTTGATCTACACGGATTCCGGTGTGTATTTATTGATCCAAAATAAATCACCATCAACCATTTCCGACAACGTGTTTAAACAAAAGGAAGTTTAAAATACACATTTTCGGAGCCATAAATTAGAATACTTGTGGTAAAAATTTGTCGGTGTGTTGTTTGTTGGTAGTAAGAGGATTTGATTAGTGGTAGGTTGCCAGCAGAAAGGGTGAGGTTCACACTCTCATCTCTAATGAGACTGCTAGTATACCCATCAGTCTAATTGCGTGGTCTAATTGTTAGTCGGATGTTTGAATGAAAACACTTACCATTGGTTTTAAAGTTGTATTTTGCTAGTTGGATTCAAAAAGAAAAAATATTTTAAGATTTAGATGCTGTATTTAAGTTAACTTACTTTCTTTCTGTCGTGGTTATGTGATTTTTGGCCATTTTATACAAATTTTGGTGGCTCAAAAATTGTAACCTTCCATTATAAGTGACTGCACGTTTCTGAGTATCGGGTAGGCTCAACGGCTGGGGGGTTTTTGTCACTTTTATTTTCTTGTGGGAGAACCAACCAAAAAGTACGTGCTTTTAAGAAAGCTTAAATAGCTGCAAATGCTTCACCATTCAGACAACATCATCACCAATAAATAATTAATTCACTTCATTTCCACTTTAAAACCAATTTTTAATAATTTAAAGGAAATTTTTGACAAAAAAAAATTCAGCTCAAAATTATACATATTCCAAAAAAAAAATTTTTTTTTTTATAATTTAATGATTAAATTTTAAATATTTTCATGAAATTTCCAAAAAAAAATATAATTTAGTTTCTTGTAAACAAAAAAACTCACCAGACAATATGTTCGAAGAGTACTCCTCAACCATCTGTCCTCGTGTTGAAAATTTATAAAAACTGACACCGTTCTAAACACCGTTATTTTTTTTTTTTTTTTATGAAAATTTCATTTCCTTACGCACTAAAATTTCTTAAGGTAATCTTATTTTCTTCTCTTTTCTTTCCTTTATACATATATATATTTTTTTATCAAACAATTAACTTTCATTAAATTAACTTTCATTAAAAACAGTTCATTTCAAAGAAAAAGAAAATGCTTCTCGTATGTTAACACATACTAGCATACTACACAATCCTCTATTTCTAATAATGATATAGTTTGTCACTGATCCACTGTATTTATATAATCCAATATTGTTGAGGATGCGGCACCCTAGTCCGAATATCTCATTGTCACAGTGTTATTATTTGTATTTAATAAATGGACCAACTTCTGTTGTGTAGCGTCATCAAACAAATTTTTTTTTTAAAGACGATTTATATTTTTTATAAATTTTATTGAATAAAAGCTGAGAGGCCTGTCCTCTATCCCTATTAGGGCTTTTAGCTTTACACCAGACACTAATCTTTTAACTTTTATCTAACGATAGATTATAGATAGAAACAAATATTAAAAAAAAAATCAATCACTAAGCTCATCATATAACAATGGCTAAAAAGGCAGAATAACTTACCAAAATTTTATTTTAAAACTTATTTGGTATATTCCCAAAATTACTCTATGTGGTATGGTACAAATATGTATAAACCAAGCAAAATTTAGGACACAATTTAAATGCTTCTACTTCGGCCTCTCAATTCAAATTGGTATATTAGTTAAGAAATTTACAAAAAATTCTACCTATGTACATACAAATGCAATAAATAATTACGTACAAGTACATTAAATATGCCCCGCTACCTAATTTGTATATTAAGCAATATACAGGTATTTTGAATATCAAATGTATTTGCTTACAATACGTAGCTCAAAGTATATACATAGCTTATACAGTTTGTGTTGTACAATTAAAAATTCCATTGTGCAGAGCTGAAGTCTACGAGATTTATAATTATTAAAATTTAAGGTCAATGACCGAAGGAAATTATAACTTTGTTTTGTTATTTAAATCGTTTTCATATCGTTAAGCTATCGTTTGATATCATATTGAGAATAATACACAGCCGTAACAAAATCACTGAATTACCCCTACCATTTATTGATTTAAAAAACAAAATTTCATTTAATTAGCTTAACCTATTTTAGAATAACAATGGACTAATCCCGGTTTCCAAAATCCCGGTTTTCAAAATCCTGCTTTTGAAAGATATATTTTTTAAAATTCTGGTAAAGGAAAATTTTAATTTTGAAAAGGGATTTCATAGTACACCCGCAAAATAAAAATAAGAATCAGGATTTTAAAACCGCGATTTTGAAAACCGGGATTTTAAAAATCAGGATTAACAAAAAACAGGATTTTCATAAATCGTTTGGAAAACAGGATTTTCATAAATCGAATTCTGCTGGTTTATTGAAAAATGCGTGTTTTTAGTTGCATACGTAATAAGTACATAATCACGTATGCGCCTAAATGACGTTCATAGAATAGCTAATTGTTGTATGATAATTTTGAAAGATAAATTTATGAATTTTTACAGGGTAATACCAACCATTAAGTAACAAACGTTGTAAGGCGTTCGTTACAGGGTACCTATATCAGCATTTTTAGAATAACCATCTGGGCTGAAGAGAGGACACAGACTGACAGACTGACAAACAGACACCATTTCGAAACCTACTTTTTCGGACTCAGGGGACCTCAAAACAAATGAATCACTAGATATGTCCAAAATTTTCATGATTACTACTTTATTTTACTTAAGTAAAGAAAGTAATTAAAATGTTGATTATTATATATTTCTATACGCGGCTCGTCTGAACTCGGCTCAACCCAAAAGTGCTTGCACTTCTAGGTTGATCCATTCTGTTGTTTCAGTAACAAATTCATATTGCGTATGGCTGACTATTTTATTAACCACACCAAGCATTAGATGTAGTTCTGGAGGAGGAATAATGTCAAGAATCTTTTTATCGTCATCAGCTGAAAAAACTGGAGAATTGATACAGCTTTTGAAATTTTTCGCATTTTCCATTATCGATCCGCCAGCGTTTCTCCAAGCTTCAAAATATGAGGTTGAGTTTCCCACAGTTCGCCGAGATCCGACGTGCTCCAAATTTGTGCTTTCACAAAGGCACCATGTACAAGGGGTTAATTTGAGATCAGTCGCTATCGTACCAGAAAAATCCTCAAAACGCCTGAGTCAGCAAAAGCTTTAGCAAACACGCCATCATCATACTTTTGACGTTTTTCTCCTGTTGACAAATTTCAGTTGAATCATCTTGAACAGACAGGCACACCTTCAAAAAACCACCGCCACCGTCAATTTCAAATTTTAAGTGCTGATTTCTAATATCCCGCTGTTTCTCGATATGAGAAAGAAAATCTTCAAGAGTATGGCAGTAAACTATGGGACATTGGATTGGTGTGCTCATTCGAGCTTTGATGGTTACAAAATCTATTGTCTTAGCACAAAAGAAACTTTTTACCTCGCCATTCTTCTGTTCCAGGCTTTTTTCAATCCTGGCTCAATTATCGCCCGCTTTTTGGTAGCAACTCTCAAAGCGGTCGCTATATCAAGAGTAGTCTTTGTACTAAGATTAAATTTTGTTTTGATTTTCAAGAAATCGGCTGTGGATATATTCGAAGCTAGTTCCTCTTCATTTTTCTCGTGGGGATTTATGAATAATTTCATGAAGTTTCCTCCACGTGCCTAAGTAAGGGAGACCGTCGAATCTTTTTTGTTTACTTTGTCATCAATGTCATGTTGTTGAATTGCAATTTTACTGATTAATGTTGACGCCACTTGTTCCATTACTTTCTCCCCCATTGTATTTATATATTTGCATACATTATCAACTTGGGCAGTTTTGGTGCATTTATGAGGTGTTCCTCGTTTGGGATCGATAAAACATTTGGAACAACGTTTGATGCATTTGCCGTCAGCCGATTTTTTTTTGTTAAGAAGTTTCATGGATATCACATTACTTCAAGCAATCTGGCACAAATAGCACTGACAGGGATTTTGAGTCCTAGATCTCGTAGTTAAACTTACACTCAAAAACTTATAGGGAACGATTCCTGGATTGGCACTAGGAAGTTGTCGGTAGACGTTCCGTTTGCATCCGGCACAAAGAACATTCGGCAGTCTTTCTTCACACAAGATATTGTCCACACGATGTTTCAGTAATTTTTCTAGATTCGATTGCAGCGAGGCTTCTATCTTGAACATGACATTATTCTTTTTTAAGCACAACAAACAAATTTTACTCCGGTTCTCTTCATGTGAAAGTGCGCGGGCAACTTTTGGAGGATTAAAAATTTTCGACATTATACAAAACTGAAATGAACTGATCGAGGAAGAAAAGTTTTCTGCTTTTCTTGTAACCTGCCTACAACATTCTTTTCTTATAACCTGCCTACTGCATTTTCTTCCTGAGACTTTTCTTAAAACATAAGATATTTCACTTTTTCAGACCAAAAAATCATTTTTTGGTTCCAATTTTCGAATTTTGGCGCGAAAATGAAAACTGGTCGGTGGATGATTTCAAAAAAACTTTTATCTTATTCAGTAGACCTTAGGGAACATGATGCCATAAAAAAAACAGAAGTACAAGCACTTTTGGGTTGAGCCGCGTTCAGACGAGCCGTGTATGTAGTGTACATATCTCCTAGAAACTTAGTAAGCCGGAAATGATTCTTTATATTTTGAGTTGATAATAGTATAGACTAACTTTGATGAAAATCTAAGATCAGCCGTAAGGGTGCAATTTCAGCAATCGGCCAACTTCCAAATGAACAGATTCGTGTGGATGTTTGTTCGTACATATCGGTATAATTCAAATTAATCCAATTGTCAATAAGTATTAACATTTGTATTTTAGCTTAAAATTTCAATACTGCTTGTTACTTTCTTATGTAGAAAGATTCAAGAATAAGAAGCCATTGGCAATATTTAAAATAAAATAAAAATTGAAGATTTGTGGCACCATGCAATTATGTGTAGAATAAGTAATTTTAAAATTCTGTTTATTTTTTTAGAGTTTTGGTTCTCTCTTGGGTGGGTCCCCAAAAAAACTACTTACAGTTATGCATTATTTCATATACATACATAAATTATTAGTAAGATATTAGCTAAAATTATATAATTACTAACGCACGAATAATAAAGGATTAGTAAGGTAACCTCGGTTTAGATAAATAGAACTAAACTTACTTAAAAGTACAAGATCAGTAAATCAAATTTCTTATAACAAGTTTCAATAAATACCCTTTAAAATAATTTCAGCACTTTTCAAAGGAAGGAGCCAAGATTTTATTGCTTTCATAACATCAATTATATTATCTTATATGCCTTTGAAGTTTGTACTATATTTTACTAAAATTGTTTTAGTATGATTTTAGTAAATTCTTCACTTGGGCACACAACGGGATGAATATTTTACTAAAACAGTACTAAACTCAAAAATAATGCTACTCAAATAATGACATTTAGGAGAATTAAGTTGGTCAGGTTCCATTCAAAGTTATTGTGTACTAGTAAGACCAAAATATAAAATTAGTTGTTTATTTAAAATTTTTTTACTGGCCCAATAACACATTTGCAAAAAATTAGGAAGTTCCATTGGACTTTATCTACGCTTAGTATTTCAAACTAAAAATCTCAATTTACTGCTAAAGCCGAAATATAAAATTAAATGTTTAATTAAAAAAATTTTACTGGGCCAAAATCACACGATAACTATCGGTTAAGCTATAGGTTCAGCTATATATTTGCAAAAAATTGGGAAGTTCTATTGAACTTTGCTACCCTTACTAATAGAACTTCCCAATTTTTTTGCGTAGATATAGCTGAACCTATAGCTTAACCGATAGGTACCGTGTGATTTTGGGTCAGTAAAATTTTTTTAATTAACATTTAATTTTATATTTGTACGAACCAAATATACAATTAAATTGAATTGAATTGTTTATGTAAATTAATTAAATGCATGTCGAAAAGACCAATCTATCGATTTACGGTATATCTTTTTACAAAATACGGTCATGTTAAAAATAATCTTCAAGTGATTCATATTTGCGTAAGGCAAAGTAGTTTATTTTTAGCATAGCGGTATTTATGTATTTTAATTTTATAAGCAATAGTAGTAAACTACTAATGCTTATAAAATTAAAATTATTAGATTTATTTCATTCACGAAATTCAAACTTTTCGTTTTCTACGCAAAATAAAAATAAAAATTAGCTTAACGAAATTTTGATTTTAATGTATGTATTTTTATGCAACGAATAAATTCGTTAAGCAGGGTGCAGTTGTTTTTCTAAATTATCAAAATATAATTTGCAAGATTAATTTTAATAATTCGTTTTATTGATCAATTACCCCTGAATGTATGCATTTGAGTAGCTAATACATTTACATATTTATATTTAGTAAGAATTAGTAAATACCATATGTATGTACTTCATTCGCGTTATCTTATTGTTTTAAGTGTGCAGAAATTTTATTATAAATACAAGGCGCCATGTACATAAAGTTTCTACGTGTCATTTCGGACTTGATTTTCGGCGTTAAACATAAATTTTGATTCCTTAAATTATAGCCAATAACTTTTAAATTGAGGTTTCCATATCTATGGAAGAAAACTTTTAGGACCTTATGTATATTTGATTTGCGGAATAAAGGGAAAGATGGGGACATACGAGATTTACGAAAAATTATTCTAATCAATGATTCTGTGCAATTATTAGGGCTTTTAAAGGCGCATGATATGTACCACCCAGCACACAATGCCGTACAACTTTAATAATACATTTGGACAGAACCTACGCATTAAATATAATTTCGTGATAGAATTCAGTAAGTTCTTATAAATATTATTAATGTGAACATTCCATAAGCAATCTTTACTTATGTTTAGGCCCAAATATTTAAAGTTTTTGACTGTTTCAATTTTAATACATTTCTGTACATTTCCAAAATATCATGGTTCACTGTGTCCAAATGCTTTAGTTATGTCGTTGTTGTTATTGTTGTGTGTTTCTTGAATTATTTTTTACCGTCCTACTTTATGCCAGGAGTAGCCAAATCGAGGACGGGCGGCTACAGATCCGAAAACCACCTGCACATTGCATTGCTTTATGCCAACCTGTAGTACTGACATGAAAGGTGGGTTGGCCCATGGATTCTGCACTCTCAACAGGGGGTCATAGATGTGTTCATCTTCATCACCGATCGTAATCAGATGATGAAAAATCCCTTTTGCATCCCGCATCTATAGGGATTCGAACCCGGTACCTCCCGAACCAACCGCCACAGCTTTAACCACTGCGCCGTTTGCTCGGTCTTTAGTTATGTCAATGAATACAGAAGCTACATTTTTGTTGATGCTAAAATTGAAATGAATGAAGTTGTTAAAATTAACCAGAGCGTTTTCAGTCGAACGCCCTTTGATAAAACCGAATTGGTTTGTATTTAAATTGTTTTTTTTTTCTTGAGATAGGACACTATCCGATTTTTAACAATTCTTTCTATAGGACCTTAGGAATGATTGGTAACAAGGAAATTGGGCCAACGGAATCCCGATTGCAGACTTCAATTTATTGAAAAAAATATGTAAGATTTTAGATTAAAGACGTAAGTTAAGACTTCACAAATATAAATAACTATTTTCTTAACAACATAATAACTCAAATCATCATCTCCGATTAAATGTTTATTTTTTAAGTACTTCGATATTATTTGTTGGCAAGAAATGAAAGCTATTATTCGAAGTAAAACTTGAAACCATTAATTTATTATTATCTTGCGAAACAGAGACTGAACTAATTTCCAGAGCTATCTTTGAAGCAATATTATACATAAAAATTATTGAATTATTAAGAAATATTTTTGTCTGCTTTGTAAAAAATATGATCCACACACGTGGCGCTTTTATTAGTAGTTGTAATCGGAGAATTAATTACTGACTTTAAGCCAACGGATGCCATTAACATTAAATATTCATCAGGTATACTGTTGTTAAGTGGGATATTTATATTAAAATCGCCAAGCACGACAAAATTTGTAGCAGTAATTGCCAATAACAGGGAGGAAAGAAAACAGCTCATTATTATCGGAAATATTTACCTGTAAGCAGTCAGCTGTATTAAGGTTATAACATAAGATTTCATTTACCACGACGCTTTTGTGTGCATACACCGCTACACCCCATGATCTATGAATATTGTTGCAATTGGCGTACAGATAATAGTCATTAATACAATATTTCTCCAATTCTTCGCTCTTTATCCAAATTTAAGTTAAAAAACATAATAATGGTTTTATATTGAAACTTTCAAGGTGCATTATGAAACTATCGAAGCGATCTGATATTTTGTAGTATAACAAACTTAGAATCTAAAAATAAAGAAACATATGGTTATAAAATATATGTTCATGCATAGAAGAAGATACACGGTTGCTTTTAAAATTCAAAGGAATGTTATTAAGGCTAAAATCTGACATTAATCCTTTTATTAAATAATCGTACGAATATCATTCATTAAATTTATAGAAACAACCGAATCCCTATTGTTCTTCCTTAAAGATATCCATAAAAATTTATAATTTTTTGATTTCATTTTATTCTTTCATTTTATTTGTATTTTTTGCTCGCAATGTAAAAAGCTCGTTAACAATATCCTTGTTGTTAAATTTTCTTAGTATAGGTGACAGCCTGCTTTGCGCTTTCAGTCTAATGCATTTAACAATTTAACCTTCTACCACTGAGCATAATATTAATAGAGGAGTAATTTGTATGAAAGACAAATGTTTTAATGTTCACTAAAAATAAAATCGATTTTTCCTCAATTTAAATTTCGAGCTCAACGAAACCATCATATAAATTTCTAATATTTCCGAATGCCTCTTTCTATCTTTCGTATTTTCTATAAGCAAAAATTAAAAGGGGAATTTAAAGGCGTTACTAAATTTTACGTTAAAACAAAACCAACCACCAAGCAGGCCGTGGAAAACACTACATATACGTTTTGAATACATAGATAAAAATAAATGAAAATAATGAAAATAATTTAGTTTTCATCACACTTCCTTGTAAAGATAAAAATTTGATTTTACAAATATTTGGCGGGATGCTAAAATGAATTTTCGATACAATTCTGGAATAAGGATCAAATTTTAATTAAACCGATTTCTAAATTCTTAATAAGGTTTAAATTTGGCCAATTAGGACGGAACTTGCTGGTTTTTCCTTAACCGATTTGGACTTAATCTAACATTTATTTATGTCCGATTGAAATGGGGTTATAAAATATAATAGTTAGCTATGATATTCTGGAATATATCCTTAGGGTGGAATTTGGCTTTTTATAACCGTTTAGGATGAACTTCTATGTATAGATGTATGTATCTACGATGGCAATGGGCTTCTCAAATTATGTTAAGATAAAGCTCTGGAAATGGTAAATTATGATGAATGGAACTTAGATAGTTCAACTGATTATAATAAAATTCGACAGGTGTACCCATAAATACAAAAACAAACCCAAAAGGTACAAAATTCAAATTATTTTAAGAATCCAGAAGCGAAAAGCCAAATAGGACAAAATCCTTATCGACAGAATCCCAATATAAAAAGTCCAAATGGGACAAACTCCAAAAAATATTTTTTGTTAGTTTCGCCCATATTTATTATGATATATTTGTAACAAAATAAACTGCATTTTACCATCATAAAAAATTCTCTTGTGATTTCAACTGAAATAAAATTTTGAGTGAAATTTGGTCCAAAATCTCAAACCAATTATCTAATCCAACATTTTCAATATCTGTCTGTGGCCCTATTCTGATAATTCGCCGGGGAATAGAAATTTTAAATGTTATTGCAGTTTTATTACCTTTTCCCCAAAGTGTATTCTGTATATAAATTTTGGTCCCAAATTTCCTCACTGCCTCATGAGAATTTTGTATACGTACAAGGAGTATAAGATACATTTTGTTATTGTGTTCTGTCATTTTCGTTGTTTGTATTAGCGTATCGTTTTGTGACGGTAAGTATCAAAAATAAGCCAATCGGTTGAAATCGCAAAATTTTTTTGATGCTTATGCTCACGTGTGAGAATATTTCACTTGCTATGAAGCAGGAGAATTAACAATACTGTGTTGTTCGTTGTAAGTATTTTTTGAATATTCTACTTTTAGTAAAGTTCCATTATTGTATAATAAAAAAATGTATTTCTTTAGTTTTAACTTAACATGTTTGTTTATTCATTTTTTAGGTTTCGTCTTGCAAAAGCAGATTAATGTTTTATTAAAAACTTAATTAAATCAATCAAATATTGTGTAAGTACAGTTTACATTATGTAAAGGTTAACATTCAAAATACATAATGTAAACTGTACTACATTTTAATATTAAAGCCATTAAAAAATTCTGTTGAAAATTTGATAAATTTAAACAAATCGAGAATAATCGCAATTTGTTTTAACAAGCTGTATTTGAAATTGATAATGATGTTTTACGAAACATTTTTTACGTACAGCGTCACATACATATTTATGTACCTATTATTAAAACTCTTTTTTCTTATTGCTTTATTTTCTGTTTATCTTGCTAACTACTACATGCATTTTATACTTTTTTCCAATGCCATATGGAACGTAAACAAAATCATAAGGGATTTTCAAATTCATTATTTTACATCGTCTTTATTATCAATTTAAACGAAATTTTTTTTATAAATATAAATAATTTGAAATTAAATATATCGAATTGCAGGTAATACACAATTATAATTGAAATTAATAAAATTTTAATACACAATTTTGCATTTTAGTAATTGATTTTTTTTTCAAACATCGTCTTCTTCGTGTCCCTTTAAAAATTTCATTCGTATACTAAACCCTAATCTCAACAAAGAACACAAAATAACTATACGAAAAACTAAAAAGAGCATGAAGAGCGTGAATAATAAAAGAGCATTCGAACACACACAATAACTAATACCATTACGATCCGGTAATTCTCGCCTCACCGACTCATGAGCCGACCAAAATTTATGTCCTGGTGTTTGGGGAAAAAAATTTATTAGGAAAAAATTATTCCCAATTACAGCAGTTTTGACGTTTGTTCTTCCATACCTTTAACGAAAATGTTTGTCTATCTCCAGTTGATATTAATAATTAATCATATTAATATTGTCTGTAAGGGTTAAAATACCCAATAATTTTAAAAGATAGTATAGTAATAAATAATAAATATTGATATTTTTATATTTTGGTATAAAGATTAACCTGATTAAGGCCATCGTTATCATCATCAACATAATGAAGGGTTCTTCGCAGATCTTTACTCATTTTAATATTTAATGTGATTCCACGACGAACACGTATAACTAAATTTATTTCCCTGTATATTTATTCACCAATTGACAGAATGCACTTTCGGAAATGGGGAATAAAAAGAGTTGGAAAAATTTATTTGGGGAATAACTGCTGTAAAAACAAAATATTCCCGGAAAGGGCCACTGGCAAGGTTTTTTTTAAATACTGAATTTTATGTTTTTTACCACTTTTTAATTGTTTTGAATTAAATTTATTATTTTAGTGTTTTTTTGATGTTAAATTTTCTCTTTTCCAGAATTTAAACACGACTTATGCGACGCGTGATTTTAAAAATCTATATTTTGAAATTGGAATCGTTCATTCTTTTCATTTTATATCTCAAGAATTTATTTAATACCAATAGGTTCCAAATATTAGAGAGAGAAGCCTGTGAATCCAAAAAATAATGCAAACTATATGAAAATATTTCATTTTTTGGATTTTACTCTGACATAAAGACGGATCTTGTTGGCTACATTTGAACTGATTATGGTGAATCTCGCCATACCCGATCAAACCAGATACTAAAATGATTTTTAGATGAAATTCTGGAATAGAAAAACAAAAAATATTAATTCTCTTAAAAATATTTAGGATACCCCGGATACCCCTTCTTGTAGCTATATGAAATATACTGTCCTTATTTCCCTTTTGGGTACAATTTTCAGGAAATATACTCGCAGGCGTGTTCTTATGCCAAACACATGCAACACAAAAACTATGTGCGAACGGTGTTGAAATGTCAATCAACACAATTCGACGAAAGCTTGGAGAATTCGACATTAAAAATAGGTACACGTAGTATAAACCTTTGTTGAAACAGTGGCACATCGGAAAAAAGCTAATTTGGGCAAACGAAACTGGGGTCTTTTGAAGGCAAGGCTTAGAGGAAATATAATAATAAATACACAGCAGATTGTTCGCATTCTCAAAAACATTCGAAAATACCCTACTCCAAATTAAGTGAAAGTTCCACTAGGAGATGTCAGTTTTTAATATACAAAAAAGCGCAACTGGACTACATACTAAAGTATTTGCGAAATTAGTTTTAATATCTATTATGAGAAATAAATATCAATTAGTATATTTTTGTGTTTTTGTTGTTTTCTTTGAGATATTTTCTTGCGAAACATACTGTAGTTCAGTCTACATAACTGACCATCACCATAATTCTCTAAGAAATAAAATGGATAGAGTTAATAAAACTAAATAAGTGCTTTTACTTCGGTTTTTTCCAGGATGTAAAATTTGTGTATTTTCTTGATTCTCGGTTCACTTGAAGTTTTAAGTAACTGTTTTTTTTATTAGCAAACACTTAAGATCTTCCAATAGACAAATAAAAAACTGTGAACAAAGAAAGGAAATCCTTGTTCTTCTTCCTAGTATACTTGATTTACTAGGTTGGATACCAGGAAACTTTATTAGAATGGCCAGAATTATTAATAATCGAAAAATGAAAAACTTTCGTGAATGCCTATTTCGCGGCGTCCTACCAAAAGTAAATAACTTTTGAGAATTAACGATGAAAAAGTAAGTTTGTAGCGGTCTACATTTTGGTTGAAAATGGCGACAGTAGAGATGGGGCGCATTAATCTTTTTCGCTACTCAGGTGATCTTGGGCTTGCCTGAAGTGTTAATTCTCATGTGGCTCTTGAAAAAAATATCATGGCTGTGATGCGCGGTTCTGTCGAATAATGGAGAGCATTTAAATGATGGTTAAGAGGGGGTGCAAACAACAGCACCTGTCACGTCTAGGATTTGGTGGAAAAGACACAGATGAAGACCAACAGGTAAGGACTCGGGACAACAAAATTAGCTGATTAGTAGATTCAAGTTTTTTTACTGAATTGTCACAAAATGAGTACCAAATTATTTACATAAATAAATAGAATTAAATTATCAAAAGAACTACTATAGAAATTAGTAAAAACCCGTACCCGTAATAATTAAATGTAAGTATAGGGCAACTATTATGTACTTTAAAATTTGAGAAAACTTTTATTTAAAAGTTTACCAGCTTAGGTTTTACAGTCAACCCTAAACGAAAATTTCAGTGTAATATATTTGTTAAGAAGCGCGTTTTTTTATTCGCTCCGGATAGCTGCTATCGAGAGCCGTCATTTTTATACGCCTAAATTTAAATTTGACGCGCTATTTATTGGTAAACTAAACTTATTTAACATCAAACTGTCATTTGTAATTCAATTGTTTACCAAAAACTTCATATAAAAAATTTTTGGCTCTACCTATTTATACGGAGCGCTATCCGGAGCCATTTTTTATATGACGGCTCTCGATAGCAGCTATCCGGAGCGAATAAAAAAACACTACAAAGGGTTGACTTTAAAAACTAAGTTGATTTTTTTTTTATATTACTAAGGGCCATTATCTTTTACGGAAAATTTAACTCTAATCAGAACTTAATTTTTTTTATACATTTACCCATTAATACAAAATAAATACTGATAACAAGAGTTACATTTTTCGTAAAAAACAATACTGTTAAGTAGGTTTTCTCTAATTTTTCTGAACGAATAATAGTTACTGTATACTTAGAAGTTTTTACGTATTCACTTATTCCTAGAGTAGTTCTTCTGATAAATTAATTCTATTTATTTATGAAAATATTTTATTATTTTGTATTTTATAACCAGCTCTTGTTTGTTGGCGCAGCGTTCTTATCAGTCGGTCTCCCTCTTCGCATTCTCCATTTAGTCCCTTATTGTGATTGCTATTATTGTCTATATCTTTCTCGACTCCATATACACCATTTAACTGCTTTCCAATAATATGAAGAATTGCCAAATAAATAACAACCTTTAAGACCTTTTCGGCAGCTACACGAATTCGACCAGACCCAATATTTTTTTAATTTGATTAACACATTTCTTTAAGATCATCCTACCCGGGTATTTAATTAAGAGCCCTGTTTTGTTTTGGCGGACGAGCAACATAATTGCTGAGAAACATTGTGAATTATATACAGTTGTAGATTCCGTCCTTGTCCAACTGTCTACGCTTGAAATATAAGATTTTATATGGTGAAAACTTGTTTCTAGTTTTAATATATAATATATTAAAGCTTTTGGTTGTAAGTAAATTAAATAATTCTCTCTAAAATTATTTTGCGTCGTAAATGAGTGCTGATTAAAAATATTGATGGTGAAAAAAATTTCCGCCGTTTTTACAATAGGTGTCAGTAAAATTAATATTTCATTTGTTTAAAGGCTGAGAAGTCATTTTCGGTATATCGTTTTAAAGGTGTCATTCCCTAAATCATTATACAAAAAAATTTGACATTTGTTTATTCCGTCCAAAGCTATTCCGTGTAAAAAATGAGTGAAATTATAGAAGAAATTAAAGATACATTTTAAAATTCTATTTCAAAAAAAGAAAGACAACGCAGGCTGCTAAAAAAATGTATGCGGTTTATTTATCGTGATGATGCCGTATAAAATAGAACAGCCCGTGGACGGTTCGCTCGATTTCATTCTCGAAATGTCGATGTCAAAACTGTACCTTGCTCTGGCCGACCAATCACTGAAAAAGCCGATAGAATCATGCAAACAGCGGTGCAAGACAAACAGCTAGGTTAGAGAAAGCTACGTTGGGAAGTTGTAATGCCTCTACCGTATAGTCCTGATTTTACACCATCAGACTTTCATTTGTGTCGTTCACTGTAGAACAGGTTTTCGCCTAAAGAGCACAGAAATTTTACAGTGACGGGATTATGGTTTTACCAGAAACATAGCAGTAAGTTGTCAACCAAAATAGTACATATTTAGTTTAATAAAGTTAAAAAGAAAATAAATAAATGGGGCATTTGTAATTTCAGAAAAAGGTGGCGGAAACGCTTTAGACTAACTACTATTAATGATCATCAATTCTTAGATAAAAAGTTGTAATCCAAACTTTTTATAAAATTTCGATGAAACCGTTAATACGATAATTTTCACTAATGGAAATCTCTCATACTAAATTGTACCTGAAAAGTTCCCGACTTTAATTAAACTATCACGTAATAAAAAAAATAGTGGTTCGGGTTGCCAATTACATTTTCACGATGACCCTTACGAATCTTTTAAAGGTCAATCCCAAGGCGAATTAAATAATATCATTCTACATTTTTTACAAAAACTCAATCACCCCGAAATACTTGATCTTACCTATCGGTAACTTTCGATTATCCCACGTTAAATAGTTACCGCGTTTAACTGTAACTGCACCGCTACCACATACAACGGTAAAACTAAAAATGTGTTTGAATTCTCACTGTGTTCACTTGATAAACCTAATATTTTAATAATAAGTTAAGAATTGGAGAAATGGCAGACATAAAATCAAAAAAAAAAGATATTTTCGAGAAATTTAAAATATGTTTAGCTTTGAGTTTTGGCCTAAGTCATGAAGTTTTTCATATTCTACACATATTAAAGTAACTTTTAAAGCATAAAAAAGAAATCGATTTTTTGAAACTTCTAAATGGTTGTCACACCCATTATGTGAAACACTATTAGAGTTTATGTGAAACACTATTTCGAATAAAGCTTTATATTAGATTGTTATTCATTTTTAATTAACAAATTAAGGATATTATGTAAAATTCATATTCAAATACAATCGAGTAAGAAACTTTACATTAAGCAATACGTAATTCAAAATATTTAAAAATTCTTACCTAATAAAACTTTAATTTTTGCTTATAGAAAATACGAAAGATAGAAAGAGGCATTCAGAAATATTAGAAATTTATATGATTGTTTCGCTGAGCTCGAAATTGAAATCGAGGAAAAATCGATTTTATTTTTAGTGGACATTTGTCGTTCATACAAATTACTCCTCTATTAATATTATGCTCAGTGCTTCTACCGTATTCAAATTAAAACTTTCCTTAAAGAAGTGTTGCAATGTACCAATAATTGGTTCAGTTTGTGTAAGAAGGCGAAGCACGATAATTGAGTTTTGCCCCTTTTGTTGTTCTAAATCTAAATCATCGAATCGCTTTTCTAAAATCGATATGCTATCCGCTAGAACTTGTTGAAATACCGCTGATATAGACTTTATTTATTCCGATAAGAGTGAGAATTTGTAATTGGTATCTTCCGAATTTTTGTTTATGTACGATTTGATTTCGGTTATTTCACATAATATTCTGTTTAGAGCTGATTTTATGTCTTCATTATCACACACACTATCAACATTCAGAGTAACATTATATCGACAGCGTCAACAACAGAAGACCCATTATTTTTTGGAGTAACATTATTCGTTTTCGAGACAAGAGCAATTTTTTTTTTAACACTAACACAACTCTCACAAATCCAAACGTTTTTGTGTTTTTGACATAAATTCCACTTCATTTGGCTTCATTGACAGGTAGCCTGAAAAACTCCCGAGCAGACGATACATTTAATTTCACCGCGATTCACTAGCTTTGTACAAACGCAACCAAGCGCCATGTTATTCTATGGTTTATTAAATTTGTAGATTATTAACTGGTTTTGTTTAGCACTTAATGAATGGGTCCGCAATATGCACATAATTATAGTCGAAAACTAACTGATAACAAATTATAAGTAGATAGAACAATAATTATTATATACCAATATATTATTGTTAAAGTTTGATCATATATCGTACATTTTTGTAAAATATTAAACGAGAGCGCACTGACCGAGGGGCCCGATTACTTTGAATTCTAAAGAAATATAAAGTGCTATGTCGCCAAACGTAGTTAAGTTTGATCTAATAGGTTGACGTCATTTTTACGTCCGTTTTCAAACAGTTAGTGGCCAGTCTTAGCAAAATAGGAGGTGCACTTAAAACAAAATATCATAGGTTTTTGAGTTAACACAGCGATATAATTTTAATTTCGTTTGGACTGTACTCATTCTACCGCTGAGGCATGTAATACACTTCCGAACCGCAAATACATTTTGATTTTCAAATTTTTCATATTCCATTTAGTGAATTTTATTTTGTGAACACGTAGCACTTTTGTTAACCGCTCAAAATTTAGTTCGACGTTTGTATTAACCTCATACAGCGGTATATTCCTACTAAATGTGGATTTTAAAGACGGTATTCGCTGTTCGCGTTTAGACATAAGGTGAAATCTATTTGTTTATTTTAAAGCATAATCTAACGAAAAGTATTTTAACATTTACACAGAATATAATTTGAATATTTAACAGCACCAGAGGTCTCATTGCCTCAATTTAATTTAAATTATAAATTCATTTGTCTACTGTTTTAAATTATTTTATTAGTTATCATCTCGCATACAATAAGATTTATAAATTTAATTGAACTGCACAAATGGATTACTATAACGTTCGCTAAACTTTGAACTAGCTATAAGATCTTTAACATCTTCAGTGGTTTTGAAAAATGTATGACCCAGGGTTTTCTGCAGTGTTAAGATTGTTTGTTGCCTTTCCTTCAAATCATTCTCAATTGGTATGCTCTTTATATGTAAATATAAAAATGTTTAACATAATTTATAGGTAGCACGCAAATAATACACGTTGAATAATCACACTTACACTTGTTGCAATAAAACAATTTATGAATAAAATTGTAAAAATTAGAAAAACGATAAACGTATTAAATTTCATGTCTCGGTTATGTAAATAACGGCAGCGAACTACAATTTTTTTTTTTTTTGCTTGCTTATGTACACGTGACGATTATAGCTATGTATATGAAGTGTGTTGGTCGAAATATTTTATTGTTATTGTTATTAGTTGCTACTCATTGTCAGTAACGTATGTATGTACTACAGTTAAATTATAAATCTTGAATGAAAAAAATTGTTTGAAACTAAAATATGAGGAAGGCTATGTTTAGTGTTTATATGCAAAGAAAACAAACTTATAATTATAAAAGTAAATCCGGACATGTCGTTTATGATGTTGTCAAGAATGTTGTTTATGATCAAATTTACAAAACAACATAATTTTCCAAAACTTTAATGAAAACATCAAAATTTAATTCACCCTAAAAGTTTGCATCCAGAAGAAGAGAGCACAGACTGAGGATGAAAGCTCAATCATATGTAACCTCTTCTCATTCCGCGTACACACTCACACTAGTACAGTTTTGTATATACGAGTACATAAAAAAATGTAATTTGATTTTTATGTTTTTATTATTTTTTAAATTTATTTTCATTTTGTGGCTGTATCTACCACATAATTTTAATAAATTTTTCTATATACAAAAAACACAAGCATGTTGTTGTAAACAGAACTTTTTTTTTTTAAATAAATAAATAAAAAGCTCGAAACAATGAGGATAAATTATTATCTACATTTTATCCAAAATTAAAAACTCGATATAAATAATAAATTTAGTGTTCATATGTTGGTGTTTGTGCGTGTGTGTGTGACTGCATATAAACAAGAACAACACAACAAAATAAATAAAATTAAAGTTTATTTATTTATATTTTAATTGTGTTTAGTTTCAATTTATTTTATTTGTTTATTAATTTTTTGGAAATTTAATGAAATTTTTTTTTTTAATTAAATTTATATTAGAACACTAACACGTGTTAGCAAACATTTAAAATGGACCACGAATAAAGTAATGTTGGTAATTTCTCGTTACAAATTGGTATTACTTACACAAAATTGGGGTAAAGTCCAATTTCTGTTAGATGTTATTTAAGTACTTTCTGGGCTTTTTTTTAGTCTCATTACAATAATAACTGATAAGTAATAAATCGTAAAAAAGCTGACTGGTTTTGATTTAAAAAAAAAAAAAAAAGTCAATCTCTAAAAATATTACAAAATTCATAATTTGCAAATCAAACCATCTAAACTAGGGTTGCTTAAAGCCTAATTTCCATTATGAAATATTTACTGACAGTCCAACAAAATGGGATAAAAATATATATTCGCGTGCTGTGTGAGAGAAAAAAAAACTTTTTCAGTTTTACAGTACTGAAAAAATTATTATAACATACTGACATTGTTATAGTATACTGACAAAATTTACTGAAAAAATATATGAAGCGAAGTATATTTTTCCGTACTGGAAAAATATTTCAATTTTTCAATGAAATTTTTGAAAAAAAAAAATTAAAAACAAAGAATGGTTCCTGTCTGTCACTTTAATGAAATTTTCGACTTGTAGTTTTAGTTCAGTAAAAAATACATTCAGTAAATATTTCATAATGGAAACCAGTACCCGAATTTCGGTTCTGTGACAAATGAGAACGATAAATGATTTAATTTTTTTTTTCGGCTACCTAATCAGTTCTCAGACTCTCTCTCTTCTTGTATTTTGCAGATGAGTTTCAATTATAGTAAAATATTATAGCATGAGCTATTTGGTTTACTGGGTTATTTTGTGACATTAATTTGTTGAAAAAACAAAATTTTTCAACAAATGTACCTATTTATTTTTTAGACTGATGTTCATTGTTGTGCTTTTTATATAAATATGTGAACCAAAAATGTTTGAAAAAAATAATAAAATTAATAAAACTAGGTTCTTATTATTGTTTAATCTAGTTATTTAACATATAAAAAATTGTTCTGTCTTATGTGGGTCCCTTTCGATCCAATTAATCTCTTTTTGAGAAATTTGACACAATAAAATAATTTTAGGTTCCTACCTAATATTTACCAAAAATTTATAAATAAAAAATAACGGAATTAATAAAAATGTTGCGGTTTTATTACTACGTTCACGTTTCGTGATTTTAATTTTACAATAGTTTTATTTACAATTTGAACTGTGTGTAGTTTTTAGTCTATCAACAATATCAACATCTGGGGAGTATTAAAAGATTATTTTGATAAAAGCCCATTTTTACCAATAAACGCAAATTGGGGGAATTTATTATCTTTTGTGATTGTGTCTTAGAATTAGAACAACATTCAAAAAATTGTTGTCGTATGTGAGTTCCTTTCGGGTCAATTAATCTCTTTTTGATAAGTTTGACGCACAACAAAATAATTTTAGGTTTCGAAATTTAAATTATGGGCTATAAAAATTAAAAATTCGAAACAATTTTTGACTGATTGTGCGTTATACTTATGTTAATGTACTTCTCATATAAAAATATTTCATGGGTTTTTTTGACATTCTCTATGAGTTTTATTTTAGGTTTTTTTATACGAATAAAACCCATATGAGAAATTTGTCATCGAACCGGAATTCGGGTGCAGGCTTTAGTTGCGATTACGTGAAATTTATTAAACTTGTCTGATTTATTAAACACTCTGCTTGTATTCTGATTGCATTGTGCCACCACTACACGTAACGTTTAACTGAACAAGTAAACCTACAACGATGTCTACTTGACCGTGTTGGTCACGAAATAAGACGAAACGTTTTGACTTTTCGACTTTTGCTTGTGCAATTCCATTGACACCCCTTTGCGTATAGTTTGTGCAGTTTTTTGTTGTAATTTTTAATTCAGTTTCATATATATTTTCTTAGAATATATAAAAACGTATTTATATTCAGATGACATGAACCATATAGTATAAATACATATAGTGCGGGCGAAAAAAAATGGTCAAACATATTTTATTACAAATTGGAGTCTTTTTTTGCTAAAATTACAAAACTTCTGAAAGCAATTGTTTTATTTTAAATACATATATGACTCAATTTAAAAAATAAAAAAATTACCTTCAGTTTAGGGGGCAAAATTGGAAAAATGCCAAAATATTCAAAGTACCCTGTTTGGAACTTAAAGGCGTAGAAGTAGTGGATTAAAGCAGAGCTTACTGTATAAATAAGAGCCTCCAGTATCGACTGTATTTTTTACTAGGCTTAAAATAAAGTACATACAACTTTTTCCTTACTATGAAACTACAGTTACTCACAAAAATTTGCGTACACCCTAAAAATCAAACGGATTTCTTACTAAGATCAAGAAATAATTAACGGATTTTGTATCTTGCGTTTACCTAGGCATGTACAAAGAAAAATTCATTGAAATCAATTATTTGAACTTAATGCTAAATTAAAAAAATCCAAATACACAAAATTTTGTCAAGATTTAAACTATTTGGGATTTCACAAAGCTAATTCCCTTAAACTTAATAACGGACCAAAGCGTTAACCTATTAATCGACAAAGTTTACCAATATAAAAATTCCATTTATTCATGTATGTCCGCTAAAATTTCACTTTGGGTTTACCTACTGAAATATCGATTATTCGAAAACTTGAAAAATTAGATCTTAAGCACCTTTAAGAAAATCGATATCTCAAAACTTTCTTCTATCGGCAAACATCTGAGTCACTTCTAGGACTGACACCGTTACACCTGCATGTTAAAAAAGATGCTGCAATTATGGCCTTGAAAATGCAGACTAAATTCGCCCGAATGTATGGTTTTTTTAAACACACACACCTGCAATTTTATTCTTGTTCATTCGCATCAAATGGTGAGTTCTATAACCAGACTGAAAATTAGTGAATAGGTTTTATCCTTCAATAAAACCAAGAATCTGATTTTGAATAACAATTTCGAAAGCTTTTGATAGTGAAGAGAGTAATTGACCTTATAGTCTGAGATTAGTTTAGCGAAGGGTCTTTTAAGAATTGGTGCGACATTGGCAAGTTGGGAAATCCGACGGGAAATAAGAAAAGCGAATTATTTAATTTAATAAAGTGGTGACGTATGTTGGTAACATAAAAGGATTTAAAATGTTAAGTTGACGAGATAATATTGGAAGAAAGTATTTAGAACGATGCTCAAACTAGGAAAAGTGAATGTACAAAAAAAAAATTTAAAATCTTCAAGAGTAAAATTATTTTAATCGTTAGATTTACACTGTCCAATGCTAAGAATTTTTACATCACTCCAAAAAAGCCAAAGAGACAAAGAATGATCACATTGTTTTCTAATGCCCGAAAACGTTATTCCCCTCTTCCTACTTTTACGAAAGTACGGTTTGTTCCTTTTGTTCCAAAATTATAAATCGTTTTATTTCATCAGCGTTAATAAATGACGGGTATCCTAAACGCATTATGTATAGCCGCATTGCTTTCAAATTCCCTTGTGTAACAAGAGGATAAAGATATTTGGTTTAAACGTTTTGTAATACAGGTCTCAAACTTTTTGATATTATTTGTGATGAGATAATTTTCCAACATACCTTTTTGGTGTACTTAAGTTACGTGCGTATTTTAATATTTGTTTCTTTAATTCTGAATCTACCTATAAAAAATGATGAATTTTTGTCCGAAACAGGAGTAACTGTGCAACTCTCAACACTTATACATTATGTATTTTAAAAATCAGCATCTATTAGTGTTACATCCTTGTATTTTCTTCCGCTCGCCTTAGCTTTAAGCGTGGACAAGCAATATGATTTTACATTTGTATATCATTATTGGTCATTTTGACTCCGTCTGTGACTAAACTTAACAACGTGATGCAGAGTATATACGAGTAGCAATATTAATTTCCACTATTATCTATAAGTATTCCATTTTTTCTCTTTTCCCATAGATAACTTTTCTTTTCAATTTAATGGTTGAATAGATAGCATTTAAAAAAATATAATTTATATTACAAAAAATAGTAATAGTAACAATAATGAAAATTCCCATTTTCCTTCTATTCCGTGTACATACAGAAAATCAAGAGAAGAGCATAACATTTTTTTTTTGTCAATAATATCAATTTCATCTTATTGTTATTCGAAGATGTTCAATAAATGCAATCAAACAAAAAATACAAAAACTTCTTTTAACTGTACTATGTTATGACAATACAATCGAGCTGTATTCGACAGTACGAGTATATAGAAATGTTTATGGTAGAATGAATGAATTTTTAGTTGGATGCACTACAACGCAACGAGAAAAATAATGGGTTTGTATTGTATATAGTATACACTTGAGTAAATTTATTTTTATTTAGTAACAAATTCTTTTAGGTACACTGTGTATATTATGAGCTGTCAGAAAGAAGCTAGAATATGTTTATTAAATTTCTTATTTATTTTAGGTTCATTCAAACGTAAGCGACAGATCTACAAATTAATTTTCTAGCTCTGATTGTCCAAACGCAATTCTTGTTCAATATAAAATTCAAGAGTTGTGCATGGACATCGTGGCTCGAAATATTTTCCATCAGAATAATAAGAAAGAAAATTCAACAGACGACAAAAGAAAGGAAATACATTTCCAGTGTAACAAAAATTAAAGTTTAATGACAAAAAACGACTACCAAAGTCTATTATAAGTTTTAACAAAAAATAAAAATTATTTTATTTATATACATTTTCATCTTTCGTTGCAGTTTTTTATCATCTTATCATTATTGCAAGCATTTTCATTAAATGCTGAACAAAAACAAATCGGGTTCAATGTGAAAAAAAACGAAGGAAAAAGTCTAAAATTTATGGAACAAAATTATTATTATTTTTTTTGTTAAGCTGCAACAACAAAAGTAATTGTTTCCGTATAATTGTATTGGTGGCAAAATTATGTTAGTGCAAAAAAGGCGGAATGTCACTAGACTGAAGAAACAGAAAACTATACGTAGTAATACGTATAAGCTTAAAATTTTAATATCTAACCACAAGTCAGTTTTGGCTTTCACAAATCTAAATGCATATTTACATATATACCGAGTGAATTTTTAAACTGAAACTTTGAAATATCTCGAAAAATAAGCACTCAGCAAAATGTCCATAATCAAAATTTAATCATTCTGCGAGGGAAATACATTAGTACTAAAATTAATCCTCTTCTCCTCCCCTTTTAGGAGGGACAGGGTAGCTTTGAAATCTTAAGTAGGAACTCTTCTTTTTTATAGCAGATTCGGAATCTACGGTTAGAAGTACGTGGGAATACGTGTGGGTAGTTACGTGTAATCGACGATTTTCAATTATCTGTAATATGCTTTTCAAGAGACTCCCCTACCAAAACCGACACATTTCTTAACACAGATTCAATCTCTATCTCGTATGGGCTTAAATATTTTGGATAGCCAATTTGTGATTTTATTTTCGCTGCGCTAAACACTGCTCCATCGGGTGGCATTTTGTGATTACTTTCGTTATATTATCAAAATTAAATACTGATTGATTGATTTAAATGTACGACCAAGCCTAAGAAAGAAATCCCATATTAGACGAGCGAGTCACATCATACACCTTTCTTACACATAATAAAACGAAAGGATAGGAAAGGTTTGTTATTATTAAAGAATCGTCCCGAATTCAGACACCTAAGTAGTCGATACTTAGTATGTTTTTTGTTAGTAATATATACGATAAAATACTAATGGGAAGTTTATGACAAATAATTATGACAAAATATAAAAACGCGTTAGTGTTAGTAAATGTAAAAACTATCAACAGCCGAATATTAAATTAAAATCAAATTGGGTTGCTGTTTTAAAAGTGAATTTACAATGGCCTACTCCAACAATAAACTTAAAATATTAAATTAAAATCAATTTGGGTTGCTGTTTTTAAAGTGGATTAACAATGGCCTACTTCAACAATAAAATTAAAATATTTAATTAAAATCAATTTGGGTTGCTGTTTTTAAAGTGGATTTACAATGGCTTCTCCAACAATAAAATTAAAATATTAAATTAAAATCAATTTGGGTTGCTGTTTTTAAAGTGGATTTACAATGGCCTACTCCAACAATAAATTTAAAATATTAAATTAAAATCAATTTGGGTTGCTGTTTTTAAAGTGGATTTACAATGGCCTACTCCAACAATAAACTTAAAATATTAAATTAAAATCAAATTGGGTTGCTGTTTTTAAAGTGGATTTACAATGGCCTACTCCAACAATAAAATTAAAATATTAAATTAAAATCAAATTGGGTTGCTGTTTTTAAAGAGGGTTTAAAATGGCCTACTCCAACAATAAAATTAAAATATTAAATTTTAATCAATTTGGGTTGCTGTTTTTAAAGTGGATTTACAATGGCCTACTCCAACAATAAACTTAAAATATTAAATTAAAATCAAATTGGGTTGCTGTTTTTAAAGAGGGTTTACAATGGCCTACTCCAACAATTTGGAGTTGGATAGTCCGTTATCGAGGTCTACTTTTCCGATTCGATGCGTATGATCCCATTACCAATCACATCACCAATGTATTTCGTTTCCTTTAACACAAACTTGCGTTTCTCGCTGTTTATCGTCAAGTTAGCAGCTTTGAGTAAACGCCCAACCAATGCAAGAAACGAGAAGTGTTCGTAGATTTGGGTAGAATGGATGTGCAAAGTAAAATAAAAATTAAAAGAAAATATAAACACAATTCTATAAAGAAATCATTTTAACCTGAGTATATTTTCTTTTAATTTAAAATTATCGTTTATAAATTAATATATCCGCGTTTTATAGGGTTAATCTGGTTTTTAACAGAGTCAGCCTGATAAAAAAAGTCAACAGGTTTTCTCTCCAGTTAATTGATTTCAGTGTTAGTATCTCATCTCAGGGTCGGTGGTGCTATCGCTCTGAATATTTTAAACGGAATACGTTTTCAGAACAGTGTTTCTAGTCAGAAGGGAGTGCATATGAAATACAATAGTTAGACCTTTGGTATTTTCTGATTAAAAAATCATGATCCAGCAAATTACACTAAAATTGTTTTTAGTTTTTCAGCCAAATTTGAATATTAAAAGAAAAGTGATTTATTTATTGCACTGTATGCTGCTCGAGCTGAATAGTTTTTAACGCTGCCACAACTCTTCACGAAATCACAACTATTTTTAGATCGTTTCGAGTTTTTTTAATTTTTCTCGTAGAGAAGAGTACCGATCCACAAAATTTTTAATTTTTAGCTATTTCTATATAAATTTTCCGTGGTAAATGGAAAATTTATCTTAAACCAACTTTAGCTTCGAACCCTTTTCATTTGACACATATGCAAATTTAAACATGTCAAATATGTCATTATCGGATACCTTAGTACGTATCTAGGAGGTGAACCAGGTTAAAAATGACTAAGCCTGGACGAAGACCTAAAAAACAGGACAGTTATGAAGTCTCGAAATATGTTGTGTATTTGTTTTAAAAAATTGCTAATATTGGTTTGGTGGCGACGACTGGTCACAAAACATGCAGTTGGTGAAATCTCTTCTAAGAAAGTTGCTAACTTAATTCTTGATGTGGTGGTGCTATAACAAATTCATTGATCATCTCAAATCAAGTGTATTGGCTAAGTCAGACAATACATTTCAATGGAGTTCCTTAAATAAAACATGGCCAGAATTCAACAAATATTGCAAAACACTTTAATGCCACTTTGGTTATGAGAAAAAATTTAAGGAAATTAGATTTGAAAAAAAAAATTTGTGTTTTACAACCACTCCAGGCCTTTTCTAAATTTCCAGGTTTCAGCACCAAATGGAGCACATTTGCCAATGGATTTTAGTGTAGTTTTATACCTGAGTTATTAAGCCGATTCTATCTGCAGTTAAATGTATAAAACAGAATTATTCACACCCTAAAAATTCCTTGGGTCACTTCATTTGGGATCGGATTTGATTAATAAAATAAGAGCCAAATTCAAGAAATATTGTGGAGCACCACTAATGATATTTTGGTTGATGATATTTATTAGAAACATTGTTTCATCAATTTTTCTTTGTTTTTACATAGATATATACTTAGCTAATTCAGACTATCTTATCAGTCTCCTGTATCAAAGGGATGGAATAAGCACATTTGTTGATAGATTTTAGTGATATTTATTATCTACAATATTTTGTAAATTCTATAAATAGTTTAAAAAAAAATTCTGCCATAAATCAGGGCTGGAATCAGAGTTTTTAAAATAAAACAAGGCCCTGCTGCTTGAGTTTACCTGGTGCCGCACAGAGTGCCTTGATGTTTTTATAAGTTGTGAAAAACTCTCAATTATCTTCAGATTGTGAAAACAACCATTGTGAAGTTGAACTAATTCAGTTCGCGCAAATTTGACATATTTAAATTGATATTGTCTGCTAAAGTGACTAGCACATTACTGCAAGAAAATCGTTTTGTGGGTTTTTGCTTGAGAATGACAGAAACCATTTTAAATTAGCTTTGAAAAAATGCTTTATGAAAAAGCCAGCTATCTCCCAGAGTATTATAATTATTGCAAACAAATCCGATAAGTTGAAATATTGTGTAAATGTATTATTGGTACAGCAGTCATTTGAACAGGGGAGTACAGAATGTAATAGCGGAGTACAGGAGTAACCACTAGGCGAAAGTAGTACAAATACTCCGATTGTACTCACTTCGACAGCACTGCCTATGAACAGTCAAGTCAATGCCTTCTAGATTTGTATTGAGGTATATTGGTTGCAATTCACACATAACTATAAAACAAGTATGTTTGTAAATAATTTTTTTTATTCCACATGTCTTTGTCATGTATATATAGTGTAACGGAACCGTTAAGATTTCGTTAACAGATATTAGGTCAGCGGTCTGGTGTGGTATAGTAGCGTAGCTTAAGCTCAGGGTTGGCGTGAGGTTTTCCAGACTTAACGAAATGCTTGAATAACCGCATGATTAAAACAACAAAACCAGAAAAAATAGAAGAACAAAAAAAATTGTCTGGCCACATCTTAACGAGCAAAAAAAAAATAATAAGATAGGTGGACTCGTTCGCGACGACAACTTCAACCCCAGACGATCCCCGCTCAGTCTGCTGCAAAGGCCTCCTTTTCATTGGCCAGCCTACCGGAGTTGCCGGAAATCCCAAGTTATTTTTAAAATTTTAATATTTTTTTTTTAAGGAGAAAAGTTACTTCAGTATTTAATTCTCTCCCCCCCCCGCCCCCCCCACGAATACCTTACCTTCGTTGTCATGTAATTACGCACCTCGTCTCCTCACACATTTACAAGTCCATCCGAAGAATTTTATGCAAATTACTCACAAAAAAAAACATTCGATAACATCACGTCATCCTACATCCAATTGCAATTTGGCCTGAAGGTAACACACAACCTTATACAACATGCACATCGTGCTCACTACTCTTACCATAATAAATACTAACTGGACTAGGGGCCCTATTCTCGAATTCCACATCCATTTTCCACAGTGTGGACATCTGTCAAAATTTATAAAAATTAAATTTTTTCGGTACTAAGGAAATATTTCCGAATGCGTATAAGCAGGTGGAAAAAATTCCCCATATAGGAAAATGTCCATGCCGAATGTGTTTTATATACGAATTACAAATTTCGAACGTTTTTGTGTGAACTTTGGCAGATGTCCACATGTGGAAAATGGATGTGGAATTCGAGAATAGGCCCCCAGAAGAAGTATGAATGAATTTAAAAATTTGGTGCAATGAATGAGTAGAACATAATTACAGTGCAGCATTCGACAACGAACACAAGCACCAGACCAAAAGGTATTGTGGAAATGTTAGACCGTCAAGTGCGGTGTAACAATAGTTATAATGGTTGCGGCCGATTATAACAAAATTTATTTTTGGTCGGGAACGTACCGGGTTTACAAAAAATAAATAAACGTTCGTTTTCCGTTATTTATCTTTACACTTTATTTTGCTTAAATTACATTAACAATTGCCAAACTAAGACTGACTTTATATGATGCAAATCAAAGAATTTATGTTCAAAAAAATATGATGAGTTCAATAACTCAATTTATATTATTTGCATTATGCACATTTATTAATTTCTTTTTTATGCATATTGCATTTATTATGCATATTCGGTATTGCTATTGTCGTCAACAATGAGGTTTTTGCTGCGTTAGCTGTATATCGATGGTATGGACGACCTGCGCGTATGTTTGGTTGGAATGTGTTGGTTAAATCCTTTCATGGTTTCTTTAATTTTTGAAGATGATAGTTTGTTTTTTCTGTAAAGATAAAAAATAATTTTTTTTTTTTTTTTTTTATTTTGTTTTATTTGCTCAGCTGTGAATGATGAACTATTCATAAAACCAATAATTATATAAACATACATAATTCATACCGATTTTCCATCGTCATATACCGATTTTCCATCGTCATAGTATAATAGTATAATAGTATTATACTATTATACTACGACAATGGAAAACCGAAGTTGATAGTTTAATAGTATAATTATAATATTTTGTTATACTAGCTATCAAAAATATAATAGGTAGCAAATTGTGTTTTTAACATTGTAAATTTATCTGACAGTGTATTATTTTGACAATTCACTAAATTACCATTGGATTTTTTTTTTGTTTTTTTTTTTTTTGGTATCTGCATAGTGCATACATTTTATTAATTTTTTTAAAACACAACTAATGCGTATGCTTGGTTATTTTTAATTGTTTTTTTATTATGAATACCCGTTAAAATTTTCAAAATAAGAATTATACCTACGTTCACATAAAAAAAAATATAATTGGTAATAACTTCATCGCGTGCGATGGTAAACCGACAAGGAATAATAGTATAATTATTATGCTATTATACTATTGACGATGGAAAATCGGTATCAATAATTTATTTGTCAAATGAAGTGTTATAATTATAACACTTCTAAATTATAATATTTCTTATTACATTTCAACCCTAGGCACATGCCATAATTTAATACACTTAACTATATTTAATGTTTTATAAAAATATAAAAATTATTATACTTAATATTATGTTATTAATCTTTAAAACAATGTATATCTTATTCTATTTATTTTATCTTGATCTATAAATTATATCTAATTTCTTTTAAGTATTTACATAAACTTTTGTATTTATTATTATCTCCCGATTTTAGGATATCTAATAAATTACTATTTAAAATGATGTTATATTTTTGTCTTACATTATTGTATTTCCTACAATTCATTATTATATGTTGGTTGTCTTCTACCATATTACACATGTTAGTTACATATATTATTTTCCTCAATACCAATTATGTTCAAGGATTTTTTATTTCTGGCATGCCCTGATCTTAACCTATTTATTTGTTTGATATTAAATGTGCTTAGTGATGATGTTGCAAACCATGGTTTAGAAGGTGGTGTAGTATTTATTTGTTTGTTATATCCTCCTACCGTTGTTGTACAATTATTATATTTTATTATCCATTTATTTTTTATTATTTCTTCAATTATATTGTGCTTCTTCTTTTGTAATTGGATTATCTATTATTTCTTCAGGCGTGTCTATGGCAAATCTTGCTAGTTCATCTGCTTTTATATTGCCCAAGATCGCCATATGACCTGGAATCCACTGTATAATGATCGATAAATTATCTTTTTCTATTGCTCTTTTTAATATTTCATTTTCATAATATTTACATTTTTCTTCAATACTAACATTTTTTATTGATGTACAGCTACTTTTGGAATCCGTAAACAATATTATTTTATTTAATCCTATTTCTATTGCTTTTTCTATTGCTGATTTTATTGCTATAGTTTCAATGCTTTTAATCGATGTCTGATTTTTTAGTTTTAATTTGATTCCCATGTTTATGTTTTTGAAGTATATACCTATACCTCCATAGTTCCCATTCCTTCCGGTTTTTTTTATCGGTATTATCTTAGATATACTCCAAAATTCTGGATATACTTGATTTATATACATATATGTTATTTCAATGATGTATAAAAATATTCATTATATTTTAATTTAAATCTATTATATTCTTTAACACTTTATATGATATTTTATTTTCTCCCGGTGCTGTATTTTGTTTATGTTTTAGGGTTTCACTTATTATTTTAATATTCAAGATTTGTTTTTCTAATTTCTCTTTCTCCACTGGTAATATTATCTCTTCAATAGATTCTGGAAAATTCTCATTCATAAATTTTTTCGCCATATCGTAGTCTTCCATTAGGTTGAATAGGTTTTCCTTTTTGTTTTTCAATTTATTTTACTCCATATTTGTTTGGTGTTATATGATGGATTATTGTTAACCAAATGTTCCCATGATTCTCTTTTGGCTTTATTAATTTCCCGTTTTAATATTGCTATTGCCCGTAGTAATTCTGTAGCTGAATGAAGATTTTTATATCTATTATAGTTTTTTTGTTTCTGTTTTTTTGCATTCCATAATCTTTGTAGATGCTCATTCCACCACACTTTTGGTTTTTTTTTTTTTTTTTTTTTTTTTTTTTTTTCGTCCCTGCCCAAAAGCGGCTAGCACTACGACCTAAAAGATCTTTTGTGCTGTTGGGTACTGTTACTCCAGGAGCTTCTCCACCTCTCTAATAAAGGCGAGAATGCTATTTATAGAGGCCAATTTACATTTCTCCGGGGTCAGATACCTCTCTTCAAAATGAATCCACCTCCGTGTGCACAGAGCAACACACTCACATAGTATGTGTTCTGCGGTTTCTGTCTCTTCCAAACAGAGTCGGCACTCCGTCTCTGTGGACAGGTTCATTTTGTTCAAATGATATCTCAGGTTACAGTGACCTGAGAGAAAACTCACAAGTTTCCTAATATTTCCTTTGCTGAAATTGATCGCCAAATTTTTGTGGTGAAATGGTCTGATCAAAGATTTGGCTTGTCTAAGGCCGGGAATACAGTTCCAATAAGTCAAGCACTGTATTTTTTCCCATTCACTGATTGTGTAGGTTGCAGAAGCCCACGGGATACCACAAAAAGGCTCAGGGCCAATGAGTGTAGTCGACGAGCCTGCCCGTGCAAGTTCGTCGGCTATCTCATTTCCAGTGATGCCCATGTGACCAGGCACCCACCACAACCTTACTTTGTTTTGACAAGAGAGAGATTGTAGCAGTCTACAACAACTTTGAACCGACTTGGAAACCAAGCAGTTAGAAGCCAATGCTTTCAGTGCTGCTTGGCTGTCAGACAAAATGTGGATGGATGCGCCTTTAAGACCTTTGGTCATAATAATAGAGGCGCAGATTTCGATGGCGTGAATTTCGGCTAGAAAAACACTGGGGTAAGTACCCAGTGATTTCGATATTTTGTGATTGGGTCCAAAGACACCAATGCCGACTCCACTATCCATTTTTGATCCATCAGT
Organism: Tipula vernalis; assembly: GCA_958295665.1. NCBI lineage: Eukaryota > Metazoa > Arthropoda > Insecta > Diptera > Tipulidae > Tipula > Tipula vernalis. The sequence continues at coordinate 201,872,123 of OY282560.1, forward strand.
GTACCAGACTAGGCTGTTAGGTTCCATCTGCGGTAACCCAGTATCCCAGTCTGTTCTATCGGGGATTGTTACCACGAAATTCCTGCCAAAGCAGAGTTCTTTCGGCATAACGTCCGGGACACTAAAGAACATATTCAGGTCTGGAAGTTCATTCAAAATGTCCAGGTGACCCATATGGTCATCATGACTGTATTGATTCGCGAGCTTCAATCTAGCTGCACAGGTAGCAGCTGATTTTTTGACGTGGATATGAAGTGGAGTGAGCCCGATGAGAGCTTCCATTGCCGCCGTAGGGCAGGTGCGCATAGCACCTGTAATTCCGAGACATGCTAGTCTCTGTCATGAGGTCAGCTTGTTCATAATAACTTTTTGCTGTACCTTAGGCCACCAAACTATTGCCCCATATGTTACAATTGGCCTCACTATCATGATGTACATCCAGTAAATCATTTTTGAGTTCAGGCCCCAGGTCCTGCCGAACATACGCCGGCAGGCCCACATGGCCCTGGCCGCGCGTTCGGTAGTTGAAGTAATATGAGAGTTCCAAGTTAGTTTCTTATCTAGGACAACACCCAGATATTTGACTTCATTGGAGTATCCGATATTTATATTATTAAGATTAATTGAACCAAGGTTCAAATTACGTCTTTTGGTGAAGGGCACCAGGACTGTTTTGCTAGGGTTAATCGAAAGGCCCTCCCCAGTGCACCAATTCGAAATAACAAGCAAAGCCTGTTGCATGCTGGCGGACATCGTACGTTCATGCCCTCCAGAGACTATGATAACCAAATCGTCCGCATAACCAATGGCATCGTACCCAAGTAGATGTAAATTATCAAGCAACTCGTCGATCACGAGTGACCACAGCAAAGGGGACAGGACACCGCCCTGCGGACACCCTCTTGCTGCCGTAATCGTGACTGACTCATTAACTAATTTAGATGTAATCTTCCTACTAACCAACATGGAACTAATCCAGTGGTTAGTCGGATCGTCAATACCTCTACGCTTGATTGCCCTAGCAATTGAGTCGTATCCAGTATTGTCAAAAGCTCCCTCAATATCCAGAAATGCACACAGAGCAATTTCTTTCGAGCGATAGGCTGCTTCAATCTTGGTGACAAGTAGATGCAGCGCACCCTCTGTGGATTTGCCTTTCCTATAGGCGAATTGATTTGGATTTAGAGGTCTGGTTGCCGTTAACCAGTCTCTGATATGAAGATCTATAAGTCGTTCCATGGTTTTAAGAATAAACGATGTAAGACTGATAGGTCGAAAGGACTTAGGAAGTTCACATGGCCGATTGCCAGGCTTTGGGATAAAAACCACGTTTACTTGACTCCAAGCCTGTGGTATGTGACCCCAATTGAAGCTAGTTCTAAACAAGGCCACCAGAGCAGGGGTAATCAAGTCCAGGCCCCTTTGAAGGAGGGCTGGGAAGATTCCATCCCCTCCTGGAGCCTTGAAAGGCTGAAAAGAGTTAATGGCCCATTTGACTTTATCCGGAGTAAAAAGCTTACCGGATAAACTATTAACCCAACCCATATTTACACCCATGTGTGTACCAGATATGGAGTTAGTGATTGTATTTGTGTCGCAAACAGTGCAGCCCGGAAAGTGCACTTGAAGCAGGGTTTCGAGCGACTCTTTGCGACCTGATGTATAACTACCATCGGATTTCAGAAGAAGCCCAATCCCGTTGGACTGATCTTTAGCTAGAACTTTATGGAGTCGAGCAGCTGTAGGTATATCCTCGATATTTCCACAGTTTTTCCTCCACGTGAGGCGTTTGGAACGCCTTAGTTCTGTGTTGTAACTGGTTAGGGCTTGCCTATATTCATTCCACTCATTGGAATGCTTTGCCCTATTAAATAATTTCCTAACCTTCTTACGAAGTTTAGCCAGCTGTTCGTTCCACCATGGAACTTTGCGATTAACCACAACGTTACGCACCACACAGCTGCTTTCGTAGGAAGATAGGAGCACGTCATTAAGCAGACCAGCTGCGGTTTCTAGGTCACTAATTGAATTCAAAGATGTTGGCAGCATGTCTGCTTTGATAAATAAAATATCCCTATATGTTTTCCAATTTGTAAAACAAGGGATACGACGCTCTGTTGCCTGTATGATCACTCCCGGTATATCGAACCTGATGTGCATGTGGTCCGACAGAGAAGCTTCGCTTGAAACATGCCAGTTTGCAACAGAGTTGGAAATAAACTGACTTGACAAAGTGAGGTCCAACACCTCTCGCCGAGTCGAGTTTATGAAAGTGGGGTTCGAACCTTTATTTAAAATGTCTATGTGACTACTCATAAGATAATTTAAAAGGGACTCACCTCTGCCATTTGTATCACTGCTGCCCCAAATGATATGGTGTGCATTAGCATCGCAGCCTATGATGAAATGCTTGTTTTTTAGGTTGCAGTAATCCACCAGATCCTGTACAACTACAGGTGGAGCACTAACCGACTCACCAGGGAAGTACGCAGAGGCACATATTGTCTCCTGCATTCCCCTGCTAGTCGGAACCTCCAGGATTACTGCAACCAAATCCTTAGTGGTGAACTCTGGAATTGGAAGAACGTTAATATTAGATGAAACAAATATTGCTGCTCGGGGAACTTCCTCCCTTCGATCGTAAATCAACTTACATGACTTGAGGTGGAGGCCTCTGATTTTTCCTCCATTAACCCAAGGTTCCTGGATAAGGCCAAGGGTTAAGTGTTGTTTCGCGAACCTGTTGCAAAAGGTATCCGAAGCTCCTTTTGCGTGATGCAGATTCGCTTGTAGTACCCTAATAGTACCAGCCATACTGGATGATTAGGGTAAAGGAGCTCTACGCTCCTGGCTGCTTGCCAGCCGTCTGCTTTGCGGGATTTGGCCTGTTTCTGCCACTTTTCCCAGTAACACCCCGAGCGCCCATATGCTTAATTTTCGGGGTGAGTGCTGATTTACTCGATCCCACAGTAGGAGTTGCGGAGAGATCCGTTGATCGTGCTCCCGACGAAGAGGCAGCAGGAACAGAATGCTCAATAGCGCTGCTGTTCCTGGATGCCTCCTCGTCTGTGATTGTGCCTACTACTGGGGCTGGTAAAGTACCCTCCTTACTGGAGCTGACTCCAGTGGTTGGGTTGGTAGAGGGGGAATCCTTCTTGAGAAGGAGTTTTATCCTACCAAAGCGGTATGCGATGTTCCCGTTGGATTCGCGTAGTTTCTTCATGGAAGACTCGCCTATGGCCATAACCAAATGGACGAGTACGCCAGTTGTCGTCCTTTGCAGTATCTTCCATGAGTTGGTCGCGAGACCATCGTTCTGCGCGGCCATGGTAGCGAGAATCTTCTCGCTAGTTAAGCTAAGGCTCTGTGGAAAGAACCCCCTAACGATGTTTGGCCGAGGAAAATCATCCTCTTCCACCAAAGTTATGTTCAGACCAATTTTTTCCCTTAGGCTTACAAAACTGTTCCTCATCCATTCCGCTGTGGAATGATCGGAACATATAAAAAATAGCCAACCTGTTCTCCGGAAACAGCCAAGGAATTGCGGCTTGTGGTTTGAGCCTTGCATCCCAATAATGAGGTCAATGACACACTCCTGTATGTTTGCCATTTGCTCCATACTAAGAGGATTGCCACTGAGATCACCTGGTACGATGCCCAGCTTAACACTGCCTGCTACCTGGCTGAAAGAGGGCTTTACCGGAGAAGGCCCTTCTTTTGCTTTTTTTGGCAGGTGGTTTATTTGGTTCCGGAGCAACCTCAAAAGACCTCTCACGCTTACCACCAGACCTCTTGTCTAGGGTAGGAGCAACAGGCCCCGAGGATGCTTTCAGAGGGGTCGCGGACTTAGCAGCAGCTAGAGCCTCTTCTCTAGTTTTGCCTTCCTTGAGCCCCTTTTTAAAACGCCTTCTTTCGAAGGAGTTGAGCTTAACCCATTCCCTGGCGTTGAGGGACATGTTCCCAATATCAACACCAATGGTTGAGGTGCCCGATAACTGTGAGATTACACTTATGTTGTCGTCACAGAAGGTGTCCGTAGTAGAAGAGGTGGACTGTTCCACCTTTTCCTTGGTCCGGACGTTAAGATAATCAAGAGTGGTGGCCCTTGTGGCATCTACCATTCCATCATAGCTTAGGAGACCCAACTCAGTAGCTGGTGAAGTTGATGCTTTTAAAGAGGCATCACCCTCTATGTTTTTTTTAAATTCGGTTTCCATTTGAATCCCACGAGTATCCGAGAAATGAAGGTCACCCACAGCAGAGATCGGTATACTGTGGGAAGGCTACTTTAAACCGGGGGTCGCCTGGTACCCGGAGTTCACATACTAAAGACTAAGCTCCCCCTTAGCCACGCAGCTCTCAGCGTATGTTGTCCCACCAAAGCTTGGGGCAATGGATTTACCGCCATTGCACGGTCGTGTAAGTTACTTGGCTACATTCTAGGATGCATTGCCCGGTTGTCGCCACGAGGAGGCGTAACTACACTAGGAAGAAGTCTTATGAGAATCGCATATCCTAGAAAGCTTTGACTCCTAAAACTACTCCCCCAACAACCAAAACTACTCCCCCACCCACACTTTTGGTTTATATAGATTCTAAGTTGTAATATATTTCTGTATTTTTTGTAATTATATCCTCCATTATGGTTTCAATATTCTTGTTACTATTAATTTCTATTTCACTAATGTTGGCTATTTCTTGGGTTACTTTTTTCCAATTTATTATATTTTTCCTAATGTAATTATTTGAATCGATCTTTATTAATATCGGAAAATGATCGGAACCAATATTATCTTCTATGCACTCCCATCTTGTTCTATTCCAAATATCTTGTGAACATATTGTAATATCCAGTGCTGATCTTGAATGATTATTTAAACCTTGTCTTGTCGGATTTCCATTATTTAAAATTTGCATATTTTTATTTGTTATTATTTTTACTATCTCTCTTCCCAGTGTGTTTTCATTTGTTATCTCTCCCCACAAACTACTATAAGCATTTATATCTCCTGCCATAATGGTGTTTGGATTGTTTTCGGCTTTATTAATTTTTTTTTTGAAAATCTTCAATTTTTATATTAATGTTTCCATTAGGTGGGTTGTAGAATCATATTAAGTTGAACCTATCATTCTTAATTTTAATCTGAATTTGCATAGCTTGTATATGAACTAGATTTATGTTTAAGTCTATTTCCCTTACACCAATATTTTTTTTTATTGCAAAACCTATTCCTCCATATCCATCACTTCTATTTTGGATAATTAGATTATAACTTAACTTTTGATGCTAACTCTTTTAAGTCCATAGTTAGCAAATCTATCATATCATATGGTCTATTACTTATTTGGATGAAATTTTCTATAATTTGTTGTAGTCCCAAAATCTTCTCTTTTTGTTATTTTATTATTAAGTCTTGATTAATTCCTTTCATTATCCATGTATTTGGTGTATTATCTTTGTTATTGTTATTGTTGGGAAGTTAATTAATTCCACATCGTTCCTTATTTTTCTTGTATTCGGGTATAATATCGAAGTTGATTCTCTGTATGATAATTTGTTTTTAATCATATGAATTTTAATTTGTTTTTGTTTCTTTCTTTCCTGGCAGTTTCCTGAATTACACAATGGTTTTCTCCAATACAGAATTTACATTCTGGTTTATCCTGGTATTGATGATTCTCCTTATCCATTGGTTTATCACATTTTACACAATTTATTATTTTGGAATTACAGAATTTCTTAATGTGACCATAGTTTAGACATGCAATACAGAATTTTAACTTAGGAACATACATATATGTTTGTTTTTATTTTTACATCATAAAAGAGTATAAATCTCGGTAATGCACTTGCTCTTATTTCTATTTTTAAAATATTAGTATCCTTTAAAATTTTATTTGCTCTAACCCAGGTTTGAATAATTTCTATTTTTGAAATTGGATAATCACATTTAATATTTTCTTTAATTTCTTTTATGTCGAATTCTCCCAATAATCCTCTTATAACTCCTTATTCATGTGTGTTTGCTTTGGGTATAAAACATTTATATCCCCTTTCTTCTAAGGTTTTATATAATGGATCGTCCTTTCTTACGCATTTATTTGCTTTGTCGAAACTATCAAATTCTACTCTCACTATTTTTTTATTAACTTCCGATATATTAGTAGCTTTTATATTATTTTGTTTTAAAATTTTTGAAATTATTATTGTAATCATATTTTTGGTGTAATACCTAGTATCAATTAAAACATAAAATGGTCCTTTGTCAGAAAGTAAATATTTATTTTCTATTCTATCATTTTTTTGCTGAGTGGGCATCTCAATTTTCGACATTGATGGTAAATTTTCAGTCGTTTATTAATGTAACCTCTATGTTTATTTTTCACGTTTTTTATTATTAATTTTTATTTTATTATTATTGTTCTTAGCCATTTTTTTATCTAATTCTAAATCATTATTATTTTCCTTTTTCCGTTTTATTTGTTAATTCATTAAATCCACTAAAATCTTCATCACTATCTGTTGTTATATTCTCATCCTCCATTTTGTTTTCATCTACGCAGTATGGTCGACTATGATAGCCGCCACCTTGTATTTTAACACTATCACTTTTTATAGATTTTTTAATGTTTATTTTCAGTTTTTTCTTAAATTTATTTTTTAATAAAATTTTTTTATTTAAAGTTGTTTTATTCTTTTTAAATTTATTAAGATCAATTTTGAGTTTATATTTTATTTAATTTAATTATCAAAAAATTTAGTAATTTTCAACGTAGGTAGAACCTTCTTCACCCGATCTTAAACCGGATATGAAAAAATAATTATGCTGATCGTAGCGATCAGTATTAGTGTTGAAGTTGCTATCGAATAGTCGCGAATTCTTGTTGAAGTTTGATGGTGTTTCAACATTTTGATATTTTTGATTGTTTGTTACGATAATTGTGGTAGGCTGACAAATCCTTCCATTGATGTACATATTTAAAGTAATTCCGTCAAATGGCTGTATTATCATTATTTTGTGGGTTTTTCTCTTATTTTCGTTTGAGTATGTTTGTTCATTGATTGTTACTGAACAGTTTTTGAACTTTAACAGTTTCTTTCCTTTAACGACTGGATTGTTGATATTGCAATTTGTTGTTAGTTTCACTCCTGCTTCCGATGAAACGTATAGATATTCGCCTTCTATGAAATCTATTTCGTCATGTGGTTCGACTTCCATTGTTTTAGAGTTTGCGTCGATATTTAGTATTAGTTTTGGAATACATCCGTGTGTTATATTATATATTTGTTCTTCTTGACAATAATAAGTTCGTTCTATTATTGGGCAAGGTTTGTTTATTTCCATATGATTTTGGGAATTTAGGATAATGGTATTGGTTTTAGTTTTTATAATTTCGTTATTATTTATAGGAATTGGTTTTATTCGGTAATAAGTTAGAATTTCTTGATAAAATTGTGGAATTTCGACTGTCAAAATTATGTTGGTATGGTTATAATATGCTTTAAGTTTTAGCATGGAATATATTTGTTCTTCAGATGCAATATTAATATTTTTTTATTGAAATGCTTCTTTACATAGTTCAATTCTTCACCGTCTAGTATGTGTCGAGATATTACATTTATTTTTGCAAATGTAATAACTTCGTCTATGTCATTTATTTATTCCTGTAAAAGTTGGATGTTATCATCTAATCTATCAAAATATTCTTCTAAACCGTTAGCTTCTAATATTGTTTCTGTCATTTCTTTATTTGTATCAATAATTTTGTTTAACTGTTTAGTTACTAAATTTATATGTCTTGTCGTTTGTTCAAATCGTTCTATCATTATGTCATTCAATCTAACTTGCTCATTCTGTAGCTGTACTACTTTATAATCTCCGTTTTCTAATTTTGTTACGGCATTTTGTATCTGTATTAAATCGTCATTGTCTAGATTACCTGAATGATAAAATTTACTCACCGTCGAATTGATACCATCTATTAGAGTATAACCTATAGTTTACTTTGTTATATTATTATCTGAAAAGAAACCACTGTTAGAGTACGGTTATATCATACAGACTATCATCTATGATTAATGGGTTAATTAATCCTATCAACCAGACGTTACATGCTATTTCGTTCAAACCACCATATTCTGGAACACACCAACAGTAGTTGGCTAATCCCAATAATGGTTACGGTAGTGGGAAGGTTGGCTCACACTCACACATCGGGTGCATAGGCACATCGGTATTATTTCGTTGGAGACCGATGTATTGTTCTCAGGTATTTCGTCGTAGACTGAGAAATCCTCAGTGGTGCATCACCCGGGCACGTCGTTCTGATACGCAGCGATGTTGCGAGACCACACGTTACACATTCACAAGACTTCCACTATCTCACGGACCAAACGCCTACACCACCACCCCTGCATTATACACACAATACCATACACCATCATATACACATTACCCAGAATATAACATAACCCTACCTGATTTGTATTTTATTATTTTATTATTACACGTGTAACTATCGTAGTTACGTGCACAACACACTGTCACTTCACCGCTGCAGTGTATTCTAAATTAAATATCTATAACGGAGCTTCCGACCATAATTATTACCTTATGTTACTCGATGAAAAAAAGGCAAGGAGAAGAGAGAGCGAGTAAATAAAATTAGTTTACACAGATGTCTCTTTAAATAAAAATATAATTCAATTCATGATTTCGTTAATTACGTTACATTCGGCCTTCCTGACACCCTCAGAGTCGCTGCTGGTCTCTGGTCTTTCGACAAATTTCATTTTCTCAGCCGGGAAGACACCAGTAAACTTACGTTTGACACCGACCGGAGCAATGTCAGTGACACGATATCTGTCACCATGTAATTTCTGTATCACTTGATACGGGACCCTGTATTGTTGCTGTAGCTTAGTACTAGTTCCTGTTGATACGACTTCTCGTTTAACCATTATTAAGTTCCCAACAGCATAGATATCCGATCCCCTATGCTTAGAATCAAAATATTCTTTGCTATACTTTTGATGGTTTCTAATGTGTTGTGTAGCTTCTTCGCGGTCTTGAGTCCCTTCTCCGCATAATCCTGCCGTTTCTCAATAATCTTGCTATCCTCTAATTCAAGAGTTAGTTTATCCCTAAAGATACTGCGTGGTGTAAATCCAAACAGTAGTTCATGCGGCGATTTTTTGGTCACTGAATTTGGGGTTGTATTAATCATCCATTACCTTCACTAACCATTGTTCGAAGTGAATTTAATAAGGTCCGATTTGTCCGCTCTACTTGTCCATTTGCTCTAGGTGTTATGTCGCATTTAGGACATGTTTGACACTCAAATCTACACAGTACCGCTCAAAGGTTTTCGAAGTAAACGCGGACCGGACCCCCTATCTATTATAATTCTTGCCGGTGTACCGAAATGTATGATGATCTCATCAATAGCCCGAATCACGAATCTGGTAGACGTATCTTTAGATGGTCTGCAATGAACATATTTTGTGAACGCATCAGTGATGACGATGATATAAGCATTTTTTCTTGATGATCTTATAAACGGTCCCAAATGATCTATATGCCACGTATGCTGTGGAATTGGGACTTTCTCGATTGGGCGCAATTCTATTCCTTGGGCACCAGTTTTCCTCTTTTCATATAGGCATTCCATACACGATGCAATATGCCTTTTGACATAGGGTCTCATTTGCTTAAACCAAAATTTTTTCTCAAAGTAGCAAGCGTCTTCTCAACGCCAAAATGTCCAGATGAATGAGCCTCTGATACCACCCGACCACGAATGCATTTAGGAATAACGAATAGTTCGTCTCCATTTTCTACCTTGAAATATTAGCAGTCATCTCGAACCACAAAATCTCTCATTCTTGGATCCTTTTTCAACACTTCCTTTTTAATTTCCAAAACCCCTTCGTCGGTTTTCTGTAAAACGACCATCCATTTATTTTCATCTCCAATACTAAACACATCCAAGGTAGCTTCCTCTAGTCCACCATCCTCCAGAACGGGCACTCTACTTAACGCATCAACATGGGCCATTTGTTGTCCATTTTTATGTTTGATCTCGAAATCAAATTCCTGTAATTCCACAACAGCTAGGGTTTCCAACTCATAGCTGTGGTAGTTCCGTTCCACGGAATTTGTCTTTCGGCTGAAATACGCAACTGGTCTTTTACAATCTTCCTGAACCTGTATCAATATACCTGCCAAACCAACTGCGCTCGCAACCGTGTGTACTTCGTGTTGCATTCTAGGATCATAAAGGGCCAACGTGCTTCGTGCGCATAGATACGTCTTCAACTGGCTAAAAGCTCTATTCTGCTCTTCCTACCATTCAAAGGCAACGTTTTTCCTTGTGAAGTCGGTTAATGGCCTCGCAATTTCGGCAAACTTTGGAACGAACTTCCTAAAATAACTTGCCAACCCGACAAATCTTCTTACATCAAGAACGCTAGCCAGGGTCTCAAATTTCTCAACACACAAAATCTTTTCTTTTCCCGCACGAATACCATCGTGACTAATTTCATGACCCAAAAACTCAATCTGTGTCTGCAGAAATCTACATTTCGACGGTTTTATAGTTAATCCATATTCTCGTACTTTTTCCAAAAATTCTTGAAGTAACGTTACATCTTCCTCGATAGTCGTTGACGGGATGACCACATCGTCTAGATACGTAACAATTCTATTCCGGAGCTCGCTAGCTATTGAATTCATCATACGTTGAAACGCTGACGGCGCGTTAACCAGCCCAAACGGCATCCGATTAAATTGGTATTTCCCATCCGGAGTTACAAAAGCCGTCAAAATTCGTGATTCTTCCGCAACCGGGATCTGGTAGTACCCTGACGCTAAATCCACAACCGAAAAATAACTCATACCCGACCACCTCTATAATTGATTATCCATATTTGGTAAAGGAAAATGATCCTTAACAGTTTTGCTATTAAGCTTGAGATAGTCGACACAAATACGATCCTCACCGCCTTTCTTCTTAACAATCACGATGGGCGATGCGTAAGGTGACATTGATACACTTATAATTTTATTTTGTAGCATTTCTTGCACCTGCTCTCTAACGGTTACTCGCTGAGAGTGAGCAAGTCGGTATGGTTGGTAGCGAACCGGAATAACGTCTTTCAGTTTTATTTCGATTTCTGCCTTACTGGTCAACCCAAGCTCGCTCATATTAACTGCAAAACTGTCTCTGTATTTAGCAAACAAGTGTACCAGGTTATCTTTGATGGCCCCAATAACATTCCCTCCAATACATTCCGTCATAACCTCACTCAGTTCATCCTTTCGTACTATAAGTACAGCTTTGAAGTAATTCACAATTTTTGTTGCGTTATTCTCTTTTAATGGAATATTCATCAATTTAAAAAAATTGTAACCTTTAATGGCCACTACGTCATCGCGATTCAGTGCATTCTGGCCAATAATCATATTTGCAGGTTGGAAGACGTCACGTACGATCAATATCTCACAATCGGTTAAAATGATGTCATCAACTTCGATATCCGCAACTAATTTTCCAATTGCAGTATACACCCCGTTTCCAAATCCATGCAACTTCTGATTACATTTCTCATAATCCGAAAAGATTTTATCCGCAACAACTTGGCACAATACTGTGCACTCACTACCCAAAATCAACGAACGCATCCATGTCGATCCCGTTTATTCTAATTGGCTTTGTATATTCACCTTTACTGGCAACAATGCAATTAATTGTTTTGACGTTTGAATTCGTCGAATTTGTTTTTTCTTGTTTATTTTGGTTGGTGGCGTTGTAATTTCGATTTTTATTCATACATTGTGCAGCATAATGTCCTTCTTTTCAACAAAATGTACACGTAATTGGTCGAGTTTCCCTCTTATACGGGTGATATTCGTAATGTTTCTCGGGTCGTTGTGAGTTGAAAGATCGACCCACCATATTATGCTGTGTTGAAATGGTTTTTGTCAACGAGCTATGTGATCGGAGTCTTAACATTATTTCCGAAAATGTAGTAATCCTCATCAAACTAAGTGAGTATATCAAATTTGCGTTGCACAATCCACTTATTATGTATTTTATGACATCCTTTTCAGGTATATTCGCTTCCGCGGCAATTCTTCGCGTTTCATAAGCATAATCAACCACATCTTCGTGTATTGCACACTTACGCTATTCTAATGCACGACGTATATCCACAGTGTCTCGTAATTCCGCAAATTCGGCAATCGGTGCTTGCTTGAAAGAATTCCATGTCCTAAAGTAGGTGTTTAGTGATTCATACCATCTGACTGCGTTTTCTTCCAGTTTGAGTGTAGCTGCATGAATCAAAACCAAGTCGTGGGGACCATACATATTAATCACACGGTCAGCGCTTTGTAAAAACGCTTTCAATGAAGTCTTAGGCTGGAAACACACCGAATTAGACCAAACGTTTTTCTCTTGTCTTAAAGCGACTTGCGGCCAAAATGCATACGATTGTATAGCGCTATGCACACTGAATCAGGCAAAACAATTTTACGTCAAACATTTTGTTTCATAAAACATAGAACGGCAAACATTGTACTGTGCTTTATGAGTCCATTCACACATAATAAAGCAAAATTGTGTTAAGTCAAATTTGACTAATGAAACATGATTGAAGGTGTTCATACTCCATAAATCAATGTGTTAATTCACACTGACACAAATCAAAGCAACACAACACAAAACTGATTGAATCAAAAAAAGAAAGTGTTTGAAGTCGTTTCATGATTGCTGTTTAAAAATCAAATTAATAAGGATTTTTGTGGTTCAAAAAAACTTGTATTAAAATACAATATACCTACTTACAATATATATATACCTACATTATACATACTGCCGAATCTTTAGGGTTAGTTTATCATATTTATATATAAAATAATAACCATATAATACAAAATCAATCCTCTGACTCCGACGACATTTTGTATTCTATGAAATCTATATTCACACCAACCTATAAAGCAACACAAAACAATTTGACTAAAAACAATTTGTCTGATTGAATGTGCACTATGTTTAGAGAAATCGTCTTGCCTACTCGAAGCAAAAACGTTTTGTCTAATTCGGTGTGTTTCCAGCCTTAGACGGATCGAAGTCTATTAATAATGAAGTGGCATCTTTCACCTGCGGATAATAGTGATTTGCGGTATGTCTGGGAGATGCAATTGTAATCGCATCAACGGGTTCTTGTGCAGCTCCTTGCGAACAGTTAGCGTTAGTATTCGCAATACGAGGATTGCCCCAATTATATTCGTAGCGCAATAATCGCTTTGTATCGTCCTCTTCCTGTTCGATGGTTCTGCTTTGACAAGCCTGTTGTTGCGGCAATGATAAAGCCCGGTTATCATTCTGATATCTATGCGTTGTTACGCAGATACATGATCAGTAAAATTACACTGGAAATTATGTTGGATTTCTGATGTATGAGGTAAATTTTTGGGATCATTGATTTGTATTGGCTCTCTAACCTCGTTAAGCATAGCGTAATTTAAACTTGTATCCAATGACGTCGTTTGTAGAATTATCGGTATTGGCGTAGTATTAGAACTCTGTGCTCCATTTATATGTTGTTGAATATGAAAATTCTCGGAATTCTGTATTTCACTGATTGAATCTGAAGAGGTCAACCGAGGGTTTGATCCAGCTGATGATGTGGACAAGTCAAATGGCTCATTTGAGGTCACAGCTCGTTCCCGTCGTGTTGCTACTCTAGCACATTCCACATTTAAATTTGACATTCTTAAGCACTGTAGAAAATTTTTATATAAACTGTAAGTTCTATCCCACTTCTGATATGTAAGGAATGATAAAATTTAATGGCCGAAATATAAATTACGTACTCACCGTCGAATTGATACCATCTGTTAGAGTATAACCTAGTTTACTTTGTTATATTATTATCTGAAAAGAAACCACTGTTAGAGTACGGTTATATCATACACACTATCACCTATGATTAATGGGTTAATTAATCTATCAACCAGACGTTACATGCTATTTCGTCCAAACCACCATATTCTGGAACACACCAACAGTAGTTGGCTAATCCCAATAATGGTTACGGTAGTGGGACGGTTGACTCACACTCACACGTCGAGTGCGTAGGCACATCGGTATTATTTCGTCGGAGACCGATGTGTTGTTCTCAGGTATTTCGTCGTAGACTGAGAAATCCTCTGTGATGCATCACCCGGGTACGTCGTTCTGATACGCAGCGATGTTGCGAGACCACATGTTACACATTCACAAGACTTCCATTATCTCACGGACCAATACACAGGACCATACACCATCATACACACATTACCCAGAATATAACATAACCCTACCTGATTTGTATTTTATTATTTTATTATTCACGTGTAACTATCGTAGTTACGTGCACAACACACTGTCACTTCACCGCTGCAGTGTATTCTAAATTAAATATCTATAACGGAGCTTCCGACCATATTTATTACCTTATGTTACCCGATGAAAATAGTCAAGGAGAAGAGAGAGCGAGTAAATAAAATTAGTTTAGACAGATGTCTCTGTATTCAATAAAAATATAATTCAATTCATGATTTCATTAATTACGTTACAATACCATATTCTGAAATCTTTGGATGATATTTACGTTGCTCTGTTTGGTACAACCCCAAAGCTGAATACCATAAGTCCAAATCGGTTTCAATATTTGCTTATAAAGTAGAAGCTTGTTGTATGTTGATAAAGAAGAGTTCCTTCCCATCAGCCAATACATTTTTCTGTATTTAAGTCTTAATTCTTCACTTTTTTTCTTGACGTGTGCTTTCCATCGTAGTTTAGCATCCAGGGTCATGCCGAGATACTTAGCTGTGTTCGCATGCGGTATTATTTCCCGATTTATGGTAATCGGAATATGTTCGAATCGTCTGTTTGTAAAGTTGATGTGAACTGATTTAGCTTCATTTAGTTTTATTCTCCACCTTTTTGTGTCCATTTATATATTTGAGTTATAGCTGATTGTAACTTCTGTGTTGATTCTTCGTTGCTTTTTCCAACAGCTAAGATCGCCGTATCATCTGCAAAACTTCCCACTGTGTTGTTTTCTAATGTAGGAAGATCATAAGTGTATAGTAGGTATAAGTGTATTGTGAGCTTATTATAATACAGTACTCTTTCAAATTTAGTCCACTTATAGGGTCATACAAATGGGCCAAGATCATGTAGAGGCAGGTTGAGAAAAACAACTACCTAGTCTATGTGAATCTCAGGTATAACAATTCAAGGATTAATTGAATTTTTCGTCAAATCTTGCAGCGGAAATGCTACACTTTTTACGTGCCGGCATAATCCATTAGATGATAAATGACGTTAAATATAAATTTGCAGACTAAAACGTTTCACTTCTGTCGCGCATCGTGGAATTCCCCGTTCTAGTTTCTCTATTTCTGCATTCGTCATTTTATTGTTTTTGCAGTTCCTCCATTAAATTAAACACACCAATATGCGGCCGACCATTGGCTCTTGGCTTGGTCACACACACTTCATAAAGTTTGGCAGACGCTAGATATAGAATGGCTATGGCTATTATTGACTCGTTTAATGAACGTACAAAACGAACAGGGAAGAAAGTTAAAACCGCCAAATCATTAGAATTTTAAAACATTTCCGGAACTTAATAATTTCATCAATATTTTCAAAAATACAAGACAAATAAAAATAAATATATTTACAGTTAGTTTAGTGCCACCCACCTCCCACTTAATAATTTTACTTCCTGTTTTTTTTTCTTGTAATCGCAAAATTTTAATCACCACCACCATCACAGCACAAGTATAGTTCTAACTAACTAACTAGCGCATTTTGTTGATATTTTATTTTTCTTCTGTCTGGAAAATTCAAGATATTTTCATGAATTCTTGTTTCGTTTTTATTAACTTTATTGTTATCATTTCAGCTATTCCTCGTACTAAATTTGCTTCTTTTGTTTTTTTTTTTTATAACAGCTATATATGAAAGAAATACAATGAATTAAAATAAAAAATATAAAAATTGAACGTAAAACTTTTTTCTTTTCTGTAAAAAAAATAACATTTAAAATAAACATAATTATGCACTTAATAATTATAAATTTAAATAAAATACAATCAAAATTTTGCACAAAATAAATAAATAAGAAACAATTTTACATTTTCCAACTGAAAAGTTGTAAAATCTTCCAAATAAAAAAAGTGTAATTAATTATTTTATGAGTAACACTCGTAATTTAATATATGGGAAAACATGTCGCCCAAAAACATCTTATCGAAAATGAAATATGTCTACTCGTGTACGAGTATATACGGATGAGATATTATAATATGTATTCCCTAAATAAAAAACATCAAAGATTGTAAGTGTGCCAGATATCATAAAAAAATGATATTGATGCTGTGTAGAAAGAATAAATTTGCCCATACGCAATTTTTTGTTATTGATTTTTACAACATTGGAAAATTTTTCGACTTAAAAAACACGTTGAGACGAGCAAACACTTTACACTTTAAGAAATAGAGAATTTTTCAAACTGTTATTACCAGCATCATTATTTTTGACAAGGTTTCAATTTTTTTTGTGTTGCTCTTTTGTTTTGGTATATAAGGCGAAAAACAACCACACAATTTTATTTTCGATATACATATTTTAAACAAAATCAGCATAATTTGAATAACAATATCGACAATGCTCCAATTTGCGTCTATACATTTTTAAAGCGAACAAATTATGTTTCATCGCACTGCAAAAAACAACATAAGAAATCTTAAAACCGCAACACACTACTGCTAACACAAACAACACAACTCATTCTATGTTCCAACAGCATAAAAATACAACGAAAAAATATTATACACTGTACAAGTAAACTTTTTTAACTTAACAATAAAATTTTTGTTTGGTTTCATGTTTATGTTGTTTTATTTATTTTTTCATTACAATGAAAATTATTTTCATTTATCGTACAACATAGCTAACGAAGAAAAACCAAATATGTATGTAGTATGTTTCTCGTAGATTATGTTAACTTCTTAAATGGAAAAGACGTGCCGAGCCCGCATACAATTTCTGTGCCAAACTCGGCTTTAAAGGGCCGTATACATTTCTTCTAATTTGTAAACAATTGAAATAAAAACTACAGGTCCCGAAACCTATGTTTAGAGGTGTATCAAAAACCATAATTGGAGGACAACTGCCGATTTTTACTGGCGACAATTACGACAATTACTGGCCCCAAAACTTATCTTTAGAAGTGTTAAAACGGTTTGGTGTGTGATGTTCAAAAAAATCAAATTTTCTATTAAATGTACCGAAATAATCAAACAATCTTTATATTAGGGTGGCCCTTATTTTCGAAAGTTCTAATATCTAACGGGACACCCCCTAGATATATGAGGTTATGCTAGAAACTTAAACAGAAAAAATATTGGGTCAATCGAAGATGGTTTAGAGGTCGCGACTTGAGCGCGAATTTCGATAAAAAAGGTATTTTTTTTAATTTTTCAATTTCAAACGAACAAAAAAATTATTTTTAAAATTTTCTGAGCATAAATCAAAATTGTGGTGAATAGAGGAGATAATTACCTTTCCAAAACATCAAAGATATCAAAGATCGGTTAACAAATAGCGACTTTACGGCCAAATTTCAAAATACAAAAACTAGTCAAATTATTACTATTTTTTTTTTTTTTATTATAGACGCATACGTAATGTTTCTTCTATACAATGATATTATGATTTAATTTGTATAATGAAAATAATCAATCTAGGATGATCTTTTACCCATTAAGGATGTTTTGGTATGGGTTGGAAACTTCTGGGTGTAGTCCTTTACGATTTGTAGTAAATACTGCATTTCATTTTCATTTTTTGTTAATTTCTTATTATAATCTTGTATTAACTTAACACCACGGTCTGCAATATCATTTACGACTTTTATTTGACTAATAATCTTCATTCCGTTCTTGAAATTATCATCCTGAGGCCACATATCCGGATCTTTATTTAAGAAATCTGTGGAAATCTTGAACCGTTTAAAAAAATCGCCAGTGTTTGGTATAACAAAATCTGCCAGTTGTTTCGTAATGAATGTTTTCACATCAACTCGACGCGCTTACTAGACTCGGCCTCTTCATCCCTCATCATATTCAACTGTTTCACCATTCTTCTTTTCTCTGCACTAGAGACGTTTTCATCGAAAAAAGGGAATGTGATGCTTTCGTCGGACAAATACCACAAATGACCACACATTTTATTTAGTACAGCCATCGCCAACTTTTCATCATGTGTTTTGTATAAATAAATATCTCGTAAATTCGTCAAATCCAGCTTTGGTGATTTAGCTGCTTTAGTGCAATGGAACCAAATTTTCACATAAAATCGTATGACAAAATTGCAAATGTACCGTAAATTCTTCGGTTCTTGTGCTGTTAACTTAAATTCTTCACGAAAGATAAATAATTTCAACACATAAATGGCTTTGGACATCCAGCGAGCATGATGCATACATAGGCCCTGGCAGACGGAAACGGACATTTTCATTTGGTATCATTCCCAAAAAAATTATAGTGATTTCCTATAATTCTTTGTAATCATCTCGAGCATGTTCCTTTGCCAATTTGTTCGTACAAAAACCCGCTAATTCCGCTTTCACATCATTTAATTGTATATGAACGTTGGGATCATCTATGCCTGCTTTGAAATTATTATCTTTATTCAAGGAATTCCAGTCATTCTTGAATCTCACAAATAATGGAACATCTACTCCCTACTCTCCAATCGATTAAGCTTTGGAAAATAGCCTCCGCCATTTTCGAACCAGTTGATATTGATATTTTGGGAACGCCCAATAATTTTTCTCCATCTATATGAGAAATAATCACCGACAAACGATCCACGGTCTCCGTTCCAGATAACTCCGGGAGTAATTTTCCATTCCAATGTACTACGCCTGTTGTAAACTTGAAAGTCGACTTAACTGATGCTGCTATTTCTACTCCATTTGTTTCACGAAGACGCCTCAGTGTTGTTCGATTCAAAACGAGTGCATCAATAGAATGTCCAAAACTTTCGGCAACGGCACTAATTAAATGCATTGCTGCACGATCACTAATCTTCCACTTATCCAAAGCTGACAATATCCTAGGAGTGATAAAACATTTACTTCTTATATGGGCTCCTTCTTCGCTTAGCACGGGCAAATCAATATTTTCGAAACTCATGTCGTTATCAGGTATACTTTCGCTGTCACTCTCCGATGACGAAAATAATGCTTGTGAGTCTATTGGAATTGATTTACTTTTTCCTTCAAGATATCTTCGTTTACGATTTTTTTCTGCCTCCATACATTGCGATTTCCGCTTTTCTCTTTCAATTTCATATTGTCTGGCTCCAGTCAAATATCCGGGACGCCCTTTCTCACGCTGCGGCAAGAGGAAACGCTTGTCGTCTTCACTGCTCATCATGGACAAGGCATTGATATGTGCGATATCAAAAATATCATCCAGTTTACTATTAAATGCATTTTCTCTTTTACGGTAAACTTTTGAAGATTTATTTTTATTCTTTAGGAGATGAGATTTACTTTTATTCTTTGAGGGTAACTTAGCACCAATAATTTGACAGTACTTCTTGGCCATGAGGGCATTGAAATTAATTTGCATTTCTCTTAGCAGTAGCATAATGACATCATAAAACAAAACTATGTTAAGTCCCTATGACTCATGCGATTTTTATGGCATCATAAAATATTCCTTTGTTTAGTCGTTACACCTCATTGCTATTTATTTATTTATTTTTTTGTAGTTTTGAATATAAAATCCAGGATTTAAAAAAAAAAACGTTTATTATTTGAGATTTTATTAGTTTCGAAAATTGACAATAAAGTCGCCATTTGTTAACCGATTTTCGACATCTTTGATGTTTTGGAAAGGTAATTATATCTTCTATTCACCACAATTCTGATTTAGGCTGAGAAAAAATTATAAATCATTTTTCTGTTCGTTTGAAAGTGAAAAATTAAAAAACGTACCGTTTTTATCGAAATTCGCGCTCAAGTCGCGACCTCTAAACCATCTTCGATTGACCCAATATTTTTTCTGTTTAAGTTTTTAGCATAACCTCACATTTCTAGGGGGTGTCCCGTTAGATATCTCTACGTTTTTTTTGCCCCATACAAACAAGGACCACCCTAATATATATATATATATATATATATATATATATATATATATATATATATATATATATATATATATATATATATATATATATATATATATATATATATATATATATATATATATATATATATATATATATATATATATATATATATATATATATATATATATATATATATATATATATATATATATATATATATATATATATATATATATATATATATATATATATATATATATATATATATATATATATATATATATATATATATATATATATATATATATATATATATATATATATTATATTAATAGACAAACATGAATTTAGTCCTCCCTTTTACGCCGAAACTATCCAACCGATTTTCATAAAAATTACATCATTCGAAAGGTATTCTTCTGTAGGTGTGCACAATCTGTGTCTTAAATAAATCGGATATCAGATGGCTCGGTTATAACGGTTCACAAATAACACATTACAACAACAACATTTGTATATTTTCAAATAGGAATCAAATCAAATAGGAATCATATTAAATCCGTTTTGATTTTTATATTGTCAGCTCTTTCATTGTTTTGATGATTTTATATTTTTAGTTAAACAACGTAATTCAATTACAACAACAATATGTGTATTTTTTCATTTTTTTTTTTTTTGTTCGACATAAATAAAAAGAGAGAAGCTGTGTTTTTCGGTTGCTAATTTTGCTTTCATTTTCCATATTCTTTTGTGCATTCAAATTGTTCAGAAGTCAATTAAAAAAACGATTTGTGAATTGTGTATTAGCGGGTGAGTTTATATTCAATTGTGATTAATTGTTTTTCTTTTGTACGGCGGTAAGTTTTTTTAAAATTTAATAATGCCTCGCCGAGCTACTATTACTGGTAGAGTGGAGCGGCGTCGTGACAGAATTAATAAGAGATTACAAAGAAGTGAATTAAACGACAATGGTACAAATAATAATCCTATAGATAATTTAGATGGTTATTTTAAATGTGCTTTAAATTCAATCCTGCGTAATTTTAATTCTTATAGTTGTGGTTCAATGAGTTTGCGTTGAGTTACCCACGAAATCCATTATGTCACGATCGTTTTTGACAAAATCCATCTTGACAAAATCTATTTTTGACATAATCATCTTTTGACAAAATCCATCTTTTTCAAAATCCATTTACGATAAAATCCTTTTTTGACGAAATCCATTTCTGTCAAAACCCATTTTTGTCAAAATCCATGAAAAAACCATCGAATCCATCGTTTTTTAATTTTTATTTATGTAGGTTTTACAAGCCAGGCTTGTAAAAAATAACAAAAACGATGGATTCGATGGTTTTTTCATGGATTTTGACAAAAATAACAAAAACGGTGTGTTTTTAGCTATAGATGAATTTGTATCATTCTTCTTGCTGCTTCTAGTCCCACACTGTCATAACTGTTTTCTCATACGAAGCTGTTTGTTCAGCAATTTATAAAAAATAAATTTAAAGCAAAATAATTTGCGAATCTTTATGACTATAAAATGTTTTTTTATACTTATACTTTTACAAAATAACATTAATTAATTACAATGAAAACAAAATCTTTTTAAATACCGTGTTTTACCCATATATTACAAAATTAATTTAGTTAATAGTTATTATTTAATCAGCAAGGTTCCAAAATTAAATTATAAAAAATAAAGACTTGAGATAACTACGTTTTTGTCATTTAGCTTTTTATTAATCAGGTGATATCGTCTTTTAATTTTAAACAATATAGTGTTTTATAATATAATTATAATATTTTCTTAGATCTAGAAATGAACTTTTAATTAATTCAAAATAACAAAGGCAACAATAAGTTGAATGTGGACTTCTACACATTTCATAAATGTGGCCAGAGCAAAACCACAGTGAGATGGGAATGTGCTGATAGAAAGCAAACATTTTGTAAAGCCCGTGTCATCACCGCCATAATAAATGGTAAGCTTGAAATTAAAAAAATTATTGGTGAACATTCACATACGCCAGACCCCCACCAAAAGATTATAGATGAGGCTAATATAGAGCTGAAACGAAAAGCAACAGAAACCTCAGACACCCCGGCCCAAATTATCCGTGATACTTTGGTATCATGTGGTTCACAAAGCCGTGTGTATTTGCCTGGCGCAAAAGCTCAAATTCGGAAAATTTATCGTGTTCGCGCTGGTGCTTTTACGGAACCTACAACACTAAATCAAATTTCTATTCCTGAAGCTCTAAAATATGTCGAAGGTGATCTATTTTTGCTGTCACATAAGAAGTTTGAGGAACATCAAATTATTTTATTAGGAAGTTTACCTAATATTCAAATATTAAACAGTGCTGATTGTTGGTTAATGGATGGAACATTTAGCGTTGTTCCAACTATCATGAGGCAACTATTCACGATCCATGGTAGAATAGGTGATACCACGGTACCATTGATCTACTGCTTAATGAGCTCAAAGAACAAAGTTTCTTACAGAGTAGTATTTTTTGAATTAAATCGCGTTGCCGGCGATTATAACATAAATTTAAGACCTAACAGAATAATAATGGATTATGAAAAAACTATATTTACGGCTGCAAACGAATTCTTTCCAGATGCAAATTACAAGGGTTGTCTATTCCACTTCGGTCAGATAATTTGGCGCCGTATTCAAAAATTTGGGATGACCAGAAAATACGGAAAGATCGAACATTCAGCGAACAAATTAAAATGCTAAAATGTTTAGCATTTGTGCCAGCTGAAGAAGTAAAATATTATTATGCGGAGCTATACAAAACTTTCGACAACGCAGAGGCCAAACAAGTATCCGCTGGGTTTAATAAAAACTACATCGAAGGTACAGGAACAGCGGAACCACAATATAGTCCTACCTTTTGGTCGATATTTGATGCATTTGAGCAAGATTTTCCGAGGACACAGAATAACATTGAGGCCTGGCATCGTAGGCTAAATAGTGTTGTCGGTAATAAACATGTTGGGCTTTATAACCTTATCGGGCAACTCGCTAAAGAGTTCATTGTAGTTAAAAATAGGCTGGAGAAAATTAAATCTGGAGAGGGAAATTACTCTAAAAAAACAAATATACTTAAATATAAGAGAATTAAACGGATCATACAAAAACGAAATGACAAATCAAAAATTGAATTTTTGCGATGTTTGTCTTATAATATAGCATTATAAAGTGGTGCAGTTTCATATGTATATAGGAATTTTTGGATTGAAAACGAAATTTTTATTGCTTTGTACGAGTATTATTTACAATACATTGGTATTCCCCCGTTATCCATCATTGCAAAATGAATACGAACTATTAGTAAATTTTGATATAATGAAATATGTAATTATTTGCTAAATATGTATATAGTTTAGTTAAATACGAAATTTATTTTATTTTTACATACGATCATGAGTTTAGTGACATTATACTAAAGGATTTTGACAACAGTGGATTGTGTCATAAATGGATTTAGTCAAAATTGGAAAATAACAAAAATGGATTTCAACAATCATGGCTTTCAACATCAATGGATTTTGTCAAAAGAGGATTTTTATAAAAAACTGCGGATTTTACCAAAATGGATTTTGGAAAGATGGATAACGGGGGGATCCCGTTTGCGTTGTGCATTTTATAGTGCCAAACATTTTCAGGGAGAAGTCACTTTACAAAACACACAGTCGTTTACCTTATGTTGCCATAAAGGCAAAATTGATTTACCTCCTCTTGGTCAGAATACATTATTTAAAAATCTATGCGATGAACTTTTTTCTAATGATAATTCGATCAATTGTCGTTCTAAAAATTACTTTGAAAATATTCGCTCCTATAATTCAGCATTTGCAATGGTTAGTTCTGAAGCTAAATTGTCTAATACTCTTTTGAACGGTGTATACCATTTTAAGATTCATAATATTTTTTATCATCGAGCTGGGGCTTTAACATCTGAATATGGTCGTCAACCGTGTCATGCACAATTATACTTTTATGATGTTGATACTGCTAATCAGTATAGAATGCGTGAGAGAGCAAATGTTGACTGTAATGTCGATTTAATGCGTGCATTGGCTGTAGAATTAGATCGCGTGAATGATTTTGTTCGATCCTTCAGATCAATGGCAGAATATTGTAAACAACGAGAAAACATTGCTTCTGATGTTTGTATGGTGATAAAAGTTAATCGAAATGCAGATATACGTCGTTTCAATGATGTTGTTCAGACCGATGTCGCAGCAATTTTTAAAAATGACTATGGTGAACCTCCTTTTGGGAGAAATACTATATGATTGTTTTTTCAAAATTGTCAAACGCAGTTCGTAGTATTTCTGTTTTTGATTCTTCGTTAGATCCTTTAGCTTATCCGTTATTGTTTCCAAACGGTGATACTGGTTGGCATGTCAATATAGCACATAACATAGCTACTACTTGTTCTTCTACAGTACCTCGAAACAAAGTTACAATGCTTCAATATGCCTCTTATAGACTTGCAATTCGTGATGGGTTTAGCCTTTTACATCATTCGCAAAAATTATTTCTTCAATGGGTGGTTGATATGTACATATGTGCGGATTGAAGGCACAAGGTTGCATTTTGTTCGTCAAAATCAGGCTACATTACGTACAGAAGTGTATAATAATTTAACCGATTTTGTAAATAATTGTCCAAACGGTGCTGATGGAGTTCATACTGTGGGCCGTAAAATCATTTTACCATGATCTTTTATTGGTTCTCCACGCAATATGGACCAAAATTATTTGGATGCAATGTCAATCGTGCAACATTTAGGAAAACCTTCATTATTTATAACTATGACATGCAATCCACAATGGCCAGAAATTATTGAAGCTCTTGATGGTTGTAGTGCAAATTTTCGTCCTGATATTGTCGTTCGTGTATTTAAAAGTAAGCTTAAGGAACTTGTCGATTTAATTTCCAAAAGAAAAATTTTCGGTAAAGTAAATGACTTAATTTATACTATTGAGTTCCAAAAACGTGGTCTACCTCATGCGCATATTTTGATCACTTTGGATAGAGGTGATAGAATAGATGGGGTCGTGTGCTGAAATACCTGATATTCAAGTACATCCACAACTAAATGAAATTGTTAGGCGTCATATGATTCATGGACCATGCGGTCTACTTAATCCAAGCTCTGTCTGCATGAGAGAAGGAAAATGCAGCAAACATTTTCCAAAATATTTTTGTGATTATACGAGTGATAGCGTGAATGGATATCCTGGTTATAGACGACGTGATAATGGTGTGAATGTTGATGTTCGTGGGCATTCTGTTGATAATCTCTCTTTTAGCCAAATTTAATTGTCATTTAAACGTAGAAGTGTGTACGACCGTTAAAAGTGTGAAATACATTTACAAGTACGTGTATAAAGGATATGATTGTGCGTCGTTAGAATTTGGGGAATTAAATGGTAAATTAAATGACGAAATTCAGGTAGATGAGATACAAAATTTATTAAATGGGCGGTATGTTGGTTTCACTGAGGCTTCATGGCATATATTTCAGTACCCTAGGCACTTTCAATCGCATACGATTATTCGCCTTGATTTTCATTTGCCCAATCGTCAAAATGTTGTTTTTCGGGAAGGTTATTGGCATTTTTTAACTTGAATAATAATGACCCTTCATCTAATAGACTTTTGTATAGTGAAATAACATTGCATTATGTTTGGAATTATAGAGAGCAAAATTGGACTAAGAGAAAACGTGGAAGTGAAAAAGTGATATCTCGATTGTATGTTGTGTCTCCCAAAGATATTGAATTGTTTCATTTGCGGTTGCTTTTGTTGCATGTTCGGGGCCCAAAGTCATTTGGAGATTTGCGAACTTATTTAGATGTTCAATATCCTACATTTATCGAAGCATGTCAAGCGCGAGGTATTGCATCCAATGATAATGAATGGCGTGAGTGTTTGAATGAAGCAAAAGAAACTAAATCTCCTCGGCAATTACGTGAATTATTTGGATTTATTTGTGGTTTGAATGTTCCAGCAAATGCCTTACTTCTATGGGAAGAGTTTTAAATATTCATGAGTGAAGATTTTCTTAAGTATTATAATGAAAACATTTCATCCCTTTTGATTATTGATGATATTCTTCAAACACACAATCTTTCCTGTCAACAACTTGGGCTCCCAATTCCAGTGTATGTGGATGAAAATATTGATTTCGATTTTGTTGATCCTATTGAAGAAGAAACCATTTTTCATGAGATGTATAGAAGCGCCAATGACGAACAACACAATGTTATAAACTTGGTTTTGCATGAATTATTAGATCATAATACTGGTAGCAATGTATTTTGTTTGACAGCTCATGCAGGTCATGGAAAAACGTATGTCCTAGAAGCAATCATTCATAAATTATTTTCATTACAAATACCATGCATACCAACTGCTTTCAGTGGTATAGCTTCTACTATTTTGATTGGTGGCCGAACTTTGCATAATGTTTTCAAGTTACCTATTCCAATTTTAGAAAACTCAGTATCAAGCATTACTGCCAACAATGCTCAAGGTCGATACATTAAATCAGCTTCATTGATAATTATTGATGAAGTATCAACGTGTCCACTATATGCATTAAAAATGATTGATAGATTATTGAAAGATTTGACTGTGAATGAAAGTAGAGAAAAATTATTTGGGGGTAAAACAATTCTGTTGTGCGGTGACTTTCGGCAAATGTTGCCAGTAATACCTCATGTATCACGTATCACCCTAATTGAGAATTTTATTATATCTTGGTCTGAATTTTCAACTTTTCACCGTGTTACTTTAACACAAAATATGAGAACTCTACCTCATGAAATTGGGTTTGTTAAATTCCTTAAATCTATTGGTAATGGTGATATGCAAACTTTCCCTCAATACGGTCAAGTTGTCATTGAAATTCCAACACATCTGCTGTCTGATTCTTCAAATATCATACAAAATATGTTTGGATTTCAGAAACCTTTCTATCTTCGGATATTTTAAATATTGTTATTTTGGCCCCAAAAAATGTTGATTGTCATTTTATCAATTCCGAAATTATGAATCGTATACCAGGCGATGAAAAAGTATACTATAGTTTTGATACGATTATTAGCGATGATATTCGAGAACAAAGCAATTATCCTGTTGAATTTTTAAACTCTTTGATTGTTACCGATTTACCTCCACACAAATTGGTTTTGAAAGAGAATTGTTTTGTGTTACTCATACGTAATTTAAATAAAAAGAATGCATTGGTGAATGGAACTCAAATGCGTGTGAAAAAAATGCATACAAATACTATTGATTGTGAAATTTTGAAAGGGGTTGCACGTAACACACGAATTTTAATTCCTCGGATTCATTTCACTTATTCAGGTACACTTTTACCTTTTTATTTTAAACGTACTCAATTCCCAGTTATATCAGCTTTTGCAATATCTATAAATAAATCGCAAGGACAAACATTTGAAAAAGTAGGGATTTTATTACGACAACCTGTGTTTACCCATGGACAATTGTATGTTGCTGCCAGTAGAGTTCGTTCGTTTGATGGATTGCGATTTTACATTACAGATACTTCAGATCAGGGCCATTTATCTAACAATGATAGAGTATTTACAAAAAATGTTATTTATAAGGAAATTATTGACCCTTAGTTCACAAAACAACCTAAACTTCAGTATTATATTATATGTATCCGTAATATTTGTTACCATAGACGTGTGGATTATCAAAAAGGGACGAATAACTCTTGCTCGGACGACTTTTTATTTTTTTTTATTTGATTTGTTTAGATTTCTTTGTATTGTGGATTAGGCCTACGGGGGACACCACATAAAAAAAAACGCGTCTGTACTCTACCTCAATGGTGGTGTGGAAGAAGTACATACATATTTTATAGTTTTTTAATTAAGTCCAGGAAACACTACGCCATTTTCGGTCTAATCTGCCATGTTACAAGTGTTAAATCCCCATAAATTTTGTAAAATTACATAACGAACGTTATTCTCATCAAAGTTTGATGTTGGTTGATTGGCACAGAGTATAGGAGTTAAAATGCTGCCGCGAAGCGGCAGTGCGGGGTTGAGGCGCTTCGCGTCCAGATGCTGCCGCCAAGCGGCAGTGCGGGGTTGGGGCACTTCGCGCCCAGGGGCAGAACCCCTAGTTATTATTTAAAAGTCAAACCAAATTAATAAAAAACCAAAATGAATTCAATTGAAATATATATCATAGAACTATGTAAAGTAAAGAGGGCAACATTTAAGACTACACAGCTAAAAAAAACAGTAAAACGAACAAGTTATGCTGATGTGCTTTTGCGAGGCGACTGGACACATCAACACAAAAGGGTAACATAACCAAAAATAATAATATTTTTTGTGTGATTATAATATAACATTGTAAAAATCTTTGTTACACAAATATAATAATCCATCTTTGCGACAAATAACTTGAAAAATAAAAATAAATGTTGAATTAAAGCCGGATGTTCCATTTTGGATTTTTCTGAAAAAAACTATACCATATACATATCTACATAAATAAAAATTAAAACATTTAAGTGAATTTTAAATATTGTGATTAACTATTGAATTTATTCATTAACCTTTGAATTTTTTTTTTTTTTTTATTGTGAAAGGAACGGTTGTATCCACAATATAAAAATATAAAGTGAATATTAGTGATTTGGTAAAACCAGTGTATAAGGCAGACAATAGTACTTTTTAACGCGTATGGAAGGATCGGTAGGAGCAATGAAGACCGACGAGTCACTTACTGTTGTCGATTTAAATATACGTCTAGTCTAGAACATTTAGAAAAAATATTCAAGAGTTTTTCTGACCTTGACGGCGACATTGAAGCACATGGTTCACCTTCTGAGTTGAGAAATTTTGAGCGACGGTATTTTGATATTAAAGGCCAACTCCGCAGTGCGGTAAAGGACATCACTGACTGAACAAATCACGAACAGTTAAATTTTTCTATCGGCAAATTAACGGGACATCAAAAGGAATTGGTGGAAGAACTGCATAATACCTAACATATTTGTTGTTTACTCGTGGACTAATATCACCAATAAAAAATTTTATATAATAAAACACAATATTTCGGTTATGTCACTTTCTTTCACGTGATATTTATTTTATTTGTAAATGAAATTACGATCGTTTCGGATGATACTCCTTTATCAAATTTCTAACAAACATTAACTAAAATTATGCTAAAAAACTGCTTTTATACCCTATTTTTATTTTTTGTGTGCCTATGTGCCTTTTGAATGTTCTTTCGCCCTTATTTTGTTTTTCTTCTTAAAGGGGTGGTACCACCCTTCTTTTTAGTATGTACCGTCTGGTGTGTGCTTTATGATAAAAACAGAGAAGAATTTGTTACCATCTGGTTTTTGCGGGTGTGTATGTGCAAAATGATATTAATTATGGATTTACAATGAGGTCGTAAATTTTGTTGCGGCCAATTTTCTCGTTTAGTAAAAATGGATTATATCGTTCCTTATATATTTCCAGTTCTTCTAATCTGTTCATTAGTAACCCTTTTCGTATTCTGTGTAATACCTGTGAGTTTGTGTTGACGTCAATGTAATTTTGTTTTTCTGTAGTCAAGTGTTGTGCATATTTCGAGTCGATTTTTGGTTTTTCGATTTCTTTTATATGTTCTGTAAACCTAATTTGAAAACTTCTACCAGTTTGTCCGATGTCTAATTTCCAGGGCGAAGGGATGTTTGGCTTATCTATATGCTATTAGAGCGCTGTGATGATAAAACTCGCCAGACTTGGGCTCTGGAAACTGGTGGCAGAACATTTCCAACGATTGAACGATTTCTAGATTTCCTAACCAACCAAAGTTTTGCATTAGAACGATCTAAGCCAATCCGCAGTGACACAGGATCATCTGGTAAAAAAACAAGACCACTGAGCTTGCAAATCAGTAAAGAATATTCGAGTATTATAAGTTGTCCCAGTTGTTCCACTGAGAATTATTTATTTAACTGCAATAAATTTATAAATATGAGTCCAAACGATCGTCGAACATTTGTGGCTGACAAAAAATTGTGTTTCATTTGTATGAAGTTATGTCATAGTGCTTATCAGTGCCGTTCAAGACACCGATGAAACCATTGCAAAAGAAAATACAACGCTCTACTACATCTAACTGAGGGCACAACCTTAAATTCGGCAGAGAGCAGTAACTTAGAGGATGCTAACAAAAATAATACCGAAATCAAATTGTTCAACACTAAATTTGATGCTGAACCTAATGTTATCTCTGAGGAGACATCTAATGTAAGAGTTATACCCCCACAGCATTAAGGTCGAGTTACAATGGATCCGTCCCATTCCGTTCCGCTTCTCCGTCCAAATTCGTTTCAAACATTTTCTGTACATTTTGTATGAAGAAACGGAATAGTTAGTTATAATAAAATGGAAAGAGACGGACGAGCTCATCCGTTTTTTCAAAAAGTTTAGAATTTACGGAAAGACGGAACATCTTAACCAAACATATCGAATTATTTTTTTTTTTTTGATTTAACGTGAGAAGTAGGCTGTAACTACATAGGGATTTTCGATTATTTGAAAACTTTAAATAAAAATAAATCAAATCAAGTATAAATCAAAGAGAATTTCTAAAGATTTTAGAGTCTCGTAGTCTTCCATTTTATTTTTTTATTTGTTTTTCAAAGGTCAGTTTAAATAGACGGAACGGATGCAATGTAACCAACAAACGGAAAAGACGAGACGGAGAACGACGGAACGAAACGAGACGGTTTCATTGTAACTCGACCTTTAGTTTGGATCTGCCCCTAAAACCAAAAAATAAATTCCAAAAGGTACAAAATCCAAATTATTTTGAGAATCCAAAAACCGAGAAACCAAATAGGACGAAATCCAAATATGAAAAATCCAAATGTGACAAAATCCAAATATCGAAAAGCCAACGGGATGAATTTCAAGGATCTGTGTCATAATCCAAAAAATTAAATCCAAAAAATATAATCCAAATGCCAAAAGCCAAACTGTTAAAATCCAAAAGGACAAAATCCAAATGGGCAAAATCCAAATATATAAAATCCAAAGAAAATCCAAAAAAAAAATCCAAACTTTATCAAAACATTTTCCGCGCGGAAAATGTTTTGATAAAGTTTGGATTTTTTTTTTGGATTTTCTTTAGTTTAGAACAGATATGAGATTGTGTGTGTGTGCGTGCGTGAGTGTGTGTATGTGTGTGTGTATGTGTGTGTGTATATGTGTGTGTGTATGTGTGTGTGTGTATGTGTGTGTATGTGTGTGTGGGCGAGTGTGTATGTGGGCGGGTGTGTGTGGGCGGGTGTGCGTGTGTGTCTGTTGCATATGTTGCGTGTGTCCGCGTCGTTGAAAGTTAAGTTAAATCAAAGCCAAATTTAATACGACATGTACATATTTTCCGCGCGGAAAATATTTTGATAAAGTTTGGATTTTTCTGAATTTTGCTATATCAATGAATGAACTTCATTTATGTAAATAAGTTTCAATCGACTATGGTGAGTGTGTGTGTGTTTATAAATTAAACATTAATACATAGTAGCATGGGAAGATTTCATTATCTTTATTATCAAATATTACAATAATACAGTAAAAATAAACTAAATGAAATTAACATAATGAAATATTGTAAGAAATTAATTTTAAAAATTCACACATGTCCGTATTTTCCCGCTTTTTAATAATATTTTTAATGTGTTTAAATTGCAGTAAAACCTTTTTCTTCTTTTTCGGGACCTCGCCGGATTTAATTTTCTCAACATTGTTCAGAATTACCAGCATTTCGTTTTGCAGCTCTTTGATTATAGCATATAATCCACAATTTTTCCGTCCTATTAAAATTTTCAGACGATTGTGCCACCCCTCTACCGAATTTTGTGTTCGCGGAAAGTGTTGTGAAATTATATCACCAATATACCACAACTCTGGAGAATATCTTGGTCCCACGTTTTTTGTGCCAACTATATAATTCTTCTTGAACCATCTTGCCAGTTTTTGCCATTCGGGATCTTTTACATATTTGTTTAAATTATTAAAGTATGAAATAATTTCTGATGATGGTACGAAGGCCAAACTTTTCAGCATTCGAACTTGCAAATTGAAGTCCTCGTCGTTCCCATATTTTTGAGCCATACCTTGCTTTTGTAGTTGGCGCCATAATATCTGGCCAAAGTGAAAAATACAACCTTTAAATTCAGTGGTTGGAAAAAATA
This sequence comes from Tipula vernalis, assembly GCA_958295665.1. NCBI lineage: Eukaryota > Metazoa > Arthropoda > Insecta > Diptera > Tipulidae > Tipula > Tipula vernalis. Next base: position 201,904,600 of record OY282560.1, read on the forward strand.
ATTTTGCTGCCGAAGAAATTGCTGTTTCGAAGTCTGTTATGATTCTTTCTGGTTTTAACGGAACACCACTTTCACATGCCAGAAAACAGAGTTCGTGAAATAACTCCTCGTACGCCATTTTCGATTTTTTGCTCATTAAGCAAAATACAAGAGGTACAACTTGTCCTCCAATTGTGCCATGAATACTAAATAGCTGCCTCATAATGGATGGTGCAACGTAAAATGTGCCATCCATTATCCAACATTTGCACTCACCAAGCAATTTAATAGATTTTTTCGTGCCTAGCAAAATTATACGTTCCCCGACAAATTCTTTCTCACTGAGAACGAATAATTCACTTTCTATAAATTTTAAACTATCCGGCATTTTGATATCGTTCAAATTTGTTGGCTCTTTGATTGATTTCTTTCGGATACGAAGGATTTTTTGCCTTTGTGCTTCGTTTGACGGCAGATAACGTCTGCAATTCGCCTGTGTTTCAACAACGGAGTCGGAAATAATTTTTGATGGGCACAATGTCGAATTTTTCACCGTAACTTTAATTTTCTCATTTTTCTCGCAAATTGGTTTTTTAAACGCTTATGGATCATGGAAATGTTGATGGGCATTTCTTTGCACTACGTTATTTCCATCCACTATAATTGTGTCTACACGACATTTGCAATTTTTCGATTTGCGTTGAGAACAACTCCATCTAAAAATATTTTTGGTTTTATTATCCAGATAATAATCGAAACCGTCGATAAATAATTTATGATTCCCTTAATTTGACCTGACAATGGAAATGGAACTCATTTTAAGATATCGCACTATGATTGATATTATTATATTAAATAAAACCAATGAAGATAAAATGAAACACATAACATAAACAATTATGCAATTCATCAGAGTTGGCTTTTTTAAAATTGGATCTTTTTTTTTTGGATTTTGGTATTTGGATTTTTCGAAAAGTTTGGATTTTTTCCGTTTTGGATTTTTTTTTTTGGATTTTGTGACAAAGCCGAATTTCAAAATTATTTATTATTATTTTTTTTAAGAAATTATTTTATTTCAAAAAACCTACAAATCTATGTATATTTGGATCTCAGTAGGTTTTTAAAAAAAAAAACAATTTCGTAAAAATGCGAATAATCGTCTCTGTCTGATTAGTGTACTTAGGTACATTTACGCACGTGATTATCAAAATATATTTTTATTTCAAATAAAAGCAATTGTTTTTCTTCTACTATAAATCTTTTGTTTTGCTGCACATTTCGTGTTATAGAATTAGTCGATAAACGTTTATGTACATTCAAATTAAATATCGAAGTGAATATTCAATTTTATAAAAATGAGTGCGGTTTCATTAGTTAAATCGAATAAAGGGAACGATAAACTATTTATCGTACCACTTGTGTTTTGCTTGATGAGCAGCAAATCTAAAGTGGCGTATGAGGAATTATTTTACGAACTTTGTCGGTTGGCATGTGAAAGTGGCATTTAGTTAAACCCAGATCGAATCATATCAGATTTCGAAATAGCAATTTCTTCGGCAGCGAAATCAGTTTTTCCTTCGGCTGAATACAAGGGGTGTATTTTTCACTTTGGCCAGATATTATGGCGCCAAGTTCAAAAACGAGGTTTAGCTAAAAAATATGGAAACGTGGAAGATTTTAATTTACAAGTTAGCATGCTCAAAAGTCTGGCATTAGTACCATCGACAGAAGTAACTCTCTACTACAATAATTTAAAAACTCATATTCAAGATCCCGATTGGCAGAAATTGGCGGTGTGGTTCAAAAAAAATTATATAGCTGGCGTAAAAAAAACAGGATCGAGATATTCACCAGAATTTTGGTGTGTAGAGGGCAAAGTATCACAAAACTTTCCTCGAACCCAAAATTCGGTAGAAGGTTGGCATAATCGGCTAAAAATTTTAATTGGGAGAAAAAATTGTGGGTTATATGAAATTATAAAACACCTGCGGAATGAAATGCTAGTGGCTATATAAATAATGTCGAGAAAATAAAATCCGGTGAAACTCCAGCTCCGAGAAAAAAGATTACCATGCAAAAAATGAAACACATTAAAAAAATTATTAAACAGAGGAAAAATATGGACTTGAGGAAATATTTAAAATTAATTGCATATAACATTTCATTATGTTAACATTATATTTCTTTCATTGCTTGTTTTTAATTATATTGTATTTTTAATGTAAATCTGAAATCCTTTATTTGCTGGAATATAAATATTATGTATTGTTTTATTGGTTGCTAATTATATAATGTATACACATCGTATTAAATTTGGCTTTGATTTAATTTAACACACAAACACACACACCCACCCACACCCACACCCACACACACACCCACACACACACCCACACCCCCCCCCCCCCCACACACACACACACACACAAACATACACACACACAAACACAACACACAAACATATATACAACACACACACACGCAATATACACACAACCTGATAATATCACATTTGTTCTAAATTAAACGAAATCAAAACCAACACTAATGTACTACAAGCCTGACTGAGTGAACCAATACCCTCTTACATTTAATCGCTTATAGCTTGAAAGTGTTAGTGCGAAAATAAAACCAAAAGTCTTTACAATTTGTTTGTTTTGTTTTATCTACAATTTTTATGTTTATTCTCACTCATTTGTATATTGAATCGATCACCAATACTTCTATTTTATACGCGCAATATATGTAAATACAAATATTTGTAACAGTCAGGCCAAAACCAACAAAAATGTTTATACAAGCCAAACAGTACAAACACTTAAGATATAAAAAAAGTACGTTAAGGCTTAGTATTAGTGATGCATATAAATAAATCAGAAAGTATATATACACAAAACAAATAAGTATAGGTGATAGATTCATAATAAATATAGTGTACATTTTTTTGATAGGATCTGTGTAAGGAGCGAACGAGACGGCTTGTATAAACATTTTTGTTGGTTTTGGTCAGGCTTATAGTACATTAGTGTTGGTAATCCATTTGGATTTTGTTCATTTGGATTTTAGGAGTTTGGCTTTTGGATTTTGGATTTTATTTTTTGGATTATGACACAGATCCCATTAGTTTATATAAGAGATGGTTTTGGGAAGTTATATAAGTGCAAAGCAATATTGGATACAGGATCGGAAGCACCATTCATTGAAGAAATGATGGTAAGGAAACTCCACCTAAGTAGGATAGCTGCTCACCTCATAGTAAGTGGACTCGCAACTGCTAACATTATGACAAAAGGAATTACGGCCCTTACTTTGTTCTCCAGAGATGGAAGAGAAACTATGTCAACCGATGCGTTTATTTTAGCAATTCAACTGCAACCGATAAATGTAAGCTATGATGAGCTAAATGAATCGAAACAGTTAGAGTTAGCCAATGCAACATTCAGTGAAGGTGGAAAAATTGATATTTTGCTGGGAGCAGACAAAATTTTGCAAGATGGACGGATGCAATTGCCTAACTCCATAGCTCAGAATACATCGCTGCAATACATTCTAGCTGGTACCGGGTAACGAGACAAGGAGCTTCGAAATTTGAATTTAAGTCTTGCTGAAAATATTGATATAATGCTTAAGAAATTTTGGGAGCTCGAGGAAGTCAAGGGAGAAACTATTTATTCGGACGAATAAACCCAGGTTGAGCGCCATTTCCAAGACATCTTTAAAAGAAACAGTGATGGACGATTTATTGTAAGACTACCGATGAAGACAAGGGAAACTATGATGAGTGGTTCAATGAATTGTGCAATTAAGCGACTACATTCCATTGAGAAGCGATTTTTGTCTAATAATAATTTAAAAATTGAATATAGCAAATTTTTGCAGAAATATGAACAATTGGGGCACATGCAGAAGATAGGGCCACACCTTGAAAATTCATGTGGCTTTTATTTGCCTGTACTATGGTTCGTGTCGTCTTCGATGGGTCATGTCAGAACTCTAGTGGGATGTTATTAAATAATATGTTGATGGAAGGGTCTACCATTCAACCTTCACTGTGGGAGATCCTGCTCCCATTTCGGTCACATAAATAAGCAATTACCGCTTACATCGAAAAGATGTATCGTCAGATTTTAGTGGATAGCGAAGATCGAAAATACCAGTGTATTGTTTGGCGCGATCATCCAAATAAAGCTGTTCAACATTATGAATTAGCTACTGTTACCTATGGGACTGCTTATGCGCCATTTTTAGCCACAATGTGCTTAAATCAGCTCGGATATGATTTACGAGAGAAAGATCTAACAATTGCCAAAATAATTACCAAGGATTTTTATGTGGATGACCTCTTGATCGGAGCGGAGACTGTCAGCGAGCTACTATATATTAAAAGCAGTGTTGATTCCGTATTACTGTCTGCCGGGTTTGCGTTAAGAAAGTGAATCTCAAATGGCGTCATCGAACATGATACAAAAGAGGTTGACATCAATTCATCAAATTCAGAATTAATAAAACTCTTAGGAATACAGTTGAACCCAGTTTCCGATAGTTTTAGGTTTAAGGTGTATAGAGAGAGGCCAAGAAGTCACAAAACGCAAAATGCTCTCAGACATAGCTCGAATATTTGATCCGCTGGTATGGTTAGCCATCATTGTCCATGGGTTATTCAACATATCAATTATTTGCTTGGACAGATTCCACAATAGTTTTATCATGGCTAAGCAGTCATCCGAGTAAATGGAAAACTTTTGTTGGTAATACAACGTCCGAGATTTTATCACTAATACCTCGAGAAAGATGGAACCATGTAACATCAACTGAAAACCCCGCAGACTTGGCAACGCGGGGCGTCCCACCGTCAAAACTATTGGATGCATCTTTGTGGTGGAATGGACCGACGCGGACTTACCTGAATCAACTTGACCGTCACAACTCAATTCAATAACTACAAGTGAAGAAGTCCGAGGAAAAACTAGTCAATTGATTCAAATTACTTTAAATACGGCTTCTTCGGTAGAAAATGAGAATCTAGGTAGCACTTTGATAACTAAATTTTCCAGCTACACAAAGTTAATCAGAGTGGTAGGATATATGAATAGATTCATAAGCAACACATCAAAAAGAAACCAGAATATATGCTATACATTCCTAACTTCTGAGGAATTATAAAAATCAAGGCAGTTATGTATAAAATGGGATCAAGAACGTGACTTCGCTGATGATCAAAGGAGGATAACAAACAAATGCCCTGTGTCCAGTCGCAGCAAACTGAAAAATCTAAGTCCATTTATTGATGTTGCCGGTTTAATAAGGGTAGGAGGTCGATTAACAAATTAGATTGTGCCTGCAACACTAAACACCCTTATATTTTGTCAAAAATTCTCCACTTGGCAAAATATTAATCCTTTATATTCATAAAAAATTCCCGCATCCTGGTCCATCCTGACTTTCTTTTTATTAAGATAGAACTTTTGGATCATAGATAGCCGCAACTCCATCAAGAAGCTGTTGAACCAATGTACTGTATGCGTGAGATACAAAACCAGCTAGAATAAACAAAAGATGGGAGATCTACCAAGTGAGCGTGTTTGTGCAGCTAGACCATTCTCAAATGTTGGGATTGACTACGCAGGTCCAATTATGATGGCTACAAAGAGGAGTAGAGGATCAAAGTTAATCAAAATATGATTTTAATATGTTCCAAAGATTGTAAGAGAATTCAATTCAGTTTCGAACTGATGAGCTTATGATTATGAAAAAATCAATCTTCTCATCAGGCCGCGGCGACTGGACTGATTATACCACAATTTACATTCTATATATACAGAATGTGGTGTGCTTTAAGTACTAGCGAATCGTACTAATACAGATGAATTCTCTTACAATTTTTCTTCTTCACAATATGATGTCTTCGGAACATATTAAAATCATATAATTAAATAAATAGAATTCTGTCTATTAGTCGGTTTCTTTGAATTACTGTTCGTAAATACTAATATACTTCTCGTGTTAATCGAAACACACTTAAAATGGTCTAATCACCGGTACCATATTAGATATTAAATGAATTAATTAACATTCAACAAAAAATTAATAAAGTTAATCAAAACCTATATAGCAATTTTCGTCTGCTTTTCTACAAAGGCTTTACATTTGGAGTTAGTTGGAGACTATACTTCAGAAGCATTCATAGCAGCCTTCAGACGATTTATCGCAAGAAGAGATATTTTGCTGGAGCTGAAAACAAATTAAAGAAATTGATGACAAAGGCAGTATCTAAATTGGATGAAATTGGAAAAATTGTGACCAATTCCGAGTTTCTGCAAGATGTAGCAGAATTCAAAGCGCAAAATGGTAGTATCACTTGGCATTTTAATCCTCCAGTTACTCCAAATTTTGGTGGTTTGTGGGAAGCAGCTGTCCAATCGGTAAAGGGGCATTTAGTTAGAGAGTGTTCTGTGCCAAATAGAAGCGATATTAAATTCACGACCGCTATGCCCAATGTCAGCCGATGATTCATCATATGTAGCACTAACACCGCCCCATTTTTTGGTTGGAGAATCAATTTTGAGTATTCCTGATGCACAACACTTCGTTGAAAACGAAAATCCAATAAGTTATTGGGACAAGATACAATTGCATATTTTGAATTTTTTGGCTCAGAATTTGCTGAAGTAAGTATAGTAAGTTGATTTTAGAAAAATTCGAATTTTCTATGAAGCCTTTGGAAATAATCAAGCAATCTAAATACGTCTATACCAGATAGTTTTAACTTACTCGTACTTAAGCTATACAGATAAAGTTGTCTCATTTTCATGTAGTCCTACGTTAATGGGTTGTATCTCGGATATAAGCTCGACGATTTTTTTTTTATTACACACTGCACACACTAAACATTTCCTTCGAGACTGATTTATTCCTAAACTGAAAATGTTGATATTACATTTCCTCGTTCTCATCTGACAGCTCGGCATTCATTTTAGGTTTATCTTGCGTTTATGTATTAGATGTGCAAGTAGAAATTCGGCTTTTTTTTGGTTAAATTCAACTTTATTGAAAAGATACTTATTACAAAGATTAATAGCCGAAATATTCGCTATTACTATCTATGATCTTCTGCCATTTATCGTGTAGATGATGAATGACTTTCGAAGCACAATAGTCATCGAGCTATTTTCGCACATCAGGCAAGTCTGAAGAAGATGCCGCATGCTGTACAACTTCCCAATCTAAGAAAAAGATGAATTCCTGGATTGATTTGCATTCCAGAGCATCACTTAATTTGATCAATTGTGCCTGGTAACGTTCACCTGTAACAGTTTGACCAGGGGTGCTATTCTTGAACCATTACGAAAATTTTCGTATTGCGAATTAGTGTAAAAGTAATACAAAAATCCTAGTTTTCGTAATACTTTTACACTAACTCGCAATACGAAAATTTTCGTAATGGTTCAAGAATAGCACCCCAGGTTCCAGAAGCTCGTAGTAAATGACTCTTTTCCAATCCCCCTTATTTTGTAGCGAGAAAGCAAATTCATGCAGATTTAGGTCAGTTTATGAGGAGATCATTTTCCTTCCTTCTGTTTTTTCCCATTGCATGCAATCGAAGTGATATTGCTTGGTGAGTACCTAACTGTTTTGCAAGCTCTTTTTGAGTTTGACACGGATTTTCGTGTAGTAAAACTTTAAGTTCTTCGTCTTCAATTTTTTTTTACTGTGCCTGAACGAGGATCGTCCTCAAGATTAAAATTGCCATCACGCTCTATTCTGTTTTTAAATGAAAAAAATGCTGCTCAAGCTATGGAATTGATTAATTCGACTTTGGCTGAATATCCCGTACAGTAAAAAATTGATTTGGAAGATTTCTTGATGCTTATCGACATCCGTCTCTTAAAATTGATGCATGCGGAATGACAGCTTATAAATAAATGACTGAAACTCATGTCATAAAGACAGCAAAAACTAAGCTACATTTATTTATCCAAAATGGTGGACGATTTGGATGCGTTCAAGTATGTTTTTAATGTAACCAACTTCAAAGCCGAGTTTCTAATTGCAGACCTATTACTTAAACGCCAAAAAAACACAATAACTATTTAGTCGAGAAAAACATATTAATATGTTGCCGACCGTTTAAGTGTTAGCTTACGAGAAATGTACAAGATTTTTTTTTGGTTTTTTTCGCTTAAAGTTTATAATTTCGAGTTTCGACAGAAACAAAGAACGAAATCAACACTATTTAGTAAGTTAAAATTAAAACAATTTCTATACACAAGGACTAAATACATAGTTGGAGACTTTGGTGTTCTATGCTGCAAATGGAAAAATGGTTTCATTAATAAAAAATAAAAAATTAAAACCAACAAAAATAAAAGGAAGACTACAAAAATGTTTTAACAGTTTTTAATTTTAACTCGACAAAATTGTACACAATTTTCTTTTCTTTTGTATACTCGTACATATCATAAAATATTATATTTCAGATTTAAGTAATTGTTGCATAATTACAGTTTTATAATTTTATAAAGTAAATTTATAAAAATTCTTTGAGAAAAACAAAACTTTTTTATTACTTTGCTTGCAAGTTGTATTTTGGGCAAGCTCCAGGAATCCAGATAACAATCGTATAGTACAATGTAAGTAAAATTAGTTTTCCAATTTATATTGTAATATTTGTTACATTTTGTACACCATACCCAGAGAAGATGAAATAAAAATCGAAATTGGTGAAAATGTATACGAGTATGTAACTTAACGTTTATATGTAATATATACTATATATACATAAGAAGCTGGAGTAAAGCAAAAAGTTTTTCATTTAAAACTAATAACACTTGTGTTAAGAGCTTTTATGTGCACAAATTCTAGTTTTTTTTTTTTTTAAACAACTAAAAGTTTCCGGATTTGGTTTAGATTGTATTGTCTGTTTTTGTTTTGCTTTTGCTTTTGTTAGGGAACGAGGATATGTATATATGTGGTAGAAGCGGTATTTGGAAGGGTCGTCCACCGTTTTAATTTTGTCACTTGAAGTGTTGTTTCTTTAGTTGAACAAAGTTTAAATGCTTTTCAGTTATTCGAAATTGCACTACATTGTAACTGTACACATAATGTCTAAAAAGGTCGGTACATTTTTTAGTGGTTGTAATTACTATTCTATTTTTTTTTTTGTGCCTTAAGTTTGAGCAACACAATGTTTTTTAATTCAATAAACATAATCAGATATAATCAGATAGTATTTTCAGAACCAGCAGAATTATTTTTAATTAAATAAAATTAAAAGAGAAATACATAAGTATCACAATTGATCCAAAGAATAAAATTTAAATAAAAATACTAAATCCAAATAAGAAGACGTCACGAAGTTTCTATTTGTCAAACTGACAAATACTCTTCAAACAAAAGTTATGAAGGTTCGATATTCAACAAAGAGGTTAAACTGTAGATCAGAAACACATTTTTCTCAAGCGTGCGGACAGTTGGAGAGAAAAATCTTTATTCTGTAAACAAATCATTTTGTGAGAATAGACACGCCCCCTGATTTGCGTTCCACATTCAGTTTCTAAAATGCTTTATGCTGGAAACAGATGTGTAGAATTTCTGCATGCAGTAATGCACGCATTCAATTCTTTAATTTTTGTCGTTTATTTGATACCTTATTTTGTAGCAAATTAATTAGTTTTTATCTTTCATTTGGTGGTTTGGCGTCTATTGGAAGGGGGGACCAAAGGTGAGTAGATTAATCTACCAGCTCCGTAACCTTCCAGTAGGGTGCGCATCACGTGAGCTGTTCTGGTCATGTCATTAGGCAGCTGTGTGATGGGTACAATTGTGTAAGGGGTAACCTGTTCACACTTCGCAAGTGTACGTGCTGCCTCCTCGTGGCAACCACTGGTAACTAAAGCCATTTGAAACATTTTTGGCCATTTGGCACAGGCGCTAAAGGAGAAAACCTTGACAAAAAACCCTAATCTAAGGTGGAACAGCATATGCCAATGGATGAATGGCTGATAGGTTAATCAGTCCGAAATTTGCGGACTCTGGATACCACGCACCCTCCAGTTTTATTTAGCCTTCCTATAGTAAAGCTGGGTGACCTACAGGCAATTTGCAATTCGCAGCAACTTGTAAGAGTAAAATCAAACGGAATACGGGGCAGGAGTAGGAATAAACGGGAGTGGAATAGCCCTCTCGAAGTCCTTGGGCTCCAATGCTACCGTCTTTCTAGCGGAACTACATGCTGTAGTAAATATCTAGGAGGGAGAGCAATCAGCCCAGAGAGTATGTATCACCTACCGGGAGGCAGTATTGTCAGGTTCATTAAGAACCTGAATATTGACTGGACGGATAATTAAGCAGGGTCCAATAGATCTTTTCTCCAATAATAATAATAATAATCTTCCACTTTGATACTTTTCACACAAAACATATTTTCTGTCAACAAATTAAAAAAATTGATTGAAAAAAAAATTACACAAATTGTACTAGATTTGTTTACTTTTACGTAATGTAGACGTTCTATGGTGGTTTGGCGTCTATTGGGGGGGGGGAACCTTTGGGCGCATATTATCACTTATAATATCGCATATTACGTGCACCAATCTTTCTCCATTTTATTTATTTTTTGTAAAGGAATGCTACAAATCACGATATTGACTAAAGACTAATACTCAAGACAGACTCAAACTAACTAGTCGCGAATTCGAGAATATGTAGTTAAGTGCTTTACCCATTGAAAAACGAAAAGAAAAATCGGATTTAGTTTTTTCGATATAATTCCAAAATTATTGCTTTGTTTTCGCTAAAAACTTCTCGTTTTTGACCGAGTGTACCATACGATACTATGTTCAATTAAAAAATTTCAAAAAATTTTAATTAGCTGAGAAAATGAAAATTTAATTTTTTTCGTCCGAAAAAAATTGTTTAGAACCGAAAAAATTAAATTTTCATTTTCTCAGCCAATTAAAAATGTTTTTGAATTTTTTAAATTGAAAATGGTATTGTATGGTATACTCGATCAAAAACGAGAAGATTTTAGTGAAAATAAAGCAATAATTTTGGAATTATATTGAAAAAACTAAATCCGACTTTTCTTTTCATTTTTCAAACCTTTAAAAGCACTTTACCCAAGTATAACAAAACTGAAAACTTCAACCGATTATCAATTTTTGTCCGGTTTTCAGACGAAAAAATTGGAAAATGTGTTGAAGTACAAATGTATTTTTGTTTTCTGTAGACGCCATTACGATTGCATTATACGTAAATAGTTGATGTGTTTGTTTATTAAAAAAATCGAAATCGACTGAAACTGATTATCAATAAAAGTGTTACAAGCAGACGCCTGGCCACTACTTGGTTCGACAACGATACCAATTACATTTGCGATACCTCATATCATATAAATTTTAGTGGACGAAAACTTACGTGGCTACACCGTTTTTGTCATGATGAACTCAAAGTCTCATACCTCAAGAAACCCTATATCATTACGATACAAACTTTTCAAATGGCTATCCTATTGTTGTTTAAGACATGTGATGTGATGACGTAAGGAAAGAAACGCTACAGTTAAATAATGAAACGTTACAAAAGCATATTCAAAGTTTAATTGAATCAAAATTGATGCTGTGTGGGACAGAGGTTGGTTTTTTTGTTTTACTAGGTCTTGTACCTTGAATACAATATAATATTGTAACGCTTTTTTTCTCTACAGAAATTACAAGATTCGACCGAAATTAAATTGAATCTTGACTATTCAAATAAAAGGACTAAGTTTAAAATTACTGCAGCTCTCCAACGTAAAACACCTCAGGAAGTTGAACATACGATACAGTAAATGAAGATAGAAAAATGTATTTACGATAGAAAGAGAAGTCATCCACATCGCTTTTCTCAGGTGGAGTTTAAATTTATATATTGTAATAATTGTAATATTGTAATTTAAACATTTAATAAACAGTATTCTTAAAACAAATTTTAAAAATAAAAAAAAATATTTTTATTTAAATATATAGTATACCTAGATTTAAATTCAAAAGTGAAATTTTGCCGCCAAAATGTATATTATAAGCCCCGCCCACAAATTTGTCGTACCATAACCTAACTTTTTTTATCATCATTTTCCGAGTTTTTGGGGCAACTTTCATAGTAAATCTGATAATAAGTCGGACTATTCCTGACAAAAGTCGGTGATGAAATCCGCAAGATGTCAGGAAAATGCAAAATTTTTCGGAAATAAAAATACTTGGGTACTTTTTCAGTTTATGTCTCAACACGATTTAAATGCTTTTAAAATTACTACGTTTCATAACATGATTATCTTATTCTATAGCTCAGTATGCAGCTCGCGCTAAGATAAATTTTAGCGCGGTCTCCACAAGTCTCCATTTAATTACAGATAAATCGTCAAGCTAAAAATTCGTGTAGACATAAATTTTGTTGATTTTGTTTGACTTTTATTCGTTTGTTTTTGAATGAAGTTTTTTTAGTTTATTACTTTTTGACACTTTTAAAAAATTGTTGAAAATTGCTAAACGGTTCATAAAAATTATACAAAATAATGGATTCCAGTGTCGAAGAGGATATAATTTTTATTGGTGTTGCAGCCGTTGCTGTTCAATTAATAAAATACGGTGTAAAACGAAGAAGACCTGCTTATAGAGCAAATCCTTATTTACAAGACAGGCGAAACATGGGACGCTTTAAAGATGTATGGTATGCAGTATGCATTAATTTGGTAGATTGTTTTGTTTATTTCATTAATTGTTTTGATGTTTGCTCTTATCTTAATTTATCTAGTTTAATGATATGAGAGCCAACTCGAGAATTTTTTACGAAAACTTCCATATGAATGTGTTAGATTTTGACAACTTGTACCAAATGTTGCAGCCATTATTGATGCCCAAAATCCAATCCCGACCAAATGATGGAATCAGTCCAAAAGAGAAGCTCGCTATCGTTTTGGAGTAAGAAATTTCAGCTTATTATATTTTAAAATAAATAGCTACATACATCTTTCTTTGTTCAAGTACACTTTTAGTCTTATATATTGGCAATGCAGCTTTATGTATTGATTTCTGCATACAAAAAATTGATAATATGCCTGATATTTACAGATATTTTGCATCCGGTACAATACAAAGGCATATGTCAGCAATGTACCGTATCAGCAAGCAACATTTTGGTAAAATATTAGATGAAGTGAGCGATGCAATTTCCATTGCTTTAAAAGCTGAAATACCGAAATTAAGTAAGGGTTCTTTTCTGGACACAGCCAATCAATTTAATGCCAGATGGAACTTTCCAAACTGCCTCGGTGCAATTGATGGTAAAGCACATTGCGTTAAAATGTCCAGTTAATTCCGGGAGCCTTTTTTATAACCATAAAGTAAAGATAGTCATTTAATAAATTGCGAAAATTTAATTTAAACGTCTTTCTTTTTTTTAGGAGTTCCATAGTATTATTTTGATGGGTGTTGCTGATGGAAATTACAGGTTTCAATATTTATATATTGGAGCACATGGCAGCGAAGGTGATGCTGGTATATTTAGTGCAACCAAATTTGGGCAAGCGGTTCTAGCGGATGAAATGCCTTTTCCGGAAGACTGTTCCATTGGGAATATATAACTTCCGTTTTATTTTGTCGGCGACGATGCATTCCCCTTGCATAAACGAATTATGAAACCATACGTACCTCGCAGGCCACAGCGCTTGACTGACGAAGAACGCGTATTTAATCACAGACTCAGTAGAGCAAGGCGCGTTGTAGAAAATGATTTTGGCATTCTATGTGCAAAGTGGCTTTGCCTGAAGAGAATAATGTTTTGCGGACCTGACAGGGCACAAAAAATAGTAACAGCTTGTTGCTATCTGCATAATTATTTGATAAAATAAAATAAAATTAGTTATGTACCAGCCAATTACGCCGATTATTATGAGAATGGAAAGCTGGTACAAGGAGTTTGGCGAAACAAAATCAACCAAAATTCTCTATTCTCGAGCAGAATTTCAGTTAATGCCGGTAGGCAGAATAATATTGGCAAAGCTGTACGAAACGCCGTAAAAGATTACGTGAATTCGGAAGTCGGCGCATTGGAGTGGCAACGCAGGTCCGTGTTTTTGGAATAATATTTTTTTTAATTCAGTTTTCTAATGAAATAGCTATGTAACTAAACAATAAAATTAATAATTAAACAAAAATATATTTTAAAATCTTATTTCAAATGTCCATTTAATTTTCGAATTTGCTCCAGCGTCTGTTCCTGGAATTTGAAATTTAATTCCTCAACTACATCGTCAGGTAACTTCTGCAGCATCCTGTCTAAATTATTTAAAATGACCTCGTGTTTTTGTTGGTAATGCACAGAATCTCGAGAAGTCGATGGCATTTTTTTTCATGTTTATTAACTCAATGAGGGAGTTTGTTAAGCTTTCCGCACTGCTCAATGCAACCGCAGCTTTTGAATTTCTTTCCCCCATCTATTTTGAATAAATAATTTGCGAATTAAAAATAAAATTTTGGAAATACATACGAACTTACATAGGAATAATTTGAAGCATTACTGTCTTCAATGCCACTCTCATGTTGTTGTGAGTCCTCATCCCTTGTACTGGTAGAAAACGTTCTGAATAGATGACGTACAAGTTTTCAGAAAAAATGTTGTCATGGACATTAAGGCTAAATCTTACCTTCTCCTGTTATCTGAAGATGCAGATGATATGAATGACATGTCCCCTTCGAATTCCCAATCATTCATTTCATCCACATTGAAAAACAAGTCTTCTTCATCCACATCCATGTCATGATCAAGAGCTGGATTTCCGGACTTTGATGGTTTTCTCGCCTTTAACTTATAGTAGCGTCGGCTATCCTTTAGAGATTTCCAGACTGATTTGCACTCTTCAACTAAATTTTAATATAATAAATGTTTAGCATGCATATGTATAATTATTACAATAAGTTAAATTATTATTTTACGTTGTTTTTCCATTTCTTTGGCTATTTGGGACCATGCACCGGCAACAGCATGGCAATTTTTATGAAGTTTGTCTTCTAATTTCCAAATACAAGGATTGCTTTTCACTATCGCACATAACTTCCTTTTTTCCACTGAATTGAACTCACTTTTTTTCGACTTTTGGTTTTTCTTTGTTAATGTTTTTGCATATTTGCTTTCAATGCTTTGGGTTATTATATCCACACTATCCACAGCATTATCGTCATCCAAAAATCCTCTAAATACTCGACTTCGTAATGTTTGTCGGCCATTTTGACTTCTGTCTTCTTTATATAAAAATTTAATTCGTGGCTACTTCGATTATAAAACGAATCAAAATTCAAAACCGTCAAAATTTATCTTCAAATTATTGTCCTTGTGAGATAAATTGCAGCTAAAAAGTGTGGAGAATTTATGGTGGCGCAATCTAGATTTGAATGAAACAATTGATATTTTTTCAAATTTTTCACGCAAAGGTGCATACCGATCAGCGAAATTGTCAGCTAAAAAAAAAATTATTTTATTTAGCTAGCTAAATTTTACGTCAAATTTGTATGGAAAATTTATCTTAGCGCGAGCTGCATACTGAGCTTTATAGTTTGAAACTCATGAAATACAAAAAAAAAACAGAAAATTTAAAGCAGAAAGAATTATTTTATTCTACGATCATTTTTAAAATGAATTTGAAATCGCAATGTGGCTTCCCAATCGACCAGTTATTGTTATTTTTGTTTATGAATATTATTACAAAAGTGTCAAATTTACAACACGTATTGGCTGTGATAATTTGGTTGCATACAAAATCATGTCGTAATTATTACAGCTGTAATAATTATGGCATTATTTTGTATGCAACCAAATTATCACAGCCACTACCTGTTGCAAATTTGACACTTCTGTTATAATATTCTTAAACAAAAGCGCGCAATAACAATAATTAAGCCGTAATACGTTAATTTATTTCTAAAGAAAATAGTACAAATAAAATTTATTACAAAATAAGGAAAAGAAAATTATTTCACTCGTCAAAAAAATTACAAAAAAAAATTATCACAAACTTCGGACACGTCCTAATTAGCGTCCCCTGCTCGGAGACAAGAAATTATTTTTTTTTTATTTTTATAAATTCGCCTAAATGTCAATACATTAAAACAAACTGACATTTATAAAGTTTTCCCCTTACTACCCAAGTATAACAAAACCTAACTCAAATAGAGCTTTTCCTAAGTTTTTTGATGAAAAAATTCGAAGCTAACTTCATGCTGTCATATATATACAAAATATACAAGTAGAGTAGTGTGTATATCGTATATGTTATACAAAATGTTTATACATTTTATGTTATATGTATTATAGACGTTTTTTTGGTTTTGACATAATGTAGAAAATCTACTTTTCAAAATTGTTGTGCGCATTGGTTGTTTAGTTTAATAATATTTTGTTTTTTTTTTGTGTTTGGATTTTTTTTTATAATTATTTATATTTTAATTTAATATATAATTGGACGTTCGACGCCTAATTGTGATTTTGGGTAAGTTTTGTGAGTGATTGTTTAATAAACCATATTAATATTTTATTTTGTGAATGCGTCATTTTCTTTAATAGCCTGATGAGATTGATTGAATACATTTGGCATAGTCTTCATCGGATGGAAACTGAATTGAAAACTATTAATAATTTCACTTCTTCATAATAATCATAATAATAATAAATAATTAATATTTATATTATAATTTAAAAATTAGATTTAAAAGATAAAAGCCGTTTATATAAATATGTAATTTTATTAACGTTAAATATAATAAACCAGTTTTATTAATAAATTTCAGTATTGGATTTTTAATTTTATTTCATTTTAAACGTTTAATTTACCCGCCAAATTCTGCTGATGTTGACACATGCATACATACAAAAAATTTTCCCGTCCATTTTATTTTTGACATTTACACACACACACATTCATACATTTTCACAATATTGAGTTTAATCCAGTTAAGACTTTTCGCGACAAGTTTCATACGACTTTTTAGAATAACTATGGGTTCTCACCAAAAGTAGATTGCAAATATTTGCAATCTATTTGATTTTCGTTCACATGGATAGTACACATGAAAAAAAAATTATATATCGGTACACACAATATACAAATTTACAATGCGATTTGCAACCAAAAGTAGTCAAGCAAACATCTTTTTACTTTGTAAATAAAAAATTTCCTGTAAATAAAAAAATTTCCCTTTGCAAATATTTGCAATCGACTTTTGGTAGGAACCATTAGTTATTCTAGGTTTTTTGAAAAAAAAGTCTTAAGTAAAAATACTTGGGTACCATACCACAGAAGAAAGATTAACCAGAATAGACATTGCATGGACCAATTTTTTTTTTCATCTTACCTTGTTTTTTGGACATTGAAGTATAATTATTTTTGAATATTATAGTAGTTAATACAAATTATGCTGTCAAAACAAAACTTGTCAAATAATTTCATTAACGTATTTCAATCCACTGTTAAAGATTCTCAATTTTTATTATTTCAAATCAAAACCAGTAAACCAAAGAATACATAACCCAACTTTCTCTTACCTTTGGCAAATCAAGGTCAAAAAAATGAGTCCAAATTTTACCATACAGAAACAGCGGTATGTCTCTTCTGGTTGTATTCTGTGACCATACCAATAAAGAATTTCGTTTTATTGATGTGCTAAATAACAGCTTTTCAACAAATTTAACTATACAACAAAGACAAAATCAAACATTTATAATGTTTTGTCACGCATGCGTGCATGCTTCGCCTTCAGTACACCAACAGGCCTCACGAAAAAAGTAAACAAATTACAAAACCAGCATAAAATTACGTCATTATTATAATTACATCGAATAAATTTCATTTTCTTGAAATAAAAGGTGCCTTAACATAAATCTTATAAAATGCCAATTATACGTAATTTATTTGCAATTGTAATTGCAACCGTATCATTTTTATTGACATTTTATTCTGTTGGTAAATTAATGCTGTTTTTATCGAAGCCAAGTCGGGTAAATGTGATTCAGATTTTATTCGAGGGTCTTATCAGTAATGTGCATTTATTACGAGATTTGTTGCATAAAATCACGATTGATACGATTTTGATTATATTATTTGTGTTACAACATAGTTTTATGACGGCCGATGTTGTGAAAAAATTTTGGCGAAAATTAAAGCTGGAATTTCTGGAACGGAGTTTTTATAACATTTTAACCAGTTTGCTATTGTTGGTAAGTTGAATTGTGTTCGAATTGATCGCTAAATTAGTTTACTAACCATTAATGTATTTATCTAAAGGTTTTGATTGAAAACTGGAGAGTAACATCGGCATTCTCCATTTGGTCAGTTGATTTGGAGAAAAGTCGTCCGCTTTACTGGGGTTATGTCACTATACATACATTAGCTTGGATATTGATATATGGTGGGAGTATTATATTCGATTTACCAGAAATACTTGGTATTAAACAAGTATATTATGAAGTAAACGGATTATATCCACCTATGTCCTATAAATCACCTGAACTTCAACGCCTTCTCAGTCATATTCGCCATCCTTCATTTATAGGATTAACAGCTATATTATGGACAACCAATATAATGACAATTGATCGTTTAGTTTTGGCAATTATGTGGACACTTTATATGTACTTGGCGTGGCGCACAGAGCCGCGCGACTTGGCCTACCAGAAAAACCAGCTAATCAAAAAGAAATACGAGCTTTCTCACTAATTTGTACTGTAGTTTATATAATTAATGTACTTAATTTAACTAATTTATTCTTTAAGTCAAAAAAATATCAATCAAATAATAAATTTTTAACAATTTTAATTTCTAATAATTATGTATAGTTCTTGTTTTTTTTTATTAATTTTATCTGTACAATCATATGGTTTTTGTTGTCAAACAAAAAATTCAAATAAAGCAAAACCATGTTTATGACGTATCTAGCATGTTATACAACATGCTAGACGAAACGTCAAAAATCAATATGTAGCATTGTTGGTAAAATAAATGAATTGAAAAATGTAGTTCGAGTTTTTGCTTCCCAATTTTTTATCATAAAATTAATAAAATAAACAATAACAAATCTAAAATAAATATGTACCCCTTTAATTAATAGATACAATATTTACTATAAATCATTGATTATTTAAGTTAAAAAAAAGAATTAAGTTTAATACTTATGTTTCTATTGCGATAGATTGTTGTATTTTGTGCGTAATTTTTTGTGTGAACTCTTTTTGGGTTTTAAATTTAACTCTATATGTTTAAAATTGATATTCTAATTAATAAAATGAAATTATATAAATTGTACCTGCATCAAAAAAGTTTTAGTTGTGAGTATATCATCGAAAATTATCTATATGAAAGTTTTTTGAGGTTATGGAAAATTGATGAGAAGAAAGTGATAAGAAAATCTGAAGTGCAAAGGTTGTGTTATGTTAATTGAAATAAATTTTTATTTTATTAATACATATGCCGACGTAAATTTGTTATCGATAAGTAGTAGTGCTAAGTGTAAGTTTGTATATGAATGATCTGGTAATATTACAGGTTATAATATGATTGCTGGGCATTAAGCTCTCTGAAGTCTTATTCATAAATTTCTTTTATCAGTAGAAGAGCAAGAAAGGCTTAGAGGTCAGAAGGAGCTGGGTTGAAGTACCAATAAAATCGCAAAATTTAGTTTGCAAAGATCTATCTCAGCCATAAACTTTACTGGAAATGAATGTGAGCAAGGCTAGGCCTTGAACATTCCGATCATTTTAGGCTTCGTGCCATCCGTTTTTCATTTTAGATTCAAAGCAATTGTTAAGAACATTGAATGCATCCATAAATTATGTTCAAAATCCCTAGGCCTTATTGAATTGTGGTTCCTATCCTTCCTTGTTGGGTAGGTAGGGGAAGTTTTGTATTTGTGAGGAAGACCCTTGCTACATCTTAAAATACTTTGCTGTTGTTATTACTTGTAGAATTCAAAAGGCTAAACCTTTTTGGATCTAGTGGATCTCCACTTGGAATTTATTACATCGCTATTTTAGCCGCCAAATTCAATGGAGAATTTTACTTTAACGATTCTTTACTACCAGTGGCCCTATTCTGGTAATTCCCGGGGAACGGGAAATATTTTTTTTACAGCAGTTATTCCCAGATACATATTTCCAACTTTTACTCCCCATTTTCCAAAAGTGAATTCTGTCAATTGGGGAATAAATATACAGGGGAAATAAATTTAGTTATACGTTTTCGCCGTGGAATCACATTAAAATGAGTAAAGATTTGTGAAGAATCGTTCATTATGTTGATGATGATAAGACGGCCGAACATTAATTCGTGTATTCATCGGCAACATTTGGCGGTGTTCAACAGGATCCTTCCTTCGGTTTGTTCGAAGATGAATTCATTAAACTATACCGAATGCCACAAGAACAGTATTGATTTGAAGAAACATATCTGCAAGTCACTTCTTATACTGAACTCTTTACAAATGCTGGTCGCTCTGAAGTATATAGGCACTTATTTTAATAACAAGTACAAGAAACATAAATATTAGGAACATTTTAAATAAACTAGGATCCGGGAGCGGTGCCACTTTCACCATCTAGAGAATTCAATTGGGTTCCTCCTCTTTCCCAGTATTTATTATTCTTACTCGAGACATCGGCGGGGTCATTTCAAATAAAATAAATATTTTTAAGGGAATGTATAATTGGAAAAAATGCCATTGATTGCTAATCTTAACACCATAAATATAAAATTATAAAAATTATTAAAATAATTCTTATTAATTACAATACTATCTTTAAAATTAAAGGTAATTAAAGGTAATTTAACCCTTACAAACAATATTAGTATTATTAATTATTAATATCAACTACAGATAAACAAACATTTTCGTTAAAAGATCTATTCCCCATCAATTCTTTCATAAAATCGGTTTGGAAGAAAAAACGTCAAGACTGCTGCAATTGGGAATCATTTTTTCCCAATAAAAAAATTTTCCCGAACAACAGAATACACTTTGGGGAAAAGGGAATAATACTGCAACAAAATTTAAAATTTCTATTCGCCGGGAATCACCAGAATAGCGCGGCAGGTCATTTTACTTTTACTTTTTAATTGCAATGAGAAATTATATTTTCTAGAATAATAAAAATCGTCTTAAAGCTTCCCTTACTGTAGCTAAAATCCTTCTTGAAACAAGAGAATAGCGTGAACTGTGTTTTGCAATAAGCCTTTATGTAGGGGTTTCACTCTTCAACCTATGGACTCAGAATGGTGCGCTTCGCTTTTTATCATTTCTTCCCGTGTCACACTGTTCCGAACAATTAACCACAATACAATATTGTTTTAACTTTCCAGCGGAAGATTTAGTGTTAAATCCAAAAGAACATCCGGATGCTAAAATAGGTGATGTTGTCGAAATTTACCATCCCGATGATGATGGATGTCGCCTACTCCTTCAAATCACATGTTTCAATGAAGATCTTAAGGGCCGGGAAATTATTAGCGTCGAATCAAGTATCGCGGCTGCATTTAATTTGCGTACGTATGCAGATGTACGAATGCAAGTTGTTAATCCAACTTCGGTTGCACTCGATTCCGTTGAAATAACGTTTAAAGATTTGTACATGGGCCGTTCAGAAATGTGGCGACTTAAGCAATATCTCACTAATACGTGTGTGTATATAAATAAAAAAATTGAATCTTGTGAGAAAACAATTCGATGCCAAATTTATGAACTATGGTCACAGGGTGATCGAGTCGCTTGTGGGGTAATTACAGAAGACACAAAAGTTGTATTTCGTTCGAGTACTTCTATGGTTTATCTATTCATACAAATGTCATCAGAAATGTGGGATTTCGATATACATGGGGATTTGTATTTTGAAAAGGCGGTGAATGGATTTTTAGCCGATTTATTTACGAAATGGAAAAAAATTGGCAGTAATCATGAAGTGACTATAGTTTTATTTTCGCGAACATTTTACAATGCTAAAACTTTGGACGAATTTCCGGTTTACATGCGAGAATGTCTTCAAATGGATTATAAAGGAAGATACTATGAGGATTTTTATCGAGTGGCTATACAAAATGAGCGAAACGATGATTGGAGTACAATATTGGTACAATTGAGAAGAATGTTTACCGCATATCAGGGAATCGTCCTGCGATATCATGAAAGACCAGGTACAACAATTCCGATGGCCACTAATTCGACAGCCGCCCAAGGGAACTTTCTTGAGGTATTGAATATATCGCTGAATGTCTTTGAAAAACACTACTTAGATAGAAGTTTTGATCGCACAGGGCAATTATCAGTAGTAATCACACCTGGCGTTGGAGTTTTTGAAGTCGATCGAGAACTAACAAATATTACAAAGCAACGGGTAAGATATTACTCATTCTTCATGGTAAATCAATATGGAAATAAATTAATATTTTATTTATTCTACAGATAATCGATAATGGTGTGGGCAGTGATTTAGTATGTGTCGGTGAACAGCCACTCCATGCTGTTCCTCTACTAAAATTTCACAATAAAGATTCATCTTTAAATGCGGCCGACGATTATTCAATGCCACATTGGATAAATTTAAGTTTTTATTCGACTAATAAAAAAGTAGCATATTCAACATTTATTCCTCGGATTAAGCTACCTCCACTCATTTCTCAGAGTAACTCGACCGAAAACAAAGAAAATCAAAAATTTCAATTTTTAACCGATAATCAAACCGAATATATTCATAATTCTCTATTCGACTATGATGCATATGATGCACAAATATTTCAATTACCTTTGGCACACGGAACATGGTGAGTAAAAATTAATTTGTTTACTAGAATTTTTATTGATTACAGTTTTAAAGCTCTCTACAACGAGTAACGCGTACAAAGAAAACATCAGTTCCAAGTCTTGATGGGATTGGAACACTAAATGGTAAAGATTGGGAAACATCGGTTTCACCAAAATCATTTTTCCGACGTAAAATGTCAGATCCGGATATTCATCACGGTATTATAAATAGTGTTCTTCAAAATCTGTCACAAAATGGATCACCAACCCAATCAGAATCCCTATCACATTTGGATAAGCAAGGACGGCGACCGATCGGTGCACTTAGCGCACCAATTTTACGTTCTGGTCGGGCTCTAATAAATCCCTTCGATCCATCACATGTTACAATTAAACTGACATCGAATCGTCGTCGATGGACTCATATATTTCCAAAAGGGCCAACAGGTGTGTTAATCCAGCAACATCATTACCAGGCGGTACCAACCAATTCGGGTATAAGTCCGACATATACAGAGCTAGATTCAACGGAGTATATGCATACATCTTCGTGTACATTGGGCAATTTACATGACAGCTTTGATGATTGCAATGAGCTGGAACGTAAGTTCTGTTACATTTAACTTTCGCATAACACGATTTCAGCGCGAGACAATTCACTAGTTAGGCTTGAGTTTCAGTGAAAGACTTATTTGAAATAAAATAGATTTTAATAGGCGGTAACTTTTGTCACTTTACGGAGTCCATTGTCCAGTGCCGAACCTCAGCTCTGAATCTGGACGCCGTAGGGATGTTGTTGCGTCGAACAAACAGGAGCACATACCAAGCTACAAAATACAAGAACAGCTCCTACGGTCTGTGTATCTCAAAGAGAATCGAGAGAAGAACTCACATGCTTGAAATCACTGTGACTATGCATTTATTCCGCCTATGACAGTTTTTTGGTTAATGTTAAGCCAAGAATGCCGTCCGATTCGCAATCAATAATCGTAAGAGATGAGGAATAGTTGTCGATATACCCTAATAAACCACCGGATTTAAAGTTGTTGTAATCGAATTTTGCTCTATTAGCTTTATCCCAATTAAGAACTGAGATCCCGCTCTAGATAGGATTTCAAATTAGATAATTCTTGCAGCGAAAACATCGCTTCGCGAAGAAGAAGATGTGGGGTAATAATTTTATGGGTAAGAGAGTTGTCATCAGCGAAAGAATGAATTGGATTGAGAAGTTCCGGGAATACCAGGTAAAACCGTTTCAGTCAAAAACAGGAGTTTCCCTTTTTAGATTGTTTGACGTCAATAAAAAAACTAAAAAGACATTCAAGTCTACACTTTTTGATTGGGGTTCTTTTGGGGGTTTTGACAGCGCCATTTTTTCATGTAGAATTTATTTGACTTAAAATTGCGCTATTTTCTTCTAAATTTTGTTTTATTTACAATTTAATTTTAAAATTCTGAGTATTCCAACGACAAATAACTTTTTACTTTTGACATACAGGTTTCAAAAGTTGAAAGTCTTCATTGTCAATGCTCTGAATCTCCCTTTTCTAAAATTTACGATTTTGCCAAGTTTTTTTGAGCATTGCGCGAAGCAACCAGTAATTACTTCAAAATAAAATGTTTCTTTGGTTTTTGATAAAGCACTGCACAGATGCATTGCAAAGATTTGTTTCGCATGAAGCGAGAAAACCAAAACAATCTCTTTAATCTGCGCCTACAAAGTTGAGACGGTAATAGAAAATCGAATTTCTTATTTCAAAAGTTGATGTATGTGATCACACATTTTTAACTAAATCAAATTGTCTCACGCTTCGTAAAAACATTTCAGGAAAAACAGTAAACGAACTAAAAGCTGTTCTAAAACAAAATTTCATGACTGAAATACATTTCAGTCAAACTGTTTTCTGACCGAAAAACTTGTTTTTTAACTGTTCCTTTTTAAAAGGAGTTGCAGTCATAATATTTGTATGGATAATTTTATGACGGTCATAAAATCATGAGCGTAGTGTACGTTGTACTGTAAATTCCAATCGTCCCCAATTTACAAACCAAACCCTTATGCAATACATGGTCAAATGCCTTTGGAAATTTACGAAGTTACAGAAATTTAGGTATTTCGCAAATTCTAAATGTGTGGTGCGAAGAATAATTGGTGTTTAATATTTGAACAAAAAAATTAAATAGCTAGAATTATAGTTATTTATGGTACTAGTGAGCAAAACGAGAGATTATCCATGAGGGATAAGTTTGTCCTACGAGGCGATAGCCGAGTGGGACATTATCCCGAGTGGATAATATCTCTTTGCTCACAAGTGGCATACAACGTTTTATCCATTTTTGTTGAAATAAATTTCGTAAATTAATAGGAAATAGTTCCATTTTGTGTTTTCACACTAGAGCATTGAATTTTGAAATACATTTTATTATAGTGATCGTTCTTTAAATTGTCATGGTGTACTTTAATTTAACTACTTTTTGGATAATTGAATATAGTTTTTCATTCAATTTGGCTACGAATAATTTTCCAATGACTACTCAACATTTTGTTATACAAAATATAACTCGCGTTGCCCCTGGCAGCGTGGGTTATACCATAACAATGGGTTATTTTACATTTTCATTTGAAATTAGCATAGTTATCGGGCTATTATATACCAAAAGTGGATAAACAATTTTTAAACTTTGATAATTTAGGTATTAATTTTATCTCATTAATTTTATATATAAAGACATTTTTTTTTCTTTATTTTATTACAACTGAGACTGCGCTCATCGAGCAATTTTTCTTTCAAATACAAATTTTTATGTTTCTAATAAAATTCTCTTTTGTTGGGGTGTAACCCAATGGTTAGTCCCATAGTTAATTAAACCTATTTACTAATTTAAATTTGGTAAGTTCAGGGTTATCTATCATATTATGACGAATATAGGGGTTTCCATGATCCTGGAGCCTTATTTCGTGTTTTTCGGCATGCATTTTTATTTCATCTTTAATGTATTCCATCCGTAAGTCCCTGTGAAGGTCCTCATTTCTTGTGTACCACGGACCATTGACGATGCTACGAAGAACCTTGTTTTAAAACGTCTGTATCATTTTGGCGTTAGTTTGCTTGGTACATCCCCAGAGTTGTATACCGTAGGTCCATATCACCTTCAAAATTTGCCGATATAGAAGTAGAAGCAACTTGTTGTGAATTGTGATCTTAGAGCTTCTACCTACGAGCCAATACATTTTTCTGAACTATATGTTAAGTTTATTTTTTTGACATGCTCTCTCGACTTGAGCTTGGCATCGAAGGTCATACCATATGGCACATGTCGCGAGTTAAATTCTTTAGGTAGATGGTAAGCCTTTTGATATGTAAAGTTAATATGCGTGGATTGGTGGTTTGGCGTCTATTGGAGGGGGGACCAAAGTTGAGTAGATTAATCTAAGCTGCGTAACCTTCCAGTAGAGTACGCATCACGTGAGCTGTTCTGGTCATGTATTAGGCAACTGCGTGATGGTTACAATTGTGTAAGGAGTAACCTGTTCACAATTCGTAAGTGTACGTGCTGCCTCGTGGCAACCACTGGTAACTAAGGCCATTTGGCACATTTTTGGCCATTTGGCACAGGCTAAAGTACGGCGTTAAAGGAGAAAACCTTGGCAAAAAACCCTAATCTAAGGTGGAACAGCATATGCCGATGGATGATAGGTAATCAGTCCAAAGTATGCGGACTCTGGATAGCAGGCACCCTTTAGTTTTATTTAGCCTTCCTGTAGTAAAGCTGGAAGACCTACAGGCGATTTGCAATTTCCAGCAACTCGTAAGAGTAAAATCAAATGGAAGACGGGTCAGGGGTAGGAATATACGGGAGTGGGACAGCCCTCTCGAAGTCCTTGGGTTCCAATGCTACCGTCTTTCTAGCGGAATTACATGCTGCAATAAACATCTAGGAGGGAGAGCAATAAGCCCAGATAGTATGTATCACGTACCGGCTGGCAGTATTATCAAGTTCATTAAGAACCTGAATATTGACTGGACAGATAATGGCCACATGGCCTTTCAATAATAATAATAATATGCGTGGATTTTGTCTCATTAAGCTTGTTTCGCCAACGCTTTGTCCAGTTACAAACCGCATTGGTCATCCTCTGGAGTTTGCTCATAGCATCAGCGACAGTACTTCCAATCGCCATAATTGCTGTGTCATCTGCAACGGTGGCTACGGTTCCTTCATTTGTGGTTGGTATGTCCTTTCTATATAGTAAATACAGGATTGGTCCTAAAACACTCCTCTGCGGGATACCGGCAGAAATTTTCTTTAGCCCGGAGTATTCATTCTCACGCACCCGATGGGGTTTCAAAGTTCCCCTCATATAAAGACGTGGTAATTTTGATTAATTTGCGATTTTAAAAATTTAGAAAATTCAATTTATTATTTTTGAAAATTTTAATAATAGGATTTTCTGCACTATAGAAATATATACCATGTAGGGAAGGATTCTAGAAATTTCAGGAATTATAAAGAGATTTAATAATCCGAATTTAAAAGAAATTGTATTGTATTTAAAAGTTAGAAATGTAGAAGATATAGATTAACATATTTAGAGCAAATTAAGAATGCGGATATGTATTCGGAATTTATAAATTTAACAACTTTTAAAATTTTATTGGTTTGAAAAGATTTCAAAGAATTTCAATAAATGTGGTGAACATAATCATTTGACAAAAAGAAATTGTATGTATCGTGTTGTGCTACAGTTACCTAATTGCTTAATTTAGTAATACAATCGCATTTAGTTAATCGTTTCTTATTCAGTTACAGCCAAGAAGAAATTATCATTATTACATTCCGCTGCGGGACCAATGGTGCGAGAAGAACCATCAAAGAAGTTGGCATTAATATGGGGTGCGACAGGTGAACAAGAATGGACACCCGCATTAACAACTGGTAGAAAAATATCTTTTTTATTAATTAATTTAATCGTTTTTTAATCGTTAACACAAATAAAATGAATTTGGTTTCATTAATTTTAAGTTTTTTTTTTTTTTTTAATTAATTCTATTTAGTTTATTTACGTTTTCTTAAAACAACAGGAATAATTAATTTTTTGTGGATTTTTTTTATTATGTTTGGGCCCAATTCTGGAACGATAAAATTCATGTTATGTTATTTTATTTCCCCGCTTCCTATATGAATTTATATTGAAAAAACAAAAATAATATAACATAACATAAAATTTTTGAAGGCAGAATCGGGCCTATTATTAATTTTGTTGTTTCATTGTATTCAATAACACATAAATTTATTCGAAATTTGCGAATTTCAATGAATAAAAACTTGTGTTGATGTAACCAATACAATAAATGGGGATATGATACGTTACAGATTGGGGAAATGGAATATGTATTCATTTATCTAGAAATAAAGATTATTTTATTAATATTCCAAATTCTTAGTTCCGTCAGACCAGCACTCAGTACTGGTTTAACTCATTCTGAATCGTAACCTCGGTTTTATGTTTATTAATCAAAAATTACTTATTAATGTTTCTTATTTTTTCTCCCAATGAAAGATATTATAATTATATTTTACAAAAACAAACTATCTACATTTTTATTATATTTATATATTGTATGTTGATTATTATGTTTTTTTTTCTTTTAAATTTCATGTACAATTTCATCATATTATCCATCATTAATCTTCAAAACTAAAAATCATATAAAATTGCCTAAATAAATTATAAAAAAAAACTATTGGAAAATCTAAAAAAAAAAATAATTTTATAGCCGGAAAAATTATTATAGGTTCGGGTTAAATATCAATTTATTTATTTTATTAATATTTTATTTATTTATTTATTTTATATTAAATTACTTTCTTAAGCCAGGAAGTTTTTATACTTCTTGCATTTTTGAAAATGTCTTATCGGAAGTGTTGTTAGATTAATTACTACATTTTCTATAGTTTATTATTTTGGTCTCGGGGTTATTATATACTTGAAATAGGTTTCTGATTTTACACTAACATAATTTCCATATGACATTTTATTTTATTTTATATATCACGGTTTTAGTATGCAACTGCGTTTATTTGTTTATTTAAAATTATTATTGGGACGGTTTTTTTTTAATTATTTTGGTGGTACATTTTTTTGTATTTGTAGATAGTATTTTACGGGAATTAAATATTGTATTTAGGTTGAGGTGAACTTTAAAATACATTTAGTTAGCATTGATCAACGACTTAAAATTATTTTAAATTTTTGATATGTTTTTACTTCTGTATTTTAATGGTAATTAATATGCATGTTTCACATTAAGGTTAGTTCTATCAATTAAACAGGCGTATCTTTTCATCGCCTGGATCACGAAATTGTATTCCAATACAAATTTAAGGTTAACGATGATATCTTATTATAAATTCCTATTTTTCGGTGCGTTGATAATTATTTATAAAGACCATTTGTCGCAGATAACTAGTTCAAGTACAACATCTATAATCATCACCAAATTTAGATTTCAAAATGTGCAACAGAGACATACATATCAATGTCTTCTGACGAACGTCATCAGATACTCATATTTCAAATTCATTCGTCGACATCCAATACACATCAAAATCTTAAAAAATAGAATAAATTTTAATATGTACTAGGTACCTGTGACCCTCACCGATATCAATTAAATTATTGTAATGCATATGAATCCAAATTATTCAAAAACGGTGTCCGTTAGATTTTTCTGATACAAACGTAATTTTGCAAAGAATTAAAGGTTACTGAATCATTTAATGAAAATTAAATTCTGTTATTCTGCGGATATTATACATAGGGTCTGGAAGGTAAAACCAAAGAATTCTTAAATTTTTCTTTAAACATTTTCTTCAAACGAACCTCTGTTAATCTCACATAAATTACGTTTTTAGTACGTCACGTGTTTTTAGTGGAGGATTCAAATTTTTAATTTTTAGGTTTCAATATTTTTAATTTATTTTAAGTTAATATTTCCGAAAAATGTAAGTGAATTTAATCCAGTTTCGAGCTGATGAGCCTATTACGAAAAAAGCAATCTTAGGCCTTGGCGAGCGAATTGATTGTAACACAATTTGCATTATACAGAATGTACTGGTACAGGATGTGTTAACGAATTATACTAAAATAGACAAATTCCCTTACACAATTTTCTTCGTCATATTCATAAAGTCAACTCTATTCCTGTGTAAGCAAATTTTAACAATTACCAATGTTTTACTCTAATTTGAATTAATTAATTAATTCGGGTAATTTCTAATATGCAACCGATCCTAAGATCATTTTAATATGTTTTACAGATAACACGTAGATATATTAGTATTTACGAAAAATTATTCAACACCCCAAAGAGGATCTTCATCCTAAAAGATTGATTTTCATAATCATAGGCTCATCAGTTCAAAACTGGGTTAAATTGTCTTACATTTTTCGGAAATAGTAACTTCAAAAAATGTTCCAGTTCCGACTACTGTACTATCATTTATGTGGTCAACTGGTGATGATTTTTCAGAGAAACCTTACTTATTTAATGTCTTGCTGTTGAGGCATAGAAAGGAGCCAGTGCGTTTCACCTTCTACAACTAATGTATTTTCGGTTTTGAAGTCTAAAACACCTTTAGACTTCTTAAATTGACAAGAAGTTTCTCGTTTGACTGCCTAAGGTTAACTGTGTGTGATAGTTTAGCCATTATAAAATTGGTTGCTAAATGTTAGTTTATTATCGAATATAAAACGTTGCACGCAAATTTGTTTAGAGTTTCTTGCATGTACTATTTTAAAGACGCTAATTTTGTTTGGTTTAATCTTTTTAAACAATCACATCGCATCAATAATTCATAATTTCGAGAGATTTTGTGTTTTGAAAATGTCTATAACAATTATTTTTATTGATTTAAGCAAAATTTGATATATTGTACCTACCCACTGTAGCTGTTATAGATTGCTTTTATTATTGATTGTTAATTGTATCACCAGCTTTTATGTTTTTATTTTATTTATATATATTTTTTTAAAAAATGTTAATTTAAAATTTTATTACGTTAGCTAAATATTAAAATAAATTTGTATATTCTTTTTCCTCCAAAATGATATGCAATTTAAAAGGAGTCGATTGGAAATCACTAACAATTCCCGCTTGTCTACCTATTACAACGGATTATTTTCCCGACAAACGATCATTGAATAATGATTATGTTGTTTCGGACTACACCCTATTACCAGAAGATGTGAACGCTGATTATGCCCAAAAGCGAGCGATTTATAGAAAACCATTATCAACGGATGAAGTATTTAAAGAGCTGGTCTCACAGAGATTGGCACAAGTAAAGATAAATCGATTGACAATTTCAATAAATAAATTTGATTTTTTTTTACTTTATTATTTAGGGATTTCAATTAATTGTTCTACCGGAAAAATCACCATCTACTCCGCCGCATGCTCCTTGCTGTGGAGGGCTTTTACAGCAATCTGTTGTTTTTCGAATGCCACAGCAAAAAGAATCGTCCAAAGAGTATTTACTCTCGATTGGGCGAATATTTCATAAAATTTCATTATGCGGTTCAGCGATCATGGTCACCAGATATCGTCCCCGACATCCGTATCCTCCAATAAATGTTGACTATAGATATCGTTTCCATGCACCAAAACACGATACATATGAAGTGTCGGGTGTAAATTTTACGACTGAAAAATTAGAAAATTTTAATTGGAATTTAATGGATCAATATATATGTACTAGAGGTGATACAGATTATCGTTTGTTGGAGGTAAATATTTATTCGGGATGCCAAAAAAAATACAATTTATAACTGATATAATTTTAGAGCTTAAAATATTGGCGCTTTCGAATGTATCTGCTACCGAAAGAACATGCCGCCACAAAAAAGATAACCGATAATGTGATTAACAAGTGTGATATTTACACGCAAGAAGCAGACACTTCGAAACAAATAATTGACGATTTTATTCGTTTCATTGAAATTCATTTAAATAAAATTAAAAAACCACAATGCAAGAAGCCTCGGGTAAGTGCATTAACTCAATCACCTATTGTAGTCCTTAATTATTTTTTATTAATCAAAAAAGGTTTTTAATTTTTATTTGTTTATTTATTTACCTTTTAATAACAATAAAAAATATTTATATAATTATTTTAAATAATCAAATGCATTCTTACAGATATTATAAAATGTTACGTTTTTTTATGTTTTTGTTAAAATGAGTTTTTTTAAATTTTTAATTTATAACTTTTAGAAAATTTTTGTTTTGTTTTTTTTTTTTTTTTGTTATATATTAATCCAAAAGTATGATTTTTAAAGTATTTTAACACACACAATTGGTATGATATGATTTTAGCTCTTTTTTATAAAAAATAACATTAATCTTAAGTCATTTTAAATTGTAGGTATTTATGGAATTATCCAAATTTAATATTTTTTTTTTTAAATCACTTAAACTGTTTGGTAAAAGAGGTTCTGTCACATATTTATTTCTCGTCTGCAATATTGGTACATACACATAAAATTTGCTTAGATACCTTTATAGATATTAGTTAATTTAAATCCACACTATGAAGCTTCAAATATTTAAAATACTAAAAGATTATGTCTAAATAGGTCCAATATTACAGGTTCTTAGAAACCTGAAAGAGTAAGAGAAACATATCTCTCTTGTGCTAGAGAGTAATGTTACGATACGACTAATAACAATAAAGGGATCTTCAATTTTCAAATAATTAAGCGATCTTGAATTTTTGAATGTCGGCTCTAAGATCATTAAAACTGGCGGTCATTTTTACCTGGCGGACATAACGATTGACATTCTCGCCTAGATATTAAGCTTAAATGATATTGCCATATCTTAACAGAAAATTAAACGATTATCGCCTGACGAAATCAATCACGATGGTTTTCAAAATTTCCGGCTTCTTAATACTAAGCAAAAGTCTCAAAACAGAATATTAGAATAAACAGTTTTGCTGTTGTGATATTAGTTTCCTATTGGTTTAAATGGAACACAAAATGATTAAACACTACTCTTCTGCGAGGCAATTAAGAAGAAGGTTGCTTCTCCCTGATGTGTAGAGTCTGCTCGAAAATCCCACAATATATTTTTCTTCCGCAAAGAGCACCTAGTAAAATTAATCGTGACAAACATCTTGAGTGAGTATGTATGCTAAACTTTACCACCCCCATTTAACGACAATAACTCACAGTTTGGGCAATAACTTTTTTTCTATTGATTTTAAAAGATTACAGAAACCGAACAGAAATTTATAAAGAACATTTTCTTTAAATCAGACCAAATACGTTTAAGAAAATCTTTATTTCATATCTCAAGTCTGTTTCCTTAACACCCTGTTCTCCAAAGGGATTCAACACCAATATGCGATTTCTTGTTTTTAAATGGGGTACGCTATTAGCACAGGTAGCGACACTCGAGATGTTTATTATACATACATGTTTCTGAATAAAAATCTACTCTGTGATTTTTTGCAGAATTAAGTCGTTTTTAGTTTAATTTGGCTGGGCTATTACCAATATTCAGAATCTAGCTGAAGAAATGTTGCTTATAAATCTCTGATTCTACCGTTGCTGTAGTATGTTCCTATTTTTTGGTGGCCTGTAAACTAAATCGTGAATGAAATAGTGCTCGTAATGCTGTAACACTTGCTTTGTTCTTGACCCAGTTCATTCATAAATTGAACTTTTATGAATTTTATTGTTTCAAATACAACTATTCGGCCGTGCTAAGAAAAAAAGTCACATTTGCCTTTTCGTAGTTTTGAGTAATTTTAATTTTTCTGTTTTTGTTTGCCATGTCTTACTATGAAACTTGACTACTAAATTACGTGATTTTATGGCATTTAATGAAGGATATTGGGCTTTTTAAAAAAGTAGAAAAATAGGTATTTGTTTGCAGAATCCAAATATGCCTCTAACACATTTTTGGACTTTTGGCGCTTGTGACTTTTTTTTTCTTAGCACAGCAGTATTGTTCTCTTTACAGACAAAAATTCGAGCTGTCAATTCGATAGATAAATAATATTGACTTGAAGATATTCAAAATATCACGATCGTTAAGAACCTGATGTGTCACAAACTGTTGTTCGTACCGGTAAAATATGTCAGCTGGCACCATTACGAATTAACTAAAGAAATACTCAAAATATGAAACTTATTCTTGAAAAGGCGAAGGGCTTACTCATCAAGGCAATTCGATAAGAACCTCTTCTACCACAGATAAAAATTTTGATAATCTATTATTTTTTTCTGTACTAATCAACCATTTTCTATACCAGCACACAAACAACATATTTGACATGTATATAAATCTATATCAATAATATTGGCTACCTATATTAAATTTGATTGATTCGCAAATCAAAGTATTTTAGTTCATACATTATAATATACACTAAGTCAGTAATCATCACTCTATATTTTCTATGTACTATAAAGTAAAAACACTTTTCAACCTGTAATTTCGTTCTTTTTATACTTAGCTAAAGAAAATTCTTTAATCTTTTTTATGTCATCATAAAATATAAATATGTACATCAAAAATACGCCTTGCAAAAAGATGGATAGCTAAACACAAAGACTAAGCTTTAAAAGAAAAAATTTGGTTAAATTTTAAAATTATATACAAATAAATATTTTAATTTATTTTTTTTTATAAATGATTGAATTACTTATATATATATACATAATTGGATTTAAATTATCGTCAACATAAATAAAAAAAAAAAAAATCCGTTTTCTTTTCACTTTTTGAACAAACTAAAATTCAAACAACACGCAAGGGGGAATCTAAATACAATAAATTTTCATACTTCCTTGTTTTTTTATACATTATGTATATTTTTATAGAAAAGTGAAAAGAAAACTTGGACAAAACAGAAGTTTGTTAAAATTCATTTACAGGGTAGTCCAACAACACAACAAACTCATCTTACAAGACGTCGTCATAGTACGAGCATAATATCGAGACCACCTCCTAATCAGGTGCTTTCATCTCTACATACTTATGCTTTTAAATAGTATATTACAATAAACAATTGATTAGTTCACGATTTGTTTTTAAATTTCTTTTCTATTTTTCGTTATTTTTCAATAATAGTTTTTTTTTGTTAATTTTTATTTTATTTATTTTTTTTTTTTAATTAATTTACTAAACTAATTTGTAGTTAAAAATTTCATATATAAATATTTATCTTTATTATTTTGGGGAGGTTAATAGTTTCTATTTTGTATTTTTAATTATTGGGTGTAATTCTATGTTCATGTTATGAAAAGGTTTTCACAAATTATGTACGTATGCATATTATAATGTTTACTATGTGGTATACTATATTTATTATTTAAATATTTTATAAATTTATTAGGTTATTTCATAAATGAAACAATTAATTACTATTTACCTTAAAAATATATTCTAATTTTTAACTAAAAACTTCACCCACTTTACTTGTAAATTACTTTAGCGATTTTTGCTTTATTTAGTAGCGTTCGATGGATACCACAAAAGCAATATTGGTTGAGATCTCACAGAGTAATGTTTAAAAAATGTTTGCCGAAGCTTTTTTCGAGGTAGATTTTACCCGAATCGTTTCGTGCAGATATTTTTAGTGATTGAATTTCTTTGTCTGTACCGTGGTATATCTCACCTTTCACTATAAGTTTACTAGTTCAAAATGTGCAAGCGATTCTAATAGAACAGTTGTTTGTGCTCCCTAAACATTTGAATTTCGAAGCAACTAAAAATTTGAATTTTTTTACGTTGGTTGTTTCACAGTTATTCAGTTGGTGTAAACGGTATCCTCAACTGCAATATATTTCTATTTTTTCTACTGCAAAACAATAAACGTCATCTATTTTTTATGTTTAATTCAATGGATTTCATCAGGCTCGTTCAATCGCCACCTTAACTAACATCCGAATTGGTTTTTCTCTATCTTTCTCGGTTCCCGGCATTTTTGAAGAAATTTATCAAAAACGTAGTTATAAAAACGTAAATCTACTTGGCCCGGTTAGAGTTAATAAAAACGTGAATATTTTTCAAAACTTTTTTGTCTATGATTTGTATGATAGGAAAACATCATCCTGGCGCAAAGGGTTTAATGCTAAGCGGCTTTGGGGAGTTCCTATTTTAGTAAGTGGATAATTATCAAAAACCAATTTTTTAAAAATGTTCTAATTTGTAAGAATGTTAGAATTTTAATTAATCATGAACGCGGAGTTTTGGAGCGGCATTCGCCACTCTCTAAGGTATAAAACGAATTAAAATAACTTTCCAAAAATTTGTTTTATTAAAAAACTATTTTTTGGGGATTTTTTGTTTTTTTGTAATTTTTTTTTTTTGTTGGGGTAATGATAACCTTAATTAAAACGAAACTGCAAATGGAGTCAACCAAAATGTATCTAAATTTAGCACAAAATATTCTATTATAAAAAAATGCATATTTGGAATTTAATAGAGTAATTTTGGAGAACGGAATTTCAAAAATTAGACTTTTGGATTTTAGAATTAAAAAATATATTTTTTTAATTTTTTGGAATTAATGAAATTTAGAAAAATTTGAATTTCTGTAAATTTTTGTATTTAGGAGTTGGTATTATTGAATTTTTAAATTAATTAATTTAGTTATTTAAGAAACACATGCATGCGAACAAAACATTTGTAACTAGTGCAACTTGATAATTCAAACTAATATTGAAATTAAAAATCGCTTTTAAAATATTTTTATGTAATTTTTTAATTTAAAGTTATTTCTTATAAATTAAATAATAAAACACATATTACTTATAAATTACTTAATAAAAGTTCGTATGATTATATGGTTGTTATCCATCAGTTGCAAATGTTTTGTTTGAAACCGTATATTAAATTTTCGATTTCAGTAAATAAAAAAATTATAAATTTTAGTAAGAGTAACTGTTTGGTAATTTTAAAAATTTCGTAGTTTAAAAGGTTGAAAAGTTGTTATTTTTAAAGTTTTAGAAATACCAGAAATTATACATAATATTGTATTATGACTACGGGAATTTAGATAATTTACAAATTTATAAATTAACACATTAGCAATATCCGTGTCCAAAAGCGAAAATCACATAAATGCACCTAAGTAATTTGATTATTTTTAGCTCAATAATACTGATTTTCCATCGTCAATAGTATAATAGTATAGTAGTATATTACTAAGTAGTCGTATTTCCATGAGGATTTTAAAACAAGAATTGCTCGCAACAGACGAATTAAATAATTCAAACCAAAAGTTTGAATTATTTAATTCATTCCTAATTTTATTTACACCACGTAACACCAGATGCCAAATTGTTCTTTCTCTTTGTTGTTTTATTTCAATTTGAAAAAATAATTCGCGACTTGTGTTTCCATGAGAAAAAATAATTCGAATTAAATTTTTCTCATAGAAAAACAGCTACTATTACACTATTATTCCTTGTCGGTTTTCCATCGCACGCGATGAAGTTAGCACCAATTATCGTTTTTTTATGTGAACGTAGGTATAATTCCTATTTTGAAAATTTTTACGTTGATATTATTTAATTCCATGATTCTGAGAAATAAATGCCGATTTTCACAATGTTAATTTCAAAAAAATAACAGTAAATTCCATTATAATATTTAAACAAGCTATACCACAAGAAAATCGAATGCTAATTATGCGAATTGTCAAAATAATACACTGTCTGATAAATTTACAATGTTGAAAAGACAATTTGCTACATATTATATTTTTGCCGTCTTACTTAGGGAATTTTACAGCAACAATGACGTGTATTTTCATTCCGGAATGAATAGTTTGAAACCAAGATTTTGTTGGTATAGAATTATTCTAGTAATAATTTTGGAAATTTTTTTTTGTTTTTTTATTTTATTTTTAATGTCAATTGATAAAAGTAATAAGAAAAGTATTTTCGGTTTTTATTTTAAGCATAATTCGCATTTTTATTTTTATACCAAAAACTATTCCAGTGACCAAAGTAAAACGGCAATTATATTTCAAAAGATCGGTTTCACACCGGATAGCAAAATAGTATTATATGTACCATTTTGCTATTATACTATCTACACTGTCAAATTTTTAAAGCCACTTTATAAGTCATCCATTTTGAAAAAAACACTAATCCAGTTTTTTCAGAAATCAATTTAAACCTTTATTTGCTTATTCTGAAAGGTAGCGTGTTTTCATTTAAGTGGTTTTTTCTTTTGGACACAGAATTAGCTAATTAGCAATTTATTTCCGCAATTTTAATTAATTAGCTACATAATATTTAATAAGGAACTTACGAATTTGGGTATCAGACAAAATATTTAAATTATTATCTAGCGTATTTCCTTGACAAATTTACAACAACAATTGCACAGGACAAATCCCCGCAAGAATAACATTAACCCAAAAAAAAAAAATTGGGTTTATTTAAACATAATTCTAATTCTTGGTCATGATACCTGCCACCAGAGCCAGATTACATATTAAATTTATATTTTATTTCGAAAGGTTGGCTTTTGTCGATTAAATCAAATTGGTTATTTTCTTGGAAAAAAATAAACCCAAAATAATTCGAATTAAATGTTGGTCAACAAAATACGCTTATAATTAGAATTACACCAACCTAATCTAGGGGCCTACTATGTATCGCTTTCGACGTTAATTTTCGAATGCTATCGTTCGCATGTTAGTAGGCAAAGGAATAAAAAGAACAAGAATAGTAAATATTTACTCTTGCCTTGCTTTTTCTTCCTTTGTTTACTACAAGCGAACGATAGTATGTATTGATGATTGTACAAGTAGGTAAAGCGCCTCTCGCGAGAAATAGAAAACATGTACCGGCTATGCACCAATTGCGTTATAACCATAGTAAATGTGTTATCAGCGCTTCTGCGGAAAATAGAAAAAATGAGGTAGCTACGTAAAAATCGAGACCCTCCAATCGTCAATTAACGATTGGAGGATTTCGATTTGTATGTAGCCACCTCATTTTTTCTGTTTTTCGCGGGAGCGCTGATAACACATTTACTATGGTTACGACGCAATTTCTGCATAGCCGGAACATGTTTTCTATTTCTCGCGAGAGGCGCTTTATCTGCTTGTACAATCGTTAATTGCAAAATTCACTTCTAAAGCAATAGTAGGTCCCTCCGTTCTTGTTATTCATTAATAAGGTTTAAATGATGTTAACAGTTATTTAGTTTTAGGGCGGGAATATAGATTCATCCTTTCAAAACAACTAGCCAATAACTTTCACGTCAAAATAATTCAAGGTGATTTAACACAGATCTGTAAAAAAATTGGCAAATTGAGTGTCAAATCATAAAACAGGTGTGCATATGCGACAGCAAAGGCCCGCATTATATTTATATATTGTCAAATCCCGTTATAACAAACCCCATTTAAAAAAGACATCCGGTTATTACAAACTTTTTACTAGTTCGTTGAATTTAAGTACCAACACGTAAAAGAAATATTTCGGATATAACAAACTTCGGTTATCTGTAACAAGCCATT
This sequence comes from Tipula vernalis, assembly GCA_958295665.1. Taxonomy (NCBI): domain Eukaryota; kingdom Metazoa; phylum Arthropoda; class Insecta; order Diptera; family Tipulidae; genus Tipula; species Tipula vernalis. The sequence continues at coordinate 201,943,947 of OY282560.1, forward strand.
TGTTAATTTTACTTTCTTTTACTCTAGTAAAATAAAGTATAGTAATCATGAAAATTTTGGACCTTGAGATTTTTAGAGATTTATATGTTTTGAGGTCCCCTGAGTCCGAAAAAGTGGGTTTCGAAATGGTGTCTGTCTGTCAGTCTGTCTGTGTCCTCTCTACAGCCCAGATGGTTTAACCAATCGAACTGAAACTTCAGATTTAAGCTTTTTTGATAAATTGGGAGGTCCCAGTGAATTTTACTCCAAATCGGCTAACCGGAAGTGGCCACTCCCTTGGCCCAGAAAATTTATTTTGCAAATATCTTAAAAAGTAAAAGGTTTACAAAAAACTACTAAATACAAAATGTTTCCAAAAATTAAAAACAAATAAAAATAAAAAATTAAAAAAAAAAATTTAAAAATTAAAAAAAAAAATTAAGAAAAAAATAAAATTTCTCAAAATTCTCTGTTCGTAAAAGAAAGTCGTGTGTTGGCCACACCTCCATTTTTTTAATTGCGTTTAAGCTCAAAATCATTCGGCTATGTGCTACATATAAGAACAAACGGCTTCAACAACAAACTCATACGACGGTCGCTTTAGTGTTGTTATACCGGGTTTTTACTGCAATTATATTTATGTTGTGTTTTTGTCTCCCTTTTGGTCACATTTTGTCACAAAATGTTTAACCTCCCCTCCCCCGGGAAGTTTTAAGGCAATTGTGAAAATTTAATCGTTTTTCGGTAAGTTCACTGCTCTTTATATTCAATTGTTGAAGAGCAACATCTCATCTCATCTCGCCTACAAAGGTGTGTTTGTTGCAAACAGAAACTCCTGGTAATCAGTGATCAGTAATTTCGGTTTAAAATCTGTAGTGCAATCGTAAAGCCGAACCCGAACAGAACACCAGTTCCCTTTAACAAGAATGTTTCAACACTTTCAGCTCTGTGAATAGAAAACGTAAGCACAAAAACGTTGATGAAGTTTAGATCTACCTTATCTAATTTGTAATCAATGGTTTTTGGCAATTTTTGATTCAAGATGATGACTTAAATGTCTAAAACTATGGTCCGAAGTTTTGCTTCACTCATTACTATGATAAGAAAGTGTTTTAAAAACATTCATAAAATAGTTTGTTCTTATTGACTAATTTGTGTAGCTTTGGCAGATTGTGCCCTCTGTCCTTAATCAAATAATCAATATTCTTCGATACTAATAAAGTAAATCTGCTATTTGCAAAGTAGCTAACCGTTCAAGTATTTACTTTTCAATGAAACATTTATTGGCCAATAGAAAGCTTGTTTTAGTACCGAGTCCGAAACCAGTTTCTGTGTATTCTTTCGAGGTACGTCAGCAAACAGCACCTACGAATATATTGAGTTTACAATTGCAACGTTAATACTATCGAATCAAAATCTCAATGTTAATACTTCGAAGGCAACTTGTGAATTACGCCAACGGGACAGGAAGTTAGAACTGTCCTATAGAAACTGAAAAACTAAAAATGTTGACACTAACAATAATATGTGATCTTTAACACTTTCACATCTAAAATCTGAAGTATGGGATTTTGAATAACATACGGAAAAGGCTTAACGGATTAAGCCATTTATTGCCAAACGCGTTTTTTACTAGGACCTTTCAACATATTCAGTGAAAAGAACAAATTTTTATTTTTCAAATATTTTCGGTTGGTTAGAGATCCGTTAGAATTTTTTTTTTTTTTGGAAATAAAAGTATCACTTCATTATGGTCTTTTGTATAATACCATATAATTAACAAAATTACCTCAGCATCCCAAAAGATTGTTACCATAACCTTCCCTGTTGACGCTCGAGTCTTAAATTACTTTGGTGCGGGCTCTTATTTATAAAATTATTCGGATCCTTTTGGTTCATATTTAAAATATCTTTCGAAATTTCAAAACAAATTTTTTTGTGTTGTGGAAAAGTAATCGTAGGTTTGAAGGTGTCATATTGCACTCAGTTTCAACAGAGCAAACGTTTGCGCAAAATTGTAAATACCCTTCCAACAGAAACCTTTAGTCTTCAAGTTAATTCTCCAATACACACTCGACAGCCTTCCAAAATAGAATAATGCTAAAATTACATTTTTCATGGGTGATTCCATTCTTATCTTATTAATATTACCAAACAAAAAAATTTGTTTTGATGTTGAAATAGTGATAGTTTCAAGCTGTTTCATTGCATTACAAATCATGTTCATGGCATGTGATAGTAGCCAACACCTATTGAAATGTATTTCTTACTTCAAGCTTCTTACTCGAACATATTTTGTTACTATACTTGCCTGAATTAAGGAATGACCCTCCCAAAACTTAATAAGAATAACCTTTTCATAACATGATTTGTTTTTTTTTTCTAAATTTAAAAGTAATATTGTTTTTATAAATGGAGGGCTAAATTCCCAATAATTTTAAGTAAATTTACTACATTTCTTTATTTAATAAATTAATTTTTATTTTTTCTTGTTTTTATTTTTATATTTAATAAAAATAAATAAAAATCTTTAGGGGTTAGGAAATTCACCATTCCGAGAACGTGTTGGAAGTAACCGTCTACCAGAAAAGCCACGTCTAAGGTTATTATTCAATCAAAAATTTATAGTTTTAAGCTAGAAAATTTGGCATGGTTATTTTAAAAATTGCAATTTCAACATTCGTGCATATTATATTTTTTTTTTAATATTTAAGAATAATTTTTTATAAAAATGGATGCTTTTACAATTAATTTTATATACAATATTTTTTATTTAGTTGCATGATTTAGAGATGCTGCAATATTTGGGAATACGTACGCTACTAATACAATATCACATATTTCATATATTTTTGGTTTTTCATGTTGTTTTTAGTTTTCATCACTAAATATTTTATTTACAATACATATGTGTATTGGAATATGCAAAAATTGATTTATTTTAAATAATTTGGCTTTGCAAATTGGGATTATTATTATTTTGTATTTTTATTTATTTTTTGCAGCATATTAATAGTAATAAAAATTTAAATGAAATTAAATCAAGCAAAATTAATAATAACATTAATAATATTAATTGTAATTGCAATAATCATCAAAGGTTAGTTGTAATGATTTTATGTACAAAAAAAATGTGTTTTCTTTCTTTCGTTTGATTTCTGTTTTTAAAAACTCCCCTAAGTAGGTAGCTAGGCAAATTTAAACATTTAAATGTTTGTTCCGAAAAGTTGTAGCCTTTGTTCTATCGGGGTATAATTACCTATATTAGTTTCGACCCAGAGCCTCCTCTTCATATTGTCCTAGAGATAATCAGAAGATGCCTAACCTTTGTTCCGGACCAGATGTGTTTCGGACCATTTATCACACTCATAATTTTTCTCTCGAATATCATCTCATCCGTTAGATTAGATGTTTTTTTTTGGAGTCATTGATTTTGAGACCAAAGTCCATTACTTCTTGCCTCATTTCTTAAAATGGTAGTTTGATACGACAGCTAAAATTGAGTGAAGCTTCACTTCAATGTTAAATACATTTCAAGTTTAATATCAGTGTAGCCTGAGTGTTTCAAAACAAAATAAATATTTAATTACATAAAGGCCTAACCAGCGAATCAGTAAGAAACCTTAAAGAATTTGACGAAATTACTCCCTTACACAAGATTTGACATATCGGCCACCGAATCCGTAACAACTGACAAATACAGTATTAAAATTGTAATATGAATGGGAAAATTTATTATTTCTAAGAAAAGTGTACTGTGGAAATTTTGATGTATTCTGACATATCCTTCAGTTTGCGCATTAATTTTCGCTCTGTTAAGTGATGGCTGAACTGAACGAAACGTTCTTAAAGATTCGCTGGTCAGTAAAATGCACTTTCTGTATATCGCGTTCTTACTTAAAGTTGTTACTGACTCGATGGTTCCCCCATAACTCTTAAATTTATCTGGGTTGGAGTCCGGAATGCATGGGCTTATCCAGCCAGTGCCCTCGATTTGGCTGCTGGTTACTTAAATAAATAAATAAACAACCTATATGTAGACCAAATGAATCCTAAACTAAATCTTAATCTGTTTTTAGGCTTCTTAATTTTAATGAAAGTAGCGATTAGTAAATTTTTTTGACAAATTCTAAATTTAGGATCAGAATTTAATTCAATTTCAGAAGTTTACACGTCCTTAACAATCGTCACAAATTTTTGTTACAAGTTCTTCAAAAAATTGTAAATTTGTTTGTAAAATTTGTGTTAAATTTGTATTTCAAAGAACTAAATTAAAGTATCAAATTACCATATTCTGGAAAAATAATTATATTTTGTTTTATCAAAGCTTTCGAAGTTAAATTTTAGACGGAGCTTCAGAAGGTTTCACCTGAAGAGGGGAAGTCATATTCGCTACAATGCAAAGTTTAACTTCGAGCACTTAGTTACCATTTGCGCTTAAGTACTCTTGTGTAATTTTTAGAGATATTTCTTTATTTTATTGCTTTTTAATAATTTGATTATCTAAACAGAGTAAATACACATTTTTGATTCACTTAACACAAACTGATTTCTCTACCAAAGGCACCACACAACGAGAGATGGGAAATAGAACACTTGGTTTAATAATACTTCAAAATTAGTTTTGTCCTTCTTCATTTGTGCTTGTTTAGTGCTTTACTTAGTCATGCATTAACCTTTATTTAAATAACTATAAATATATATTATTCTAATAAAACTTAATCTTCTTAGGACAGCAGTAAAAATCCTTGAAAGTCGCGGCCGAATATCACCTGCAGCCGAAGCTGCTGTCCTAGCAATAAATACGGAACAACCGGCAATGAATGAAGATAACGATGATGGATTTGTCGTTGAAACAAAACTGAAATCATCCGTAACAGTAACCGAAATCTTTGAAGCTATGAAACATCCACTAACCGGAGTCGGTTTTCTTTCACCAGCGTCAAGTCTACCGTCAATGACGTTTATTTCATATGACGCAATAAATTGGATTAATAATCGGGTAGAAGGACAAATAAATGCGATCGAAATTCTAGAGAGAATGAGAAAAGAAGGATTGATATGTCATGCGAGCGGTGATTTTGAGAAACCAATTATCATCGGATTTTATCTATATTATATTGTGCATCAAGACAGAGATTCTCCGGATTATATACCACCGTTAGGCGATTTAGAAGCGTTTGAGAACGAATGGATGGAAATTGAGATAATAAATAATGTGGATCAAAATGCGGATCCAGCTGAAATGAATGTGCCCGCGTTTTTGCGCGAAACAATAAATATTAAAACGCTTGATGCTCCCTTATACAAACAAACTCATTTAGAGATCGATGTTGGACAAAAAAGCGATCGTATTGAATGGGGCCATGCACGATACCATCAAACCATGACTTATGGGCATGCATTTGAAATGGTAATACAATGGCTAGTTGCAAGTGGCCCAATAGTTCATGATTTATATTATGGTTGGTGTCGAAAAGCACAATTATGCAGTTTTCAATTAGTTCCTATTCCAGCTGATCCACTAGCTGAACCTTTTACTGATAAATCCGATCCTTTGCGAGGGCCTATATTTGTGCCGCTCGACACTGAATGCTTAAAACAGCATCGTAACTCCCTATTTGAAGAATTTAAAAAAGATACATGGCCGGATCGTTTACTTCTGTTCCAGGAATCTATATTGGCTCGTTTTGGTTTTATGCCTTGTGATGTTGAAACAAAAACTGGCTCAAATCAAATCTCATTCGATCATCAATACGTACATTGTACTGGAAATATGTTCATACTAATTCCTTCACCGCGGCAAGGACTCAAATCTCGCCAACGTTTAGCATCCGGTATTCATCGAAAACCGCAACTTGTTAATCGATATCCAATTGATACACATAACGCACACGAAGCTTATATAACGCGACACGTGAGTGGAAAAAATAAAGATGATTGTGATCTTGTAAGAAAAACTGGGTTTCTATGGTCTTGGAATCATATGATTGGCAATAAAAAATGGAAATCATCGGTTATAAATAATTCACCGGATGGTGAAATATTTCAATTACGTATATTACGTGATTTTAGAGAATTTTGTACAAATCAAGATCAACGGCTTGTTAATTATTGGGACGAGTGCTGGGAAATTAAGGAGAAAGCATCGATTCGGGAAACGAAATAGGAGTGGGAAAAATTGTGTTAATGCGTGAATTATGTTATAATGTTTTTTGTAAATAAAATTTCGATATACATACTCGTACAAATATTTCATTTTGAAGATTTATAGTTTTGGAAAGGAATAAATACTGGTATTTTATAAGATTTTTTTCTCATTGTTTTATTGTTATTTCTGTTTACAAAGCAAGCAGTATTGAACAATTCATTTTCAGATGTAGTAACTTCTGCTTAATAACATAATTTTTCCAAAATGGTAAGTTTAAATAAATAGAATTAATATTAACTTTACAAATTATGTTCATGTTAATGATCATGTTATATGAGAAGGTTATTCTTACTAATAATGACAATAATGATATATTTTAAACAATAAAATATTTATAAATGCAAAATTATTAAACAAATTCCATTCAACAGACAATTAACTTTTTACTAGAGCAGATAATTTATTTATTTATTTATTTATTAATTCTCTTAAACCATACAAAATTACGAAACTAAATATACAAATGATTAAATTTTATGGCAAGAAGATAGGTTTCCTTTGTCAAGGACAGTGTTGGAAACCTCTAAAATTAAAACTAAAACAATTGGTGGGGGGGGGGTCAAATTAAAATAATAATAATAATAAAAATAGCAAAAACCAAAAAATAAAAACATAAGAAACAAATTAAACAAAAAAATGATAATAAAGTAAAAAGAAAATACCAAACAAGTTTAAAAAAAATAATTAATTAAAAGAGATACAACAAAAGTTTAAAATTTAAAAATAAAAATTATTTTATTTATTTTACAACCTCAAAAAGAAATTTTAAATTCTTTATTTCAAATAACCAACCTTTCACCAGCTTCAAAAATGAATAAGTGGGGATCAGTGATCGGATATGTAATGGCAGGCAATTAAAGAAGTACGGACCAATGACTAGAAAATATCGCCTAAAAGTTTCGGTAGTAAAAGTTGGTATTTTAAAAAACAATTTGTTGTTATTACGAAAATTATACGCAGAAACAAACCTCACTACTCTTTGACCACTACGATAATAAAACAAACGAAGAACTCTAAAAACATAAAGATGTTGCAGCGGAAAAATTGTATTTGCAACATAAACTGGCCAACAGGAATCAGTAGAGCAGATAATTTATTGTAATGGATTAGTCCAGAAAAAATACATTATCTTGGCCACGCTTATTCTTGGCTACCGCTGATACAAAACATTCAGAATTACTCCTTGTAGAATAACCATGAATGTCATTAAAATTTCAACAAAAAACGTTGCATAAATGCAATTTTCTTTATGGGTGAAAAGAAGCGGTTGAAAATATTGTTGCGGTCACTGCGCCTCATTGAACTCCACAACATGTATTATCAGATTTTATTATCCGAGCCAATCGTGTGAAAACTAAATATAAATTAAAACTGCTGTCTTTTATTTATTTCGTTTCGTTTGTTATTTTTTGTGAGTGTAAACTGGTTGGGCTTATCTAGCCAAAATATTAGCACAGATAACTATACATAGTTATCTGTGATATTAGTAAAAATTGGAATCAAAGCCAACAAGTGGTGATACCCCAAAGCTAAAAAAAATTGACCAATAAGATAGTAATCTTAGCAGTTTAACTGTAGGAGTATTATTAGCTGTTTTACATCAAATAACGGCCCACCGCAAGTGATCAAACTGTTATAGTTGATACAAGTAAGCAAACTGTTTGTTGTTACTACTCCGTAAGACCAGCATATTCATTATTACCGATCGGTGACTGACAGCATTCGTTATTGCATTGCAATTAAATTTACGAGTTTTGTACTAATATAATATCGCTAACGTCATCAGTGGAATTAAAATCAATAAAAATCGGACCGGCAAGTAACATGAAACAACACGAAGAAGAAGATTTCACGAAGTAATAATCATCGTATTGCTACAAAATCACCTATATTGGACTAGCATAGTGGTGAAGGAAGTAACAAGATTTTTTATTTGGATTTCCCAATTATTTTATTAATTATTATGTGTATGACTGCTACCTTTTAATTGTGAGTAATTTTGTTAATAAATTTAAATTCACTTTTTCATGATTTTTCAGGAAAACTAAATGGTTATTAGTTATTTCTATTTCTTTTGACGTCATCTAGTTTTTTTTACATTATTATGCATTTTGTTTATTTGGATTATTTATGGTTACCAGACTTTTGCTAGGACGAACCGGGACAAAAAAATGTTCATTTTTTGTTTTAAAACATTTATTCAAAAAATGCTAGTTGGGGGAAGGGGTATTTATAGGTGAGGGCTTAGTTTATTTATTTGTTTTTTATTGGTGTACAATATGATGTTATAGTTTGAGAATTGCTTATAAATATATTTACTTGTTATGATATAATTTAAAACCCCGCACTGCGGGGTTATTATTATTATTATTATTGATTAAAGAGCCATGTGGGCGATAAGCCACCTCGCACTGCGACCTAATAAAGATCTATTGTGCTGGACCCTACTTAATTATCCGTCCAGTCAATATTCGGACTCTTAATGAATCTGATAATACTACTGGCCGGTAAAAGATACATACTCTCCGGGCTCATTGTTCTCCCTCCTAGATGTTGCAGTCTTTGCTGGAAAATGGCTGGGCATTGGCACAGAACATGTTCCGCTGATTCCGCTTCCAGATCGCAGAAGCGGCATCCATCTGTCGTACTTAGGCCCATCTTCTTAAGGGGATATGATCTGTGAGGAAGCCAGTAAGCAGCCTTAAATCAGGTTTCCTAAGTTCAAGACACTCCTTAACCCTGACAGACGTAGGTGATATAAATTTCTTCGCCTGTCGCAAACCTGGAATTCTGTGCCAGTAGGGGGACTTTCGAGCATCCTCCCAGCGTTTTACCGCTGCTCTAAGGTGTCCCTTAATGACGCCGTAGAAGGGTTCTAGTCCAATAAATGGAGAGGCACAACCCTCACGGGCGAGGCCATCAGCTGCCTCGTTTCCTTCGATTCCAGTATGACCTGGCACCCACATAAGTGTTACCTTATTTGAGCCTGTCAGATGTTTAATAACCTTCAGACAATCCCCTCTTAACTGAACGGTACAAGATCTAAGAGCCTTTAAGGCCGATTGGCTGTCTGATACAATATAAATCTTTGCATCGTTTAGGCCTTTTGCTATGCCTATCCTAGCGCAAAGTTCTATAGCATGTACTTCTGCTTGAAAAATGGTAGCATTGGTACCCAAGGACTTCGAGAGTGTAGTACCACTCCCGTGTATTCCTATCCCCGCCCCATCTTCCATTTTTGATCCATCTGTAAACCATACCATGAACCCTCGCTCAAAAGATGGTCCACCTGCACTCCACACATTCCGGTCAGGTAACCTAACACAGAATGGTTTGTGGAAGTCCAGTTTAGCTGGCATACAGTCGGAAGGCATTCCTATGGTAGGGTCTGTCTGAAATTCCTTAAGGATTTTCAGATGACCCACCATATTGCCTGGTTGGATATTTCCTTCCGCCTGCATTTTCAGGGCCATAATTGCAGCATCCTTTTTAACATGCAGGTGTAACGGTGTCAGTCCTAGAAGTGACTCCATCGCCGCGGTTGGACATGATTTCATTGAGCCCGTAACACCGATGCAGGCTATACGCTGAACCTTATTCAATAAGGTGTAACGTTTTCCCTTGGTCTTCATTTTACTTTGAAATTGTTTCCTTAAGGAAGTCTGAAAACGTTCACAGATCTCTTGACGGTTTTATGATGGAACAGCATATTGCCTGCTAGGAGACAGTCGTTTGGGATGGCATCTTTCCATCAACCTTCAAGAGCTAGTAATGCTGCTTATTCGACCCGTTCATGAACACACTCACACATAAAAATACAGTTTACCTGCCTGCTCCTCTGATTCATTTACAGCTGATGTTCGTGATCTTTGGTGTTTTGATCACGACTTCTATACCCTAACCTCCGAAATATAGTACATAAAAGGTACCCCCCTATGATACGGTTAGATCTTAGATCATCTTCACACTACTTCTTAATGATTTTTCATACTTTTATTTTCACTATTTTCACTAAAACACGACCGAATCGATACAACACATAATTAATTTGAAATCTTTACGAAGCGAACTACGAACCCTCACTTTCTCGGCCAAATCATTTAACTTGTACACAAAAAAAATAAAATAAAATTAAGAAGAAAGTCAATATCTTGGTTAATTTAAGAACACATTTAATAATTGTAATTTTATCTTATAATATATGTAATAATGGAAATCAATAAATAATTAATTATAATAATAAATAAATAAATAACTATAATACATGCAAATAAATATGTTTACAAAAAAAAAAAATGTGTGTATGTATGTAATAAATTGGTAGTCAGGTGGAAGTTGCTCTGGGGATTCAAGTTGGCACTTGCGGTCAACTCCGTAACTTGCCACTTCCACAAGTGCTCGTGTTACCTCCACGTGGGTACCGCTGGTAACTAGATTGCTTATTCTCTGGCTTCTAGGGTAAAACACGGCGCTAAGGGAGTCAACTTTAAGCAAATCGCTGGGCTGGGTTAAAGTGTTAATCGTACCGTGCCGATAATCGACCAGACTGGAGGCCCAGCTTTAAAACTAGCTCAGTCGATAACGGTGGATTCGGATACTTTGCGCCCTCCGGATTAAGTAGCCTTATCTGTTTGCGGATCTCTGCACAGATGGACACTTCTTTCTCCGCTATTCGTGGGAACAATTATGGATCTTCATAATAATAAAAAAGAACAAAAAGAGCCCGGCTCTCTAAAAAAACCGGTAAATGTGGACAACGAGACTCGGGTCTGTAGGCCTGACTCTAAGTCTACAAATAAACAACGGGACATAAGTTCAAGCGAGGCTGGTCCCTCCACTAGGGTCACCAAATCTGAGTATAGAAATACAAAGCGGAACCAAAGCACGAACGAAGCTGGTTCCTCAAAACCAACCTATAATACTAGGATGAAGGCCTGGAGAGCCCTGGTTAAGATAAATAACATCTCGCCAGAAGACAGAACGGATAAGGACAAATCCACGCTTGCGTGGGCAAAAACAGTCACCGAGAAAAAGTCGGAAGGCCCTTCAGCTGGCTCACAGCTTAAAAGAAATAGATCTCAGGAGGAAAGTCCTAAGATCGCAAAGCGAACAAAACTCGTGTTTATACAGAAACAGGGGGAAAACCAACTGGGATACCTTTAGAACTATTTTGGGTAATTCACTACCAGTTCCGGTACCAAAACCTCCAAAAACTGCGCAAGAGCTCGATGGCTTTGTGGACGAGTTGTCCCCGCGCTTTTAATGAAGCGATACTGGGCTCTAGTCCCCTTAGCAAGCCTAGGGGTAAATCTCGGCCACCCTGGTGGTCCAAGGAGATTCAACAAACACGTCGAAAATGCAAAAGGCTCTTCAAAACAGCACGGAAAACAAAATCTGCTGTAGACTGGGACTCCTATAAGGAAGTCCTCAAAATTTACAAATATCAATTGAGAAGTGCCAAGAACAGCTCTTGGAGACTTAGGCCAAATTATTAGCAGAAAAAAGATCTGTGGGCGATAAACAGTTATAAACCATAAGTCGCCTGGACTCGACGGTATTATCCCTGCGGATATTCAACAAACTACGGATCTAACAATTTCCTGGTTAGAGGTAATTTTCAAAGGCAGCCTAGAACTATGTCACATTCCTAGTAAATGGACAGAAGTGAAGGTTGTTTTCATACCTAAGGCGGGAAAACGCTCACACTGCAATCCCAAAGACCTTAGACCGATTAGCTTGTCTTCCTTCCTTTTTAAAACACTGGAAAGACAGATAGAAGCTCATATTACAGGCACGATTGTGTCGGAAAAGCTGTCTAAATCTCAACATGCCTATTGCAAGGGGAGATCTGTGGCGTAGTGTCCCCCCTACTTTGGAACTTGGTCATAAATTACCTGTTGCTGAGACTGGAGGACGGTGGCTTCAAGGTGGTTGCCTATGCGGATGATGTTGCTATTGGTGTCCGTGGTAAATATGCTGGTACCCATAGTGAGCTTATGCAAAATGCCCTGGGCCCTCTTTCATTATGGGCCAATGGCTCTGGGTTGAATGTGAACCCACACAAAACCGAATTGGTTCTCTTCTCTAGGAAATATAAACTTCCTCATATCGATCCTCCCACTTTAAATGGGTTCAGCTTGACTTTTACAGTTGAAGCGAAGTTTCTGGGCCTCGTTTTGGATAGCAAATTATATTGGAAACCTACCCGACAAACAATTATTAGTTTTGCGCCCATAACGCGACTGCTATGTGCCAACATCGGCCTCAGCACAATAGTCCACCAAATGCCAACTCATTTAAGTGCTATTTATAGACAAAAGTCGGAAAATACCATCCTCTGCGTCACCCTGGGCGCGGATGAACATATTAGTCAGGTATCAGTCAATAGCAAATGGTTGGCGAAGGGTGAACACTTTAGTCACGTGTGAGTCAATAACACATGGTTGGCGAAGGGTGAACACCTTAGTCAGGTGTGAGTCAATAACAACTGGTTGGTGCTGGTTGAGCACATTAGTCAGGTATGAGTTAAATACATCTGGTTGGCGCAGATTGAACACATTAGTCAGGTATGAGTCAATGACAACCGGTTGGCGTAAATTTAACGCATTAGTCAGGTATCAGTCAATAACAAATGGTTGGCGCAGTTTGAACACATTAGTCAGGTATGAGTTAATTATATCTGGTTGGCGCAGATTGAACACATTAGTCAGGTATGAGTCAATAACTGGTGGGCGCAGATTAACACATTAATTAGTAATATGTGGGCGCAATTAGACATATTAGTCAGTAATACGTCAGTTAAATTGACTGAATATTTGTAAACTAAAGCGCTCCTAAATTCTGTGGAACTAAGTAAGATTGCTGAGTACATGGTGCAGTATTACTGATGCACAATAGTCGCAAATATCTTAGATTTTAATATTTTGTGTAAGGTTAAAATAAGACGAAATCAGAATATTTTTAGTGGACCGTTCTTCAACAATGACTTTTTTAAATTAAAGTCTTTTGTATTAATTAAAAGTTAATTAATCAATTAATTTTTCTTTATTGAAAATAACAACTTCATGTTACAAAAAATAACAATAAAATTAAAATATATGTGATCCTTTTTTTCATTTCGATCAAAAAATAAAAAATAAAAACAGGAACATAAAATGTATCACGTCTATAAAGAGTAGAAGCCTTTCAAATCAATAATTTGTTACATATTGAATATAAAAAAATAATTATAATTCATCAGCATCCGACGAATTATCAGTTTCCGTTTCCGTCGAATCTTCTGCAGCGTTGAAGCTTGTAGAGGTAGCTGGTTGAATTTCCCGTTTTTTAATTAATTTTAAGTCTTCGCGAATCTTGTTTTGAGAAGATCTTTTTAGTATTTCAACTAGCGATTTTTTTAAGTTTTCGTCCAACACTTCTTTTACATTGTTGATGGTAAGTTTTATTAGAGCTATTATACAACCGTACTCATTAAATGATAGTTTCGATCGAGGCGCTGTGAATTAAAAAATAAACAATAGGTACATATTATTATATCTTACAAGAAGCCCGGAATGACGGGCGTCAATGAGTAATAATTGAGTATGAAAGTTGTGCACGAGATGGGAGCGCCCCGAAATCTTGCATTATAAAATCATGCAAGTACCAAATCTTGCATTTAATAAAATCTTACAAAATCTTACAAATCCAAAATCTTGTAATTTCAAAATTTTGTTTTACAAAATTTTACAGTTTTATTATTAACTTCAACATAATCTTGTTTTTTCTAAAAGTTTATAAATGCTCAGTTATGTTTCAATAGAAAATAAAGATGATTGTGTATATTAGTGTATTATTATGATTTTTAAATTCCTATAAACTAACTTTTTCTTTTCTAACTGGGGAGCGAAGCGACGGGAGCGCAGCGACCCGACTGATATAACCCGATCCTATACTCCCGCTCTTATTGATTTTTAAGTTTCTTCTTCTCGACCCGACTGATGCAACCCGATCCTATATACTCCCGGTAATATCGATTTTTAAATTAATTTACAAAACCACAATTTACTACTTTCCAAACGGAGATCTCCGGATTTTTTCTGGATATTGAGTTTCTGGATTTTGAGTTTCTGGATTTTAATTTTTCTGAATTTTGATTTTTCCGGATTTTTTTTCTGGATTTTTAGTTTCTGGATAAGGTAGCCAACCCAGATTTTTTATCTTGCATTCAATCCCAAAAACAAAATCTCAAATCAAAACAAGCCCGAAAAAACAAACTCTCAAATAAATATTTGACTAAATTAAAATGGGCGAAAAAAATCCCAAAAAGTAAAATCTCAAAAACCCCAAATAAGGCCAAATTAGTCCGAACCTGCGCACTCAGATTTGGACTAATTTGATCTTATTTGGAAAGTTTTTGGGCATTTTAATTTATTTTCCAATTAGTATGCATCAATAAAACCGCATTAAATTAAAAGTATTGGAGGCTAATTCTAAGTTAATTCTAGTATTTAACTAGTAATATATTGTATTTTGTCAACGCTAATATCAGGGAGGGGATATCTGCCTAAAACAGCAAAATTACGAATTGAAACTCTCTCTCACTCTTTGACTTTTTAGTTTTTGGGAAACTTAATTTTTGACTATTAGTGTTTTCAAGTGTTTTATTTGTTGGGGCTTTTTTGCCGTTTTAAACATTTGTTAAAAAAATAGTTGATATTGTGAGTTCGTTACTATATTTTGACCAATGGAAAAATTAAGGATTTATAAAAAATTTGAGAAATCGAGGGGATCCCGAATTTCCCGTACATTTATAGAATCGCGCGCACGATTCAAGTACGGGAAATTCTTATATGCAAGATTTTTGGTGCAAGATTATGTAATGCAAGATTTTGCATTGCAAGATTTTGTATTGCAAGGTTTTGTAATGCAAGATTTTGTATTGCAAGATTAAGGGGCTAACCCGCACGAGATTTAGCGAGTACTGCATATTATACGAGTAGTAAATTAGTATTTTTAAATTTAGGATCGGTCCCAATAATAACTGTGTTTCTTGACGCCACGGATCAATTCAAAGTTTACATTGAAAACAATTGAATTTCCTTGTCGTTTCATGAAACATGATTTGATCTGGATCAGATCAAGCGTCAAGAAACACAGCTTATGTGTTTTCAGAATGTTTTTTTCAAATAGAAAGCCACGCGAAAAATGCAATATAACACGGGAATTTAATTTTAATTTCTATGGTTATATTACAATTTATTTTATGATATTTACCGTTAGCTGATATGCCGGACTTTCCGCTCCATGAGTGTGATAGTAACATGTAGTAACACATAATTTTCTCCACACATATTTTTACCATTTTGTTCAACGACATCGTGGTAGACAGCATTTTTGTTAATCGGACAGCCTGTAAAAGATAAAGTTTTTACTCACTATTTTTAAAGATCATAAATTTTGCTGACTTACCACTTGTTGCAAATAATCTTCACCCAATAAAAGGTTATTAAATCGTTTTATATCGGGGATATTCCGTAGTGGTAACCCAGGCATTTGAAAAAGAGGGTCTTCTTTTACCGTTTTGGGAGCTTTGGTCATATTCGCGCAAAATGATTGCATTAACTCTGTGAGTACACTTATACCGGTTTTTAATTTTTCCAATTCCGCCGTCATGTTTTCAATTTTCTCTGATTGTGCTCTAATTTTCGATTTTAAGGAAACTAGCATAGCAGTTTTCTCATTTTTCTTAATTTCCGTTGTTTTTTCTGGAAATTTTTGTTTTTGTCGATCGTTTTTTTCCATTTTTCTTTTTTTTATTTTAGAAAAATCATTTTCAGATTCATGAAATTGCTCATTTGCAATAGACGCTGGTTGTTGTTGCTTTCTTTTAAGCTCGTTTTTATTAATTTTAGAAACTTTATATTCGCTTTGCCCCTTGATTTCTTCTGAATTGTTTAGTTTATTATTATTTAATTCGATCAGACTAAAGGTTGGATCGTTGCTGGCAATTTTTGGGGGATTTTCGAATTCATCTGTTCTCGTTGAAGACGGATTTTTTTTCTTGCTTTTCTTTTCGATACAATTAAAATTTTGTTTTGGAGATTCTGGGGAAATGTTTTTTGGACATTCAACATTGGGCGTCTTATTAATATCTAAATCGATTTGTAGAATTTTTGTGTTTTTATCGTCATACATTTTATTGAGATCAACTCCAGTTTCTCCACTCGCAAAATTCACTGGATGACCTCTTTGAATGTTTCTTATTTTAAGATCTTCGACCTCAGAGTCAGTGTTATTATATTTTGAATAATATATTTCCCTATTCCTGGCTTCATCATAGGAAGATATATTATTCTGAAGAATTTTAAAGTCTTTAAAACCTTTCCACTCGTTAATGATTGGATCAATTTCTTTAGCACATTGTTTGGCAATGCTTATAGTTTTTGACTGTGGCCAGTACAAAATTCCACCGACAATCCATTTCTGGGGAAGAGCTGTAACCAATCGCTGACCATTTTCTGTTGTTTCGACAATGATGAACATACTAGCAATATAATACCTAAACATTTCAGAATAAAAAAATAAATGGTAAATTAATAATAACTCATAAACAAAATAAATATGTGAAAATTATATTGAAATTTAACTATCTACAAGAATGTATACAGTAAATGACTAAAGTATACAGTAAAATACACACTACACACAAACACAACACAAACATTATATTGAAATGTATCTAAAAGATGGTACGTTTTTTATTCGGCACTGGATCAGCTCTCGATAGCAATTTTTCGAATTTAGACAAATTAAAATCAAAATTTTTTATTTAGATCGGGTAGTCCTACACAGCATAATATCGTCTATATTTTAGAAACCAAATTCACATAAGTTATTTGGTAGATTTCTTATGCCATCCGTAATTCTCCAATTGGAGAGGTTAGTATAGTGAGTATAGAACTAAACTAAAAATTTTATTGTGGAAATTAATTGTTCATTAAATAAGACAATTATTGAAAATTACAATATTTGTTTTTAAATTGACTAAATAACAATTTACCATGTTACCAGAAGCTCTCATTCAGCGCCGAATATAAAAACGCACCAAAATTGATAAACCAAACACATACAGTAAAGTAAAGTTATACTCAACTAAAATACATACATTTTACAGTGGGAAAAAAACCATATCCTGATTTTCCAACTCCATACCAAATAGTTTTTTATCAATTTCCTCGTAATGCCACACTTTTGAAGCATTTTCTTTTTTATTTGCGAGAAATATATCGAGTTTACTGGATTTTACTGGTGTACAAAAAAAATCATTTTTCCTTTTTAGCTCACATCCATGAACAAATACATTTCCTGATTTTTTTCTTGCATATTGAAATCGTACGATTTCTTTACTTTTTGTCAAAAACCAGTGATTTCTCAAATTGTTGTTTATTTTATAGTTTTTAAAATTTATTTCATAAAAAATAATTTTTTTCATTCCAGTTTCTGTTTTTTCTTTTACGCATTTTTTCAGGAGTGGCTCAATTTTTTTCTGTGGTTTTTCTTCGTCAAACTGTACTGAATTTATTTCTGCTAATCTATTATAAATTTGGGATAGATGTTGATTATTTTTCCTTAACAACTTTTTTATTGTTGACATGTAACTTTCAAACGGAAAAGCGCTAAATTCATCAAGATTTCCATGGGTCTTAACGTCTTTAGGCAAATGTAACAAAGAATGCATGGTGTATACAATGTTTTCTTCACCATATATGTCGCCTATTCCACTGATGAAATGTTTTAATAATATTTCAGCCAAATTATTATGATTGACACACATTTTAGGATGACAAAGAATTACTGTTGCAACATGTAATAACAAAAAATTCTCATATTTTTCTGGTGATAATACATTTTTTAATACAACGGGTCCTGTGAATTTGAGAAATGTTCTAAATTCAGTTCCTTTAAAATGTCCAATTTCTGATAACGATCTAGCTTTTCTTTGAAACTCACAAGGTTGACTGCTAGCTATTTGCTGGAGTTTGTTATTTATAATTGTGATATCTCGATGAGAAAGAAGAGCTCTAATATTTCCGCTGATCCACATTTTCAGTAATCGTTTTACTACTCCCAAAAGTAAAACATGTAGATAGTCCAAAGGAAACTGATTAATCATGTCTATTTCAAGTTCTTCTAAAATTGATTCATGTTTATGATAATTCTCATCCATCTTATTCCGAAAGGAATAATCCGTTCGCAGCTCCGCATTTTGTTCTAAAAATATCATTCTATTGTTGTAGAAACTTCCTTCTTGAACACATCTTGTACAGCCAAAATAAGCATTATGGGACTTTGTTCCCAAACATGAGGCTCTAGCAGGTGCATCTAAAATAAATGCTCTTATTTTGACACGAACAGATTGGTTTTGAAAAATATAAGAAGTGGTAAGTATTTTCAATTCATTAACAAAAGGCCTTAATATTTCATTAAAATTTTTAGGTTTTTGATACCCATGGTACACTGCAACAACAAAAATTTTCGATTCTGTAATGTTGTATATTCTTGACATGATAACCCAAAAACTATTTTGTGTACTCTTTGAAAGAGGAACACCATCAATGTTAAAGTCCAGGAGTATTTCTTGTGGACAAATATCAGTTTTTTCCAGAGCACGGTTTAAATATTCAGTTATACCGAAATATGCATATTGACCTGGCTCAACTGCAATAATTTCTCGTGATGTTGGAGTCTCTAGTAATGTGCGAGCATCTTTGGGCAAATAGGGAAAGCCATTCAATTTTAAAAATTCAAGAAGCTTGTTTAAAGCAATACACGTAATACCGAATTCAGTGGCCCAACTTCTCAAAAACATACGAATATCAACTGTAATGCTATTGTCCTGATTGCACTTATTTAGTTCTTCCTCACTATTGTTGTCTTCATCACTTTGTTCCATAACATTAATTGAGTTATTTACAAGTAAATTCCTTTGATGTATTGGATTATTATTACTAGTTTCATTTGAAACTAACTCCACTGATGAATCTGGGATTCGGTGAAAAAATGCAGATCTTGTAATTCGATTGCGCAATGCCCGTTTAGATAAGTTTATAATGTTTTTGTACTTGGGCATGTTCTGAAAGCTTACAAGGCAAATAAAAAATAAATTTGAACTATTTTTTAGGGTAAAGGCCGGTACGCTGTTGAAGTGAAATAAAAAATTTCACTGATCTCTAGATCGCTGATCACGCTAAATACGACTTTCGTAAAATGTAGTAGCCCTAATTACAATTTATCCAGCTAAACAGCGTAGGTACTACTGAAATAAATTTAGCACGGAAATTTTCATTTTCGTTTTCGCTTATGTCATTTTTATAGAAAAATTTTACTTCACTTCAACATCGTACCGGCCTTAATAAAGAATATTTATTATATGAAGACGCATGGGGCGGAGGGCGCAGACTAAATCATCCAAATTGAATAATTATCCGCAGGCGATTGAGTAAAGCTTATGGACAATTGCGTCCATAGAAAATACAAAAATAATTACAGACGTTTGGAGTGTTTTATATACAAACGCTTGAAAGCGCAGTACGTGAAATAATTTAACCAAATTTTATTTGATTATCTGCAGACACTTTTATTCCTTTTTCATTAATTGTAAACTATACACATGAGACAGTGCGCATAGGCTCATTTATCCACGCCAATGAATGATTACCTCCAGACGCTTGAGTATATCTTGTAGTAAAATGCGTCCACAGAGAAATACAAAGTTTTCATTACACGGACATCTGCACTATTGAAATGAAGAACATTTTTATTAATTCTGAGTAAGTACGTAAATAGTAAAAACATTATATTATTAATTTTAAAGTACAGGTACACATGAGACAGAGCGCGTGGGCTCATTTCCCCACGCTAAATGAATGATTATCTGCAGACGATGATATTTTTTTATTAAAGAGCGTGTGGCCTAATTTTTTCACGACATTTAAAAAAAAACAACAAACCCCACCCACACCCCATAACCTAAAACACATTTTATCACCTAATTAACTTACCTGAATTTTGATTAAACCAAATTAATGAAATGCAAAATAAAAACAAAACTTATCGTATTTTTTCACCGCTAATGATTCAACACAACACTTCAACGTAAACTGAATAACTGATTGAACGAGAGAATTGGTAGATTTTTGTTTATTGTTTTATTATATGTATATCTCGCATGCGCGCGCGCTCGTCAAAGCAGGCGTTTTTTTTTTTTTTTTTTTTTTTTTACGAAAGAGAAACAAAAAAGAGCAAAATAGAAACTTTGTTGGAATAATTTTTATCGTTTTTATATTCGTCTGGGCGCATGAGGATTAAAAAAACTTTCTGGACTCAAAATGTTTGTCGGGCTAATATTCTGGAAAGGGTAAAGAAAGCTACGGTACCGCTATATTCTTGCAAAAATGCCATTAGGAAAGGATGGGGAATGGAGACCCGCATCCTACATTGGCTTTATACCGAAGTAGTCAGACCCATACTCTTGTATGGGGTAATAGTCTGGTGGCCTGCTCTGGGCAAAACTGTCAACCAAAAGCAGTTGACTTCAGAAAACAATCTCTCTGTGGATCAGTGGTGCACTGAGGAGCACATCCACTCAGGCACTAGAGACTCTGCTATTTTTGACTCCGCTAGATATCTTTGGGAAACAGTTGACAGCTTGTACTGCCATACGGCTAAAAACCATCTTAATGTGGACCTGCAACAATACAGGGCACTCATCTATTTTGTGCAACAAACAAATTCCCAAGACCACCGACTATACTGTCTCGTCACTATCTTTTGACACAAAGTTCCGGACTAGGATCCCATCCAGGGAGTTATAAAATTCTTCACTGATGGTTCAAAACGGGACGGGAAAGTCGAGGCTGGAGTGTTCTGCGAGGAACTCTTGTTAAATCTCTCCTTCCGTCTCCACGACTACTGTAGCATTTTTCAAGCTGAAGTAACTGTCATAAAGGAAGTCGTAGACTGGTTGAAGTATAATGTTTTATCAGTTTGTGATATTCGCATATATACGGACAGTCAGGCTGCCATTAAAGCGCTTCAATCACACCTCCTCACGTCGAAAGTAGTCCATAACTGTCGCTCCACAATCCACATTTTATTGGGGTCAGGACATTTCATAAGTATCGGAAATATAAACGCCGATGAACTGGCTCGACGTGGTACAACGGACAACTTTTCAGAAAGCAGAAAGGATATTGAAATGCCTTTTGCGGTATGCAAACTGCTGCTTCAGGAAGAAGCTGGCAAGCTAACGAATGACAGATGGTCAAGTATCACCTCTTGCGTAATAACTCGGCAGGCCTGGCCAAAGTTGGACTTGGCGAGATCCAAACAGCTGATCTCACTTCAGCGAAGTTAGATCAGCGTGGTTGTATGTTGGAGTGATTACGGGGCACTGTCTCATAGGAAGGCATGCGGGTAGACTTGGTGTCTTCTCACATGACTACTATCGTAGTTGCGAGGACGAAGAGAAGGAAGAGACAGTACTTCATCTTCTTTGCACCTGCCCTCGTCTGGCACGAAACAGACTAAAGTTTCTAGGGACACCCCTCTTCAAGGACCTGACGGACCTCTGCAGGATGGACGTCAGAAGTATCCAGCGCTTTGTTAACAGCTCAAAATGGTTCCAATGAGTTGGAGGAAACAATTATACGTGGTATGGCTACGGACCATTTTTGTGGCTATGCCTGGTCCTAGTGGACCGCCACCCAAACCTAACCTAACCTAAATATATGCCATTTTTTAATGGTTTATGTTTAGAGCAGTTATAAGAAATTCTCGTGACACAAATAAAATGTAATTATCATATTCGTCAGATTTTGTTTCTTACTCAAATGATACCCGCAGAAAATAATTCATGTCACTCAATTCAGCTATCTCAAATTCCGCCGATAGAATATTAAATCATATCAACACTCTTACAGAGTTTATACCGTAGATAGTATAATAGCAAAATAGTATAATACTATATTTTGCTATCCGCTATAAAACCGATGTTCCCAAGTATAACAACACAGAACTCAAAATTGAGCTACTGTATTTTCCTTTGGATCTTGATAAAATATCCGAAACTCACACAACTCGAATTCATTAAAAATACAACATAGTATTGGTGTGTATATGTATACATTTTATATAACAATTTTTTTTTTACTTACGTAATACGTAGTTTATTTTATCAGTTTGTTTTTGTGCCTTGTTATAATAGGTTGATCGATTTTTTTTTGTGTTAATAAATATTTTTACGGACGATTTTGAGAGGTAAATTTTGTCACACAAATTTAATAATTAATATTTAACAATTTTAATATTTTATAATTTTAGATTGTACTTTGGAGAAATTTACAAACGCGACACAAGCAGAATTTAAACAAATATCAACTAAATATTTTTATTATTTAAAAGATAAGCGAAACAAAAAAAATGACGAAGGCTGAAATTTGTACTTGTTCCTTTTATATACATACATATACTAATTTAATTATATTTTGAATTTTTTTTAATTAATAACTAGAGTTAAGAATTAAATGGCAATCACAATTTCCTGTGATATTTTGAAATATTTATGCCTTATACATTTTAATAAAATTTTGAATTACTAAATAATTCTAAGAAACGATAAAAATGTATTACGAAACATAATATTTATTAATTTAAATTATATTTTGACCTATTTTAAATAATAATAACTAGATTTAATAATAAACTTAACAATTAGAATATTCTGTGATAACATGTAATAATACAAATTAAAAATATTTACATATATTTGGTTAACAAAATAAAAATACAAATTGTAATAATACAAATTAAAAATATTTACATATATTTGGTTAACAAAATAAAAATACAAATATATAATTTTGTTTCATTAATGAATAATTTGATTTACCCGCCAAATTTCGAGCTTGACATTTACACACATACACATTAAAAAATATTCCCGCCAATATTATTTTTACACACACACACATGTATACAATTTTTATATAGTGAGTTCTGTGAGTTTCCAATAATTGCGACACGGTGCATATGTTTTCTTATAATAATTCGTAACTCAAACAAAGGTTAACCCAGAACTAAGTTATGGATATATTATGGAATATTATAAAATAGTTGGATTTAAAAATACTTGGATTTTGATAGTATAATAGCAAAATTTTAATACCAATTATATTTTATTTTATTTTATTGTAGAAGGAAAATTTATGTGACGTGTATGTATTGTTAATAAATTAGTCTAGAAACATTTATGTATATTCTGAAATTATACTTTTTCTTTATTCTGTTTTAATTTTAATATTTTACGCGGTGTAAAAGCGACCATGGCAGATAGTAAAATAGTATTATACTATTTTGCTATTATACTATCTACGGTGTAAAGCCAGTATCTGTATAGCAAATACCTATCGTACAGTCATATCAACTGCAATGAAAGTATTAAAAAACAACCTTTACATTTCCAGAATTTGCAGTTGTATATTTACCAAATCTAATAAACCATGACAACAATGACTTCCAAGACATCTTTAAAGACAAGTTAGTATGTATTTGGTAGTAAAGGTAAACAAGTTTTTTAAATTATTAAAATTTAGGACGTGTTCGAAGTTTGTGATAATTATTCCAGCTGTAATAATTACGACCTGATTTTGTATGCAACCAAATTATCACAGCCACTACGTGTTGTAAATTCGACACTTCTGTAATAATATTCATAAACAAAAGAGCGCAATAACAATGATTAAGCCGTATTACGCTAATTTATTTCTAAAAAAATAGTACAAATAAAACTTATTAGAAAATATGGGAGAGATAATTATTTGACTCCTGTCAAAATTATTACAAAAACAAAATTATCACAAACTTCGAACACGTCCTCTGGCAGTTTTTTTCGCAGTCAGTTTTTTTCTCAAAATTAAGTTTTTTTTTTTAAATACCAGGGGTGGGATGTTTTAGCATCATACCCCAAACATAAGCGGCGCTCTACGCCTGACTTCGTTTCTCTTCGTCTTTATGATTTTAGTCTTCGAGATTTATTTTACAATGGTCTTTCTCTTATGCCCATTTGGATGTTATATTCAGCTAAAATTAGAGGTTTCCAAGCATTTACTTTAAAAACAACAACAATAAATATAAATTTCATTCATCATCTCAAAAAATACAAACTGCTAGTTTGACACCGCTCTATGTGTTCGCTCTTATGGAAATACTTTAGCGCCGGTGTTCGCTCCGTCAATGTGTTTGGGGTATTCACTTTCGATTCGAATTCGATAGTTTGTTGTGGTTTTCCTGTTGCAACAAAAAACAGATTCGGAGTCGAATCCGAGTTGAAAAATGACAGTTTTTTGACGTTTTAACTGGAACAACCAAAAATCCGGATTCTGCGATTTTTTGTTTTTTATATGGTTGTGTGAATATACGTATTAATTGTCAAATTCTATTTTTATAATTAGATTATTAATATTGATGAATTTTTCCGTAAATTAATAAATAATTTATTGTAATCATGTAATTTGTTGTATTTTCTTAATTATTTTACTGTTTTTTAAATATATTTTTCCGCATATTTATTTTGATGTTTAAATCACATTTCGATGACATTTAAATGTAATCGTGTTAGTAATCGCTCCGAAAAATTTTACCGAGCGACGAATGACAGCTGCTGTCACTTGAGTTTCGCTCCGAATCTGCTTTTTGTTGCAACAGGAAAACGACATGTGTCTCTTGTTTCAAGAATAAAATGGTACTCTATTTCGTTTTTCAATTATGCTTTTTTTCTTGCTTTCTCAGCTTTGTCGGATTAAAAAACTTTCTATTGCTGTTATATTCATGATAATTTATCACTCAAATTTTTGTTTAGTGATACTTTATCGATATGAGGGAAAGGAAAAGTACGCAACAAAAAGAGATCGCAATAGAAAAATCATAATCAAAAAGCGAAATAGAGTACAATTTTATTCTTCAAACAATAGACATAAACTCTATCGAATTCGAATCGAAAGTGATGTTACAACATCCCACCCCAGCAGCTTTTCGTTAAAAGTAGTATGGCAGCACTGGTGCTATGTAAGTACTTTTTAACGACTAAATAGTGAGCGTCAACGCGCCTTGCTAACCTACTTACGGTTTAAATTTGGTCAAACAAATCTGGACGATGTAAAAATACCACAAGAATGGCAACAGCTGCATCCAGATGATGCCTTTTCCTATTGACGGTGTTTACACTAGGCATTTTATTCCTGGAATTTTTTCTCTTTTCATACAAAACCGGTTTTGTGTGATTTATTTTTGGGATTTTTTTTTACACCAAAGTTTTGTTGGTTTCTTTGGATTCTTCGCACTAACACAAACAAAAATGATTAAACGTTTGAAGAACAAATACGAAATGATAATATTTTCTACACATACATATGAAAAAATTCCGGTTTTTTAATGCTTAGGACGTGTTCGAAGTTTGTGATAATTATTCCAGCTGTAATAATTATGACATTATTTTGTATGCAACCAAATTATCACAGCCACTAGATATTGTAAATTTGACACTTCTGTAATAATATTCATAAACAAAAGCGCGCAATAACAATAATTAAGCCGTATTACGTTAATTTATTTCTAAAAAAATAGTACAAATAAAACTTATTACAAAATATGGAATAGAAAATTATTTCAGTCCTGTCAAAATTATTACAAAAACAAAATTATTACAAACTTCGAACACGTCCTTAGTGTAAACGATGAGGGATTTTGTTGCCGAAGAATCCGGAATAAAATGCCTAATGTAAACACCCCCATTTAACTTTGCCACAAATGGCTTCCTCAATGGGGTGCTTGCCATAATGCTTCAAATCGTTTTACTTTCTCTATTGGAGGCTTCAATCAACTGTAGGTAGCATTGGTTTCTCTTTTTCGACAAATGGGATACTTGCTGCGTGTAGAAATTGTTTTACATTTATCTTCGGTCATATTACTTGCCTTTAGATCCACCTTTTTTAAAAAAAATCATAAATTCACTGCTCTAAATGCCATCTGCAAGCTACTCCCTTTACTTCTTGACGTTTATTTTTAGTACAATCATTTTTATCGCAACTCTAGAAAAATTTGCTGAAAATTCATTAGGTTGGCACCATTGATTGTAGTAACCTAACAAGTTTTGTTTTTATTTACAAATTTATTTTCTAATTGTTTATCTATTAATTAAAAATATATTACTGTGAGTTTTTATTTAAACTATATGCATATTTGCCTATTTAAGTGCTTATTGAACTATTATAATTCATCAATACAATGGAATTGTCTAAATTTGATCATATGCTAATGGAAATTATTAAGGAAAAGAAGAGCATTGTTGGATTTCTCGAAACAATTTTTGAATTTTTGGGAAAATGGTAGAGACAATTTTGCTAAATTACTGACTAAATAATACTAATAAATTTGATTCTTCATGCAGCACAGATTTCTATTACGAGTTGAAAAAACCTACAGATCCGGTTGGTTTTCCTAAAGGGGCGATTGAACATATTGTAATTGATGTAAGATTATTTACCCCGGAACAATACTGGATTGCAATACTTATTGATTTATCATTATTTTCAGATATTACGAAAATGTAAGCCAAAATATTTAGAATTAGATGAGTCTGAAATTAAAGAAGCAATACCAGAACCAAATATTTCAAATGTTGCAGTTGAAGAAGTTGTTTCTAGTGTCGAACAAGTGGATCCATTAGGAGAATCAAACGAACCCGTAAAAATTCTCGATCTTAATAAGCCAATCGAAATATTTAGTCCCAGCGAACATGTTAATGGCAATGCGTTCGAGACTTATTGTTGGTCACAAACATTAACTGATATAGAAATTTACGTGATTATGCCAGCTACTATAGAGAGTGCCAAACAATTGTCTGTTGACATTACACCTAATTCGATTAAAATTGCGGACAAATTTTGTTCCAGCAGTAGTATCTTAGAAGGTACTTTTTACAATCAATGTCGTTCTGACAGCATTATGTGGAGCTTGCTGCCAAACAATAAATTACAAATAAGTTTGGATAAACGGAAGGAAAATTTTTGGAAAAAGTTACTTACTTGTGAGCCCGATATTGATGTAACCAAAATTGATAGTACTCGACGAATGGACGAATTGTCTGAAGAATCTCAGGCGATGATCGAAAAGGTGATGTGGAATCAAGAACAAAAATTACTTGGAAAACCAACCACAGATGAATTGGAACGAATCGAATTGCTGAAACAGTCGTGGAACGTCGATGGTTCACCGTTCAAAGGACAACCCTTTGATCCGAATCTTGTTCATTTCCAAAATTAGCTTTAAATAAAATAATATAAAATATAAATTTTTAAATAAAATTTCCCGCGTTTCGCAACAATGCAATTCCAAACATTTCTAATGTTTTAGTACAACAAATGATTAACTTCGTGGTTATTATCTTTTGTATTCATTTCATTCGCTTGTCAATTTGTAATATTTGCCTTCATTTAATTTTAATTTTCTTTAAATTTAGTTTAAATGTAATAAAATAATGTTTTTAAACGTATTTGTACTGTAATGTTTCACATATTAAAAAGATTATTTGATGCAAATTATACGTATGCAGATTTAATTGAATATCCAACAGCGAAAACTTCATTTTTTGTGTTTACAGTCTTTTTTTATACTCAACTATTATATATAGTTATATTAATTTGTTTCACACTATATAGACTTAATTCATGGCTTTAAAAGAGTATTTATGATGAAGTATAACATTAAATCTTGAATAGGATGGTAAGAAAAGATTTTAGGTTAGCGAGTTGTTTTTCAAGGCTAATAAAATTCTTAATTCATTTTTTACAGCTGCATCGAAAAACAAAAGACCTAACTAAACAACGATTTCATGAAGATTTAATTTTAGATGACAGAACTAGAGTGCCTGGGCAACTAGTTCAATATTTGACATCTTTTCAGTTGCAAGGGATCCGATTTTTACACCAGCATTACGTTAAGGTTAGCAATGTTTGTGGTGTAGCAATTGTGAATAATATAAGTAAGTCTGATTCTAATTTCAGAAGACAAATTGCATATTAAACGATGATAAGTATCTTGGAAAATGTTTTCAAACAGCCGTGTTTCTATCATCCATCACTTGCCCAACCATATCCTCATTTAGATGTCTGATTTTATGTAAAAGTCGCGATAAACTATTAAACTGGCTGTATCATATAGAACTTTTGACTGAATTGAATGCCGCTGAGTTTAAATCAACTACAGACTTAAAAAAAAACAATATCCTTATCCAACTAGTAGAGGAAATACAGCACAAAACAGATCTATTTACAACAACCCTGTGGGACTATGTCATATTTGATGAAACAGGGGAAATCGTGTTTACTGATAACGATATCTCGGTTTTGAAACAAATTGAAACCAAAGTGAAGCTGATTGTATCTACAAAAGATATTGTCCAAAACGTACGACATTTGAATAGATTATTACTGCTTTTGAACGGGAAGGATGAAGCGAACGATGTTTTCAAACGAGTTGTAGATAAATTTAAAAAATCACGGAACTTGGTACGGTTTCGTGAATTACTTATTTGTTATTGCAAAAGATTTCTCTTGCGACGATACGGTCGAGAAATTAAGGACGAATTACCACTTATCGCTTTCGAGGTTTATCAGAGAAATTTTAACCATTGGTGCAAAAACCGAGGTTTTGTTTCTACGGATGGTGTAGGTCACCACCAAACCCAAATAAATACCGAGAGTTCATTACCTAATTCTCAAAATACCGAAGAAATGGCGCCCTTAGTGCTCGATTCGGATACTGAAGATGAATTTGATGAATTACAAGACTTGATGCAATTTCAGAGGAAATCGTCTGACGTTGAAATATTAACACAAAAATTACCATCACCTATAACGATTTCTTCCGAAAATCCACACCAAAGACAAAGTTCACCAGATTTATTTGACTCACTCGAAGAGGAGGACAGTGAGAAAACCACCACCTATGATCTAACAGGTTCCCTATTTAAATTTAAAACGAAATTGAACACCGAGAAAGCCAGCACACCAATTACAACAGCACCACCTTATAAGTGGTCCTCATTACAACAACAACACTCCGAAGATTTATTTGATGGGGTTACCACGATGATCGAAGAGGAGGAAGATAACACGCACTTGGACAACGGTAAGCTTTTCGAAGAATCAAATCGTACATGCGTTTTTGAAATAACGAAAAATGACGAATTTCCAAACGTGATTCGAATCAATTCGGATACGGAAATGTCTCCAGTGGGCAATAAACCATTGCCCAAAATATCCGCATGTACACTAAATTCAAAAACTAGAAATTCGTTCGAGGATCAAAAATCCAATAAAAGTTTCCATTATTTCTTTGAACACGATGGAAGCGAAGATGAAAATTTAGAAAATTCAAAAGAAATCATCGATGTGGAAAAGTTAAACTTGAATATTGAGTGCTTTACACCAAAATCCACAAAAACGCCAAGTACTTCCGGATCTTCGTCGAATCAAAGTCGGTGGATTGCCAAAACTGGTAGCAGTGTAAAACGGAAACTTTCCGATTCATTTGAGAAATTACAATCCAAACGACTTAAAAATCATGATATTACTAAATTGCAGGGCAATTCAAGCAAAGGTACTACTCAAAAAATGAATCCTCGGACCGTGTCTGATCAACTGAGGATCGAAAAAAAGAAGTCTCTGGCTGATTCTGATAATGTGGCCGATTCATGCTCGGTACTATTCAGGAAAAGTAAATTCAGCCGATTTCTAACACATTCGTTAGCATCATCCGACGATGAGTTTTAGATCGTTCCATTATTTGTAATTTATTTATAGTATTAAATTTTACAAATTCCAATGTATAAATACATTTTTTTATAACGAATAAACATCTTTCATATTCAGTATTCAGCTGAAAATAATTATACAATCGAGAACTGTTAAAGTACGTGTAAGTGACATCTAGAATTGAAAATAATAAAGTGATTGGGCATTTTGAGATACGTATTCGCGATTTGCGTGGAGAACCTACTGCAAATTCCACAAATAATACTGCTAAATAATTATTAATTGAACAGAACCAAACTTTATATATAAATTGTAGTTTTTAATAAATAAACAAAAAAATAATTTTCTTCCGTTTGCCTCCATCAACCTTTAATTTCCTGCCGCCGCCAGATTAAGTTCTCTATAAACAACAAGCATAATAAATACCCAGCAGACGATTTGTCTTTTCATACCCAAGCGCGTCGGCTTTGAGCTTCAAAATTAAAAAATTTTTATTTCATTTTTGAATTATTTAAATTAGTTTTATTTGATTGAAAACGTTCAATTTTATAGAAATAAATTCAATTTATTGAAAAATAATTTATTTTTAAGTGATAATTTAAAAAAATCAAAATATATTGCAATGAAGTTATCTATAAAGCTAAGGTAATACCACAGAAGAAAGATTAATGCCCTTTCCGAAAGTTATACTTATTTATTTAGACATACTTATTTGCCGCCATCTTAAATAAGTATGTAAAATCATCCGAATTGATTTCACATACTTATTTTTTATTTTGACTATTTTGTAACTATAAAATAATTTTTTTAATTAAATTTTTTATAAAACTTAATTACTACCTAATATCACAATATGTATGCAATGAAATTAACAAAATTTTGGTTTTCGTTTAAGATTTTTTTTTTGTAAGAACATACTTATATTAAGTTACCTCGCCAACATACTTATTTAAATAAGTAGGTCTTAATAAATAAGTATAACTTTCGGAAAGGGCCTAACCAGAAAAGACATTTGGACCAAATTTTTTTTTCATCTTCCCTTATTTTTTAGATATTGAAGTATAATTATTTTTGAATATTTTAGTACATAGTTAATACAAAAGCTGTGTTTCTTATTTCTGATCTAATCAATCTGATTGATCTGAGTACTAAAACGTTGTTTCTTATTTCACGTCAGATCGATCTGATCAATTTTTTTGCTGTTTCTTATTTATTTTCAGATTGATTAGATTGATTTTTTTTATTTGTAAAAATATTCCGATTTCTCAGATTAGTTTTAGTTTAGCTAACTTCATGTAATTCAAATACATACATTACCGCATAGAGAACTGTCTTCTAATCACTTATTTTTTTTTTGCAAACGTTATTAAAATGGAAATAGAAGGAAATTTTAATTATTATGTAAACGAAGGTAAATAATTTTATTAAATTATGAAATAAATATTTTTTGATCTAAAAAATCTGAACCCTGTTTCTTATTTCAGATCGACCAAATCAATCTGATTTCAGATTTCAAAATCTGCTCGATCTACGGATTTAAATAAGAAACACAGCAAAACTATGCTGTCAAAACAAATCTTGTCAAATAATTTCACTAACCACACTGTTAAGGATTCTCAATTTTTATTATTTCAAACCAAAACCAGTAAACTAAAGAAAACATAACCCAACTTTCTCTTACCTTCGACAAATCAAGGTCAAAAAAATGAGTCCAAATTTTTCCATACAAAAACAGCGTTATGTCTCTTCTGGTTGTATTCTGTGGTAATACGTTCCACACTCGACTGCAACATTTTAAAGTACAGTCGAAACTCGATTATTCGGGATGCTCAGGACCGCAGGATTCCCGGAAAATCAAAAATCCCAGTTGACCGAATTTTTCAGTTTTATAAAAATGCACAATATATAAATGTACATATATGTTTAACGCAGAAACAACACTGGACGTGTTCGGTCTGGCCAAAATGAAAAAAAAAATCACGAAAATATACGTCAAACTCATTTCGTGCTAACTTCACCTCATTAAATATACGTCAAACCTGACCGAACAGCCAGAAATGAAAAATTTGGATTTATACGTCAAACTCTACTTAAAACGCCGGTACACATGGAGAACGAATTATCATTTTTCACCAAATTATGTAAGAAAATTGCTAAAATAGTGAAAAACATATGTTTTAACCTTACAATAGCTAAAATATCGTGCATTTTACTATATAATATATATAAAATTTTAACAGGTTTAATACAAATTTTCAATTTATCATCTTAAATTCAAAATTGTCAACAATAAATTGAAATTTTCTATTAAAACTATTAAAATTTGATATTTAGTAAAATCCACGATATTTTAGCTATCGTTAATTAGAAACTTTCGGTTTCCACTATTTTAGCAATTTTCTTACCTAATTTAGTAAACAATGAAAATTCGTTAAATTGTAAACAAAATCTGTAGGACTACTATGTATTCCGATCATGGCACTATTTTGGTTTTCCTTCCCATTTATTTTTGTAATTTTTTAGTGTCCTTTGTATGAATTATTTTTTCCAAAGTACCTATACTAAATTTTCGGAAAAAATTGGTCCATTTCATAGGAATTTAAACAACAAAATTGCTATTAAATTCAAAACAAAATGCTAGTTTTTAATTTGTTTGTATTTTTTTAGCGATTAACACTTATGATCTTAGTTTTGTTAAACAAAATTTTTGAATATGGCTATTTTAAGTATGGCTCAGAGAATTCGAATGTGACATCTCGCCCTGTTAGCTTTTTACATAATTTTTACATTTTTTAGCTTTTTACTAATGTAAATGTCTCAACCTGAAAAAGTAGAAAAAAAATCATTAGCCCAAATTATATTAACCAGAACAAGAAAGTTAAAGAATTTTGGATGAAATGTTTCTGTAAGTTTATATCGAAGACAATATTAGCTATACGTCTCAGTAATGTTTGTCTACAAAATTTACTTTGCGACTTATTCGGCTTTTAGTAAACTTGGTTTGATCTACCAAAAAAACACAAGGGCAGGTAATCCTGATTTATAAATTTGTAAACTGCACTCACTTTAAGTTCAATTGTAATTTGTTGTTTTAAGCAAATGAACTTTGATCACCTGCGATCCATCAAGTTTGACACGAATGCGATTACCTAAAATTTCAGCTGGGAATACTAAATCTTCTAAGATAGCATCATTGACAGCCGTCAATGACGATCTTGATCGTGGGCGCTTTTGCTTCGATTGTGTTCTTGTTTTACGTGTTGGCATTGATAAATTTTAATGAATACAACATGTTTACCGGACAATTTCTTTTCTAATTCACGTACTAATCTGGTTTGGATTTTTTGGAATGCCTTTTGTTTTGGCATTGGAACATAACATAAATAATGATTCCCTAAAAAAAATGAATCATAATTAGTTAACATTTTTAACTTAAGAAATCGTACTCATACCTTTTTGTTATTGAATTCAACTTCACGGGTGCCTGTAATAAACAAATCGCACACGTTTTGCCCATTGATTTCTCAAAATCATCGGGTTCTGCACGCATAACAATGTAGTTGATCTAAAGGCAAAAAATCAATACATCACTCAGCAACAGACAAAATACACTAATTACTTTATACCACAAATTGGATAAGTCCACATTTCACTTATATTTAAACAACATTTTAAATTTAATATTATTAAAAAAAACAGCTGATCAAAATATATATATTTTCATTTGACAGCCAAATCCACGAAATTTTGACATTTAAATCCAAAAAAAAAGTTGGATTTTTGAGTGCGTTTAATGCTACATATTTTGACATATAAATCGTAATTTTTTTTTTCATTTTGGCCAGACCGAACACTAGGACTGTTGCCAAAATTTAACGAAAAAACTAAAAAAAAATCCCGGTTAATCAATTGATAATCTGGATAAACAAGTGACTCAAAAAAATCGACTGTGTAAATAAAAAATCACGGATAAAGCATGGTTCGCCACGATGGCGAGGCGAAAAAATTAGTCAAACTAAAAAGAGAAAGCAAAAATTCACCAATAGTACGATATCTATACATATAGAGAGAAAATACCATTTTCACAAAAAAATTGGGACGTCCAATTTTAAAAATTTTAATTCAGCACTCCGAAATAGGACGTCTAGTCCATAAATATAAATTGTCTTCAAATTGACAATATGATTTCCGAAAATCAGCGACTATTTCGAAAAAAGATGATCCATCTTTTTTCGAAATAGTCGCTGATTTTCGGAAATCATATTGCCAATTTGAAGACAATTTATATTTATTTTATTATTAAATATTTTTTTTTTTTTTTTGATTGGGGTGGTCATTGTTGGTCATTTTTTTGAACATTTTTCATCGCCAGAATCACTCTTAGTGCTACTTGAAAACATAACGCCATATATTGCCATTAGTTCCTCAACAGAATTCATTTTTAACAAAATTTAATTTTAATAATCGAAACGTCAAAAATAAATAAAAATTCGGGGTAACGACTTGTTGCTGTTTCACTCACTATTATCCTAGTGTTCAATCGGGCAAAAATGATAAAAAATATCATGATATTTTTTATCACTTTTGACAATAAACGCACTCATTTATCACACAAAAAAACCAATTTTTTTCTTGGTTCCAGTGGCCCTATTCTGGCTATTCCCTGGGAATTGGGAATTGAACTATTTTGACAGTATTCTAGCAGTTTGGAATTATTTTTTCCAAAAGTGTATTCTGGCGATTGGGAATTTTTATTGTAGGGAAAAAATAATTCCATTTTATGTAAGTTTTGACGTTTATTTTTCCCAATTTTTTTTTTTGGGAATTAGAAGAAACTGTTTGTTTTGTGTATTTTCAATATTTTATTTACGACGTAGTATTGGTAAAGTTTTTATTTTATATGTAGAAAATAAAATTTTTAAATAATGGCGGCTGCAAAATTTGAAATAGTGGTTTTTCCCATTGGATGATTCCCAATTACGCCAGAATACACTTTTGGGAATTGGGGAATAAAAAATTGAGAATTATTGAAGTTTGGAAATATAGCAATATTTTCGCCCAATTCCCAATTCCCAGGGAATAGCCAGAATAGGGCCACAGTGGCCCTATTCTGGTAATTCCCGGGGAACGGGGAATAATTTTTTTTTACAGCAGATATTCCCAGATACATATTTCCAACTTTTTATTCCCTATTTTCTTAAAGTGCATTCTGTCAATTGGGGAATAAATATACAGGGGAAATAAATTTAGTTGTATCAAAATTATTATAATAACTCTTATTTATTATAATACTATCTTTAAAATTATTAACAGTATTAATATTATTAATTATTAATAACAACTACATATAAACAAACATTTTTGTTAAAAATCTATTCCCCATCAATTCATTCATAAAATCGGTGTGGAAAAACAAACGTCAAAACTGCTGTAATGGGGAATAATTTTTTCCCAATAAAAAATCTTTCCCGAACACCAGTGGCCCTATTCTGGCTATTCCCTGGGAATTGGGAATTGGGAAAAATATTGCTATATTTCCAAACTTCAATAATTCCCAATTTTTTATTCGCCAATTCCCAAAAGTGTATTCTGGCTTAATTGGGAATTATCCAATGGGGAAAAACACTGTTTCAAATTCTGCAGCCGCCATTATTCAAAAATTTTATTTTCTACATATAAAATAAAAACTTTACCGATACTACATTGTAAATAAAATAATGAAAATACACAAAACAACCAGTTTCTTCTAATTCCCAAAAAAAAAATTTGGGAAAAACAAACGTCAAAACTTACATAAAATGGAATTATTTTTTCCCTACATTAAAAATTCCCAATCGCCAGAATACACATTTGGAAAAAATAATTCCAAACTGCTAGAATACTGTCAAAATAGTTCAATTCCCAATTCCCAGGGAATAGCCAGAATAGGGCCACAGAATACACTTTGGGGAAAAGGGAATAATACTGCAATAAAATTTAAAATTTCTATTCCCCGGGAATTACCAGAATAGGGCCACAGTGGCCCTATTCTGGTAATTCCCGGGGAATAGAAATTTTAAATTTTATTGCAGTATTATTCCCTTTTCCCCAAAGTGTATTCTGGTGTTCGGGAAAGATTTTTTATTGGGAAAAAATTATTCCCCATTACAGCAGTTTTGACGTTTGTTTTTCCACACCGATTTTATGAATGAATTGATGGGGAATAGATTTTTAACGAAAATGTTTGTTTATATGTAGTTGTTATTAATAATTAATAATATTAATACTGTTAATAATTTTAAAGATACTATTATAATAAATAAGAGTTATTATAATAATTTTGATACAACTAAATTTATTTCCCCTGTATATTTATTCCTCAATTGACAGAATGCACTTTAAGAAAATAGGGAATAAAAAGTTGGAAATATGTATCTGGGAATATCTGCTGTAAAAAAAAATTATTCCCCGTTCCCCGGGAATTACCAGAATAGGGCCACAGGTGTCAATTTTGAATTTAGTTACTTTACGATATTTTCGGTACTTAAATTAAATTAAATTTGCTTTTTTAAGATATTCATATGGTATTTACACAGTCACCTATTTATTTAAACATAAATAATAATTTATATTTCGAAGATTTGTCTGAGAACACAAACACATCAAACCAACTAAAATTATTTGTGTCTCCAATATTTGGATAAAAACCAAATAGTTTCAATATCAAAATAATTTATAAACAGAAAATAATTAAAAAATATATACATTTAACTAAAAACCTGACGACAAAATGAGTTTATTGAATTTTACAAAGCGGTTTAAAACAAAACGTAACATTTAAAATCAATTTATCATTTTTTATCAATTTTGGTTGTTCAATCGGGTTTGACGTACAGGGGCCTATTCTCGAATTCCACATCCATTTTTCACATGTGGACATTTGTCAAAACTCTTTTCGGTACTAAGGGAATATTTCCGAATGGGTATAAACATGTGGAAAATTCCCCATATAGGAAAATATCAATGCCGCATGTGTTTTATATACGAATTACAATTTTCGAACCATTTTTTGACATTTTTGGCAGATGTCCACATGTGGAAAATGGATGTGAAATTCGAGAATAGGCCCCCTGGGGCCCCCAGTATTATAAAATGAAGTTAGGGTGGGATAAAATATCATGATATTTTTTATCATTTTTGCCCGATTGAACACGTCCTATGTTATTTTTTTATTCCTTCCTCTTTTTAATTTGACTGTGTTTGTAGTAGTAATATAAAACATTTGACGTTTAAAAAATTTCGAATCGATTTTTGTTGTATTTAGTCGAGTGCTTTATTCAACAATGAAAATTAAACACAACAATTAAAATGATTCAAAATTGAGGCGCAAGAAACTATATATTGACAACTTTATTTAATTCAATTAAAATAATTAAACACAACAATTCAAATTATTAAAAATCGAGACAGAAAAATTCGATATATTGACAACTTTGACAACTAAAAATTGACGTTTCTATATGAAAAAATATACATTTAGTAAAATTGATGTACATATGTACATCGAAAAGACATTGATGCTTTTTGACGAAACGAATATGGTTTTCGATGTACATACATACATCAATTTATTGATGTTTTTGGGTGAAACGAATTCAACATAAAAAACAAGTTTTTTGCACCGGATGACGTATTACAGCTGTCGAGCATACCTTTAAAATTCTTTGTGTCGTGGTCAACACATCTGTCAAATATTAAAAAATGTTCCAAACTTCATTTGATTACATTTCTAGAAATTCCCAAATAATAGACAGTCTTGTCGTTGTTTAAATTAAGAAAATTACTATTTTCATTGTTTTACAATAGAAAGAAATCTCGACTGATAAAAGCGAACATTTTTAACGTGTGATATATATAAAGATAAGAAAAGGAAAGAATCTGATAAAATGTCCGTAAATTACGATTGGTATCAAACTGAACAGTATGTTAAAGTTACAGTGCTACTAAAAAATGCTGTTGATAAAAATTATCGCGTACAAATTCAGGAAAACATTTTGGAGGTACACGCGGATAATTATGATTTGATAATTGAACTAGCTCATCCAATAAATACGGAACGATCGACATATAAAGCAACACCAAATAAGGTAGAGGTAACTTTATACAAATTGTCAGGCGAGAGATGGGATAGTCTGGATCGTAAAATTGAGGCGCCAAGCACTAGTAAGCCACCACTACCGATAGGCACAAAAGATTGGGAGAAACTTGCGAAGGATATGGATAAAAAAGAAGATAGTCAGGTATGATTACTTGCCTATATCAAAAAGAATTATTATAAAAAAAATAATTTTGTAGGGTGAAGATGCGCTTCGCGAAATGTTTCAGAAAATATACATTGACAGCAATCCTGAAGTTCGCAAAGCTATGAATAAATCTTACCTAGAATCACATGGTACAGTTTTAAGTACGAATTGGAAGGAAGTCTCAGAAAAGCATGTTGACGTAAGACCCGTCGACGGAGCGGAATTCAAATCCTGGAAATAATTCTCGTGCTGGATGTTGCCGAAATATACCTTTATTATATACTAACAGTGCTTAACAATCACATTTTATTTTTTAAGTTTTATTATTGAGAAAAAAACAATGAATTTGTATTGTCATAAAATTGGCCGGCTAACTTCTCAATATCTTCATTTTTAATGCCAGCGATAACCTCAAGAACTTGGCTGTAAATAAACAATAAACTCATTTGAATTGATGAAAATAGAAATGTTTTGTTGTAAGGTTTTTCTTACATTATTTGACATGGTTCATTACGACCATCGATTAAACTTTCGGCCGTCCATTTCTCTTTTTTCTTTACCGTTGGGAATTTTGTTTTAATAAATTTCGCCCCAGCGTGACTATTCCGAATGCCGCACCAAGGTGCATCAGTCTCAATCAGAATTTTATCATTAGGCAATTCTTTAATAACTTTTAGGTTTTCTAGTGTTTTTAGTGAACACCCATTAAGGCCTATATAAAATCCTAATTCAATTAGTATCTGTGCTTCTTCCAAAGTTCCGTCGAATGAATGAACAACACCACCTTTGGGAATTAGAGATGTGTTATTTTTAACGATTTCAAAAAAATCGTCATGAGAATTCCTACAGTGAAGAAACAATGGGAGGTTATACTTCTTTGAAAGATTCAGCTGCTCTTGAAAATATATTTTTTGCGTTTCCTTATCACAGAAATGTAATCTATCGTAGTCTAAACCGAGTTCTCCAATTGCTACAACTTTATCCCGATTATTTTCGATTGCATACGCTAGCTTTTCGAAATACTCCTTAGGGTTTGGAACGAACTCGCCGCACCTGGTAGGATGACATCCCATTGTCGTATAAATTCTTTCTACGAATTGAACCTTAATTAATTATACTATATAAATATATTATCGAAACACTAAATGTTACCGTCTTTGCTAGCAATTCGAAATGCTTCATCCGCTTCGTTGACAGTGCCAACAGTTAAAATAATTTTTTCCATTCCAACATCCCAACTTCTTGCTAGCACATAGTTTAAATCAGCTACGTGTTTCTGTGTGCCACCATAAAGACCCTTAAACATGGGATCTGATAAATTAGCACCAATATCAATAAATTTCATTTTATTTAACAAATTACTTCGTGTTTGTCTTAAAATGTTCATAAACTTTTGTATCGTTTCTAACCTAAAACAATAATTTGTGATTCTGATTGTCAATATTGACATTCGTATTTTTATTACGATTTTCCTTGGATAAAATGTGTCTTCGGTGCTATCATTTAACTGACGAAATTGACACCTGTCGAGGGAAATTGTATTTATTGACAGTGTCAGTGATTTTGTTCTTAAGTTTTTCGTAAACAATGAAAAGTCCTTAAAGAAAATAAAGTAAAAAAATTATATAAAATTTATTGTAGAAATTACAAGTATTTATTGAATTTATTCAACAAAAGTATTAAGGTAAGTAAAGTCTGAAATTAATTATGTCTTTATTTTTTTGAAATATGTACATATTTTGATTTCGACATCCGAATTCCTTGTTGGGGTGGTGCGGTGTTATTTGTATTTATATTTGGGGAAGTTAAGATGATGAAATTAAATTAAAGCGACCAGATGCGCCGGTTTTGAAGGAATTGCGTTTCAATCAACATTAGAGAGAATATGGAAAATATAATAAATTAATACATCTATAGCGAACATTTGGGCAAAAATTTCCAACGAGTAAATATTGGCGACTTCCATCAACTGTAGATGGCGGTGGTTTCTATGTAAGTAAAAGGGATTAATACCACGTTTACATTAGTAGAATAAAAATGTAGCAAAAAAGTATCGTTATGTGAACTCAAATTTAAATATTTAAATATTTTATCACATACTTCAGTCTCGTTTTGTACGCGTTACGGAGCGGACCAAAAAAAGTGGATAAATTAAGTCGCAATAAGTGGTTCCGGGTACTGCGTAATTCCGTATAAGGCCCATAATTTCGTACACAGAGCGAAGGATTCACCTTTTTTACGACTTATAAAAATCACGTTTGTAAAAAAGACTCAGGATCTGCTCAATATTAATTAAGCGATCCATAATTCATCGTGCACTAACGATATGAGCCTACGCCATTTTAAAACGTGATCACACTTACAATAACACACACTTATAATAAATATAAAAAATTACTACATATTAAATATTACCAAAACTAAAAATATAACAATTAATACTTTTTGTGAAAAAATATAATCTATCCAGTGCCCCAGGATTTCCCTTGAGAAATTTCTGTGGGTTTTTTCTGGAAAAATATTACTCACTGGTCTTATGGATTGAAAGATCTGACCTGAGCAAATTATACATTTAATCTCATTCTTAATGATACATTTTACTCTACTCAAGAAAATATGTGCTTTCCAGCAAGAATGATGTTACCTAACTAAAGAAACGTGTTTCTCAACCTAAGAATTTCTAGTTTTCAATCAGAAGAATTGGTTTC
Source organism: Tipula vernalis (assembly GCA_958295665.1). Taxonomy (NCBI): domain Eukaryota; kingdom Metazoa; phylum Arthropoda; class Insecta; order Diptera; family Tipulidae; genus Tipula; species Tipula vernalis. Next base: position 201,984,979 of record OY282560.1, read on the forward strand.
TACAAACAAACCTATTTCGTTTAACTTAAGAAATAATAATTAACCTATTATTATGATAATAAAATACTTATTTTAATATTTTATTATAATATAATCTTGTTATTTATTTTATTTATATAAAAATATTTTTTCCACAAAACTAACAAATAACAATTTAAAAACTTTCTTAACGTGATATTAATTTATGTTTTATATTTTGGAAGACCGGTTTCGGATGTTCCTCCTTCGTCAGTTCCTTTAAAATAAGTATTTTATTATCATAATAATATATAAGTGATATAAGCCACGGCAAATGAAAATTAAAATGGATTCATAACAATTTTATAGTTCGAATAATTAACCATCAAGAAAAGCTATATTCTGTATGTAATCATGTTTCCTTGCACCAAGAAATTAATTTTTTCATATCAAACAAATAAAGATTACTTTAATAATTTAGAAAAAGTTTGTGGTGAGAAAAATTTCGTTTAAATATTTTCGTTTCGTCGGAATTAATCCGTTTTTCTTCATAATAGAAATTATTTTTTTCCGTGCAGCTATATTTCTGCGAATTACCATCATAGTATTTTGCTTCTCTGCCTAGGAAACTAATCCCTAATCTGTCAACGCAAATGGATTTGTGGTGGATTAGCTAATCTTGTTTCACTAATCCCTAGTCTGTCTACGGTATTAGGCTGCTATCAAATATTTGGTGTGGGTTCATTTTACATATACCTGAATTATAGCAAGAACTGAGTTATTTTGAATTTGTAACGTACACGTGAGCTAGATTCTTCGGTAAATATAAAACAGTCGTGCCAAAAATGTAATTTGTTTGTTATGTTGACAAAATACTTCGCTTTAAGTACTTTTCATACCAGGCGCCTCAGCTTTGAGCTTCAAAAATAAAAATTCTTTATTTCATTTCTGAATTAAGCAAATTAGTTTTATTTGATTGACAACGTTTAATTTTATAAAAATAAATTCAGTTTGTTGAATAATAATTTATTTTTAAGTGATAATTTAAAAAAATCAAAATATATTGCAATGAAATTATCCATAAAGCCAAGGCAATGCGTTCCACAGCCGACTACAACATTTTCTAGCTCTAGAAAAATACAATGATTTCGCTGGCCATCTAATGAAGTGTTATCGCTGTAAGAAGAAATTTATAATTTCTTTCTACCTGAGCAAATGGTTGATGCTTTGGAAGCAAGTTAAGAAAAAATACAATTAAAAATTGCATAAGCCTGAAAAAGCAACCAGTTATTCTTTTTTTATTCCTTTCATTTTTTTGACAAAGAGAGGATATATACCTACATGGAAAACGTTCGTTTCTGTCACTGTCGTGACAGCTCATGGCAGCGGAACATTTTCCATCTATTCTATTTTCGTCAATGTGAAATGCGCATGTGCAGACTCACTTTGGTGCATGTGCACAAGCACAGTTTCGCTACGGCATTCTATTGTCGGGCAAAAATATTTGGGTGAAAACTGAAGATACTCGTCGACAAATTTCATACTGTCCCCTGAAGTTTTTATCGAAACAGATCTGACGGATATTTTGGGTTGGGTATTAGGTATTTTTTATTTGGTCTTAATTTACAGTTTAAAGGCTTTACCCTAAAATTACATTTAAATTAAAAAAAAATTCTTTAAAATAATTTAATAATAACTCCAAAAATTTGTCAGAACCTTTTGTTGTTTGGCAATATGAAAAAAAATCTCAGCTCAATTAACCGTGCGATTCTGACGTTAAGACAGAGTATCACTGCTTAGAGAAATTTTGGTAAGGAGTTTTATTTAAGAGAATCTTTCAATTGGTATTATTTTGGTAGTACATATTGTTAAAATATCTCTTAAAACCTCTCCAATTATGTTGGAAAATATGTAAGACCTGTCAATTTAAATTTTTTCAGTTTCTCGAGATAAGTTTTTGGCGGTTGATAAATAAATAAAAACAATTTTAGTAATTTTTATTTAAATATCTGGAAAATGTACGCTAAATATAGGGCCTCTAGGACAAGGGTAGAACAATAAACCATTTCTATTAAAAAAAAAAAAAAATTCACTGCAACATAAGGAGAATTTATTTTAACTTTATAATTAAAGTTTTATAAAAATTAATAATTTGATTTTTTTTATAATTTTTTTTTTATTAAATTTTAGGTTATGTTTATAACAAATAATAAATGAGACATTTTATTTTTCGAGTACATCCACAAAATATGAATAAATATTTTTGATACATTTTAATTAAATACTATTTTAAACTTACCAGATTATTTATTCACTCAGATTCAAATACAATTTATTAAATTATTTTTCGACACAGTTTTACTGTGATTTAAAAAGTATTTTAGTGCGAAATAAAAATTATAAGTGTACAGTAAAATTGTGTAAAAATTAAATAAAGTGATTTTGTGAATTATTGTTAAAAAATTGTGTTGTAATAATTCTTGTGTTGATTGAATTGAATTCATTTTGTTTTATTCACAATCCAGTGATACGAACCTTGATTGACAAGGCAAAAACGTAACAATATATATATATATATATATATATATATATATATATATATATATATATATATATATTATATATATATATATATATATATATATATATATATATATATATATATATATATATATATATAATTATATATATATATATATATATATATATATATATATATATATATATATATATATATATATATATATATATATATTTACATATATCTATATATATATATATATATATATATATATATATATATATATATATATATATATATATATATATATATATATATATATATATATATATTATATATATCTATATATATACACCCAACTCTTTTTTTACACGGTAGATACGTTCCAAAGAAATCCGTGTAAAATAAAACCGTGTAAAAAAGACAATGAACACATAGTAAAATTGAGGATGTGTTCCACAGTTTTAAAAAACCGTGTAAGATGGAAAAAAAATACTTTTTGGTATGAAAAATCGTGCAAAAAAAACTTATGAAAACACATATTAATTATTCTACAACATGTTCGTATATACATTTTTATTAAAAAAGATAACAAATAAATTTTAGTCCATAAGTACTTATAAAAAATTTGAATTACAAATCAAAAGCTTATTTAGTGCTATCATCACTACTTGATAATAACCGGGCACGTTTATTACCAACAGGTGCAATATTGTCTTAATCGCTAGAGTCTAACACATCTAACGAACTTGAATCCATTGAAGGCACTCGTTCGTTAATAACGTCCTCTGATGTTGGCTTTCTTTTTATTAGGAAATCCGTTATCAGAGGCTGGATTTTTGGTTTCTCAAGTTGCTTGTAGAGTTCTTGGTACCCAGCCGTACAAAGCTGCAGATTACGCTGAAACTTTAATGCTCGTTCCACGTCGGGATCATGGGTGAGAAAATGATGTGCCATAATTGCAGAAAATTTTAAACCCTCGCGAATTAAACTAGCTGTTAGTTGATGAATTTCACCTTCATCATCATCATCGTTCTCATTACTAACATCAACTGGTACAACTTCAAGCAGATCCTCCTCATCTAAAGGTTTCTCAATCATTAGTTCTTCGATGTCTGCAGTATCCATGTTGTCAAACCCTTCACCACCAATGGCGTGTGATAAAGTTATTATTTCTGAACACAATTGATGAGTCTGTTACAGAACTTCCACTTTCGACGCATTCTGGCCAAATCTTTCTCCAGCAAGCATTTAGGGTAGATGTCCGAAGTTGTTTTACGGCATTAGAAGCATGTGTAATACAATGCATAATCGTGTAATTTTTCCATGCATCCATGACCGTCAAGTTTCTTTCCTCGATTGAATCTAAAATATATTTAAACGCTTGTTTTATATAATATATTTTGAAGGTTGCTATAATGCCCTGATCCAGTGGCTGAATCAAAGAAGTGGTATTAGGCGGTAAAAACTGCAATTGGATATTTGGATGATCTAGCACAGGATGGCTCGGCGCATTATCAATGAGTAAAAGGACTTTGAATTCAAGTCCCTTTTGTTCGATATATTTTTTGACTTCAGGAACGAAACACTCGTGGAACCATTTTTTAAATAAATCAGCCGTCATCCATGCCTTTTTATTGGCCATCCAATGAACGGGCAGCTGTTTTAAGTCCTTGCCCTTCAAAGCTCGTGGTTTCGATGAACGGTTGATTATTAAAGGCTTTAAAATCCTATCCCCAGATGCGTTACTACAAAATAAGAACGTTACTCGATCTTTAGCCGCTTTGAAGCCACCGGCAGACTTTTCTGATTTTGCTATGTAGGTTCTCGTTGGCATTTTCTTCCAGAATAATCCCGTTTCGTCGGCATTAAATATTTGGTCTGGGGTATAACCATTGTCTTCAATAATTTTAAGTAATTTTTCTGGATAGCTCTTTGCAGCATTTTCGTCTGCTGACGCTACTTCTCCCTTTATTTTAACATTATGAAATGCGTGCCTTTTTATAAATCCTGTCAGCCATCCCTCACTTGCATTAAATATTAGTTTTTTAGCTGTCTGAAGACTTGTTGATGGCTCCAATTCCTGCAGTCGTTCGTATATCCTAAGAGCCTTCTCTTTTATAATTTTTCTATCTATAGGTATTTTTTTCTGCAGTAAATCCTCCATCCAAACCACTAAAAGCTTTTCCATTTTCTCTAAGAGAGCATTTCGACTATATGATGATGTTATAAAATTTAATACAACGCACATTTATTTCTTTTTGTCGATAATTTACTTAATTTTATTTATTAATTAATTTTATTAAATAATATTTAATTTAATTTATGATTAAATGTATTGTTTTAATTATTAATTACCACCATATTATGTATTGTTTAATATAATTCGTTTACCACCGCGCAGAGCGCGTGTGCGCCTGTTGCCAAATCCGAGACGAGACTGATTTGTTGTGTAAGTGTAATGTATTGTTTATCTGTTTTGTAATGTGTCGCGCGGTTGGTACACCTGGAAAAACAAGTGGAATGGGCGCGTTGTTTTGACGCGTGTGGCGGTGAACGCATGTATACATGCGTGAACCGCCACAATGTTTTAGAACTAAGTTTTGATCCAGAAATAACTGATTGTCGAATGGAATCCTCATTTTTTTTTATAGTTCTAATAGTCGCTTCATTAAAACCAAAACTATTGCCAACAGATGTGGGACGTTCGCCTCTCTTAAGACAGTCTAATATTTTTATTTTAGTTTCTAAAGAAATTGCTTGTCTCTTCCGATTAGACATCTTATAAAATAGGTACTCCTACTAAAATTATAATAAAAATTTGATTTAAAAATCACTTATAGAAATTTTCTAAACTGGATACAATAACATTACCTTTATTAGTTGTAACAAATTATCAACAACACGAATTATACTGGTAAAGGTATCAAAAACCTATACACTATAGTTTAAATATAAACTGTTGAATTACGGGCGAATATTGAAAATATATAGCTTTACGTAAGATAATTATTTATGCGTCGTACGAACTGAACACTATGAACACAAAATACTCAATGATGCTTAACACAATTTATAAAATGCAACGAACAATAGAAAAGAGAATGAAAGAGATATAATAAAATTCGGGTATTCCCCTAATTATATTTTATTTTTGTACCTACATGTACCTAGTGTATAAAATACACTGTGAAACGTGAATTTTTTTAAAATTATAAAATTATATACATATTTTGAAATTCGTGTTAGATCGAATAAATCGTGCAAAAAAAGAGTAATTGTTCTTTTTTGTGGACCGTGTTATTTCGAAATCGTGTAAAAAAAAAGCGTGTAAAAAAGAGTTGAGTGTACTATATATATATTAGGGTGGCCCTTATTTTCGAAAGTTCCAATATCTAACGGGACACTCACTAGATATATGAGGTTATGCTAAAAACTTAAACAGAAAAAATATTGGGTCAGTCGAAGATGGCTTAGAGGTCGCGACTTGAGCGCGAATTTCGATAAAAACGGTATTTTTTTTAATTTTTCAATTTCAAATGAACATAAAAATTATTTTAAAAATTTTCTCAGCCTAAATCAAAATTGTGGTGAATAGAAGAGTAATTACCTTTCCAAAACATCAAAGATATCAAAAATCGGTTCACAAATATCGACTTTATGGCCCAATTTCAAAATACAAAAACTAGACAAATTATTACAATTTTTTTTTATTTTTATAAACACATAATGTTTCTTCTATACAATTGTTATACTGTTATATGTTATACTCTTATACTGTTATACGTATGTCACTAGGGTAGTTAGATATAGAACGCCATACATATACTGATGAGTTGTGCTCTAGTAAATAAATATATATTAATCTAACTAGTGTTTGTTATTATTAAATTAGCAACCAAATATAACATGGTGTCAGATGTGGTGATTTAAGAAAAGAATTTTCATAATACATAAATTATTTCTTAAATTATCGATAAATATAATAAAAAAAAAAAAAAAAAAATCACATAGTGAACATAAAAAACAAAATGGCTGACGAGGTGAAGAACGTGTTTAAGGATTTTTCGGAAAATTTTAAACTCATATCGGACAATTTACAAATGCTAAATGTAAACATGAAAGAAAAAGTTCATGCTTCTCACCTAGGAATTGAAAATACAGTTAAGTTTGCAAAGGAAAACATATTTTGGCCTAACATGTCTTCGGAAATAAAAGAGAAAGTGCAAATGTGCGATATATGCATGAAGTTTTCTAAATCGCAACCCAATCCACCGATGCAGTCACATGCAATTCCAACATATGCTTTTCAATTTGTTTCCATGGATGTGTTTTCAATTACATATAAAGGAAAACCAAATACAATGTTGATTAAAATAGATAAATATTCTGATTTTTTCGAACTGGATGTACTAAACAGCTTATCGGCAACAGTACAACCATATTAACCGTCACAGGCGGCTAACACTATTGGTATGTAAAGTCATACAATCATACCATCATATCATAATAGTATCGTACGACAATACGATCTAAAATCATATCGTCATAGAATCATAGGACAATGCCACTACATAAATAGCCGTGACATCAGTCTAAAATAGGCAAATCCCCAATATAAAGAGGAGAATAAAGATTTTTATTTTGCTTTGAAACGTAAATAAAATCATATGGGAATTATTTTGGGTTGTTTTTTTTATTGATAAATATAAATAATTTTAAATTGAATATATCGAATTGTAGCTTGTCCACAATTTTAATTAAAATTAATAAAATTTTAATTCACAATTTTGCGTTTTAGTAAACTGATTTTTATTCTCAAACATCGTCAGGCTCCGTGCTTTTTTTAAAAATTTCATTTTGTGGATTACTAGATTAGTTTTATTACTTTACCAATGCTACTACATAAACAGCCATGATTATAATAAAACTAATCTAGTAATCTACGAAAAGAAATTTAAAAACAACACGAAGCCTAACGATTTCTCTAAATTTCCATACAAATCAATTTACTAAAATGCAAAATTGTTAATTAAAATTTTATTAATTTCAATTAAAATTCTGTACAAGCTGCAAGATATACAATGTGTTTCGTCGGCAAGTGACCGGCCGGAAAATTCGGAATATTTAAGTAAAATTATCGCAAAAAATCCTTTAAAGTGGATGTCTCCTTTTCAAGTTATGGGCTCGATTTTAATTATGTTTGCGGTTTTTGAAAGTTTATGAGTCACTTTATTTGATAGTTTGCGCACTTAGCCAGGTTTTTTTTAAAGAATGTAAAAAATTACGGGAAAATAACATTTTTTTTTTACTTAAGAAAACCTCTACTTTTTAAAAAACTGAACTGTAAGTCGAGAAAATGTCCCATTAAGTTAATTATTTTAATTATTATTATTAATCTACAGCATAATATCTACAAATTGACAAAACTTTGTTATTAGCTAACTCTTAAAAATACCGCGCAAAAATCACCTAGATAAAGTAGGGAAATTAAACAATAAAGATGTTTAAATTAAAGTCAAAGAAATAAAATAATACTGTTTTATTAATAATCAATAAAAACAATTTTTATTACAAATTATTAAACATTTTTAATTAAATGACATGTTCAAAATGGTCTCCACCCTCTCTTGTAAACAAACAAAAGCTCTCCTGATCACACTAGTTGTTGTCCAACGCAATTGTTAGGGGTTGCCTCTTGTTTCTGCTGCAGCAACGAGAATTCTTGCTGTCAGAAATAAAAAACCAGGGGCGTAAGATCAGAGGACCTTGGCGGCCAGGCTACAGGACCTCCTCTACCGATCCACCGTGGATAATTTTCATTCAAATGATCACGTATTATCTTTGCAAAATGTGCTGGAGCTCCATCTAATTGCAGCTGCATTCGCCTTCTTATCAACAATGGCACTTTTTACATGAGCAAAGACAACGTGATTCCTGAAAATTCTAATAATACGTGTTGATCAAGTCTGTTTGGTAGCACGTAAGGCCCGATAAGTTAATCGTAGATCATTCCCGCCCATACATTTATAGAAAACTGGCTCTGGAAAGCTGTCTCCCTTACGACGTGTGTTGAAAGTAGCTTCAACTGTCCACAATATTCTCCTTATAAAATTGACATCACTTCTTTGCTGTGAAATTATCCAGTTACAAAAAACTGATCTGGCACGATGGTCCACATCTCCTAGATGTTGAGCACGGCGGAAGTGATAAGGATTAAGGTCTTATTGACATCGATATGCCTAATCTTATCGACAGGCGACTAATACTTGTCGTAGGGTCAGCGCGTATTAATCGTAATAAATCCTCTTCCAACGTAAATGTTAATATTTATGCTGGACTTGTGTTGTTGTTAGAATAATCCTTGTTCGGAAAAACGTCGATGTATTGCAATGAACGTCCTATACCCAAGTACTGCCCTGCTGGATATCGACGCCTGCATTTTTCGACAGCAGCGCATGCATTTCCATTACAGAACAGGTTTACAAAATGCATATCGTCTAAATGAGAAGGTGGTAGATCATGCTAATGTGTCATTGTAATGATTAAGCGTTTACTTAACACAAACTGTCCTTTTAATTATCACACAAACTTAAAATTGTTAAAACACAGAACACTGAGAGTACATAGTGTCACACAATACTATACCTAAACGGCTACAAACGCCATTTTTTCGACAAATTGCTGCTAGGTAGTAACAATGTTTTGTGAATTTGTATAGATATTATGCTGTAGATTAATAATTATAAATAAAATAACCATGTCATGGGACATTTTTTCGACTTACAGTTCATTTTTTTTAAAAAGTAGTGGTTTTTTTTAAATAAAAAAATCGTTTAAGTAAACAAATGTGATTTTCCCATAATTTGTTACATTCTTTACAAAAATCAGGCTTAGTGTGCAAATTAACCAATAAAGTGACTCATAAACTTTCAAAAACCGCAAACAGAATTAAAATCGAGCCCATAACTTGGGAGATATGATGAAAAATGTGAAAAGGTATCACCAACACATAAGGCGGGTCACTTGCCGACGAAACAGATTGTATTTAATTTAAAATTATTTCTATTTATCAATAAAAATTTTAATTTAAATTGAAATTAAAGGCAACACAAAATCCCATATGATTGTGTTTAAGTTCTATAGGAAAATAAAAATCTTTATTCCCTTAACACCACTACAAGTTTTTTTTTCATGGCTTTTTATGTAGTGGCATTGCATAGGATCATATCATCATACTACCATACCATCAAACCATCATGCCATCATACACGATATAACATTATATCATCGTGCAATCGTACCATCATACATTGAAATGTACCATCGTACCATAAAAACAGATTGGTGGAAAAAAAAATTCGAAATCGGATAAGCAATTCTCGAGATATCATGGGTACAGACATCCAGACGTCCAGAAAGACGGACAGACATATTATTTTTTTTTTTGCTTTTTCGGACTCAAGGACTTTCAAAACGTCGAGAAAAGTGGTTTTGGAACAAACAAATTTTTGGTCTTTTTTGACAAGATTTCAATACATTGGTATTTTTAGACCGAAGTAATTTTCCCTTTAAAAGAAAAAGTAGCATACACAATCATTTTTAATATATTTAATTTAATATTAAATAAATAACCTATTATTTACAAAAATTCACAACAATTATTAATTTTAAGTAAAGAAAGCGTCCGCTTCGCTTATCATTCTCATTTATACTAACATTTTTAATCACCTCTTTCGAAATTTCCTTATGTTTTTATTCCTCTCTTCGTAATTTTCGTAATGGTTTCAAGAATACCAATTTATGATTTCACCATTACTATTACGAAAATATTATGCATTACGAAAATTTTCGTAATGTTTGAAGACCGGGTATTTAAACTGATAAAACAAAAATTGTTCCAAATAAACTTAATGAATGATAAAAATCACAATTTAAATTATACATTTCATTAATTAATTTCCAATCATTACAATTTTAACAAATAAATATAAAAGTTAAATAGGAAATACAGCTTTAAATAAGATATTTTTTTTTATGGAATCACATATTCCATTTTTGTCCGCTATAGCCAATTGCCAGCCGCGTTTTTTTATTCGCTCCGGATAGCTGCTATCGAGAGCCGTCATATAAAATGTGGCTCTCGATAGCGCTCCGTATAAATAGGTAGAGCCAAATATTTTTTATATGAAGTTTTTTCTAAACAATTGAATTAAAAATGATAGTTTGATGTTAAATAAGTGAACAAACATTGGATGAAATTTGACGACACGAAGCCAGTTATGTCTTACACCTGCAACAAAATACCTGAAATAGAGAACAATTTTAGAATTAATGTCTATGTTTTAGAATTAACGTAATAATTATCAATACTTTCTAATTGTATTGTTTACATTTTGCATTTGACAGCCAAACGAAAACAAACGTAGCATAGTGTATTTAATTGATGAGTCTACTTTTTCATAATGTAGTGGCCATCATGTGTAAATCATTTAAAGTAACTTAATGAGTACGTTTGAACCTACGAACATCTAGCGTTAGTTACGAGAAGTTAAAAAATTGTAATTATTAAAAAATTTATATCTAAGTCTCTCTCTTGCATCAACTTTTGACTCGTCAACATCATTTTAGAAACAATTAATTAAAATTCATAAAAGTAAATTTTGTTAATAAAAGTATACTGATGTACTAATTGAAAATAGCTTTTAAGAAAATAAATTACATATTGTTTTGTGATAATCCGGAGTTCATTTTTGTTTCGTGTTGGAGTAGTTTTTCATTGCGGTGATTTTTCTGTGCGGATCGACTGTGGCTGAGTTAATTTTTGTTTATGGTCCTTCGAGCCGGATAAAGCGTTTACCGGTAATCTGCGTTACATTCACTAATTTGAAGTCGAGTCGCTAGCTGGAAAATCATCCTCCTTTTCTACAAACACGTGTTGTTCGTGCAAGGCAGCCATTTTGTGAAGCGGCGTTAGTAGTAAAAAACAAAAGTGTAATTGTGCGTCCATACTGGAGTTTTGCATACTAAACATACAAAAGGCAAAATAATTGTTGTGAATTAAAGACAAAATGATGGTGTGCTGCTATTGATGAATGCTGTTGAACAAAAAACCAATATTTATTAATAAGTGTTTGTGGTTAATGGTGCTAAGCTGTTCGTGATTATCTGCGTGATTTGCTGAGAATATTAAACGGTGCGGTTACAACTTAATTATTCAATCAAAACGTGCTATAAAAATGTCGGATTCTGAACTTAAATCTTTAAAGAAACAAAGATTAAGAAACAAGAATAAATTGATTGCTATCAACCAATATTTGAGAGAGAAAGTTGACATAAATACATCCCTAGAAAGTTTGCAGGCAAGATTAGCTCGTGTGGAACAATTAATGTTGGAGTTCACTACCATTGAAGCTCGCATTTTTGAATTGGATGACGCTGAACAACCTGATGATGATTACGAAGACGAATATTATAGTGCAATAGGTGGCTTGAACTCGTGGATTCGCAAACTTTCCCTCCAAGAGGGACAAACAGTTGGCCAAAATAATTCTATCACTGCTGCTGGTGATACATCAGAAGTAAAATTGCCGAAACTCAGAATACCAAAATTCAAGGGTGATATTACAGAATGGCAAACATTCTATGATATGTTTATGTCAACCATTCATAATTCAAGCAGACTGTCACCTGTGGAAAAATTCCAACATCTAAAACTTGCGTTGGAAGGTGAAGCTGCGTTTTTATTGCGACATGTCGCAGTAACGGAAAACAATTACATTGGTGCACTAAATAAGTTAAAAGTGCGTTACGATCGCAAACGGCATACTATAAACTCATTTATAAAAACATTCGTCGATCAACCAAGTTTTAGTCATGGATCCGTTGTCGCATTGAAGAGATTCATGGATACGTCAGATGACGTTATACGAGGCCTTAAAGCACTGGGAGAAGTTGCTGAAGCACGTGACCCCTGGCTCATATATTTGCTAGCACAGAAGATGGATGATAAATCAAAATCAGCTTGGGCAGAATATTCAATTGATATGGAAGAACCAAAAATCAGTGATTTTCTTGCATTTTTACAACGTAGAATCAATACTCTGGAATCGGTAACTACAGTTGTACTACGTAAATCAACCAATACTGAAGCTAAAGGACACGTAGCGATTCAAAGAACCGAACAAAACCTTACAAGTGCGAGTCCTGCTGATATTCGAAACAAAACTAATTCATTACATTGTGCGTTATGTTCCAGTAAAGGTCATTGGTTGTTAAACTGCGAAAGTTTTGTGTCGATGGATGTTGCAAAGCGCTTAAAATATGTAAAGACGAATCGACGCTGTTTCAATTGCTTGAGTCAAAACCATGCAGTATCTGTTTGCCCAGTCCTAGCTCGCTGTAAAATGTGTAAGAGGAAGCACCATACACTACTACACATAGTGAATGGAACTCAAGAAGCCAATACGTCAGGTACCGTTCTTACCGAAGACAGTACAGGTACTTCAGTTAAAACCCAACAAGTTAATGCACATTGTTATTCAGAGGTAGCATCAACAAGTGCCATTTTGCCTACCGCGATTGCAAAAGTTACAACGCAGCGAGGAGATTTCAAAAAATGTCGTATACTTCTGGACTCGGGATCGCAACTTAATTTTATTACCGAGGCGTGTGCGAATAACTTAGGACTTTCAAGAAAGACCTCCAATGTACAAATAAGCGGTTTGGGGCATTCACAAGGCCAAACAACAAAGGGTGTCGTATCACTGAGAATTAAAAGCGGACATTCAAAGATGCATGATGTGGAAGCTCATATATTAGACCAAATTACTTCACAGCTACCTAATTACAATTTGCATCTACCACATTTGGATTCATTAAGGTCAATAAAGCTTGCCGACCCAACATTTTACAAGCCAAGTAAAGTCGACATTTTGTTGGGAGCAGGTTGTTTCTTTTCGATTTTGCGGTGTGATCAGATAGAGATCAACAAGTCACAATTGATCCTGCAGGATACGGTGTTTGGATATGTTGTTGCTGGCAAACAAGCACCAATTTACTCAGTCAATTGCTCATCAATGGTGGCTTCGGTGAATGATGAGGAAGATTTTAAATTGACCGAATTCCTGACTCGATTCTGGGAGACTGAGTCGATTCAATCTAATGCGCTACTTCGTTCTCCGGAAGAGGAACTTTGCGAAAATCATTTCAATCAACATACGGTCGTCAATGAAGAAGGGAGATTTATTGTTTGTTTACCCTTCAAGAAATCACCATCTCAGTTAGGCGATTCCTTGCAGATGGCCAAGACACGGTTTCGATATCTAGAAAACAGATTCGCACGAGATAAGCAATTTCATGCTGCATACACAGAGTTTATGAGGGAATACCTAGCATTACATCACATGGTTCCAGTGCCTGAAGAACAATTGACTAAGCATGCTTATTATTTGCCGCACCACGGAGTTTTTCGTCAATCTGAATCTGGATCAAAAATACGAGTTGTTTTCGACGGATCCGCAAAAACAACATCAGGATTGTCATTAAATCAATGTTTAGCAGTGGGACCAACCATTCAGTCGTCGTTGTTCACAATTGTATTGAGGTTTAGAGAACATCGTTTTGTATTTTGCACAGATGTGGAAAAGATGTACCGTCAGGTTCTGGTGTCTGATGCTGATACGCGGTATCAGCGGATTTTATGGCGAGACAATTCTACAGAACCACTACGACATTATAAACTTGCTACGGTAACGTATGGGTTAGCGTCAGCACCATTCTTGGCTATTAGGACAATGCAAGAAATCGCCAATTCAATAGAGAAGAAACATCCCGAGTGTGCACGCGCAATTTCTGAAGACATGTATGTTGACGACATAATGACAGGATCCAATAACCTACATGATGCTCTACGATTGAAATACGAATTAATGGAGACACTTGGGTCACATTGTTTTCACTTAAAAAAATGGAAGGCAAACAATAGGGAGCTACTTGTGGATGTACCTATCGAAAATCAGGATATGCAAGTGAAGGACTTATTTATCAACGATGGTGAGCCAAGAAAATCTGTTAAAGTGTTGGGTTTACATTGGAACCCAGACACTGATCAATTCCAGTTTACCTGCCATTTGCCTCACCACGAGCATCACACGAAACGAACCGTATTATCGGACACAAGTCGCCTTTTCGATCCAATGGGTTGGCTTGGACCCGTTGTAATTTCTGCAAAGGTGTTTTTACAACAACTATGGTTGACCAATTTGAATTGGGATGATCAATTGCCTGCAAATTTGCTGACACAATGGTCAGAAATACGCGCTGGATTCTAAACAGTAGATGAAATAAGTATACCAAGATACATTGGAACTACAATTGATTGCCAAACTGAAATGCATGGTTTTTGTGACGCCAGTCAGTCTGCATATGGTGCCGTTGTTTATTTTCGGATCACAATGATAAACGGAACCTTAATACAAATGATCACTGCGAAAACCAGAGTTTCACCTGTGAAACAGTTAACGCTTCCTCGACTCGAACTTCAAGGTGCTGTTTTGCTGACAAAATTAATGAGCATGGTGTTGAGTCATTCGAGAGTTTCAATTATACGGAAATATGCATGGACTGATTCACAAATCGTGCTGGATTGGCTTCGCAGTCATCCAAAACGCTGGACTACATTTGTCGGAAACAGGACAGCAGAAATTATTACTACAATGCCGCGTGATTGTTGGAATCACGTCTCATCTGAGGAGAATCCTGCGGATTGTGTATCTCGAGGAATGTTACCACGAGTACTCAAGCAACACAGTTTATGGTGGCATGGGCCTGCCTGGCTGAAGCTGAGCATTGAATATTGGCCAAAGCAACGTTCTGATTATCACAACTGCGAAGAAGAAGTTTCATCCGCGCATACATGTTTGCTAGTACTCCATAATCAATGGTTCGACGACATAATTGATAAGTACTCGTCATTTGCAAGACTTCAACGTCTACTTTGCTACATTTGCCGATTTATTGAGAATACGCAAAAACCTCAAGAGCTACGATTACAAGGCAGATTCCTGAGACGACAAGAGTTACTGGCTTCATTGCGTTATATTTGCCAGTATGACCAAGGTTTATTTTTTCAATCCGAAATAAGTTGTCTGAAGAATCAACGAGAACTACTGAAGTCTAGTATACTGCGTTCACTGACAGCATTTTTGGATGAATATGGGTTACTACGAGTTGGTGGCCGATTGCAGCACAGTAACCTGCTTTACGAGACAAAACATCCCATTATAATGCATCGTAACTCACGAATTACGAAGAAAATATTAGTCGACAATCACATTAATTATCGTCATGCGGGAGCAACTCTACTAACTCACATAACACGACAAGATTTCTGGGTACCAAGGGGTAGAAATGCTGCAAAAAATGTAATACGAGAATGTGTTATTTGCGTCAAAAATAAAGCAGAATTACAAACACCGCTTATGGGCAATTTACCAGCAGCCCGTGTGACGGCGTCACGGCCATTTCTTCAGTGTGGAGTGGATTACGCTGGTCCAATCAGTATCCATCTTAAAAGAGGTCGCGGTCAACGAGTTTACAAAGCCTATATATGCATATTTGTGTGCTTCGCAATAAAAGCGGTACACATCGAATTGGTAGACATGACCAGCGAATCGTTTATGGCAGCGCTAAAACGATTTGTCGCTCGAAGAGGAGTACCGCACGACATATATAGCGATAACGGAACTAATTTTGTTGGGGCTAACAAGAAGCTACAAGATACCTTCACGAAATTGCTCTCCGAGTCGAGTAGTGTATCTAGTTATGCATCACAAATGTATATCAACTGGCATTTTATCCCACCACAAGCACCACATTTTGGTGGTATATGGGAATCGGCGGTCAAAAGCACAAAATTTCACTTGCGTCGTGCCATCGGTGCAACAGTTTTAACGATGGAAGAGATGATTACGTTGCTCACTGAGATCGAAGGTATTCTCAATAGTCGACCGCTTTGTGCAATTATTGAACCAGACGTGGAAGTATTGACACCGTCACATTTTTTAATCGGTCACGACAATCTGAAGATTCCTGAAGAAGACATTACCGGATTAAAATTATCTCACTTTACGAGGTGGCAAATGGTGCAGCGTTTATCACAGTGTTTTTGGAAACGGTGGCAGCTAGAATATTTAACTGCATTAAATCAGCGTCGCAAATGGAATAAAATGTCGCAGCCAGTAGCAGTTGGTGATGTTGTCATTATCAAAGATAGCAACACAAAAGTTTGTCAGTGGACAATGGGAAGAGTTTCATGCGTGATTCCTGGAAGTGATGGAGTTATTCGCGTCGCAACAATTAAAACAAAACAAGGAGAAGTTAAACGAGCAGTCCACTCACTATGTATTTTGCCAGTTACTAAGCCTGATCCCAACTGCAATGATTTTACAAAAAATCACTCGGAACACAATGGTCAAAGAGACGATCCTGTATCCAATGCAATTTAACTTGATGAATCAACGGGGGGAGAATGAACAAACATTGGATGAAATTTGACGACACGAAGCCAGTTATGTCTTACACCTGCAACAAAATACCTGAAATAGAGAACAATTTTAGAATTAATGTCTATGTTTTAGAATTAACGTAATAATTATCAATACTTTCTAATTGTATTGTTTACATTTTGCATTTGACAGCCAAACGAAAACAAACGTAGCATAGTGTATTTAATTGATGAGTCTACTTTTTCATAATGTAGTGGCCATCATGTGTAAATCATTTAAAGTAACTTAATGAGTACGTTTGAACCTACGAACATCTAGCGTTAGTTACGAGAAGTTAAAAAATTGTAATTATTAAAAAAATTATATCTAAGTCTCTCTCTTGCATCAACTTTTGACTCGTCAACATCATTTTAGAAACAATTAATTAAAATTCATAAAAGTAAATTTTGTTAATAAAAGTATACTGATGTACTAATTGAAAATAGCTTTTAAGAAAATAAATTACATATTGTTTTGTGATAATCCGGAGTTCATTTTTGTTTCGTGTTGGAGTAGTTTTTCATTGCGGTGATTTTTCTGTGCGGATCGACTGTGGCTGAGTTAATTTTTCTTTAATAAGTATAGTTTACCAATAAATAGCGCGTCAAATTTAAATTTAGGCGTAGAAAAATGACGGCTCTCGATAGCAGCTATCGGGGTTGGTTTGGGTAATTGATTCGGTGCTTCTCTATAATTTGGTATATAATTTGTTATTTTCCCTCGTCGGTGGTTAATATTTGGTTGTATGATGTTGCAAGAGCCACGCCTCGTTCGGCCACGTCATTAACAATTTTCATATTTTTAATTTTAGTACAATTCTCTATATATATTTTGTTTGTACTCCAGTTGTCAGGATCTTCCTTTAAAAATTCACAATTTAAACCAAATTTTATAAAAAAATCTTTGGTTTTACAAGAAACAAAATCTGATAGTTGAAGATTGTTAATAGGAAAAGTGCCAATGCTTTGTACGTTAATCATTGAGTTTCAATTTTGATCCATTTTTTTCCATATTCCACTTGAGGATCAAAACAAGCCAAACCAACCAGATATTCATTCAAATACCATAGATGCCTTTTAAACTTTTTAGTATTTTCGTAGGCTATTTTTTTGTTTTTGTATTGATTTAAATTTTTAAGGAAATTTAAATCAGATCGTGGGGCCGATGCGGCATTCGAGGTAGTATACCAATATTTTACGTACAGTTGGCAAGCAAAAATAAGAAAAGTTCGAACACCATCCGTTTCTTTCTTAGAAAGATTTAATTGTGATTTGAACATAAAAAGTTTGAAGCAATAGATGGAACGCTCTGGGTATGTTGAATCTCCAGTTATCAATTTTTTCTCCCAAAAATGTAAGGCACAGCTGTAGGAGTTCTTTATAATCGTCACGTGGGTGTTTTTTTAGTAACTGGAGATTGACGAATTCAACGAGATCACTTTTAAAGTCCTTTAGCTCCATTGAAATTGTTTCATCTTCCCAACCACTTTTAAATTCTTTTTCTATATTTTCCCACGACGATCGGAATTTTTTAAACAGGGTTATATCCGGACTTGATATTGCGCTTTCAATCGTTAATGGAAATGTGTTAGATAATACTAACTCTGCTATGGGATGTCGGAAGCTAATTGAAACATCGGTTTTCCCATTAGATTTCGAAGAAATCGTTAATAATCTTCGTTAATAAAGTACATTAATTGAATGTTACTTTGCAGCTTCCATTTTCTAATTAACGCAAATATTGCTTTGGGTTGTGTCTTTCCTGTTCCATTTGCTATTTTGGGTATTCCTAAAAGTTTCGTATAGTTTTCGGTTGCTCCCGTAACATATACTGCTAAACGATTAATAATTTTTTTTTGAGTTTATGTCTTCTAATGGCCGGTCTCCACTCGTCACGACGAAGAAAAATTGGCACGAGCTTGTGCCAATTATTGTTTATTGGGTAAAATTTGTATGAATACATAAACAAAGCTGATTGTGCTCATGCGCATTACTCGTGACGAAGAGAACCAAAACATCATAATATCCATCTTTTTTGAAATTTTGTCACGACGAAGTGAGAGCAATTTTTATTTTACTCTCAATTATTTGCGCCATGCTAAAAAAATTGTTGTTTCTTCAAAATCATTAGAGAATTAATAATAATTGTAACAATAACAATAAACATAATTTATTGATAATAAAATGTTACTTTTGAATTATTTTAATTTAATAATGATTTTTGTAACAAAGCTTGACTTGTACATAATTTTTAATTGTAATTTTAGTTGGAAAATTTTATTTGATTGCTATCGGTGGCAAAACGAGCGACATTCATATTATTAAAGGCTTAATACATTTCTTTCAGCTTAACATATTTGTCAGCAGCTTGAATTTAATTTATTTATACAAATAAAATCAAAAATCCTAAAGTAAAAACCACAAATATAAACGGGGGGACAAGTCTATATTTGGTTTGAATGAATATTTTATTAATCCAAAATGACACATGTAAATAGATTTCCATTTTATAAACAAAAACAGAGAAAATATAATTATTTGTTATGTTAGTAGTTGTAAGTATAATATACCAATTTTGTCATGACGTCATGCCATTTTTTTTTCGTCGCGACGAGTGGAGACTGGCCATAAGTGTTTTGAATCCCAATGGATTGTTAAAACACTGTTAGCATTTAGACAGAATGAATTTTCACTGTCATACAAAAGTTGTTTTCTGAAATTTGTACAAGCTTTTCTAAATGATTCTATTGCTTGTTTTTGTTCTGTCCAATGCAAATATTAATTCAGGTGTAATCAACAATTTTTGCCTTTTCGGTTTATTTCTTTCGATGTATTTAATTGTCGAATCTTTCAGTGAATCATTTTCATTTTCTTCTTTCTCACCATCACTAATCTCACTATACGATAACTTTGATACACTCAAATTGTTTTTTATATTCGATGTATTTTATATTTTTTAATGTAATAAATGTTAAACGTTGTATTTAAATTTTTAATAAATTTTGTTTTTTGTTTTATAAATGTTGTTTTATTTGATCTTTTTTTAATATTTCGCCAGTTTTGGTGCAATTTTTTAATACGAATTATTAAATTTTTTTTTAATATTAATTGCTTCTGTCATTTTCCGGCTACCAATAACTCTGTGGCAACTTCTGAGGCGCTTTGCTTGATTGCAGTACCTTGATTTATATGCAAGTACAAAAAACGTTGAAGAACATCAAGTTTTTTAGGTTCTGTAAAACTATTTTTAAATGGTGTTTTCTTAAATCCAATCGAAGAGAAGAAGATAAAATATATAAATGAAAACTTAATATTAACCCGGCTTCCACACCAAATAAACATACAGCAAATATTTATTCGATAAACTTTGACAGTTTTTCGATTTTTGTACCACCTACTTTGTATTGTGAATATATTCTTGCTGTACAACAGCATCTAGTTTAACGACCGCCAAACGTCACAATAAAAAAAAATTTAAAATGTTGCCTTGTTTAATAAACTTTTTTGTTCGATTAGTTAATTCTTTATCGAAGTTATTGAAGTAAAATAAACTCGAAGCAAAATTCTCAAATTGCATGGATTTTAATTTTTGTTAATTTTATATGGTTTGATTTAGATCAAAGTTTTCAAAAAAAAAATTCTAGATATATTTTATAAGTAGCTTAAATATAATTTCTGAATAGTAAAAATGTTTATCAAATAAAAAGTTTATTTGGTGTAAAAGCTAGGTAAAACCAATTTTATTAAACTTTTAAAGTTTCTCCATTTAAGTATAACCAGAAAATTTACCATTTTGCGTCGAAGTCCCGCTGGGAAATAACAAGCGTATAATTATAATCAGTGATGGAAAACGTTATTTGTGTAACGTTACACATATAACGTTATGTTATAATTATAATAATTTATTATAATTTTTTTTTTTATTTATTTTTTATTTTTTCATGTCATAACGTTTTTGTGTCAAAACGTTACATAATTCGTCGGCTACACAAAAATATTAAAAATTTATAACGTTACACATAACGTTATGGTAACGTTACATATAACGTCATGTAGTGTGTTAAACGTAACGTTTTCCATCACTGGCTGTTATACAAATATTCTAACGCTGGACCGTGCAAATTGATATGGAGGTGACTTTACAATGTTTAATAAGGAAGCGATTAAAATAAAAACTAATTTTATCCACTTTTAATTACATTAATTTTAATGATGGAAACCATGTCGATTTCAAACAAAGTAAAAAATAATGCATTGCCATTTCATGTTATTGAAAAAAATCTAAACAAAGAAATTGATTGCATGAAAAACTAGATAAGCGGAATTTCGATTTTTACACATAGTTTTGAAATTATGATTTTGCGGTTTTCTCAAAAATTTGTTAGAAAACCAAAAAAAAAAATATTAAAACAAAAAAGTTTTGTAATTCAATTTGGCTTAAGACTACTTAGGTTGCTCTTTTTACGTTTCGACCATTTTCCAGATGATCTGCTACGATTTTTGGTGTAATTTTGTTCAGCAAATTTGAAAATTCACACTGTAATGTTCGTTTAAATACATATTATTAAAAATAAAAATATTAGTAATATACATTATATTATTGGAAATTTCATAAGATTTCCCGCGCCACATAGATTATTGTTCTATCTCTCTTAGTTTTCCAGTTATGGAGTATAAACCAGCACAATGTCCAAAATTGGACGAAAAATAAAAAATCCGCCGGGCGGCACCTCTAAACTTCATCGGATTTGGCTAATTTTTGAAAGGGGTTATTTCAACATAATAATGAAACAAAAAAACAAAAGGCTCCCGAGGTAGCTCATTTTTCGGTTTTTGCTGCCACCATATATATATATATATATATATATATATATATATAGTACGTAACAGAAATAAAATACTACTGACAAAGTTTATGATAACAAAATCATTGATGTTTAGGGGTTAATCCAAATCTATGAATATAACGACAATTCTATATCAAAAATATTTCTTTGGAAATGGATAAGAATAAGAAATAATTTTTTTTTTGAAATACATAAATATATGTACATATGTACTGATGAAAGGAAGCATAGGTTTTTTGCATTTTTTTATTTTTTGTAAATCAAAAATTTGATGGCAACAAAGACGAAATACATGTTGATGATACTTGAATATTATAGCAAGGCAGTTGCGGATTGAACTGTTCAACCGAATAATTAGCTCATATAATACTTAAGAAGACTAAAATGCAACATCATTTTCAAAATCTCATCTAATCACTTGCTCTGTATAATTACAAGATTACACAGCATTATAATAACGATATTCTCAACAATTGATATAAAATCGGAGGCGGTTATATGTAGTTTACAAATCAATTAGAATTTCCTCTTCAATAATTTTTCCAAGATGATCCACCAAAAAGGACGTTAACATATAAAGTAAACGTTAACAAATCAATAAATATTTATGACTATTTATTTTATATAATGTAACCAAAACCGATTAATCGAACGTCTATCCATAAACAAACATTTTCCAGTTCATAAAATGTTCCCCATTTGTATACTGTAATCTAATATTACAGATAATTCGTGTTATGATGATACATAAAATGTTTATGTTTGCATTATCAATTTTTTAAGGAGGGCTTGGCTAAATCCTAAACAGACATTTGACTTATATGTCGAAGTTAAATCGAAGCTAAATACATATGTACATATATATGGTCTATTAAATATTCAGCTAAATCGATAAGTATACGCTCGCATATAAAGAATATACCAAACGCAATTCCTTAGAATTTTTTTTTTAAAGAAATTTTATATTGGGAATTCTTGCACCCTAAAATCGAAAAAAAAATGTGCGGCCTTATAATATACCATAAATGTAAATATATACCGAAGGGTGTTTTTTTTGTAGAAATTTTAGGGAGGGAAGAAAATACATGCAATTAGTGCGATATAATATTTGATTTAGTGGGATTATGACACGAATATTATTTAGCGATATAGCTTCACGAGAAATTATAATAAAGAATTCGACAATGATTAGACAAAAAATAAAATAAAATAGAAAAGTTAAAAATAGTTTCATAAAATTAAGTGTCTATAATAATAAAGCTCTTGTAACAATTTATTGTGGCATTCAAATCACACACTCGGCAAATACGAGTAGTTATCAGCAAACGCATTTTACCTTCACCAACCCTTCAAAAAAATTTTTTTTTTCTTTGGTTGGTTTGATATCTTAATTTTAAATCTTGATACACATCTATTAGAATAGTTTTAAACTGTATGAATGAAAGCGGTAAAACAGTCAAACGGTGTTTTGTATATTTAAACCGTGTACCGTTTATATAAATAATTCATGAACCAATTTTTCGGTTGAACGTAAAAATTTAATTACACATGATGTTTTCAATTTTATAGAATAAATTATGTACGATATGTAAATAATAAATTTATTTACTTATTTATCCATTATTAGTATAAAAAATATGTATTTTTGATTTAGGGTCCCATAAAAATCATTTTTAGGAATATTATTACGTAGATGGTTTTACAAGTGCGTTTAAAACATAAAAACCATAGCAATATTGCCAAAATTTGGGTGTTCTGGTTTATCTCTGAAAAAAATTCGAACAATAAAAAAACAGTACTTTGGTCGATTAAAGCAAAACTCGAGATTTCGAGAAATTGACTTCAGTTATTTAATATTTATGTACTCATACATTTTAAACAAAATCAAATGACAAGTTAAGATTGTATCAATCCTAAAGTTTTCTATCAGATCAGATTATATGATTTAAATAGCTTGCGATATGACAATGTCAAATTTATCGCTAGTGGGCAACACTATGAATTAACAAGCTCTGACGTGCCAAGATTAGCAAAATTCGAAAATATTTTTATGAAAATGTTCTTCAATTTATTTTGTCGTCCCGATCCTGCAGTTTTCCGACAGGTCACATCATAGACTTGAAATAGCTCATACAATACTGTAAACTTTCAACAAGACAATGTTAAATTGACAAGCACTGAAATGCTAAAATTGTCAAAATTCACTCTTATTTTGCCGAAAATGTTGTTCCGTTTATTTTGGGGGGATGATCCCAGAGTTTTGCCACAGATTATATCGTATAGGGTTTCTTCTACGGGATCGCGGGATTTCCCAGTTTTCAATTTATTAATGTTAGTAGACTTTTAGCAAAAATCCGCATAGGAAATTTAGAGATTTTCAAACGGAATTCTGGAATCTCGTTTTCTGTATCAAAAGAATCACCGAGAAATCCGATTTATATTTTTTATATTATTACGAAATTGGCCACATTCCAGAACTTTATCCAAAAATCATTTTAGAATCCCATTTCCATCGCCCATTTCAAATTTCATCATAATCGGCCAAGAAACAGCTAAATTCCATCATAATTGGCCATATTCCAGAACTTTACCCAAAAATCATTTTAGAATCCCATTTCCATCACCCATTCAAAATTTCATCATAATCGGTCAAGAAACAGCGATGTTCCACCTTAATTGGCCATATTCCCGAACTTTGTCAAAAATCATTTCAGAATCCCATTACCACCGCTCATGTCAAATTTCATCATAATCGGTTAAGAAAGAGCGAGGTTCCATCTTAATTGGCAACATTCCAGAACTTTATTAG
Organism: Tipula vernalis; assembly: GCA_958295665.1. NCBI lineage: Eukaryota > Metazoa > Arthropoda > Insecta > Diptera > Tipulidae > Tipula > Tipula vernalis. Next base: position 202,009,659 of record OY282560.1, read on the forward strand.
AATTCCATTTCCATCGCCCATGTCAAATTTCATCATAATCGGTCAAGAAACAGCGAAATTCCATCTTAATTGGCCACATTCCCGAACTTTATCCAAAAATCATTTTAGGATCCCATTTCCATCGCTCATGTCAAATTTCATCATAATCGGCCAAGAAACAGCGAAGTTACATCTTAATTGGCCACATTCCAGAACTTTATTAGAATCCCATTTCCATCGCCCGTGTCAAATTTCATCATAATCAGCCAAGAAACAGCGAAATTCCATCATAATTGGCCATATTCCAGAACTTTATCCAAAAATCATTTTAGAATCCCATTTCCATCACCCTTTCAAAATTTCATCATAATCGGTCAAGAAACAGCGATGTTCCACCTTAATTGGCCATATTCCCGAACTTCGTCAAAAATCATTTCAGAATCCCATTACCACCGCTCATGTCAAATTTCATCATAATCGGTTAAGAAAGAGCGAAGTTCCATCTTAATTGGCAACATTCCAGAACTTTATTAGAATCCCATTTCCATCGCCCATGTCAAATTTCATCATAATCGGTCAAGAAACAGCGAAACTCCATCTTAATTGGCCACATTCCAGAACTTTATCCAAAAATCATTTTAGAATCCCATTTCCATCACCCATTTCAAATTTCATCATAATCGGTTAAGAAACAGCGATGTTCCACCTTAATTGGCCATATTCCCGAACTTTGTCAAAAATCATTTCAGAATCCCATTACCACCGCTCATGTCAAATTTCATCATAATCGGTTAAGAAAGAGCGAGGTTCCATCTTAATTGGCAACATTCCAGAACTTTATTAGAATCCCATTTCCATCGCCCATGTCAAATTTCATCATAATCGGTCAAGAAACAGCGAAATTCCATCTTAATTGGCCACATGCCAGAACTTTATCCAAAAATCATTTTAGAATCCCAATTCCATCGCTCATGTCAAATTTCATCATAATCGGCCAAGAAACAGCGAAGTTACATCTTAATTGGCAACATTCCAGAACTTTATTAGAATCCCATTTCCATCGCCCGTGTCAAATTTCATCATAATCAGCCAAGAAACAGCGAAATTCCATCATAATTGGCCATATTCCAGAACTTTATCCAAAAATCATTTTAGAATCCCATTTCCATCACCCTTTCAAAATTTCATCATAATCGGTCAAGAAACAGCGATGTTCCACCTTAATTGGCCATATTCCCGAACTTTGTCAAAAATCATTTCAGAATCCCATTACCACCGCTCATGTCAAATTTCATCATAATCGGTTAAGAAAGAGCGAGGTTCCATCTTAATTGGCAACATTCCAGAACTTTATTAGAATCCCATTTCCATCGCCCATGTCAAATTTCATCATAATCGGTCAAGAAACAGCGAAATTCCATCTTAATTGGCCACATTCCAGAACTTTATCCAAAAATCATTTTAGAATCCCATTTCCATCGCTCATGTCAAATTTCATCATAATCGGCCAAGAAACAGCGAAATTCCATCATAATTGGCCACATTCCAGAACTTTATTAGAATCCCATTTCAATCGCCCGTGTCAAATTTCATCATAATCAGCCAAGAAACAGCGAAATTCCATCATAATTGGCCATATTCCAGAACTTTACCCAAAAATCATTTTAGAATCCCATTTCCATCACCCATTCAAAATTTCATCATAATCGGTCAAGAAACAGCGATGTTCCACCTTAATTGGCCATATTCCCGAACTTTGTCAAAAATCATTTCAGAATCCCATTACCACCGCTCATGTCAAATTTCATCATAATCGGTTAAGAAAGAGCGAGGTTCCATCTTAATTGGCCACATTCCAGAACTTTATTAGAATCCCATTTCCATCGCCCATGTCAAATTTCATCATAATCGGTCAAGAAACAGCGAAATTCCATCTTAATTGGCCACATTCCAGAACTTTATCCAAAAATCATTTTAGAATCCCATTTCCATCGCTCATGTCAAATTTCATCATAATCGGCCAAGAAACAGCGAAGTTACATCTTAATTGGCCACATTCCAGAACTTTATTAGAATCCCATTTCCATCGCCCGTGTCAAATTTCATCATAATCAGCCAAGAAACAGCGAAATTCCATCATAATTGGCCATATTCCAGAACTTTATCCAAAAATCATTTTAGAATCCCATTTCCATCACCCTTTCAAAATTTCATCATAATCGGTCAAGAAACAGCGATGTTCCACCTTAATTGGCCATATTCCCGAACTTCGTCAAAAATCATTTCAGAATCCCATTACCACCGCTCATGTCAAATTTCATCATAATCGGTTAAGAAAGAGCGAAGTTCCATCTTAATTGGCAACATTCCAGAACTTTATTAGAATCCCATTTCCATCGCCCATGTCAAATTTCATCATAATCGGTCAAGAAACAGCGAAACTCCATCTTAATTGGCCACATTCCAGAACTTTATCCAAAAATCATTTTAGAATCCCATTTCCATCGCCCATGTCAAATTTCATCATAATCGGTCAAGAAACAGCGAAATTCCATCTTAATTGGCCACATTCCAGAACTTTATCCAAAAATCATTTTAGGATCCCATTTCCATCACCCTTTCAAAATTTCATCATAATCGGTCAAGAAACAGCGATGTTCCACCTTAATTGGCCATATTCCCGAACTTCGTCAAAAATCATTTCAGAATCCCATTACCACCGCTCATGTCAAATTTCATCATAATCGGTTAAGAAAGAGCGAAGTTCCATCTTAATTGGCAACATTCCAGAACTTTATGAGAATCCCATTTCCATCGCCCATGTCAAATTTCATCATAATCGGTCAAGAAACAGCGAAACTCCATCTTAATTGGCCACATTCCAGAACTTTATCCAAAAATCATTTTAGAATCCCATTTCCATCGCTCATGTCAAATGTCATCATAATCGGCCAAGAAACAGGGAAGTTACATCTTAATTGGGCACATTCCAGAACTTTATTAGAATCCCATTTCCATCGCCCGTGTCAAATTTCATCATAATCAGCCAAGAAACAGCGAAATTCCATCATAATTGGCCATATTCCAGAACTTTATCCAAAAATCATTTTAGAATCCCATTTCCATCACCCTTTCAAAATTTCATCATAATCGGTCAAGAAACAGCGATGTTCCACCTTAATTGGCCATATTCCCGAACTTTGTCAAAAATCATTTCAGAATCCCATTACCACCGCTCATGTCAAATTTCATCATAATCGGTTAAGAAAGAGCGAAGTTCCATCTTAATTGGCAACATTCCAGAACTTTATTAGAATCCCATTTTCATCGCCCATGTCAAATTTCATCATAATCGGTCAAGAAACAGCGAAACTCCATCTTAATTGGCCACATTCCAGAACTTTATCCAAAAATCATTTTAGAATCCCATTTCCATCGCCCATGTCAAATTTCATCATAATCGGTCAAGAAACAGCGAAATTCCATCTTAATTGGCCACATTCCAGAACTTTATCCAAAAATCATTTTAGGATCCCATTTCCATCACCCATTTCAAATTTCATCATAATCGGTCAAGAAACAGCGATGTTCCACCTTAATTGGCCATATTCCAGAACTTTGTCAAAAATCATTTTAGAATCCCATTTCCCGCCAATGTCAAATTTCATCATAATCGGTCAAGAAACAGCAAAGTTCCATCTTAATTGGCCAAATTCCAGAAGTTTGTCAACAAATCATTTTAGAATCCCATTACCACCGCTCATGACAAATTTCATCATAATCGGTCAAGAAACAGCGAAGTTCCACCTTAATTGGCCACATTCCAGAACTTTATACAAAAATCATTTTAGAATCCCATTTCTCGCCAATGTTAAATTTCATCATAATCGGTCAAGAAACAGCGAAATTAGAATCCCATTTCCATCGCCCATGTCAAATTTCATCATAATCGGTCAAGAAACAGCGAAACTCCATCTTAATTGGCCACATTCCAGAACTTTATCCAAAAATCATTTTAGAATCCCATTTCTATCGCCCATGTCAAATTTCATCATAATCGGTCAAGAAACAGCGAAATTCCATCTTAATTGGTCATATTCCAGAACTTTATCCAAAAATCATTTTAGGATCCCATTTCCATCACCCATTTCAAATTTCATCATAATCGGTCAAGAAACAGCGATGTTCCACCTTAATTGGCCATATTCCAGAACTTTGTCAAAAATCATTTTAGAATCCCATTTCCCGCCAATGTCAAATTTCATCATAATCGGTTAAGGATCAGCAAAGTTCCATCTTAATTGGCCAAATTCCAGAAGTTTGTCAACAAATCATTTTAGAATCCCATTACCACCGCTCATGACAAATTTAATCATAATCGGTCAAGAAACAGCGAAGTTCCACCTTAATTCGCCACATTCCAGAACTTTATCCAAAAATCATTTTAGAATTTACGAACTGGGCTTCTTAGTTCGTCCGGATTTTGCAATTAAAGCACTATGTATCACATCTGGAAAATTCGTTTATATCGACGGGCCGTGTGTATGTATTTTTGTTGTTGTTGTTCATTTTATTCATCAATCACTAAACCATGCTTTCCTTTGTATGCTATATCTCGTACGTTCTGGTTTTTACTAGATCATTATACATTTGTGCGTTGGTGTACAAACATGTTTGTGCTACGACGAGCATCGAACCATCGACCTTTATTGTTCGTACTATGCGCCAACTGTCTGAGCTATTGCTGCTCATAATGTGAACTCGTTGATGGCCATAACCGTCACAATATACTAGTTTAACTATTGTGTATAAGTGCATAGGGATAAAATATTACAGTAAAACCTCGGTTTAAGAGCCTAATTGCGGATTGGTCGTTAGATCTGAATGTAGAAAGTTTAAATATCCCGTACAGAAGTTTACCAATCAATAGCATTCTCAACTGAAATTCAGGACGATTAGGAATGAATTTGGTGATTTATTAACCAATTATGATGAAATTCGATTTGTACGATGGGAATGGGATTCTAAAATGATTTTGAAGAAGTGAAGTTCTGGAAAATGGTCAATTAAGAAGGAACTTGGTGATTTCTTTACGAATTACGATGAAATTCAGGATGCATGATGTAGATGGGAATATTAATCCTAATTTCAGAAACAATAGCCGAACCAACTCCAGCAGCAGAAACAAAGCTATATCCGAACCAACTCCTATTTCTACTACTGTATCTATCTTTACAGAGTTTGCTAGACATATTGGTATATGACATTAGCTTGATAAGTTCATTGCCAAGTTAAAACATTTAGCCCATTTCTGGGCCAAGATTCAATCAAATATTTGGAATGATTCCATCAAATCCATTGATCATATATTTGGAATCCCATTTTCGGAATGATTTTTCGGGCTAACTTCACATATATTTGATCCTGTTAGTTCTCTGTCGGCTACTTTGATTAAGAGCCGTGTTTGGTTGCTTGCCCATTTTCTTTAATTTATGCCTCCTTTTTGAAGTACTTCAGTTAGTTGGATTTGAATGGCTGATGCTTCTTTGATTGTGTCGCAGAATAGAAGTCTTTTGTAACACCTTGCATGCCACAGGAAAGTTCTCTTTTTCATCTTCTATGAGCTGATTTAAAATGTTTACTGCAAGGTAAGTGGCAGCTGCTGTTCCGTATGTTACTGTGTTAAGTTGGTACTCTTAAACCTTTTCTGAAGACGAGTTTCTATCTTCCTTGTTTATCCAAATCTTCCAAAACATTTTCTCTATGTCGGATGTGAAGACATATTTGTGTTTTCGGCATCTCATTACGATATGCCATAGGTCTTGTTGTATTTTGGGACCAATATGCATTACATCATTTAGTGACCGGCCGTTGGTTGTTTTGGCGGACACGTCAAAGACTCTCTTAACTTTGTTGTAGTAATTGATGGCTTGAGGACCGCACGATGAGGCATGTAATATTTTCCGTCGTTTAATTTTGTTGGTTGAATTTTCTTCATATGTTCGAGATATTAATATTCTTGCATGAATTCATTGTTTTGTGTGGCTAATTCGTTGTCCTTCATGAGCTGCCTTTCTACTTGGAGAAATCTTGCTATTTCTACCTTCTTGGAATCTCCTTGGTCTGCCTCTTGTTGGAACGGAATTTTAAGCGTGTATCTACCGTCTTCAACAGTAGTATGTTTTATCGGTGGATGTAGTTCCTCTATTTACTAAAATTTCTTGAGAGTTTTTTCAATTTCTTCAGCTATATTTTTTTTGTTGTGATTGCTACGGTTTTGGTTAACGGCTCGTCTGAGTGTGAATTATTAGATCTTCCTAAAATTATCCACCCAAACCTTGTACGTTGAGCAATTGGTTGTTGATTGTTTATTTTTATTATATCTGGTAATACTATATCGGCATAGTAATCTGAAACAGTAAGTAAGTTTGTCGGTGCTGACGTATCGAAGATTTTCCCAAGTCTGGGTTATAAGCTTCTATTTCCAGGTTATACCTCGATTGAAATTGAGACATAATTGATAGTTTAGCAGCCTTTTTGATCATTTTCTTGTTGTTTGCGTAAATGCCAGCAACGTGCAATTCTGTGCTACACATTTTTGGTTGTAGTCTGTTTACTGCGTTTGAAGTGATGAACGTGGCTTGTGAGCAAGGATCTATAGTGACACGTAGATAACAATCTTGCCCAGTCTTAGTTGTTGCCCTTACTAGTGCGGTTGGTAAGAGAATGTACGCCTCATTTGTACTAGCGTGTAATGTACTATTGCTATTGTTTGATGCTTGCTGCCGGGTTTGGTTGTTATTGTTTCAATCTTCTTATTGTATAGCAGCTGGTGATGCCATCCTTGGCATTGTTGACATGATTTATTAACCTTACATTCGGCTAACGCGTGGTCACTTTTAAGACACCTTCTACTTAGTTACAATAATGATACCAGCTGATTTGTATGAAGAATGTTAATTGCTTTAAATTTGGAGCAATCTGCAAGTTGATGGTTTTGGTTGCAGACAATGCAGGCTTTGGTTGGGCACGTTGTCAATAGAGATGTTTTTGTAGTAGTTGCTGGTTTACGAAAGTTCGAAGTCTTTTCTAGAGTTTGAATTTCTCTTGGATTTTCTAATGACATCTCGAATGCTCTCAGGGATTAGTGATCCAGTTTTTTGGCCATGCTCAACATGCTCTATTCGTGTCGTATATTCCTCTTATGGCTCGTGCGGATTCGGTATTTATTGTTGGTTGTGCCATCAAGGTATGAATATATTTGATTACGTTCATCCTTCGATTATCGTACCTTATTTTGAATATTTCGCATGCGGGTTCATAGTTTTCTCTCACGGATTGCAGTTCTTCAGATAATTAATCTTGATGTGTATGTTGTTAAGTGCTTGGTTGTTGTGCACTAATTGTTCAATGACATCATAAAACAAAAGAGTGCAATTGTGACCGTCATTCAAGATCACAAGAGGTCACTAGAGACAACAGAAGCCAAGGTTAACATACACGATTACCATACGTGGCAATTTATCTAGTAATACCAGCAGCTCTCTTTATCATCGCTTGCTGTATATTCAGAAGAATGAACTTACTAGCACATCAACACCCGGTAAAACTTCTAGTACCACTCCCTCTTGATTAATACTAACAACTTGTAGCAGCACCATATTCTGTGAAAATATATAGCGGACATCTAAAGAATAATGAGCGACACATACAGAGTATCCGCACTACAGATAAAAGGCTTAATGTAGCCCGGCAGTATGTTCACTCCACCTCTGAACAGGGTTTATTTGTCAAGTCGAAATTTTAATTTTAAGTAATAAACAAATAAATTGTTACCAGAAAAATCGCATGGGTTGTAGGTATAAAGCAAAATATTAATAACGGAAGTATGCATACATATTATTTGTCAACTATGCAAAATATTTTAGTATGTAGTATTTTAGTATTTAAACTCGAAATTTATTAAAAATAATTCAGATTACACTTAATCACCAAAAGTGTAGTTTCTAATTCTGCATCTAATTAAATTCCACCAGCGGTAACTTGATTAGATAATTTCACTAATCAAGCAAACGCTTAGCCTTACAACCTAACCAAAATATTTGTTAGATTAACAGATTCTAAGATGAGTTTTAGATGAATGCACGACTGAAATGGGATTCTAAAATCATAATAATATGAAGTGCTAAAATAAGGTCATATCACAACATCATATTCATCACAATCGGTTTAGTAATAACCGAATTTCTTCCTAATTAGCCATATTGCGGAACCTTTTCTAAATATCATTTTGGAGCCCCATTTTCATGGTACCAATCGCGTTTCATCATACTATTAAAAAACAGCGAAGTTCCATCCTAATTGGCCCTCTTCCAGAACTTCATCTAAAACTCATTTTAAAATTCCATTTCCATCGTGCAACTCGAATTTATTCATAATCGTTTAATACACCAACAAGTTCATTCCTAATCGCCCTGAATTTGACTTGAAAATGCTATTGGTTAATAAATGGGATATTTAAACTTTCTACATTCGGATCGAAGGGAAAATCTGAAATCAGAGGCAAGCCAATTGCGGTGACCAAAAACTTGTGTTGCAGGCTGTAGCAATTTAATCCATTGACTGATTTAGGTAGTGACCCGTTTTTGTTCATTTACACATAGATACATTCGATGTGTGTGTAATCTGATCGACCGGTCAAGAAAATATTTTTCATTTTTTTTGGTAAAGTCAGTCGGTATTGAGCAGTGGCAAGATAAATAGTCGTCGCGGTTGTCGTGTATAATCAGTAGTGTAAGGAAGTCAGTCGGGTAGTGTAATTATTGTAAATCATAATAATAAATAAATAAATTCAATTCATCATAGACTAGAATGATTAAATAAAATTTATTTTGAGAATAAAATTTAGTGCGTTATTTATTATTATACATGTTTGTCGAGTATATAGTATTAAATATTAATACAGAAAGTGTTTGGCCCGTTACAAAAGAAATAACCAAACAGCGTCATTGGTGACCTTACGAACAAATTAATTTTTTTTTTTATAATACTAAATAGTACGTCGACTGTAAAAATCATACGACTGATTTCAGTAAAATCAATTAAGTTACTAATCGATCTACAACTACAACCCACGATAAACAAAAATCAGCCAACTTAAAAGTAGTTTTTCTCAATCCTCCCGCTGTTACAACTGTGCTTACAACAAACGGAATAAAGCTGCGTGAACGACACCGGTGTATCATCTTTGTTGAATATAACGTTTTGTTCTTTGGAAATCAATTAATTAATCGTGCCAGATACAGGCAAACATCGAATTCGCAGACGGAATATTATATTCAAGTAGCATAGAGGCAGTTGCAGTATTGTCAATTTATATACATATAGCTGCACATACAATACCGGTCGTTCATCGAAAAAGGCAAGGCTGAACAAGACAGTAATAACAAAAGCAAGGAATTTATTGGTACATTTCTTCAACAAAATCATCGCGTGCTAAAATAATCATCAAGCGTCTACACTACAATATCATCAAGTAGTAGCAGTATCGGTTTTCTGTTTTCCATAAAGTGCTGGGCTATCTATACATCTGCAGCCATCAACCAGGACAATAAGTTTTCATCAAATCAATTTTGCTGAGTAAGATTTTAAAGTACATACATCTGTGGTCACAAGGCATAACCGCTTAAGTCGACTTAAGACAAAAATAATTTTCAGTGTGTAACGTTTTCTAGCTCTTTTCTAACTTCACTAAATGATTGACCTAAGTGGTAAAGCCTTGTGGCCAAATGCTGTGGTCGCAAGCCGTAGTAGCTTTAGTCGGCATAAACGAAAATGAATTTAATATTCAACTTTTTCTATGTCTCTATAAAAATTATCAAATTTGACTTAAGTGGTTACTTACGCCTTGTGACCACAGACATATATATAAAATTAATAAAAAAAAAACCGTTATATAAATTCGGATTTCGGTGATTATTGAAAATCATTCAATCAATCAATCGATAGAAAATCACCGTAACTATTAATTATTTCGTATATTTTGTTTGTTAACGATTATTGATTTTGCCACTAAGTTTTACTTCGTTCCAAGAGTTACTTTTTATTTGTCTTTGATTTCTTTTGTGAGTTCTGTAAAATAAGTTTTTGGTGATAGTGTGTTAATTTTATAGAGTTTCAATTTGTTATTGGGCTATTTTGTTTGAAATATGAGTGACAACGAGGACGAACTTAACAAAGGAGCTAACAACGAAGAAAAACATAACATAAATGCAGTTTCAACGATTAAAATTAGAATGCCTGCCTATTGTTCTTTAAGCCCTGCAACATGGTTTGCGTTGATGGAATCCACTTTTATAATTAATCTAACTAAAAGTGATGAACTCAAATATCATTATGATGATAAATCAAAATTTAATTTACAATCCACCAAAACAAAATAAGTACCAATATATTAAAGACATTATCCTCGAAAGGCACACGGAAGGGGAAAATCTAAAGCTCTTAATAAAGAACTTCTTAAGAATATATGGCTGAATGGTTTGCCCACTAGTACAAAAACTATTTTAGTTGCCACTAGTGAAAATGATATTGGTAAAATGCAAACCACCGCCGATAAAATTTTGGAAGTTACTCGTCCAGCGTCCATTTCAGCTATTCAAAATGGGCCACGTTGCTCAAATACACTTGAGTCAAAGGTCGAACAGCTCCAAATAGAGCTTCAAAAGCTTACCCAATCTATTTCGAGCATGTCTGTTTCTGCATACGAAGGAAGTAGGTCCAGATCACGATCCAATCAACGTTTTAATTCACCCCATCACAGAGATAGTCAAAACCGCAGATACCGGTTCCGATTTATCCGTTATTCCGTTAAGTCAATTTCCGCATTTAAAAGAGAAAAATTCCAATATTTGTCTAACCGCAGCTAACAATACTACGATTAAGACATACAGGACCAAGCTTTTACAAGTTGATCTATTCGCCGATCTTTTAATCATGTTTTCACAATCGCTTCAGTCAATCGTCCAATTATTGGGGCTGATTTCTTAATGAAATTTAATTTATTAATTGATCTTAAGCAAAAACGTTTATAGTCGATACAGACACCAAATTAAACGTTTCGTGCGTAATGGCAAATGTGGATACACCGACATTGAAACTATCAGCGGTAACGATAACTGATGAATTTTCAAAAATATTATCGGAATATCCATCTTTGCTTACATCGCCAGATTGTACCATTCCCGTGAAGCATGATGTAGTTCACTACATAAATACAAAAGGACACTTGCCTTTTGAAAGGCCTCGTCGATTATTTGACGATAAATATAAAATTGCCAAAACCGAATTTCAGCACATGTTGGATTTAGGTATCATCATCATCGCATGTATTTTAATCATTACATCTGGTAAAGAAAAAAGATAGTAATGATTGGAGGCCATGTGGCGATTATCGTAAGCTCAATGCTTGCACTGTTCCTGATCGTTACCCGGTACCCCATATCCACGATTTTAATTCACAAATTTATGGATGCAAAATATTCTCTAAAGTCAATATACCAGTAGCAAAAATACCATTCGGGCTACGAAACGCATCCCAGACGTTTCAAAGATTCATTAATAATGTTTTGAAGGATTTTGATTTCGTATGTCCTTACATCGACGACATTTTGATTTTCAGTAGATCAGAAGAAGAACATAAAAAACATTTGCATCTTCTTTTCAAACAGCTTGTCGAGTTTGATATCAAAATAAAACTATCAAAATGTGAATTTGGTAAACAAACGCTCAATTTTCTTTCCCATTGAATTTCAGAATATGGAATCTCTCCTACTTCTGACCGGGTTAAGGAAATTATTTCACTACAATCACCACAATCAATCAAGCAAACACAAAAATTTTTAGGCATGATGATAGGTTCTTACCTAATATTGCTGAAATTCTAGCCCCGTTAAATGGCCATCTAGCAAACATGTCCAAAATAAAAAATCCAAAAAATAATTTTCAATGGCCCACGAAATGCAATGAAGCTTTCGAGGAAGCCAAACGATGTTTAGCAGCAACCACAATGCTAGTACATCCTAAAAACAACGCTCAACTCTGTATAACTACAGATAGTTCAGAGGTAGCTATTGGCGCTGTTCTTTAATACAATTTAATCAAGAAATCAATAGTTGGGAACCTCTGAGTTTTTTCTCAAAGAAACTTCAACCCGATAAAACTCGATATGCCGCATTTGATAGCGAGCTTCTGGCAATTTACGTAGCGATCAAACACTTTCGACATTATGTCGAAGGAAGGAATTTTTTTGTATTCACATATCATAAACCGTTAATCACAGCAATAGAATCTAAATCTGATAGAAATCCCCGTCAAACCAGACATCTTGAGTACATTGCTCAATTTACTACCGATTTACGCCATATTTCAGGACGCGATAACGTTGTTGCTAATTATTTATCAAGACCAGTTGAAGTTTCTCAAATGAGTTATCATGGAATCGATGTTGGCCGTCTTGCTCAGGTTCAAGAGAAAGGTGAGGAGTTGAAGTCGTTAATAAATCCATCGAAACAGTCAAAACTGAAGTTCCAACAGATTTCCGTGGATGGCACGAAAGAGAAAATTTGGTGTGAAATATCAACAAATAAAACTCGCCCGTATATCCCGATAGAACTGAGACGCAAAATTTTTGACAAACTGCATGGACTCTCACATCCAGGAATACGAGCCACACGAAAGTTGATATCAACACGCTATTTCTGGCCGAAAATGAATTCGGATAATGGTGACTGGACCAGGTGTTGCATTAACTGTCAAAAATCAAAAATCATCCGACATACCAAATCTCCGATTGGCTCATTCGATTTACCTCAATCTAGGTTTAATCATATACATATGGATCTGGTGGGGCCACTTCCTCGTTGTCAAGGTTATAATTATCTGTTCACAATTATAGACCGTTTCACTCGGTGGCCTGAGGTGTATCCATTGAAAGATTGCACCGCAGTAACCATAGCTAAAACCTTTGTTTCAGAGTTTGTTTCTCGTTTCGGTTGCCCATTTACCTGTCCAACCAATTTTGTAGAGAACCTGCGTAATAAAATGAGGGATTTAAAAGCCACTCCACCACAAACCGCAGAAAATTCGGGCGCGTATGTACCTCGCGAACTATCTAACTGCAAATTTGTGTTTGTAAGAAATGATCGTTTAAGATCTGGTTAGAAGTGACTCGCAGATTAAGAAAAGCATTTGTTATCAATTACAATGGAAAATCACAAGTGATATCAGTAGATCGTTTAAAGCCGGCTTATATTGTTGATTCCATAACAAGGAATAACAAAAGCAAAACGGATCGGAGAGTTAGTTTTCAGGAAGAGGTTTTATTGCATAAGTAGGATAACAGGCTAACTAGTGATGATCGCAATTTAGTCCTTTTTCTATCATATACAAAATAAAAATAAAATAGCTTAGTATTTTCTTTTTAACGGAAAGAGGGTTGTGCGGTGACCAAAAACTTGTGTTGCAGGCTGTCGCAAATTAATCCATTGACTGATTTAGGTAGTGACCCGTTATTGTTCATTTACACATAGATACATTCGATGTGTGTGTAAGAAAATATTTTGCATTTTTTTTGGTAAAGTTAGTCGGTATTGAGCAGTGGCAAGATAAATAGTCGTCGCGGTTGTCGTGTATAATCAGTAGTGTAAGGAAGTCAGTCGTGTATAGTGTAATTATTGTAAATCATAATAATAAATATAGAGAATAAAATTAAGTGCGTTATTTATTATTATACATGTTTGTCGAGTATATAGTATTAAATAATAATACAGAAAGTGTTTGGCCCGTTACAAAAGAAATAACCAAACAGCGTCACCAATCCTCAATTAGGCTCTTAAACTGAGGTTTTTCTGTAATATATTACTTCTATGCCGTTATATAGTTAAACGAGTAAATAAAACAAATCGAAAACATTATTTCTCGGTCACATTTCTGAGCCAAACAAGGGATCCCGTGATCCCATTTAGAGAAACCCTTTTAAATTGTTCATACTATAAGCTCTCGATAAGTCCAATTTATGGCTATAGTTTGCTACACTACAAATTGACAAGCTGAAGCTTTGAAGTATTAGGATTGTCCAAATTATATATACGTACATATACGTTTTGGCGAAAATGTTGTTCCATTTATTATGCCAGGCCAATTCTCGATTTTTTCGACTGGTCACATCATATGCTTTAAATAGCACATACTACATGCTTTCGATGTGACAATGGCAAATTTATGGGTGGTGGAGAACACTACAAATTGACAAGTTCTGAAGTGCTAAGATTGTCTAAATTCAGTTTTAGGGTTTTCCGACAGGTCGCATCATATGCTTTATAAATATATCATACTATAAGTGTGAAATTTATCATAGCGACTTTGTAATATCGAAAGCTTATAGGTGGTCGACAGAATAAATTTAACAACATTTTCACCAAAACATGTATGCATTTGGAGCAATTCAGAGCTCGTCCATTTATAGTGTTCCCCACTAGTCATAAATTTGACAATTTGCCATTGTCGTATCGAAACCTTATAGGAAATGTTAGGTTCGGCCTGACAAAATTAATTGAACAACATTTTCACCAAACATGAGTGAATTTGGATAGTCCGAGCACTTCAGAGTTTGTCAATTCAGAGTGTTCTTCGTTTGCAATAAATTTGACACTGTCATATCAAAAGCTTATAGTTCGAGTTATTTAAACCATATGATCTGTTCTGCCGGAAAATTCTAGCGGACTGACAAAATAAATTGAACAACATTTTCGCCAAAACAGGTGCGAATTTTGACAATCTTAACTTGTCAATTGATTTTGTTTATGATTTACAAGTTGCTCATGAACAGAGGTTATCCTTACTTCTAAATACAAAAAGGAATTTATTACCGTCATGCGAGCCAAACTCAACGACGATCCGCCAGTTACATCGAGGCCTTCTCGTCGTCAAATCGGAACAGAGACTGTATCATCAGATGAATCAACATTTTCAAATACAACGACAAGCGCTGAAAAAGAAGAGGTTCGAAAAACCCAAATGCACTTAAACAACACAAATATGGGGTCAGATCCAACAAACCAGGAACTACAACAACTCATAAAGCGGCAAACAATTCGAATGAGAGCTTCTACAAAAAATTAACGACGCCGGAGATCTTATCGAGACTGGAACAAAACCGCCAATGAAACTTTCACTAGCAACAATGCAGAAACTCATGGATCGAACTACATGAGGAAATTTGCATGCTAGTTAGTGAAGAACAAGAACAACACATGAGGTATTTCACAGAACAATACTTCGAGAATATTTATGGACAGTATCAAACTATCATCCTTCAAATAACCACCAATATAGATAGAAGGGAAAAAAGTAAACCAACAAACCATATAACGGACATTCGGCTACCATGAATTCAAATCCCAATATTTGCTGGGGATTACCAAGCAATCTGATTCATGAATACCCACAGATCAGCGACACCCATAAAATCAACCATTTTGATCAGACAAGGGTCGGTTGGAAGGTGCCGCGGCCAAATTAATGAACCACCTCCAATCAACAGAAGAAAATTACAAGACCGCTTGAGAAAATTTGAGTAGTAGATATAACAACAGAGGAATATTTAAATATGTTGTTGGGTCAGACAAATATAAACGTAGAGTTTGCAGTAGCGCTGATAAATCTTCACGATACAACAACTGAATGTTTGTATGGAATTCGGAATGCAGGGGTGAATGTTGAATCTTGGAACTCAATAATAATCTTCAATTTGACTAAAAAAATCGACAACGACTCACGACGACTCTACGAGATTTCCTTTGGCAAATCCAAGGGAATTCTAGTAAACAACGGAATTTTTAAAATTCTTGGAAGGAAGATTTAAATAATTAAAGGCCGATGGCAACCAAAAGCCAATAATTACACCAACTACTCCACAACAACAAGAGAAAACAAAGGTAAAACAGTTAAACGTGCCTTTGTATCAACAATAAGCATCTGTGTCTACTGTAGAGATGGACATAAGATTAATGAATACAGAGGATTCAGTAAATTAAACATAAAATATAAATGCACGTAAGCAAAGGAACCAATGTACCACATGTAATGGAAGGCATAACACAGGACTGCACATCGGTTGCAAGGCAGACAAGTAGCAGGTATCTAAAATTTATGTGACAACGCAATCAGGCCCTGTGATAATACCCATAGCTTAAATCACATTGACCCAGGCTCTCAAGCGTCATTTATCACCACAAAGACAGCAAACCTTCTGGAAAGTTGAAAATATTCCCTCCTGAAAATATCAGGAATGGGAGGAAAAGAATCCGAGGTCTGCAATCACAAAGTCGAACTAACTTTATCCGTGGGGTTTTCCTTTGAGATTAAGTTTGAGGCAATGGTGTTTAATAATTGATCGACAACGTTCCAGACATAGGCTTTGACACCAACAAATGACCACATTTGCAGCATTTACAACTTCCAGACCCACAATACAACAAGTCCAGTAGCATCGACGTCATAATCGGCGTAACTCGGCTAATTCCTTTAATTCTAAACAGTAACATCATCAGAGGACGCCCACAAGATCCAATTGCCCAAGAAATTGAAATTGGTTGGATCAAAATGGGATGGACAGGCTGCAGCCAGGAGGTCGAAAGTTTACCAATGATCACCACTAACTCAATTGGGCTACTATTAGATATATTAATAGAAAATGATGCCATTCCACAAGAAAACACACCTACTCGGGAGGAAGCGGGCGCCGAAAAACTATTTACAGAGACAACAGCGCAACACTTACCTTTAAAGGAACAACCATCTTTACTTGGAGAATCCAGAAAGAAGGCACGTAGCACGGTTACTGCAAATCGAAAGGAAATTTTTTAAGGGTAAACCATTCGCCATATGCAGCTAGTGAGAGTTGAGCAAGGTAATAGTCCGACATATACTATATACCACATCATGGAGTGATCAACCACGAAAGTGCCACCACGAAATTGAGAGTAGTATTCGATGCATCCAGCAAAACCTAATCGGGACTATCCCTGAACGACGTAATGATGAACGGACCCAAAATTCCAAATGACCTAATTGATATCATCTTGAGGCGGTGAACACACAAATTCATATTAACAGCAGATGCGGAAAAATGTTCTGGCAGAACCTGCAACATATGTTGTGGCGAAAAAATTCTTAACAACCAATAGAATAATACAGACTAAAAACGGTCACCTACGGAATAACAGCAGCGACGTTCCTCGCTGTCAGAACATTAATGCAATTGGTAGCTGATGAAAAGAACAAAAAGAGCACCTACGAGCAAAAGTAATAATTATTACTGAATCTTTCAAAAGAGGAACCAACGGAACGTCTATTAATGTCGACGACTCTTCAAAATTATTTGATCCGGTTGGCTGGCTATCACCAATAACGACAGCAGCAAAGTTGTTAATGCAAGAGACGAGAGCTCATGTATAGTGGGATGATAAGCTGCCAGAAGCTATAGAACAAAAATGGAAAAAATGTAAGACCGAATTAGGGGAATTAAACAGAATAAAAGTACCAAGATGAGTTAAAATAATATCAGCATAAAAATTGGAGTTACACGGATTTGCTGATGCTTCCGGTAGCAGAAATCAGAGTTGTCCCTATCAAAAAAAAACTGACAATTCCAAGGTTGGAACTAAATGCAGCGCATCTATTATCCAGGCTTCTAGTGTATGTCATGATATAGAGATGTTCGCTTGGACAGACTTCACCATAGTTTTGGGCTGGGTAAGAGCTGACGTCACAAAGTTAGAAACTTTTGTAGCGAATCGAGTATCTCAGATAAGAGATAATTTACTGTTACCACTCCGGTAACTTACATTTATATTATTAATTAAAAATGCACTTTGTAAATCTAATGTTCGCCTTTATTCTTTATGAGTTAGATGAATCATCACATCTCTTGTTTTTATTTTAAAAGAATGATGCAATCACTCCTTCCTTGTACATCCACTGAACTGTGTTTTATTTTATATTAGTCTTGTCACTGCTGCCAACATCTCCCTCTTTTAATTAGATAAATCGAAATCCAATAGGCGATTGGGAAGACGCCGGAGTCGTTGTGGACGGCGTACAGGCTGTGGTGAATTTGAAGTCTCGCAATTTCCTTGATTTGTTATTGTTGTCATTAGTTCTTTACTATCTGATTCTATTGGCTTGATAGACTAATGTTGTTGATGGTTGCGTTGGTGACTGATTTGTGTTTGCTGATGGCATGTCACTGGTTGGTGCTATTAACAAATCTTAAGGAAGTTGATCCTCATTGATTCTGTCGTCATTCTCTGTGTACCGACGAATTAGTTGGTTCACAGATGATCGAACTAAACGGTTTGTTTTGATCAGGCCAACAAGGTACATCACTTGTCCAATTCGCTTGATGACTTTACCTTGAGCCCAGGACATCTTGTTATGACGGTAGATTTTAGCATAAACTTTATCTCCAACCTCAAATTGTCTTGCACGAGCTCCATGATGTTTGTTGAACTGACATTCTTGTTGCGTATCTCGTTCTGTGCTGGATTCTGGAACTGACTTCAACAAGTCCAACTCGTTTCGAATTTCTCGTCCCAAAAACAGTTGTGCAGGTGACTTAGACAGTTGAGCTCGTCGATTAGGTGTTGAACGGTAAATATGGAGGAATTTAGTTAAGTTTTCCTTGTTTGATCCTTCCCCCTTTGATTTATTTAGTGTCCTTTTTAATGTATCTACGAATCGTTCCGCTCGGCCGTTCGACATTGGGTGATACGGCGGAGTTTTGATATGATTTATTCCTCGTGACTCACAAAATGACTTTAATTTCTCACTTACGAATTGGGTGCCGTTATCTGTTGCTAGATTTTCTGGATTTCCAAACAAAACAAAAAATTCACTGAGCTTTTCGATACACATTGATGATGTAATGTTATCACATACTCATGTACTTCGGGGTACATAGACTGCGAGTCGACACTAACGAGGAAGTATTTTCCGTCAATCGGGCCGGTAATATCGGTGTGAATTCGCTCCATGGGGCGCGTCGCCCGTGGCCACGATTGCAGTAGTGTTTTAATTGTAGATTTTGCGTTTTCTGTGCAACGACTACATGATCGCGCTAGAGTCGTGATGGCATCGTCGATCCTCGGCCAGTATACATGTGATCTCGCTAACATTTTCATTGCATCTGCCCCTATATGTGCAACATGTAGTTGACGTAATATGAGCTTGCGGAATCTGTATGGCACTACTATTCGATTACCAAACATGGCACATCCATGATTGTATGACAACGCATCGCGACGATTATAAAATTGTAGCAACTCATCGTTGTCAGGTAATTGGTTCCCTGACTCTGGCCACCCTTGTTGGATGTATGAAACCACTATTTGAAGAACTTTGTCATGGTTTGCTGCGCTCGAGCTCATGTGTCTTTTGATCGGTAAGGCGTTTATGGTCTCTTCAAACCCATCATCAATCTCCTCTTCCGCGCGCATACAAGCGATGACCACGTCCTCAGTTTCGATATTAGTTGAGGCGATGAGACGTGAGAGTATGTCTGCGTTGCCAAATTCCTTTGTGTCTTATATTGTACTTTGAAATCATAAGATAACAATGTTAGTCCCCACCGTTGTATTCGATTGGCGGTGTACACTGGAATACCACTTTTGTTTCCGAAGATACTTAGCAGAGGCTTATGGTCTGTGACCAGAGTAAAACTTCTACCATATACGTAGCGGTGGAATTTTTTTACAGCGTATATGAGAGCTAACCCCTCTTTCTCGATTTGGCTATAATTCTGCTCGGCTTTTGTGAGTGCGCGTGATGCATGCGCGATAGCTTTTTCCGTTCCGTTGTCGTAAGCATGGTTGATTGACGCTCCAATTCCAGTGTTACTAGCGTCAGCGTATATTTTTACTTGTAGAGCTGGGTCGTAGTGTGTTAGAAGCAATTCTGATGTGAGAATTGTTTTGAACTTTTCGGATGCCTGTTGGCATTCATGAGACCATTCCCACTTAACATCCGCTCTCAAGAGATGATCTAACGGTGAACTTAGGCTATGCATTTGTTTAACGAACTTTCCATAGAAATTTATAGCTCCCAGAAATGAACGAAGTTGATTTATGTTCTGAGGGACCGGCATCGAAGTTACTGCAGCAATTTTCGATGGGTCTGTTGTGATTCCTTTGGCAATAATGATCACACCAAGGTATTTAACTTGGTGTGTGTAAAAATCGCATTATTCGAGTTTTACCCGGAAACCATATTCCTCTAAACGTTGAAACAGGCGCTTGACATTTTGTTTGTGTGTGTTCTCGTCTATTGCGTGTACGAGAATGTCATCGAAGTAGGCCATTGTGCCTTCGAGGCCCGTTATCATTGCATCCACGATTGACTTGATGCCCGGCGCTAGTCGATTGAATGTGAATAAACCTTTATGTGTATTTATTGTCAGTATCTGCCTCGATTCATCGTCGACTTCGATCTGCAAATACGCATCTGACAGATCTATTTTGCTGAATACAGTACTGCCTGCGAGTTGGGAAAACATTTCCTTTGGAGTTGGCAGTGGATGGGCGTTTGTTTCAATACTGGCTTTTAGACCCGTGGAATAGTCGGCGCATATTCGTACGCGGCCGTTTGGATTTTTTACTGCAACAATGGGTGCGCCCACTTTGAGAACTCAACTGGCGTTATTATGTTTAGTTCCTATAGACGCTCCAATTCGCGTTCGACACTTTCGAGTGCGGCGAGTGAGACTGGTCTTTTTGGACGGTAGATCGGACGTGCATCTGGCTTCAGGTATATTTGAGCTTTAGTGACTTTGCACAAGCCTGGAGTGTCGCTGAAAACAACTCGGAATTGTTGTTGCAATTCTGCTATAAACTTATCACGACTGCTGGCTTGATCGCGCATCACATAGCGAATAGAACTCCTTCCTTGTGTCCGATCATGTGACATTGCGTACACTTGTGCGTGCGGAACTGACCATTATATGAGTAGTGAATGCCACCACAGAGCCAACATGGTGTCGATGGAACCCGTGTTTGTGGCTGGGAATGATTCGTGATTGGCGCAGGCGATATGTGGGAATGTTTTCCACCTACTTGTTGTGCATTTTGTGTTGCCATTGGTTGACGATTGTTTTGTTGTTTAATCGCCTGTATGGCTGATGGCAATGCCTTTGTAGTTCCACCAATCATCGCCGTATCTCTTTTTAAACTGAGCATACGTTGTATTTCTGCCTCAAGTTTGTCAAGAGTGTGTTCATCCGCAGTGTCGCCGTCAAGCTTTGTTAGTAGACGCATGCGGATTTCAGCGAAACGAGATGATTTTAGCCCACATACAAAAATAAGGCACTTAAACTGGTTTGTGGACAGAGTCTCTAATTGAAAATCTTCACATCTGCGATTTATTTGTGCTTTGTATGTTGAAAAATCTGTGCTGTAATCCATAGTCGTCTGCAGACATTTGAACCGCGTGTTGAAAATGGATTCCAATCTACCGAACGTATCTTTGAGTTTCTGGATGATCTCATCGAATGTGAAGTCCTTTGGCTCCTTCGGGAGAAGCATATCCTTAAACTTTGTATGTACTGATGCATCCAATTTTCGTAGACAAAGGCGAATTTTGGCTGCGTCATCGAACTCCTTTGCATCCTCTATGAATAACTCCTTGTAGAGTCTGTACCAGCTCTCAAATGTTTGACCAATTTCTGGGTCGTAGCGAAAAGTTTGCTTACTATTCGCCAAACTTTCCATGCGTTGCTCCACATTAGAATTTCCAGGAATATCCCTTATTTTTCCAATTAATTCTTGCAATTGGATATGTTGTCGCTGGAATTGGTATTGGAATGCGATTTCACGTCTTTCGGACTCGTCTTTTTGAATTTTTAGTTGCTCCAAAAATTCTTTAACCAAAACGTCCGTCATTTTGACTTGTGTTTTTTTTTTTTTTTTTTTAAATAAAACCACTATCCTCGTCGCCCACTTTGTTACTACTCCGGTAACTTAAATTTATATTATTAATTAAAAATGCACTTTGTAAATCTGATGTTCGCCTTTATTCTTTATGAGTTAGATGAATCATCACATCTCTTGTTTTTATTTTAAAAGAATGATGCAATCACTCCTTCCTTGTACATCCACTGAACTGTGTTTTATTTTATATTAGTCTTGTCACTGCTGCCAACATTTACCACAGCTATACAAGGGAACTACGTACCAACAGATGAAAATCCAGCTGATTTAGCAACGAGAGGATCAGCAGCTTCTACCATCACGCCACAAGACTCAATGTGGTGGACGGGACCAACCTTTTTCCACGCGATGCATGCCCATAAACACCCTTATGCAAGGGTCCACAGGTACAATCCGATAACACCAAGGATAGCGCGGAAGATATCATTTGTCTCACAATAACCGCTGGAGACAGAGGCGAGATACACTATATAACGAATTAATTGATAAAATTTCAAGCATTCATAAGTTGAAGCGTATATTCGTGTACTGCCAAAGGTTCATAAATCTTCATGTTCATAATATTGCCTTAAATAAATGTACCATCTCAACAATTGCAAATTGCGCGATATTAAAGATAATAATCTACTAATTAAAAAAACAAATCTTCTTCTCCAATAAAAGCGTACAATCGTTATCCCGCACGATACACTATATTGTCGAACTAACCCCATTTTATTATCCGAATATTCCCACTTAACCCTTGTGTCTATACCCGGGCACCCGGGTGGCCATTTCGATTTAAAATGCTCGTAACTTTTTCAATTTCACAGTTAGACTATCCCTACTCCTTGACATCCAAGAACTACTTATTTTTTATTGATCTTTGAACAGAAGTTAACTAAAAATTATTGCTGAACTAAATTATTCGTTTACCAATATTATTACTCTTGTAGTCTATACCCGGCCACCCGGGTGGCCATTTAAAAAAAACACTGAATATGCTATTTGTATAACATTTTATTGTTTAAATCAACATTTCATCACAGAAAAAATCAAAAATTATCACATAAATAATTCAGTTGGTTATTAAAAATATGTTTACAAAATAAGAAATTCAATTTGGTAAAAATTTACAAAAAAAATTAAAACTATTAACACTTAGAACACTTTATTTGAGTGTTCGTATGTTCTACACATACTGGTCTTCTACAGATACTACAGGATTTCCGTGAATTTCGTCGTTTTTTGGGATCGGAAGACAAACAAATCCAGCATTTGCCAACTTGAGGAATTCGGCCATCGTTGTTGCGTAACACATTAGGTACTCCAGACGTTGTCAATTCCTGGTTTATTGGTACATAGAGCGGTTTGCCAACCACCATTTGGCCACCATACTTTGATCCCATATTTTGCCGGTTTGGACGGGATATACTGGGTGAATCTTGTTCGTCCTACACAAAAAATTTTTTTTTATACTGAATACTGAATACTGAATACTGAAAACAGAATACAGAATACAGAATACAGAATACAGAATACAGAATACAAAATACAGAATACTGAATACTGAATACTGAATTCTGAAAATACTGAATATTGAATACAGAATACTGAATACTGAATACTGAATACAGAATACAGAATACAGAATACAGAATACTGAATACAGAATACAGAATGCAGAATACAGAATACAGAATACTGAATACAGAATACAGAATACTGAATACTGAATACAGAATACAGAATACTGAATATACTGAATACAATACTGAATACTGAATACTGAATACAGAATACTGAATACAGAATACAGAATACAGAATACAGAATACAGAATACTAAATACTGAATACAGAATACAGAATACAGAATACTGAATACAGAATACAGAATACAGAATACTGAATACTGAATACAGAATACTGAATACTGAATACTGAATACTGAATACTGAATACTGAATACAGAATACAGAATACAGAATACAGAATACTGAATACAGAATACAGAATACTGAATACTGAATACAGAATACAGAATATAGAATACAGAATACTGAATACTGAAATGTCAATAATTTCCAGATTTTCTGCGATTTATCCCGATTTAGAATATTGTGTTCTGTGTATACTTCATTGGCCTTCCTGTTTGTGTGTCTAATGATTATTTCACACATGACGTCCGTAAATATACACTTGAAGGTATCTCTTACAGATAACATTTCGGTCGATCGCGATGGCCCACTTCGTTGACTCCTGAGAATATTGTGTCTCAATGTTTGCCTTTGAGGAGGATTTTGTCTCCATATCGATCCATCTTTTCCTTTTAGATAAGGCGAATTATTACAATTTGCACTTCCAGTTTCTCCTTCGTCTTCAACTTCACTATCGCTGAAAATTTCTTCATCAGACACTTCAATTTGGACTTCATGATCTTCATAAACGTCCTCTATGTCTGAATCTTCCACGTTTCTATCCGCTGCTGTAGGAAGCCACTCATCTTCTGAGCCGTCGTCAACAAAATCAAGCACTTCTTCGTCATCGTCACATTCCTCTAATAAACGATTTAGGTATGCTTGTTGATCTTCATACGACAAACTAGGGCAAAAATGTGTATATAAATGTAAAAAAACCGAACGGAACATCCAAATAATAAATCTTACCGTCTAAACTCAGCATTTGAAATGTCTCTGTGGTCCGCCATTTTATCACTCACATATATATTTATTTACAAAAAAAATCACTTCCGCAATCAACCTTTCCATTTGAATACCACACCTACTCTAATTTCCTCAGCTCACCTAAACGATTCTTTTCTGTTTTGTTTTACTAGCATTAACCGGGGATTCCCCATTTTTTATTTATTTTTTTTGTTTTATAACGTTTAAAATAGTATATTAAAATAAATAAAGGCAATAATACACTGGCAAATACAAAAATTTTCGATATTAACAAGAAAATACATGTGGCCACCCGGGTGGGTCGGGTATAGAATAGTGTATAATTTTTTGGGTATAGACACAACGGTTAATAATGATACAATTGGAAGGTTGTAACACAAATAACACATAATTTATACACCACTTCTTATGTAATATTTGTGTGTGTGTGTAGACTTATTTACAATATAGCTGGTAATTCATACATTGTACAAGTATACCGAAATAGGGGTCGTTTTATAAAATATGTGATAACGATCACTTTTTACTCGTACTATATGGTAAGTTGTCATTAATATTGAAACAAATTTTAAAAAACAATAAAATTTATGTAAATTTATTTTAATTAACATTCCATAAATCATTTAACAACATACATTTTTAGAAAATAAAAAAACTTCATATTTTTTGGAACGGGGTCGAAATAGATAATCTTTAAAAAAATCAGGAGTGCAGTTTAATTGTCCGTACTATTTTAATTAACCTGCTCAACAATACGCAGCTAATATTAATGACGCTACTGCCCCAATGCCATCACAGTCCATTGCCCATCAAACTAATCTACTTTTAATTATCTTTCACTATGAACGAGTGACCGCACTTGATACTCATTATATTTTCTGTCATTACTCAGAGTTTGGCGATTTGCACATCACATTATAAATTGTAGACTTCAATACAACCACGATGGATGATGTAATAAATTTGTCCGTTGAGGAGAAAGGTATGTTATTATATTTATAGAAGCTTTAAGTGTAAATATTATATAAATTTTATTATTTTATAGAGGCAAAGAACCTGTTCCTTCAAATGTTTGACGTATATGACACCGAAATTGAATACCAAAATGCGGAACGTGCTTCACCGACCCACTTACCGCCATGGTTTGACGAAGACAAATTTAAAAGTGGACAACATTTTTTCAAACAAAATAAATTTGCTATTTCGATGACAAATATGTTAGGCTTAACTATACTGTTGGCCGAACCGAATGGTCTTGATATACTTATGGGGACGGGAAAATCAAGTACTATCGAAACAGCACGAAAACGTTATGTTGAAACAGCATTTCATCTATACACATGGTACGATAGTGATTTGTCACGTAATTCTGATTTATGGAAATCATTAAATCGTGTTCGACACCTTCATTTAGCCGCATCAAAATTATCGGCTAAGAAAAATATTGGTTTCATATCGGAAACTGAAGTGGCATTCACTGTGTTTGGTTTTATGGGATTTGCGCTAATTAAACCGCATCAATTTGGTATTACATCGACCAGTAGTCGTGATCGTGAAGGATTTATACACTTTTGGGCCGTGATCACCTGGATTCTGGGGGTTAGGGATGAATTAAATTATTGTTTGCGTTCGCTAAAAGTATGTGAATCATTTTGTAATATAATGCTGCGGTATATTT
This sequence comes from Tipula vernalis, assembly GCA_958295665.1. Taxonomy (NCBI): domain Eukaryota; kingdom Metazoa; phylum Arthropoda; class Insecta; order Diptera; family Tipulidae; genus Tipula; species Tipula vernalis. The sequence continues at coordinate 202,036,021 of OY282560.1, forward strand.
TTGCGCCACTGATACAATTGGAGTCGAAATGTTTCGAAACGATGACACGAGCCGTGGTCGATGGATTAAATAAGTTTTTTTATTTTTTTTCGTACGATGATCATATGTTTTTTGTGCGACGAGCTTGTGGTATACCAGGTTATCAATTTGGTGTTGATTTGTCGAAAGAGTTTTTAGTGCATGATATATTCAGCGAGGGTGAGATAAACCGATTGAACGCAAAACTAGGAAGAAACAAATTATCGCCAGAAGTAAGGTGCTACTTTTCCAAAGACTTTATAATTCTAGATAATCCAAAGACTACAACGTGGAAATCAATTAATGATAGTGCATATGTAGAAAAAACTGTGATTCAGCCCAGAGATTTTCGAAAGAAATTGAATGATTCAAGATTTTATCAGCTTAGCATTCGGTCAAAATTGTTTGTGATAATTCGTTGTTTTCAAATATTTAGTAATCGATTTGCGATTGGTCGATGGGTAAATAACCGCCTAGTAACGCTTATGCAACGGAGAATGATGCAATGGTATACAAAAGAGTTTCAACGCAGTCCAATCATTTAGTAGGTGAAATTTGATAATTTAATAATAATATTTAATTTAGGCTGGGTCTGACAGATGTTGTATTTAGTATTATGTTATTTGTGTTATCCATACATGTGTAATATGTATCGAGTAATAAAATGTGTTTGTTATAATATTATGGTAAATATGAAGCTGTTAGCTGTACCGTAGAATAATAAGTTTTGATTTAAATATTGCAACTAAATTGGCTTGCTTATTTTACCGAGTTAGTTGAAGATGCATCTTAAAAAGACTAAGACTTGAAAGAATGTCTATACCAGGACCAGCAGCTGATCATCTCTCAAAAATAGAACAAACTTGATCAACGACACCTAGTTAACTGCTTTCTTACCATTATTGAAGAATAAGACAGCTGTTCGATACCAATATGTTCTAAATGTGAACATTCATTTCCGCTTGAAACGCTTTACACTTCTTACCCAAACTGTAAGATGATTTATCTTCAAGCCATGGATAATCAAAGCGACCCTCGCTTGAGGATAAATCATCAAACAGAGGGAAAATACTATTAACTTGGACACCCATTTAAGAAAGTTCTGCGAGACCCACAAATGGATTGTGGATCATGAACCACATCGACCTCGCTTATAAAACAGTTGCAATTTAGAATTTGTCTATGCATCATAATCGAACCGAGAGAGCTCCACACTGTAATGTACACCTCAATCGATAGATGATAAAATTCCAGAATAGTCCTATAAGCAATGGTCTATAATTCATTATGTTTTGCTATTGAGGATTTTACATTAATTTCAGCCCACGCTCCAAAACTTTCCAAAATTTTGGAATTTTGATTTTTCATCGTCCCAGAAATATTGGCGATCCACGATAACACAATTCGCCAAAAATTCAACGCATAGTAAAGACAACCAGATTGTGTTGAGTTCAATTGGATAAGACACTTAGGTGCTGACCTAAAATGGTTAAAACTTTGTCATGTTAATAGCTTTGAGCGATATGGTCAGCATTTTCTATATTAATAGGTAACTCATTAATAACCAAGAGCCGCAGCATTTCCCTTGAGGACAACCTTTGGCATCTTTGACGAATCAAGCTCAGTCTCATCGATATGAGAAATTCGATCCAACTGCAATATCTGAGAAATAATCCATAGGAAGTTCATTATTACTAGGTAAGTGATATTTCAACTCTTGTGAGAGCAAGTCCGCAGCACCTGTTAAAGCTGTAAGTATGTTGCATGTTATTAACAATGATCTCTAATAAATCTATCGACGATACTTTTCAAAGCTTTAAGAAAACTGGCTGACAGACTAATAGGCCATAGGCCGAAATGTCTTGGGGTCAGTGTAAAATAATCGCGGAACAACTAGAATAAATAATCTCGAAAGGAAGGAAAGCCAAATGAGAACAGATACCGCAGAATATCGAGAGTAGTACAAACAAACAAGTTAATCAGAAACAACACGATCGCGTTTGTTAATACTACAACCGGGAAAATGGATCGTAGAAGCTCACCAATCCCAATTTTGAAAGACGTTACTCTCTTTCCATCAAAAAGATGAAGGACATCAAGTCAACATCATTTTTAGTGAGAGTTAATCTAAGAAGTTATGTGAGTTCTTTCCAATAAGTCTTAAGATTATATCTTTTGGCCTTATTGTTCAGCCTCTTAGTAGTCGTCCCTACATTTTGCAGAATTAACGTTAGAGCGTCATAAACATTTATTCCGATTGATAATCAGAGAAGCAGTATTCACGAAAGTAGTTGGGATTGCTTTCGACAGCAGAGAGCTTGCAATTCAATTGTTGGGATATACAAAATTAAGGATAGAAGCTAAATGTAGGCTGGGAAGTTTTACGAATCTATAAAATTAATTTATTACAAGGGTTGATGAAACATCCGAACGATAATCTGAAATGTACTTATGAATTAGATATTAGTAGAAATGTAAATGCAAGTCCTATTAAAGACTTAACCAGAGACATTTATATCTATTAGTATGCATTACAGAAAGCAGCTTTCTTATTTCAGAAAAGCTGACATGCTTTGCAAGTTGGTCTGTTTTAATAAAAGCATGAAATATTTATTATTATTATGGCTGGGCCATGCGGGCGTTAAAGCCACCTAGCACTGCGACATGTATAGTTGTTTTGTGCTCTGGACCCTACTAAGTTAAGCGCCCAGCCGATATTCAGGCTCCTAATGAACCTGACTGCTTCCACCAGTTAAATTCTGTAGTCGTTGGGGAAAGTTGGCTAAACCCATGTTCTTAAGATGATATCTTAAGGGAACATGATCTGTAGAAAGCAGGTTAGTAGCCTCAACTCAGATTTCCTAAGTGCGAGGAGCTCCTTGACTGTAGTTGACGACTATGATACGGTCTAGGGATTGCAAATTTTTGTTGAATTTACGATTCCGGAATTCGAAATTAGAAAATCTCCAATTCCGGATTTCGAAATATTCCGGTATTGAGAAAAAAACTTAAGATATGAAGAAAAAATTTTATTCAAGAATTCAGTAAAAAAAATTATCATTGATCAAAATACTTTAAATTTTTAATGTACTCATTACCGTTGCTATTCTTTTAAATTTGTAGCCTAATCACGATCGTTCCTTAGTGCAGAAATTGCCAGAAATAGAAAATTTCCATTTTGAATACACACTGGCAGGTCGAATCGTTAATTAATGTCAGTAAGCAGCTTGCAAAATATTTCCCCGGGAACTGTCCTCCTCAAAAAACTTCATTTCTGATTTAACGATCTGAATCATGTTTCGAATTTTCGACGGTTTTACGGGAATATTGCTTATAAATCTCTATTTATTTTGTAGTTTTTCCAACATCGATTTCGGATCGTACGACTGTGCTTCACTTTCATCGGTTTCCATGTACACCATTTCAATATAGAAGTTTTTTTCTTCCAAAATAATATCTCTATCAATTCAGTCTATGTTACAGGGTGGCTATTGTCCTTGAGATATATGATTCCTAGGCATTCCTATTTCACTTTTCCGCCGCTGAGTAAATATTGCAAGGTTCCGGAAAGTACGGTTCTCCGCTGGTTAATCCTTTGTTTCAAACTGTCAATTAATCGAACGGAGAGTTCACCGAATGCGGGCCCCAGGGAGGCTAACATAAATCAGAGGGTGGTATCGGTCATTAGTAAATTCGCGCCTTTGCGGCAAACTGTATCCACTGCCAATTTGATCGGAAGAATAACGATAATGACGCGATGAATCGAACACATTTCGCTCTTTGGAAATGTAATTTCGGAATTGATATCAATGAGTGCTTTCTTAATGCTGTAACGTTCCAACATCGTCAACAGATAGTTCCAGAACTTCTTGGAGTCAAGTTTAGAAAAAGGTTTCTTAAAGTCCGGTAAAGAAAGCTATTTATCCATCTCAAGTTTGGCGTATGACTATAGCATTTCATTTTTAGTTTTTGAACGACGAAGGATAATTACTACCTTTCGTACCTTTTTAATCAGATTAAATATTCCAAATTTCTATGTTTCTGTGAAACTTTCATCCGGTAAATCATCTTTCATATCGAAGAGAAGTTCACTGTCATTCTTGGTATCATCACTAGCGCAATATCTGTCAGAATGGCTTAAACATTAAGGGAAACAGCTCGTCATCGGCAGTAAAGCACATCCATGACTGCAAGATGAATCGCTTGAGCGAAACAGTGTTGTTGATCACATTTTATTAGTCGCCCGATTTTTTTGCATAACAGATTCCCCATTTGCCGTTATGGAAACTATATCTGTATTTAGGTCGATTTCATATTCTTTAAGCCCTTTCTCTAACAATACAACACAATTCTTGGCCGGACTAATCCCAAGTTCCATAACTATTCTACTACATGAATATTGACATTTAAATACCGTTTGTTTCGTGATGAGGTCTATTTATCTTAGGACAGGGAAAACCGAACATCAGCTTTCTTTAGACACCTCAAGTAATCCTTCATAACTCAGCGTAAATTTTCACTATAATTTAGGACAATTGTCCGGATCGTATTAGCCGATTTCGGAAGCTCCGCTTTTTTTAAATCCGCGGGCAAAAATGAAGAAATCGCTTAAACGGCAGTCCATCTGATGCACACATCCGCGAGATAATTACATGGAGAGAATTATATATTTCGTGAACAAATTAATATCAATTTCTTCGGTGATGAACCGGGTAGCAGTATGCTGGGGTTATGCGGCCGTTCGGCTCACCGACACCCCACACAATCTAATGCCGACCGGGTTCAGATATTATGTTGAACGGTGGCACTAGGTAATTTCACTGTTAATCTGCTTTACAAGTACACTCACAATTCTTTAAATTGATTCTTTAATTGACGAGTTTGAACTCGGTTTGATTTAAGAAAAAACATTATAATGATATAATAACTAATTAATATTATATTGTGGAGCTAGAATTTTCGTGCTAGCTGCTAACGGCCACCAAGTAATTCTCCCTTCTTTATTCAACCGATTTTTCTTATATACTAGACGTATTGTTTTTACGTCGCCTATACGATTTTCGTGCAGTGTCTTTGCTGAAACTCTCCACACAGTGCGAACGAGTGGTGGTAAGTTTTACTATTGAAATCTAGATGGCACTTCACATAACTATGGCGAAATATCGTTATTGGTACCGGTATCCGGTATGTGGAATATGGTGTTATCTCACTCTAATGGTAATGAATTGTCATTAGCTTTATTGGATGTCAAAATATTCCACGACCGCGTGATTGTTGTTTTGATAATCGGGAGTTGTGGGAAATAAATGGGTAAATAAAATAAGATAGAGTGTTTTCGCTTTGATAAATTTATTTGATCTTTATTTATTCGTAGATACCATCGACGTATCACCACAGCGGCAATACGTCCGTTGAAGTTTTCTTTCTCTTAAGAACAGTAATGTTGTGTATAGTTCGATGGTGCGTCTGCAGGAGTGTTGAGTTTATGGCTATATATACCCGGGTAATACATCTGAAATTTCACTTTTAAATATTTCTGTAATTTTTTAATGGATTTAAATGTCGTTTAGACTCAGTTACTAAAAATTCTCGTTTTTTTGAAAATGTCAAAATTGAAAAAGAAAAAAAAAGAAAAAATTTCACTACTTCTTTTTACAATTTTACTATCACCTTGGCTGTAGGTTAGGTTAGGTTAGGGTGGCTGTCCTAAGGGACCGGCATAGATACAAAAATGTTCCGTATCCATGCCACATAATTTTTCTCGGGTCTACTCACTGAACCATCCAGAGCTTACAATGAAGCACTGAATACACTTGACATCCAGCTCGTTGAGATCCGCCAGATCACTGAGGAGGGGAGCTTCTAAAAATGTCCATATGCTTAACACTAGACGGGGGCAAGTGCAGAGTAGATGGAGTACAGTTTCTTCCTCCTCTACATCTTCGCACCTTTTACAGTAATTATTAGAGGAGACTCCTAGTCTGCATACTCACCTATGAAACAGTGTCCTGTAATAACCTCCACGACGATACTACACTTGAATATTAACAGCTGTCTAGTTCTTACTTGACCCAGTCTTGGCCAAATCTGCCTAATTATAACACACGAGGTACCATTGGCAATCTATTGTTCGCTGCCCTCCTAGTTTCTTCCTGAAGTAAGAGTTTGCGTGTAGTGGGCGGAATCTTAATATTTACCTTACTTGGTAAAGTGAGGCAGTTTGTATCCTGCCGAGCGAGTTCATCTGCCTTTTCATTCCCCGCAACACTGAAGTGCCCTGGCACCCACGTTAAGTGTATATATGTTGAACTGATTTGCCATCTCGTTAAGAGATGTGAAGCAGCTTTGGGCTACCTTCGACGTAAGGAAATAATCTCGTAGCATTTTAATAGCGACCTGACTGTCCGTAAAAATGCGAATGTCCCTTACAGATACTACATTGTACCTCAACCAATTCACGGCCTCAATTATCGCGATTAATTCAGCCTGAAAAATGCTGCAATAGTCGGGGAGACGAAATAAGAGGTTCACATTTAGTTTCTCACAGAAAACACCACGACCAACCCTACCATTCATTTTTGAACCATCCGTGAAGAAGTTCAAAACTTCAAGGTTCAACATCTCTTCACATCAGCCAGACCTCTCCGGAGGGAATATCAAAAGATGTTAATGGAATCATGTAATCGGTTGTTCCAGGGATATCTCTATTATACAAAATAGATGAGTATCCTGTATTACTAAAGGTCCACACAGAAATGAATTTGAGCCTTATGGCTGTGCTCCTGGCCATTTAAGTGCTCAGAATATCTAGTGGTGTGAGATAAAATAGAACCTCCAATGCCTGAGTTGGTGTACTCCTAAGTGCACCACTAATACACTTTTGGTTTGCCGTACTGTTTAAGGCTGGCCATCAAACAACAATCCCATTTAAAAGTATGGGCCTTATCACCGAAGTATAGAGCCAGTATACGATATAGGATTCAATAACTCATCGTTTTCTAATAGCGTTTTTACAGGAGTATAGCACTATAGTAGTGCTTTCTTTACCCTTTCTAAAATATTAGGCTTCCAACTAAGTTTGCTGTCCGAAACAATAGCCAGGTATTTCGCTTTATTATTAAGGGCCAAGCTAATAAATACCATTTAAAGTAAGAGGATCAATCTGAGGAAGTTTGTATTTCCTAGAGAAGAGTTTTACGTGGATTGACATTTATTAGTCCACAACTGTTGGCCTAATTGGAAAGAAGACCAAGCGCGCTTTGCATGTGCCATCTTAAGGTACAAAGATACTTACCGAAGACACCAATAGGCAAAGTCATCCTCATAAGCAACCACCCTAAAACCTTGGCCCTTTAGGTCCATTAACAGGCCATTTATGACCAAGTTCCAAAGCAGGGGGGATAAGACTCCATCTTGCGGTGTACCCACACCTACGAATCTGTTAATGGAGGATTCGCCCAGCCCAGCCCTTGTCCAATTGCTCAATGAATTAGCGGCATTTTGTAATTTAGTGGTTGACTTCTCTATATTGTCTCCAATTGCCAAGATTGCAGTATCATCCACAAATGTTGCAATACTTGTTCGTGGCTACTTGCATAATTTCTTCTTCAATTTTTACTCCTTCGTAATGTTTAATGTTTTCCTTCACAAATATGGTTGAGCCTCCTCTCGCTTCTACTGCTGAATAGATAAGCACTGGTATCCTCGAATTCTGACGAATGAATCTTTTGTTAGATAAAATTCTGAAATTAGGCATATATGTATCTATCTCTTCTATATTTAGAAAAATATCTAACTCTGGAATTTGTTGCAGGAGCCCATTTGCATTCCAATTGGCGATTTTGAATGTGCTATTCATCTTTATAGATTAGTACATCATGGAAGTGGTTTCATTGCTTATTGATAGCGTCCAGGCTTTTTTCTTGTTTTAGTAGCCTAACCAAGTTTAAAGTATCCATATTCTTTAGAATTATTTCAAGGAGTAGGCTTTGGCCGTCTTCCTTGTTACTTACTGTTTCCTGCTATTGTACAATCTGTGAGTATGTTTTTCGGGATACTATTGCACTTGTTTGTGGTAGTTCTACCACAGGGTTTTTTCACATTGCTATTATTAGGCAGCCCACGGTTTAGTCGGTCCTGGCGATTTTTGTTTCTCAGATTTTGCAGTTTCCTGGCTACCTCACAACCTCTTTAGTTAGCGGGATGCTCTCCGTTACTGTTTACGCATTTTAGAGGAGTATTTTTTGTCAAATTATAAGCTTAGGCGAGATGTTTCCTCGAATATTCCAGATATCTAGGCTCTCGTTTGCAATATTTCTACATTTCCGTATGAAAGGACACAACCTAATTATATGACGGGTCAGGATCCAAATTTCTATTTTTATTTTCTTTTGGTTGTTCATAATCAAGTTTTGCTTTTATAAAACGACATCATCTAGATCTTAAGAGGAGCTACCAAGTGCTAGCATCCTTTCCTCCTAAGATACATTTTTATAATGGCGAAATCTTGCTCAACATATTACAACCTCTGATCATAGGTGCAACTCTTTTAACGTCAACCTTAAAATACCACCGTTTAAACCATTTCGTAATCAGAAATAAATCGATTGGGAACTCTTCTCTTCTAACCTTGTTTCAATTCTTGATCCTTCAACCAGTATTCGATCGGCTAAAGGCATTGACTTTGCTAGCATTGACGAAATCATTCTCTGCCGCTTTCGACAACTCTTGTTCACTTATGTTACCCACTAAGCAGAAGACTGAATAAACTCTTCTGGTGCTCTGACCTTAAAAGGTTTAAGAAACAAACTAGAAAGTTGAAGAATAAAATAACTAATCTTCAACTTGATTGGGCTAATTCCCGAAAATCCCAAAATAATTATAAGAAGATCTTAAGATGCGCTCAAAAAATTTGTGAGGAAATCAACAGCCTTTCTGCGGTAGCTAGACTTAATAAAGCTCTGGCGGGAAAACGTTTGTAGATTTGATGTTCTTCGTCTAGCTAATAGGAAGTTTACCTACTTGAAAAGACAGGCGGGTGAGCTGCTTCTATCTGTACACTTTCCTGGTTGTGACATAATCGATAATGATTATGATACCTCTGCGGGCACTGACATTTGTACAACCCCCGATTGGGAACTAGCAAATCAAATGGAGTATTTTCTCCTTTGCATCATACAAAACTGGTGGTCCTGATGGGGCTTTCCTCTCATTAGGGACAAGCTACTACACCTTTTCAGGGATTGTATTGCCTTTAGTTCTATCTAATTTTCTTGGAATAGGAGTTGAGTGAGTTTTATCCCGAAACCTGGCAAGTCTGATTATACTGACCCTAAGGCATTTCGGCCCATAAATCTGTCCTCATTATTTATCTGTATCACTCCTCAGTAACAAACAACACGCTTATTGAGCTAGTAAGCCCTGTGAAATGGCTTTACATGAACCTTTTTACGAGAATGGAAAGATTGCTCAACAGCAAAGAGTTTCTTTTGAGTAATTTCCCGGATATTGCGAGAGCTTTTGACAGTACATAGTTTCATTCGATTACTAAAGCATATACTAATTTTGGTATTAAATTAACCATACCATTGCTAAATGGATAGATCTCGTGTTGTTGAGACTGATTTGGATAGATTTCCAGTTTCAGTCAGGGTTGCCAGAGATTGTCCTCAAGGAGGTGTACTTTCTGCTGTGGCTTCTGATTATTGATGAGCTTCTTATTAGATTGAAACAGTCTGGTTTCGTCACACAAACTTTTGCTGAATATCTAGTTATTACTATTGCTGGTAAAAACTTAAATGTGTTATCCAAGTTAACGCCAAATGCTTTACTTATTGCTTAAGATAAAGTGATAGAGTACTGCTATTAAAGAATGCTGTTGGACAACAAACAAACATTTATTAACATTTTCATTATAATTCGCTGAGAATATTAAACGGGGCGGTTACAACTTCATTATTAAATCAAAATATGCTACAAAATGTCTGAAGCTGAACTCAAATCTTTAAGGAAACAACGATTAAGCAACAAGAACAAATTAATTGATATCGACCAGTATTTGAGAGAAAATGTAGACATAAGTTTATCTCTAGAAAGTTTGCAGGCAAGATTAACTCGTGTGGAACAATTAATGTCAGAGTTCACTACAATTGGAGCTTGCATTTTTGAATTAAATGACGCTGAACAGACAAACAGTTGGCCAAGTAAAATTGTCGAAACTCAGAATACCGTAATTCAAGGATGGTACTGCATAATGGCAAACATTCTATGATATGTTTATGTCAGCCATTCATAATTCAATCAGACTGTCACCTGTGGAGAAATTTGAACATTTTAAACTTGCGTTGGAAGTTGAAGCTGTGTTTTTATTTCGTCATGCATTAAACAAATTGAAAGTGCGATACGATCGAAAACGGCATACCATAAACTCATTCATCAAAACATTCGTCGATCAACCAAATTTAAGTCATGGATCCGTTGTGGCATTGAAGAGATTCATGGATACGCCAGATGTATGATAAATCGAAATCAGCTTGCGCAGAATACCTAATTGATATGGAAGAACTAAAAATCAGTTATATTCTTGCATTTTTACAATGTAGAATCAATACTTTGGAATCTGCAACCACATGTGTACTATGTAAATCAACAAATACTGAAGCTAGAGGGCACGTAGCGATTCATAGAAATGAACAAAACCTTACAAGTGCGATTTCTGCTGATACTCGAAAGAAACCTAATGCATTATATTCCAGTAAAGGTCATTGGTTGTTAAATTGCGAATGTTTTGTGTCGATGGATGTTGCAGAGTGCTTAGAATATGTAAAGGAGAATCGACGGTGTTACAATTGCTTAAGTCAAAACCATGCAGTATCTGTTTGCCCAGTCCTATAGCTTGTTGTAAAAAGTGTAGGAGGAAGCACCACACACTACTACACTTAGTGAATGAAACTCAAGAAGCCAATACGTCAGGTGTCGTTCGCACCGAAGACAGTACAGGTACTGCAATTAAAACCCAATAAGTTCATGCACATTGTTATTCAGCCGCTTTTGCCCAAAGCGATTGCAAAGGTTGTGACGAAGCGAGGAGATTTCAAAAATTCTGGACTCAGGATCGCAGCTTAATTTTATCACCGAGGCTTGTGTGAATAACTTCGGCTTTCAAGAAAGACCTCGGATTAACAAATAAGCGGTTTAGGGCATTCATAAGGTCAAACAATGAAGGGTGTCTTTAATCTTTTAATTTAGTTCAGTTATCCTCGAGCCCTTGGTTCAAGCTCCTTGATTGAGTTTATTAAGGCGGCATGGTTTGAACCGTAGGCTCTTTGTGGCATTGAGGGTGGGACCTAGGTGGGTTCCAACCAATTTTAATAAATAAATAAATATGTAGAAAAAGAAAAAAATATAAGCAAAATTCAGCTGTCTCCCAGAAGACTATTACGGCTGTTCTGGATTTCTAATTACTTTAACATAAATTAGCCATAATTTCCAAACAATCTGCGGCAAACAAAAGCTTATTGAAACAAATGATTATATATTTTATCACGCTCATCTTTATTTTTTAATTAAATTATTTATACGTGCCTACTTACCAAATCTAACACAATAAGATCTATATCACAAAATCGTTAATTTGTTAATACTAAGCTTTTTGAATTTTCTTTAATTAAATCAGACAAAAATATAAAAATGTTGATAATAATATTCATCGAAACGGTTCAAAAATGTATACACACACACATACATATTAATAATAAAAAGCTCATTAAAATGAAATCAGAACAAAAAATAAAATAAAAATGAGCTTTTTTGTGATAAAAAAAATGATATTTTTTATGATTTTTTTTTTTATGTTTATGCTTCTGTTATTTTTTATGATTGTTAAAAAAAAAAAAAAAAAAAAAAAAATTTTAATTATCATTTTTCTTTTATCATCTGGAATTTATTTTTTGTTTTCTTTTAACATAAAATGGATAAAAGTTTTTTTTTTTTTTACTTTTTATTGTTATCATGAAAATTTATGTTGGAAGTTTAATTTTTTTGTTTGAGTATGGTTCGTTTCCCTCTCACCCCCTAAAAAGAGAAAGTTTAATTGGAAAATATTTCTTTGGAAAATTTTATTAAGTTTTTCTCTCCCTCTCGCTCTCTCTCTCTCTTCCTCGATCAATTAAACATCACTTGATTATATGTCACAATTTTGGGTAAGATAAATCGAATTTTCCACAAGAAATATCAAATAATTTTTTTTTCTTTTTATTTACAATATTAAACCAAATTGCAGTAACATCAATTATATTTGCCATATGTACATAACTAATTGTAGATAAAAAAAAAAAAAAATTGTACAAAGCATGAACCACGACTACTCTATATAAACCAAACTAGCAAACACAAGAAGAGTGAAACGACAACAAAAAAAAAAATTTGTCAAATGAAAATTATTTTTCATTTTGTTTTTGGTCAATTAATTTGTTACAATTACAACAATAACAAAAAACAAAATCACAACAAAAATTCTTTGTGCGGTTTTTTCTTCAATTGTTTTTATTTCTTTGTAGCTTTAGAGTTCTCTTCCTGTTATTTTCATTCCCATTGTGTGTGCTATATGAGATGCAATAAATAATTACAGATTTGTAGTAGAAGAAAAAAATTGTTTTTAAACGCAGAATCGTCGGATGAAATTTTATTGTACCACATCGAGCCATTCCCCTCGTCATCCACCGTGTATATTCTATTATATTTTCTTGTGTCGCATTAATTTTAATGTTACAATTTTAAATGAAATCTTGTTGGATTGTCAAAGTCCAGATCGATGTGCAGGAAATAAATTTTGGTTATTCGTTTGTTTTTTTTTAATGTAATCTCTAAATGTCACGTGATATCCGGAACTGAAATATAAACTACACGTTTTTGAGTGATTCATTTTGGAGGGGTATTGTTTGTTTTAGATGACGCGTGAGCCTCTTTTATGTTTTACGCATTTTTTTTTTTTTGGTTTCATCACAATACACACTTTGGTTGGTGCTTAGGTACATCATAGGGTAAGTCGAGGAGAGATGGTACACACTTTTTATAATGCTGTAACTTTTGTAAATTTAACGTTAAAAATAAAACAAAACGTGCTTTAGAAACTAAAGCTAAATTCCAATTTTATTTTAAAAGATAAATACATCTGTAGCGTGTTCTTAAAATTGTGGTTGAACAATAAAAATTAAGTACACGTTTTTTTTTTGTTTCGTTGATTCTCACTTTATTTGTATGAATACACAGATTCACTTAATTATACACACAATATCACAATATATTTATTTATGCACAATTGTTTATTTACATTTATATAATTTATATTATATTAGCACTATAAATTTACTTTAACACACCACACTTTGTACGACTAATATTCTTACCGTGTTCTGGTTTTTGTGTCGTTACCACCGGAATACAAGAACGAATGCCTTATTATTTCTCTCAAAAATTGTATATTATTTTTTTGAACTGTAATATGGGCGCTCGGCTCGATATTTTCGGTATATTCCGAGTGTATCAAAAATATACTGTAAAGCGTTATCTGTTAATGGGTATTTTATTTTGTAGTCAGCTTACGTAACATAACGAAACATAAGCTGACTATCATTGACGCTACACCACTCCCCCTTCAGTTCGATGGAACGTAATGTTGTGGTGGTTTGCTTATACGTCCATATCTTGTCATTTGGTTAGGTATAGTATGCACGATTGGTTTATCATTGAAAGAGATAGTATGCTTATGAGTAGGTTCACGCATACTGTTTGTTATAGTCTTAGCTTGGCCAGTGTTTGTAGAATGTGGAACAAAGGTACTGTCGTTTGGGATATTATTTGGCACTGGAGACAAATCATTAGATTCTATGAAACACGGTTTCAATCGGTTAATTGAAATATTTGCATCTTTGCCCTTAATCCTAACTGTAAAATATTTCACACTACGATTGACTACGGGAAACGGCCCTTCATATGGAGGTTGAAAAGGCGTACGATATGCGTCAGTGCGTACAAAAACATGTGAACAATCCTTAAGCTCCTTGAATATGAATATATCTTCTTTTTTACGTCGTGGTGGTGGTGTTGGTGAAATCGCCTTGAATGTGTTGTTCAAAATAGTTGCAAAATCTGACTGTGAATACAATTGCTCAGTTGGTTGTAAAAAGTCACCAGGCAATCGCAAATGTTCTCCGTACACTAAAAATGCAGAGGTAGTCCCAAAATCCTCGCGAAAAGCTGTACGTAGGCCCAGTAAAACCGATGGAAGAGATTTTGTCCATTGAAGATTTTCCTTGCACATGATTGCTGTCTTAAGACTACGATGCCATCTTTCGATTAATCCATTGCAGGCTGGGTTATATGCGGTTGTTCTTTTCCGCTTGAATCCTAATAGCTTCGATAATTCATTGAATAGGTGAGATTCAAATTGCGAGCCGCGATCCGTAACTATAAATGTACGTACACCATAACGACAGATCCAATATCTAAAAACTGCTTCAGCAACGGTATCAGCTCTAATATCCGGCACGGGTATAGCTTCAGGCCATCTTGTGTAGCGATCGATAAGTGTCACGCAGTACCGGTTTCCTTCTGATGGCGGGAGTGGTCCTATGATGTCTAAATGTACTTCATCGAACCGGTTGCTACTCATTGGAAAAGATTCGATTGGACCTTTTACGTGCCTAGTAATTTTTGCTTTTTGACACTTCGGACAACACTGTGACCACTTCCGACAATCCGATTTTATTCCGGGCCAAAAATATTTCTGTGAGACCATGGTTACTGTAGCTTTAATACCTGGGTGTGAAAGGTTGTGTATGGTGTCGAAAATTACCCGACGAAATTCCTTCGGAATATATGGCCTTGTTCGTCCGGTAGACGTCTCGCACAAGATGTGTTTGTTTGTACCAAATACTGGAAATTTTTCCATTTTAACTGAGTTCTCGGTTTCGATAAGTGTTTTTAGTTCATCATCTGTTTGTTGTTCTTCCCAGATTCGTTGATAATCTATGTTGCTGTCGACCGTTATTGCATTGATTCGAGAAAGCGCATCCGCGACGACATTGTCCTTTCCACTTATATGCTGAATGTCGGATGTATATTGAAATATAAGATCCAGATGTCGAAGTTGTCTTGGGGATGCTGTCTGGGTATTCTTTTGGGATGCGTAAACTAGAGGCTTATGATCGGTATATAAGGTAAATTCGCGCCCCTCCAGATAATGTTTGAAGTGCTTAATCGAAGAATATGCTGCCAAGAGTTCGCGATCGTACGCGCTGTATCGCTTTTGAGTTTCGTTTAGCTTGACCGAAAAGAAACTTAATGGTTGCCAGGCATCATCAACATACTGTTGGACTACGGCACCGATGGAGTTATCTGAAGCGTCAACTGTTACTGCCAGTTTAGCGTTGGGTGATGGATGGCTCAGAAGAGTGGCGTTGACTAACCGTTGTTTGGACAACTCAAATGCATTCGTTAGTTCATCCGACCATACAATGTGACGTTTATCATTCTTCTTTGATCCAATTAGCTGATCATTTAGAATGGCTTGTTCTTCGGCTGCATGTGGGAGAAACTTACGGTAGAAGTTTATCATCCCAAGGTAACGACGTAATTCTGCTACCGTTTCAGGTTTCGGGAATTGTTTAACAGCGTCCACCTTGTTGTGTGATGGCCCAATACCTGCCGAGGAAATGTCATGACCCAAGAAAGTGATTTGTTGCACCCCAAATATAGATTTACTGGCATTTAATACAAGTCCGGCTTCTTTGAGCCGTTGAAATATCATCTCGAGGTGTTGTAAGTGTTCCTCTTCCGACTTTGATGCAACCAGCATGTCATCGATGTATACAAAGCAGAAATCCAATCCTCTAAAAACTGAATCCATTAACCTTTGGAATGACTGTGCAGCATTTCGAAGCCCAAAAGTCATTCTTGTAAATTCGAACAAGCCAAATGGTGTTCGAATCGCCGTTTTCGGAATATCGCGCTCATCGATGGGTACTTGGAAATAGGCCCGAACTAAATCGATCGCAGAAAAAATTTTGCATCCATTTAGTTGGTGGATAAAGTCGGTTAAGTATGGGATGCTGTACATATCTGGTTTCGTTTGAGCGTTAAGAGCTCTGTAGTCGCCACATGGCCTCCAATCACCGTTTTTTTTACGCACTAAGTGCAACGGGCTAGACCAATTGCTATTACTTGGTCGACAGATACCTAGTTTTATCATTTCATCAAATTCCTTTTTTGCGGTTATGTATTTTGCTGAGTCTAGTCGACGTGCTCGCGCAAAACATGGAGGACCCGTTGTTTCAATTATATGAGATACGCCATGAGCTGCATCGTTGATACCATATTTCTCGACTGTTATTTCTATAAAGTTGTTTAATAGATTTGCTATTCGTGGATGACATGCATTTGAAGATATTGTTGTAATTCCTGTTGAGCAACCCTTCGAAACGTTGGCATTCGATGATAACGACGTTAAGGTATCTATAAGTTTACGATTCTTAACGTCGATCAATAGACCGAAGTGCTTTAAAAAATCCGCACCTATAATTGATGTGTTTGTATCTGCTAGTATAAAATTCCATTCAAAATCTCTACGCAATCCTAGGCTGACACTGGTTCTTTTCGTACCGTATGTTTTTATTTCCGTCTGATTAGCGGCAAATAATGTGAGATCACTTAGTTTCGCGTCTTTAGGATTGTTGTATTTAATAATAGAAACACTAGCACCAGAGTCGATTAAAAAATTTTGTGATGATGGTCTATCAAATATTGATAAACGGATAGAATCTATCGATCCCGTGCATCCTTCGATACACGGGTAGTTGTTACGTTTTTTGAATTGCCATCGTTTTCTGTAGCATCGGCGGTTGGGGTATGTTTCCTAAAATTACACGGCGTTCTACATTTACGAGCTCGTTCGGCAAAGAAATGGTGGTAATAACAGTTTCCGTTGGGATACTCTCTCGGTCGGCTGCTAGATCTACTTCCTTTTGCACGTGCATGATAATACCTCTGTCGTGAACGCCAACGTTCGTTTTGCTTGCTTAATTGCATTTCTAAACTTTCAATTTTTTTGATTAGATAATTATAATCGGCTTCGTTATGATTATTTTTTGAATTTTCGGAAACATGTTTCGGTTGAATTGTGTTTACGTATTTGCTGGTATTAGCCAATTGCACCTCCCAGATTTGGTCTGCAATTTGACATTGCTTATCGATTTTTTCGTCGGACCATGATGCTAGAAACGGTTGTAATTCACCAGGCAAATTTTGAAGCCATATCGATTTCAATAATTCTGGATTGACAGCGGCCAAGGATCCACTTTTAGAATTTAATTTGTGATAGAAAACTGAAGGTTTATCATCTCCAATGGTCAAACTACCAGAAAGGAGTTGCTTAAGCCGTGATTCGCTGGAAGCTGTGTTTCTTTTTATTATTGCGTTTTTTAGGGTATTAAACTTTTGTCCGACATCTGGCGGTGTCGCTATAAGATCTGAAACGCTTTCCAACATATCTTCGTCGATTCTTGATAAAACAATATCATATTGGTCTTCATCAGAGGTAACTTTGTTCAATCTAAATTGTCCTTCTGCTATTATGAACCACAATTCAGCATTGTGTCTCCAAAATTGAGCTAACTTAATTTTATCTGGAGTTGGGGAAGTCATGTCTGGTTTTGCGTAGGCGTTAAGTGCTTGATTAGTTTCGCTGCTTTCTGATTTTGGAATTTTATGCTTGGGCGATAAGTCTACTATTAGGTTGTGGCTACTATCTGTCCGTCGAAGAGTTATATCTAGTGGACAAAATAAAAAATCCGTCAACTCAAAATATAAAATGTTTTCGCTATTAGGAGTACAAGTCAAAAGTTCGGCCAAACCCTCTACTATAAACCAACGTTCTCTATCAGACTCAATTTTGAAAGTATTGAAGCAGATGATGTAGCTTTTACTCGATGAGATTCAACAAACGCTGCAAATACAGTTTTGATACACAAATTCGCAATGTTATTAATGTTATTACAATATTTATTTATGCCATGCCATTAACATTGAATGAAAAGAAATATATGTACGCTAATTTTCTTGTTTTTATGTTGAAAATTGTACCGTATAAATATTCGAAAAAATAAAAACAAAACAGCGCAACGATCAAAATACCAGACGTATGACAATATTTGTGATGGTGTGTTTAAGGGTGAGAAAAAAAATATTCGATACACGCTTATAACACTATTTATATTTTAAAACGACCTTAATTCTAATTTATATAATTATAAATTTAAATTCTTAAAAATAAAAAAAAATAAAAAAAAATATTAGGTAATATAATTAGCTTACGGTTCTTGACGTTCGTATACTCGTATGTTATAAACCGCTTGTGATTTAATTCTTAATCACTGCTGTATATTTTATGACTTCTGTTGCTGCAATTTATAAGCCATGAACGGTTGTTGTTTTGTTTATCAGTAGGTGTGTGTGATGAACGCTTATATCCGGCTGTAGGTTCGCGGTGTTGTAATGATCGTTGGCATCTAAATAACTTTTCTGCTTACTTTTTGATGTTGCTGGCTACTCAGCTCCCACGATGGGCGCGATCGCCTTTGAGGGGCCTTTTGGCCTTATAATATTAGTAGCCTTAGTTTTTTTAAAACACGCGCACCAACGTGTTCGGTTTTGTTGTTCGTGTTGGAGTAATAAAGTTTATTACTGCTAGATCAATTCAAGCAATCTCAAGCAAGTGTTTTATGCTACGGTAACCAGAGAACAATCTCGTTTATGTTTGTGTGATTATTCCTCTGTATATTCGGGCGCATGTATATTCGGTATATTGTGTGTATATGACGTGTAAATGGACCTTTTTAATTTGAATTAATTGATTAAATATTTTATTGCTTTAGCTTATTATAGTAATAATTATAAATGTATTGGTTATTATTTATTGAATTATTTGAACTTATCATTCAAATCACATTTTAATTATATGTATTACGTAGGTCATCATTTACCGTTCGGGGTCACCATTTTGTAGCGTGTTCTTAAAATTGTGGTTGAACAATAAAAATTAAGTACACGTTTTTTTTTTGTTTCGTTGATTCTCACTTTATTTGTATGAATACACAGATTCACTTAATTATACACACAATATCACAATATATTTATTTATGCACAATTGTTTATTTACATTTATATAATTTATATTATATTAGCACTATAAATTTACTTTAACACACCACACTTTGTACGACTAATATTCTTACCGTGTTCTGGTTTTTGTGTCGTTACCACCGGAATACAAGAACGAATGCCTTATTATTTCTCTCAAAAATTGTATATTATTTTTTTGAACTGTAATATGGGCGCTCGGCTCGATATTTTCGGTATATTCCGAGTGTATCAAAAATATACTGTAAAGCGTTATCTGTTAATGGGTATTTTATTTTGTAGTCAGCTTACGTAACATAACGAAACATAAGCTGACTATCATTGACGCTACACATCTATAGTTTACCTCAAGATAGGTAAAAAATAAAAAATAAAATTGCTAACGTTCCATCTCACCTAGAACAGAGAGGTGAGATGGCACAGTCTAAAATGACAGATGGAACGTTTAAGGTCGACTTTTTTTCTTTTGAAAATTTGATCCACATTTGTCGCAGATGTTTTCAAAAGATGAGCAACCCAAGTATTTTTATGGTATTTCCGAAAATTTCTGCATTTTCCTGACATTTTGATGAATTCATCTCCGACTTTTGTCAGCAAAAGCGATCGAAATATTTAAATATTTCCTATGAAGTTTGTCGTTAAAAGTCGGACAAATGCGGAATTTGTGTAAACAAAATTTGTGCATGTGTGAGTGCGCACTTGCTTTGAAAGGGGCGGGGTTTATATTTCAAATATTATGCCGCGATAATATTTTTTAACGGAAATAAAACCAAAAAAATACATTAGAAAAGGTTTTACAATAATTTATTTTAATTCCAGAATACAAAAATTATAAAATTCTTAATAAACCGGTTATCACAGTCGGTTTTTGTTACATATTTATCGTATAAACTGTATTATAAGTCTTCTTTCGTAATAATTATTACTACGAAATTAATTTCAAAATACTATATGTACATATAAGTAAAAAATATTAAAAATAAATTTTAAATCGCTATAATAATTCATATTGCAACTCAAAAAAATGTTATTCTTCTATCGTAATAAATATTATGAATTTCAAAATAGTAGGTACCTTTAAATCGTCAAAATATGCATTGCGATTCAATAATTTTTAAAAAATTATCTTTTATATAATAAATATATTGTCTGGCATAGGCTCCAAACTGGGTTTCGGTGGCATGGGGAAATTTTTCCAACGCACAATCTAAAATTATAAAATATATATAAAACTTGGCAATAAATTGTTGTGTTTATTAATATGTTGCCCTTTAACAATTTTATGATTTGAAATCTTGACGCATCTAGTTTTTTGTGGTGGCCGTTATATGAAAATTGGTCCGCTAATTGCTCTGTAAATATAAATTTTAAGTTATTTCGAACAAATTTTTTCAGTTCGAGCGCTGCCTCTTTTAGAAATATCGACTTCTGAAAATAGAAAGGAACAAACAAAATTAATTAATATCAATTTAACATTTAATTAAATTTTACTTACCAACTGTCGAGCGGATTCCTTAGCATTTGCTAGACTTCCATCAAAGTTGATAAATTTTTGAAGCTCGTTGAACGGGAGTACAAATTTTTGATTTTCGATGTCCACTATGGCCTGACGTTCAGCCTATTTTCTCGTAAATTTATAAACTCTTTTAATAGAGTTGTCTGACCCTTTTTAATGATTTCAATATTTTGTTCCATCTTCTCGAATCGTTCTCGGTCAACGAGCATATATTTTGGTTTTGAGCCAGTCGCCCTAGGTCCTGCCACTTCCTTGACTGTTTGGGTTGAGACGAATGGTGTTCTCTCTCCTGTAAAATTAATTGTATAAAAAATGCATTACTATAAACCACGTACATCTGTGTAAATACAAACACATATAATTTTTAATTTTTTCAATTTAGTGTCGAAACAATTTTAAATGTACTAAAAAATTAACAATATGCATTACATGATTCTAGTTTACAAATTACTAGAAGCTCGTAAACAAATATAATATCTATAATAGACTTTAAATATCCTACCTGAGCGAATTCTACAAAAATTGTCGTAAGATATTTCAGAGTCCATTTGAGCTGAAAACCATAATTAAATATTGTATTTATTATTAATATCAGCGGCCCCTATTCTGACTTTCCATGGGAACTGGAAAGTAATAATATCATTATCTAAACCTGAAAGAATATTTCTACTGATTTCTTTTAAATTTTGAATCGAATGTCATTTCATGGTCTAAAGTCCGTAATGGTTTTTTTTTTTTGTTTGAATTGTGTTGTTGGGCCACTGATGGAATTTAGTTTGATGTAGAAAAATTTCGAAAAAACGTTAATTGTGAAAGATTTGTTCCCAAAAATGTTTATAGGGTAATTTCCAATTTTTGCTCTTTTTCATAAATATTTGCATTATTTCCATCAGTAGGCCAAAGGAATATAATTCAGACAAAAGTGAAATTAAAATATTTTTTCCCAATTTTCCATTTCCAGGCAAAGCCAGAATAGTGCCACAGACCACAAAATTTATTTCATGTTTTTTGTAATATTTACTTTCAATAAAATCTTGTGAAGTAACATTTTGAAGATGCTGGTTCGCCGATATACTTTTGCAAGCATTTTTGTGTGGAGCCAATTCCGCGTCAAGAAAAGCTAAAATGTCAAAAATAAAAATTCATTAAAATCACACTGACTGAAAATTTGTTTTGCATATGATTTACACACTTGCATCGATAAATTCTTGCGAATAAATCTCCGAGTCTTCAATCGTCTCCATCTCCAACATCATGTGGTAAATAATTAAATAAGGTGTGAACTAAAGGAAAATAAACAGTCAAATTATCTTTACTGCTTCTTATAATTTTAGATATTTAGTCCAATAACGTAAACGTTGTAATTTCTTTCGAAGTTACTTCTAAATCAGTTGTATAAATATGTAGATTAGAAGATTCGAATGGAGTATCATAAAAATTCGTTAAATTTTCTACCATATGGGTTTCTATGTGAACTATTCCTTCGTTTTCAAAAATGGAAGCTATTTTAAAAATGTTACCCGAAACCACACAATAATTATTTGGAAAATCTAAGGAGAGTTTGAAGGATTGTAATACAACACATTTGAAATATTTACCACTAACATGTCCCTTCAATTTTGGTTCAAATTTTTTTGTATTAGGTTCTATTGAATATATCTCAGACAGTCGGGTAAACAATTGTTGCAACGGTAAATACCCAGATTTTATTTTTACTTTTACAGACGATAAAAAATTTTCGAATTTAAAAGCACTGATATCATGTAGAGGGGTGGAATACTGTACACATTCTTCAGATAAATGTAGTAAACTGTGTACATTGAATATAGCACAGGACTCGTCATATAATTCCTCCATATTCCTAACAAATATTCTAAGAAGTGTGGAAGCTGAGGGATTTTGAGTTTGACAAAACGTTTTATTCAAAAGTATAGAGATGGCACATGATAAGGTCAAAAAATGATTATAAAATGGAAGTGGAAGTATGTCTAACAATACTACAGGTCCAGAATACAGTACAAAATGTCTCAATTCCGTCGCCTTCCACCGTTCAAATTCCTCTAAACCTCTCGGTTGTCTGTTAAATTCGTGTGGCAATTTTATTTGCATCAAATTGTCAGAATTTTTTTTTTATTTGTAGATTTGACAGAGAAAACGAACATTTTCGCCTTTTTATCCAAAGTGATATTAATTGCTTCATTACACCTAGGAGAACGCAATGCATGTAATCAATGGGTACTTGACTGACATACCCAAAGTTAAGAATTTCGAATGGAATGGCCTCTATGGTTTTATGATGTTCTAAATCTACTCTGTTGTTAAAACTAACATCTGTTCTATTGGTAGCTTCTAATGCCTGTGTATATGGAAAAATTATATGACCTCTATTTACTTTTGCACCTTTTATTGTACATTTTTTGCACGAGAAATACCCAGAATGAGACTTAACAGGGAGGACTTTACACCTAGCATCGCTGTCGCAAATAAGGGATCGAATTTTAATTTTAATATTTTTAGTTTCGTAATCAAAACCAATTGCTTCTATTATTTCCATTTCTTCTATGAAATATTTTAAAAATTTATTGAAATTAATATGTTTCGATCTACCATGAAAAGATGAAATTACAAAAACGTCCTCAAATCCTACTATATTAACCATTAATGGCCATATCTGACTATTAGAGCTTTTCGAAACTGGTAAACCATCAATCCCTAAATCGATTTCTAAACTGTCCAAACTAATTAAATCATAATTTTTTAAGAACTAATCAATAGCCCTTGATAATCCTAAATAAAAATATGATACACCTAACCCAACATCTGATACATCTGCTATACGAGGAGTATTTTTTAAGAGTCTAACTTTAGTTGGGAGCCATGGAAAATAGTTATTGAGAACTTTTAAAATTTTGTTCATCGTCAGTCCACATATAGTCGATGATCATCTAATGGAGAATCAATTGAACTAAACGACGAATCGCTATCTAATGGCGGAATAGCATTTCTATAAGACCCGTCAGACTCTTCATTATCTTGAAAAGGTGAATTTTGGTTTAAAAATTCAACTTGAATTTCCGAAATAATATTCGAGTTATTATCACTTGACGGGATATATGATGTTGAACTGTTATGACTCGCTTCCGATGTTTTATGTTCCGGAAGCTTCCCCGTAAAAATTAAATTAAATTTAAATAAGTGGTTTTTATTTATTACCTGGAGGAAGCTGTCAGATCAGAATTATCCAAAGTTGTCAAAAATGCATAACTTGGTATAGCATCAGGATCAAATTGTACGATTCCAGTTGCCGTAAATTTGGAAACGGCGTTTCCTACTGTCGCTGATTTACTCCAAGCCTTTGAAAAAATGGATCCAAATACGAGTCTACTAGTTTTTCTACCTGGATTAGCGCGAACATATTTATTGCATTCCTCTTAATAATTGGTTTTTAAAGATTTAAAAAAGCATCGATCAAGAGGTTGCAGGAATTGCGTTGTATGACTTGAAAGACAAATAAGAATAACGTTTTGCTCTGCTGCATACTCAAGCATTTCTAAATTGCTATGGGATGAATGACCATCAAGAGTAATAGCTACAGTGCCTGAAGGCTTTCTGGGCACAATTTGAGTTTTAAGCCATTGATAGTCGTGTTTTCCATGAGAACTGCACTAGAACTCGATAAATTTTTAATTCCTTTTATTCTATGTAAACAGAAAAAAAATTAAATTCATGAAGTGATAATGTGTAGTGCATTTCACATAAATACACATTTTAAGTTGTTACAGCAATAAATAATGACAATTATAGCTTATTTTTTAGTTACACTGGATAAACCCATGAATTTATCGAGTGTAGTTGCGTGTAATGACGTCAGCAAGAAATTAGAAAATATTGATGAAATAACTGAAGGGGGAAATTTTTAAACTTAAAATATGTAATTATATCAACTACACTACACATTCGCGCTTTAAGAATTAATTTTTTTTCGTTTTACATGGAATAAAAGGAATTTAAAGTTTATCGAGTTCTAGTGCAGTTCTCATGGAAAACACGGCTGATAAAAAATTTCGGAGGTTACATACATATGCTGATTTTTGAGACATGACTACTGAGGCACCCGGAGGCATTCCATCTTCAAATTCAGGCTTCTTTTGTTTTCCTTTAAAAATACAGGTAGGTGGAATAAAAACTCCTTCAGCGTTGCAACAGGCTATGACAGAAATTGTTTCTCGCTTTTCACCCGATGTAATTGCCGCTATATTTTTTGAACCCTTTTCTGCCAAAACATGTCCTGGCCTATTATTTAATTGCAGGCCACTTTCATCCACATTAAAAATGTGCCCTGGTTTATCAAACAACTCATGTTCTGTAAACATATTTTTCAAGACATCAAAATAACTCTTTACATCACTTCGATTCACCCTCCAGCTCGATTAATTGAAACTCCTTCAGATTTTCTGATAGAGATTTTGGAATTACGCCTTAAAAATGATTGGAGCCACGGATATCCAGCCATTTCTGTTTCTTTATTAAACTTGTGTTTAATTTGGAGTTGTTCAGCCAAATTATATGCCATAGCTCTGACGGTGTCTCTTGTAGGAGCAAATCCGTGCTTTTGTAATTTTTTTATGTGTAGAACAATTTTAGCCTCATTTGCCTCTCCTAAGCAACAGCTTGATCCAAGGGAACGTTTTTTTAAACGCATCTGCACAATGTACTGGCTGGAATTTTATAATATTGTGCAGATTCTCTAAGAGATTTTTTACCTTCGCGAACATCTGATATTGCTGCATTGTTGCATAAATTGTTTTCGGTCCAGTTAGCTCTGGTTTTTGATATTCTTGTGTATGTTGTTGGCATTTTTGTAAATTATCTATAAAACAAAAACAAAAAATCAGTACATATAATAATATCCCCTCTCCTCGAAAAAAATGTTCCGTTTCTCCTTTTTGACTCCATCATGGTTTTTTATTTGTAATTTTTTTTTTTTGTTTTCATTTTAGATATGGATACAACTTAATAATATAAAATAATACTCACTTCAAATGCTCTAACGGTTTTGATAGCAAAAACTGTTCTTTGAACACCACTTTTTAAAGAAACAAAAATTTTACTTTTTACTCACAAAATTGTTTATAAATTAAATATTGAAGAACCTTTCATCACAAAATTCTAAAATAAACTGGCATTATATGCGTTATACATGTGGTTTTATAACATATAGACAATCCTGTTTGAACTAGTTATATATTTCGAAATACAGCAATGTTCCATCTCACCTCGTGTTCCATCTCTCCTAGAATTACCCTACATATGTACGTTCATTTATTCGTTGTTTGAATAAGTTTATTGTTTGGTTTTGTAATAAATAACTTATGTAAAAAATTGATATAAACAATGATGAACATGTTTGACTATATAACTACTAGCTAAACAGAGTGGATCACTTAAGGGGAGGTTCTCTTGAAACTCGATACGAAAATTCGATTTTTTTTTATTTCACTTTTTGATAGCCTATTATGTGTAGAATATATTCTCCAAAACCGTTTGACTGACATCATAGGCGCCCGCAAGTTTTTTTCCAGGGAGGGGCAAAATATATTTTTCTGACCTACGAGTAAATTGAAACGCTTTTTAAAATAAAAAATAAATTCTTATATATATATATATGTATATATACATATATATATATATATATATATATATATATATATATATATATATATATATATATATATTATTTAGAAAACCACTTACTTCAACTTATAAACCAAAAAATAAACATAATATAAAAAAATTTAGTTTGAAAAAAGAAACTGCAATCTCCGCTTCTCCAATCCAAAACGATTAATTATTAATTCATAGTATTCTTCTTTCATATCCTCTATTATATGTCGATGGACACTCATCATACAAAGACCATCTAGCCCTTCCTCAACCATTGTTGATCGCAACCAGGTTTTAACTCTGCGTAGAGTACTAAATGACCTCTCTACTGCGCAAGAGGTGGCTGGAAGAGTCAGAGCCAAACTAATTGCCAAATAAATAGATGGATAAAATATAACTGAATAATTAAGTAAATCAAGGAAGCTTAAATTATCAATATTCTTTATTGGTTTATCCTTCCAATATGTCAACCAAACTGAGGCATCTGCTGCAAAATTTTCCAAATAACAGCCATACCTATTTTGGATGTCTTGTATTACATTTTCATATTCCGTTTTTGTTAATTGCTGCATATTTTTAGGATGTAGCTGAAAAATTAGATAAGCTGGTTCATTTTCTTCTGAAAATCGCTCAGACAAAGAAGTTATTAAAGAATCTAAATACGGAATGAAAACTGATCTTCTGTAATACGATTCAGCGGAGTCACAAGGTACGTTTGTACGATGTTTCTGGTTGTTTGCTAAACGAGGTAATTTTATTTCGATATTTGTTTGTTGAGAGCTTTTCTCAATAATTTGCATGATACAATGAAATTTTTCCTCTGCATTTTCGCGATCATCATTAACAATCGTTTTGATGGTATTAATGTGTTTTTTTACAGAAAACAGGGTTTGTTCTGTCCCTTGAAGTGTATTAACAACAGGTTCGAATAAAGCTGAGTAATGTGCCATGACATGTAGACAAATTATAAAATTTGAAGAAGTACACACGTGATATAATTGTAGGGCACGTTGTCGAGTGTTAGCGTTATTTCCTTCTATAGTCATGCGATATAGTTCTTCTATGATCGAACAAAAATTTTCTTGAAAAATTCTTATACTTTTATATTTTGCTGTCCATCGTGTTTCGCAAAAGAGTGGTATACGTGGAATACATTTCCTTCTCAAAGAACTTTCACGGAAAAAATTAATTGCTTCTTTGATAGAACCAGCTGTGTTCCGAATTTCTTTCACGATATTTAAATCATTTACAACAAGATTTAACTTATGCGAAGCGCAGTGAAAAAAGCTTGCCCTAGGATATTGTTCTTGTATAAGCTTTTGAACACCATTTATTTTCCCTGCCATCACAGAACAGCCATCATATCCTTGACCTACCATTTTCGACGATTTCAACCCGAATTTTCTTAATGATGAAAGAATTGTGTTCGAAATTGATTTTGCGTCCATACTTTCCAACGGAACAAATCCTAAGAATTCTTCTCTAATATAATAACCAGTGAGGTTTTTGTCCACAAATCGTATTGCAATTGATAATTGTTCGAGTCCTGAAATATCAGCTGACTCATCGGCAATGATCGAGAAAAATGCACTATTGTTAATAGCTGTCATAATATGTTCTTTTAAAACATCTCCACAAATGTTAATAATTTCATTTTGAATTCTATGCGATATGTATTTTGCGTTTTGGGCAGATGTTTCCAAATGATTTTTCAAAATCGAGTCACCTGCATCAATACGAAAATCTAATAAATTTCTGAATACGCCATGCTCATCATCTTTGCCTCTTATTGGAAAACCATGTGTTCCACAAAATACTAATGTTTTGATGATCGGCAATAATTTTTGCCTATTGGATTCGATAAGTTTATGTACCGAGGAATCAATTTGTTCAACTACATCCAGCTTTTGGCGTTGCATTATTTGAACAAAATTATTTGCACTTAACGTTGACTCGCAATCCCATTTTGATGTTAAATGTTGTTTAATATTGTTATGAAAATCTTTATATTTTGTAAACTCCTTTACAATAAAACTGCCCTAAAACCCTCTATTAACATGCGGTTTAAATAAAACACATTGTCGGCATAATATTCCTTTTCTTTTCTGTGAATATGAAATACAAGGGTACTCACTTAGCCATTGATAACGGAAAGCACGGGACCCGGAACTATCCTTTTTAAAATCATAATTTTTGTTTGGTACCCAAGACTGGGTTAGTGCTTTGAATCTAGTTTCACTAGATAAAACAATATCCGTTTCCAAAAAATTGCCTATATCAAAAACATGGGAGGTAATTGCACAATCTTCAGAATTTGATACGTGATTAATATCGTGTGTCGATTTTTCAGTATTTTTTTCTACCAATAAACTCTGATAATGTATCTCTTCGAGTCGCGGCTTCTTAAAGAAGTTACGAATATCCATTATGAGTACTGAAAATGGAGATAAAACTTGCTTACAAAAATGGTATGTAATCAAAATTATGATAAAAAAAAAATTGCAAAAAAATATTCACATAGATCCTTTATCAAATAAAATAAAATTGTTGAAATATATACACAATTAAAAAAAAAAAAGATTTTCTTTTATGAATATCAAATAGAAAATCAAAATTTACCTTACTATATTCGCCTATAGGAATAAATACGTCACTATTCACTATTTTGCACTGATTATTATAAATTTATTATAGTATAGTTGCAATTTTGTAAATAAACAATAAAATATTTATTACAATAAATGTTGCACTAAAATTAATTTGGTTTAATAAAATTATTAAGTCGTTAGGCCGAAACTACTAAGCACGCTTTACATATTGCTAGCTAAACATGAGACAAATGATGAATACTCGTAATATTACTCCCACACTTACTCGCAAAAAATAACCGTTTGATTTTGTATTTTAGTTTCTCAATGTATCTCTTTCAATACTTTATGTATGTAAGACAAAGAAAAACATGTCCTTAATGGAAATAGCAAAAGAGATGGCATATCATGGTACGCTTATTTATTTGTGTTTTATTTTTACATTATGCGCAATAGATTTTCGCGCAGAGTGATTTTACATTTGAAAACAAAACAGAGGATGAAGAAAATTGTTGCAATGTTATTGTATGTAAGTATAAGTTTATGTTTTATATCTTTTGTATGTATATGCATTTATTTTGTTAAATATTGTCATTTTGTTCTCGTAGAATCAGCTGTTTTAAAATAGTTTATTTCAACGTTTCTCAAACTATGGTATGCGTACACAAGACACTATGGATACGTGCGCATTTATCGAGTATATGTAAATTTACAAGAAGTAGTAATTAAATATTACAACACTTATATACTGTAGAGAATATTATAAAAAATGTGTTACACTATGTGGTGTAAAATAGAAAGTTGGTAGTATATTATTATTATAAGTAATATTGAATTTTTTTGCAAAATCTAGGGGGGGGGGAATGCCCCCTCCTGCCCCCCCCCCCTCGGGGCGGCTATGACTGACATAAATTTCATAAAGAAGTTATGGCATAATAATCTCAAAAAAATCGTTAACACAATCTTTAAATGCGTTTCCATAGTAAAGGATGTTTTTCATATCTGTCTCCACTATAACTCAAGAACTACTCAATGAATCACTATTTTCTTATTTAATTTTGAAGTTCATTTAATTTATTGGAGGATAAACCTAAATGCCAGATAATATACGCTATTTTTTTATAGCACTTTAAAGAGCGCGAAAAAAAAAACGTGAAAAACGGTACCAAAAAATTGCATGTCCGACATTTTTTTAATTTTCGACTTTTAATTGATATTGGTGGTACCACAGAAAACAGAATATACAGAAGGAAACCTGCGAACAACGTGTTTTATAGTTTCTATGGGGTTATAACATATATTTCGTTTCGGGGTTAAATAAAAATTTATATAAATTTACGCTCTCAAAAGAGACTAATTTTATTTGTTTGTTTTTATTCATTTTCTATATGTTGAATCTGAATATGTTTTAAATGGAAATGGTAGACACAAGCCAAAACCAACAAAAATGTTTATATTATTGGTTTTGTCATGTAATACTTAAACAACAACAAAAACTCACAACAACAACTATAATGATGCAAACTCTAAAAAATCGAGATAAAAAACAAGTGCAATGGAAGTGGGATTCTAAAACGATTTTTGGCCAATTAGGATGAAACGTTGCTATTTCTTAATCCATTTTGATGAAAATGATTTTTTGTTCCACATAAATAGGATTCTAATATATTTATAAGATGATGTTCTGGAGTGTGGGCAACAGCGATCTGAAACAAGCAAAAAATTTCGAACAACACGGAACAAATTTTTTGAATTTTTTGCTTGCAATTTTTCGTTTCATTCAAACGAGTTCAAACAAGTAAACTAACCAAAAAAAAATTTTTCTTCGATTTAGTCTGATTTTGCTTGCAAGCACACATACAAAATGTTTGAAATTTTATATAGGTAAACCTCGTTTAACGCACGTATTGTGTCCCTGAAAAACCGTTCGTTAGATGAGGTTTCGTTGTGCGAGGTAAATAATTGTATGAGCTATTTTTGGGGAAAAAATATTTGTATGGTTTCTAAAACTTTGCCATTTATGTACATACATAAACGAGGTTTAAAGTTCGTAATACGACATTTTTCAACAATTTTGGATGTTCGTTAATTCACGGATTCGTTATTCGAAGGTTCGTTAAACGAGGTTTACCTGCATTTTGTTTTTCAGTTTGAATTGAAGAAGCGCACTGATGAAGTTAAAAGGGGCAACATAAAGTTTTTAAATTGTAAAGCTCAAATTTTTCATTTTTTTAAGTTTTCGAATTGCGGAATTGATTTTTGAACGTGGTAAGTTTTTTTAAATTTTTTTTTTTTGAATTAATTTTTGTTTCATGATTCAACAAGCAAAACAAACCATTGAAAGGGTTATTAATTATATCTCTTTGTTGATAATTTTTTTTTATAGTATGTACATGGTTTGCGCCTAGGTTAGCAAAATTAATTTTATGGTTTTGTTCTGAACAAGGGTGGCATCTATTTTAATTAAATGGTAAAATTTTATACGGTTTTAATTACCGCTCGTGATATTTTTCCCATGGTTTCCTACATCTTTCATTAGGTGACTCTTCTTACCGAATTATTATTTATTTTTGGTTGTACTCACCTGTGAGTTGAGAGGGGATGGCGAACAAGAAATGGAACGCTATATAAGGCGAGGAAAATGGCAGAAGAAAAAAAAAAAAAGATTTCATTTCTGCTGAATTGTGTCATCCGACGAGATTATTTTTGAATTTTTATTTTTTTTGGAGTAATGTATGCAGACACGGCAATTGGACATGGAAACCGGTCCATTTGTGGAGTTATGAAGTTTTGCGGTGGAAAATATCTCGCCACCTGGTAAATATATGTCATTGGTTTTAATGTTAAATAAGTGCTTAAAAAAAAAAAAAAAATATATATATATATATATATATATATATATATATATATATATATATATATATAAACCGTTCTATACAATTAAAAACTTAAGAGTGTAATGTTAGAATGTGTGATTGCGGTGCATGACTTTTTAAAGAAATCTTTTCTTTCTGTGCATATGGTTATAATAAAATAGATTTAATTGCTAAATATAGACACATTTAAACGTATGCCGCAAAATATTTAGTATTGAATCGTCACACGGAACATTTTTTTTTAATTTTTTTTTCTTTTTGAACAAAAATAAAATGGATGTTTTGGAAAAAGGATGTGATCGAGAAATTTAATCAGTGCGTGGGTTTTTTTTTTGTCGCAAATTTTTTTTTGTTATATATTTTTTTTCCAAACGAAGACAATAAGACAAGTGATGAGAAATTTCCAGTGTCAATTTTATTTTTCTTGTGAAACAGTCGAAGATGGTTAAATTGCGGTCAATGAGAAGCAGCACGTTTTGCAAAATGGTTGTCGCCATGTTTGAAGGAAACATAAATCATTTATACCATGGGTGAGTTTTCCAAGGGAAATAATTCTTCTTACCCCCTTCTGTAAAACTTCCTATATTTATTTATTTTATTTTCTTTCGTGGATTTTTCCTATTATACATTTTTTTTTGACAAGCAACCTGAACCTTACGCCAAAGTGGGTTGCTCCAAAAGCTATGCCGGTGCGCAAGCTTGCGTGTATTAGATGTCATGGCGCCCAACAAAAAAAAAACAGTTTTAGATAAAAGCATAATTTTTTTATTGACATCATGTGGTTGCTGTAACAAAAACGAATAAACTTTCATTTTAGGAATTGTCCTCTAATTTGTTTGTTTTTGCTTGTTTTTTTTTCATCTCATAGGTTTCACCGAATTCCGTAGCAGCGTTTAAAAATCAATGGAAACAAAAACAGAACAAAAATAAATTATTTTTTTTTTCGCAATCTATATTACAATATTCACGCATACCCGATTGAAGCAACACCCTCCCGGCGCAAAAATGTATACATCAAAAGTATTTCGTTTACGAACAGTTTTTGAAAGGTTCTTATTACAACACACTACTACATTAACATTCTCTATACACAGTGCTGTCAATTATATCTTGCGGCTTTGTTTTATTTTCAATTTTTTTTTGTACAAATTTAATTAAAGTTTTCGTATTGTGAAAATATAAAAACTTCTGATAATTATTGTTAGTTTTTCGTGGCATTCAAGAGCAGCACTATATCCATAATATCGTATAAAAATCATTATAATGTATATTTTGAAAGGTACTTAAGTAATACTCGAAGTACTTCATCTATGATTGAAACATTTTATTTCATTTCAGAAAAAGAATAATTAACAAATTTGGCACGTTGTGTCTTGTGTTGCGGCTGATTTGAAGAAAAATACAAATAAAAGATAAGATTGATTTAAAAAAATTGTTTTATTCTAATTAAATGGGACAATTCGCACTAAACCGTTCATCAATGTTACGATTAAGCAGTTCGTAAACATTACGTTTAAGCGTACACGTTATGAACACTTTTATACATACTAATACGAGGGCGGATTGAAAATGAAGCTACCTAGCGCTAGATGGCAGCACAAACACAAATTTTTTTTGTTTTTTAGAAATTGCGATCTGTCAAACGTCAGCTGTTAAAATTTCACCCAAATTCATCGATTAGTTTATTTGTTGTAGTCGTTTGAAGTAAGCAACTTTTGTCTTTCTTGAAAAATGGAAAAAACGAATTTCGTGCAGTGATTAAACACTATTATTTGAAAGGGAAAACGGCGAAAGAGATAAAAGAAAAGCTCGATAAACATTACGGTGATTCTGCTCCGTCAGATTACATGGTAAAATATTGGATTGCTGAATTTAAACGCGGCCGAAGAAGAACTGCAACAATACCATCAACAGGAAGGCCAAAAGAGGTGGTTACTGAAGAAAATATCAAGAAAATCCTCGATATCGTTATGAATGATCGCCGAGTCAAGTTGCGTGAGATTGTTGAAATGGTAAACATATCATATGAACGTGTGTTCAACATTTTGCATGAACATTTGCATATGAAAAAGCTATCGGCAAGATGGGTGCCGCGTTTGCTCAGTGTCGAACAAAAACGAGTTCGACAGACCACTTCACAGCGGTGTTTGGACATGATAAAGCGTAATCCTGTTGATTTTTGGCGTCGATTAATTACTGTTGATGAAACATGGGTCCACCACTACACACCTGAAACCAAAGCTGGTGGAAGTGCTCCGAAGAAGGCAAAGGCAGTGAAATCGGCTGGCAAGGTTATGGCCACTATATTTTGGGATGCACACGGAATATTGTTCATCGATTATCTTGAAAAAGGATCCACAATCACAGGAAAGTATTATCGTGCATTATTGGATCAATTGGTTGATGCAATCAAGGAAAAACGACCACATTTAAAGAAGAAAAAAGTGCTCTTTCTTCAAGACAACGCACCGGTTCACACAGCATTAGATACGATCCTAAAATTACGTGAAATACACTTCGAATTGGTTGATCATCCACCTTATAGTCCAGATTTAGCTCCTAGTGACTTTTTCCTGTTTCCAAACTTGAAAAAATGGCTCGCAGGACAAAGATTCATCTCAAAAGAAGAAGTGATTATCGAAACTAACGCGTATTTTGAGGGGTTCCCGAAATCGTATTATTCAGATGGTATAAAAAAGTTGGAATATCG
The DNA here is from genome assembly GCA_958295665.1 of Tipula vernalis. Classification (NCBI taxonomy): domain Eukaryota; kingdom Metazoa; phylum Arthropoda; class Insecta; order Diptera; family Tipulidae; genus Tipula; species Tipula vernalis. Next base: position 202,070,587 of record OY282560.1, read on the forward strand.
TCTTACTAAGTGTGTCGAATTAAATGGAGACTATGTTGAGAAATAAATGGTTTTTGGCAAAAAAAAATTTTGTTTTCCTACTTAGGTAGCTTCATTTTCAATCCGCCCTCGTATGTACATACACAAGTCTTCGCAAATTTGTATCATTTCTCATGTGAGAAAAGTACACCTTACGTACTATATTCGTACTGTTTTAGTGTAACGTTTACGAACACCTTAGTATAGCAAAGTCTTCGTAAACCGTACGTTTATGATACACCTTGTCTGGAGGGCATCGTGTGTTTTCGTTTACATAAAATACTTCGTTCACAAAATATTTTTATTTCCCCAGTTTTCCTTTTGTTCATAATGTGTATCACAATGTGTTTGTCAGTATATTATGTGTTGCTGCTATACACGAGAAACAATTTTTGTTTCAATTAAGAACAAAAGACAAAAATACCATATTTTAAATAAACAAAAATGTTTCTGCAATCTGCACCCACACGACTGTGTTATTAAAAAATTTACAGTTATAGCTAGCTATGTGATTTTAATATACATGCACCATTACATTGACTTAGAACAGTAATTATAAAATACTAATATACATGTATAAGTATTGTAATATGACGTATCGTATTATGTATATTAAACACGTCGGAATAAATAAAACAAATATTCAAAAATTTTGCGCATCATCAAATCAGTTCGACTTTCGATGAAATTAGATTTAATAATTAATGTGATTTTCGTGATTACAAATAGTATTGTATAATTAAGAGAGTTAAATTTTCCGAAATATTAGTATGAAACGAAATAGACAAGAATATTTTACAAGCTATCGTCGTAGAAGAAATAGTGAAATAAATGAACGGCAACGAGTGAGGCGTTCACAACACCAAGTGGATATTAATAGACCTACAATTCATCTTGAACTTCGCAAATCCACTTACAAGTCGGCTATTTCGGGATCTTCAGATTTTTTTTTCCCTCAGACACATCTTGGACCGCTTTCGTTCACATGCATTCATTGCGCTGCAGTTCACTTCAAAAATGAGCTTAAATCGAATTGTTGCCACAATGGTAAGTTGTCTAATTTACCTACTTCCAACGCACATTTTCCAATTGAAATTAAAGAATTATACATTGGTACTGATCGCAAAAGCCGAAATTTCCGTGAGTTCATTAGGCAATACAACAACCCTAACGCCTTTGCTTCAGTGGGAGCCAATATACATAATATATGTACATGGCAGTGTTTATTGCTTTAAAGTTTCTGGTGAAGTCTACCACAAAACTGCTGATAACATTCCAATTGATTTAAATTTGAATATGGGAAACGTACACACTGCTGATGCCGATATTTTGTATGCTGAACTATTTCTTTATGATACTGATACCGCTGTCAATATTCGTATGAATAATCATTATAACTCAGCCTGCCTAAAAGAAATCATGACAACAATTGGTAATGTTTTGCATAACATATCACCATACGCTAGAAGTTATCAAAAGCTTCGAGAAGCATAACCTAATCAGCATATGCTGCCCAAAATAATTGGGAGATAAATAAAGTGTCCTTAGTTTTTTATAGAAATTTATAGGATGATCAAAGAGTGTATAATGCACCTACAAATGCTAATAATGTTGCGTTAATTTATGTTCCCGATCGTGATGGCAACATACCCGCCCAAATTGATTTTGCAGTTTATCCTACCAATAGCAGAAGCATTAAGCGAATTAACTTCCTATCCAAACATTTGGACCCAATGATTTTTCCTCTTTTTTACCCTAATGGAGATTTTGAATGGACTACCAATATACCTCATAATACAACGAACTCTACGGCTGTACGAAATACTACCACCGTCCTACAATTTTACGCATATAAAATAGCAATTAGACCAACAATTTTTAACCCTCTTCACTTAATGTATATTCGATCCAAACCAAAATCTCTTCGTGTTGATTCGTACAAAGGTCTTTTAGATCATATGAATAGCTTTAGTAATGATAACAATGTAAGGATTGGTAATTTATTCATACTTCCATCTTCATTTACTGGTGGGCCACGCTTTATGTCAAAACTTTATCAGGACAATATGGCTATGTTGAGAAAATTTGGGCGCCCCGATTTATTTATCACGTTTACGTGTAATCCAGAGTGGCCAGAAATTAAATCGCAACTACATTCATTTCAAAACGCTTCAGATCGCCCTGATTTAGTTACATGAGTGTTCAATCTCAAATTAAAGGAGTTTTTGAACGACATTACCAAATCCCATATGTTTGGAAAAACATGCAGTTACGTTTATGTCATTGAGCACCAAAAATGTGGCCTTCCACATGCTCATTGTTTATTTACTCTCTGTAAGGAGGATAAGTTAAAATCAGCTGCAGATGTGGACAAAATCATTTCAGCTGAAATTCCCAATAAAATTACACATCCGCAACTATACGATATGGTAATAAAATATAATATATGTAAATGGGCCATGTGGGAATTTAAATCCCAATTGTGTTTGCATGGTTGATGGTAAATGTTCTAAACAATTTCCGAAACCATTCTGCGAAGAAACCGATATTTCTAAAGAAACTTATCCTAAAGGCATTGCCACATGTAAAACGGAAAACCGGCATTTAAAACCGTCAAACCCAATTTTTGGCTAAGTTGCTTCACTTTCCAATAAGAAAATTATTAACAAATAGTTCAAATCTATAAGTTTCACCTTATTCTAAGAAAATTTTATTAAATTCAATTTAATTTCATTCAAAAAATCCCAATTTTATGTTTTGCGTCAAGGAAAAATCCGTCAGTCGAAACATAAAATTGGGGTTTTTTGAATGAAATTAAATCAATTTTAATAAATTCTTTTACAAATAGGACGGAACGTATAGATTCGAATAATTTCTTAATAATTTTAATAATGAAAATCAAACAATTTTGTCAAAAATTGGATTTGAAGTTTTGAAATGCCGGTTTGCCGTTTGTGAATGGGGCAATGCCTTAAATATAGGCGACGCCTAAATATAACTTTTGAAGTTATGCCCTCAAACGTTTATGTAGATAATCGTTTCATAGTTCTCTACAATCCGTTTTTGACCTTAAAATATAATGCTCATATAAATGTTGAGCTTTGTTCAACAGTTAAGGCCATAAAATCTATTCACAAATATATTACCAAAGGACATGATTGTGCTAGAATTGGTGTACAAGTTGATCCTAATAATGATCCCACAGCTGTTGTTGATTTCGATGAAATTTCGCAGTATCTCAACTGTCGCTACATTAGTGCACAAGAAGCAGCCTGGCAACTCCAAGAACTTCCAATTCATGGTCAGTCCCATAATATTGTTATGCTCTCTGTGCACTTGAAAGATGGACAGTCAATATTTTTTAACGAGAATAGCATTGAAAATGATTTGCGACGTGAATCTATTGCAGCGACGACTTTAACATCGTTTTTTGATTTAAAATTGAATGATCCAACTGCACATAATCATTTATATCAAGACATACCGATATACTACATATTTAAAAATAAAAAATGGGAAAAACGATCCCCAAATTCACATCACGGCAATAAAGCTATAGGAAGAATAATAGCAGTTTCACCAAAAGATACTGAGCGGTATCACCTCCGACTGTTATTACTTTCGGTTAAAGGAAGAGAAGCTGTTTCCTTCGAAAGCTTTAAAAGTTTTGAAAATGTAGTATATTCAACTTACAGAGAAGCTGCTCGAGCTAGAGGTTTGATAAACGATTCTGCAGAATGTCATTTTTGTCTTTCTGAAGCTTCGAAGTATATGCTTCCAAAATCATTACGCTCTCTTTTTGTTACAATTATTTGTCACTGCAATCCTTCAAACCCATTACAATTATTCAACGACAATAAAGATTAATTGATTAAAGATTTCATTTATTCTGGTCTAGGGGAAGATGCTGCGTTAACGAACTGCATTATTTCGCTGCGAGATTTATGTGAAGATGTTGGGTTTGATCTCTTTACTGTATTACCAGTACCAAATTCAGAAATATATGCCAACCATATTACAGCACCACTTTGTATTCCTAACAATGAACCATATCTTTGGGATAATCTAAACGAAGCACAGCGTATGGCTGCTTCAAACATTTGGTCCTCTATTCAAGGTATAAATTCACAGAAATATTTCTACTTAGATGGCCCTGGAGGTAGCGGAAAGACATTTTTATACCGAGCATTAATACAAAAACTCAGCACAATTAATAAAACAACATTATGTATTGCAGTTATCAAGAAACAAAAGGAAGTTACTAACATCAATTGATTGCCTTATATGGGACGAGGCACCTATGGCACCTGCAGTTGCTCTTGAAATTATTGAAGTATTTCGTGACTTGATGAAAAATAATTTACCTTTCGGTGGAAAATTAGGCGGCGACTTTCGGCAAGTTCTTCCTGTTATCCGAGGAGGAAACCGTGTCAGCGTTGTAAATGCTACAATAAAAAAGTCACCACTATGGAAACATTTTCAAATATTGAAGCTCGATAAAAATATGAGAGCAATCACTGATCCTACTTTTTGCACATGGCTTCTTTAAATTGGCGATGGTAAATGTTGCTCCGATCAATCAATTAAAAAAACACAATATTCACTAAATATACCAAATGAATTTCTATCAGACGATATCGTTACCGATACATTTGGCAATAACTTTACTCCAGGAGATGTGGCATCTATATATCAGAGAGCGATTCTTTGTCCTAAAAATGATGATGTTCGTCATATAAATGACACAGTATTGAACAATTTAAATGCCGAAGAAGTGTCCTTTTGCTCAAAGTGAATTTCCCAACAGAATTTTTGAATTCGTTAAATCCTTCTGATCTTCCTCCACATATTTTAAAATTAAAAAAGGGCTCCATCGTTATGCTTATGCGAAACCTATCTATTAAAACCGGTTTGTTTAATGGAACAAGATTAGCAGTCACAGATTTACAGAGGAACGTAATAAAAGTTGAAATTTTAACTGGCACAGTAAAGGGTACAACACATTTCATTCCAAGAATATCTTTAGATACGTCGAACGATCCAGCATTACCATTCAATTTAATAAGACATCAATTTCCAGTACATCTTGCATACGCAATGACAATAAACAAGGCACAAGGACAAACATTTAAAAAAATCGGCATTTATCTTCCTGAACCTATTTTTACCCATGGCCAGCTTTACACAGCACTATCAAGAGCAACGCAATCTACTGTTCTAAAAATTCAAAATATCGAAGGACCAAAACAAGGAAGTACTGTTGATGATGTCACAGTAACCGACAATGTGGTATATCAGGAGGTTTTCTCTTAATTATGTAAGTACATGTTCTATTTAATAAAGTTTAAATTTTGTTCCTAAATAATTCACCTTTTCCAGATTTTCGATACAAAAAACGGACCTACAACTGTACGTCTTCGAAGACGCGCAAGAGTCAAATTTGTAGTGAAAATTTGGTTCCCGTAGGAATTAAAATATAAATAATAATAATAATAAATAAAACACTTAATTTAATTTTTGAAATTATTAAACAGTTTTATTTAAAAAACATTTTTGTTTTTGCTGCTGCTGCTGGCTGCCTCTAAAAATCCAAATTTGAATAAAAAAGAGTTGGGAGTCCACGAGCAACAGAAATTTAGAAATAAAAAAACAAATTAATAATAAAATTGTACAATTGCACAGGTGACCCCTAGTAATAATATGTTACGGTAACATTATTATTTATTTGTAGATAACACGAAACTATAACAAAACTGAAATTTGCAAACATATAGCTATTTGCTAATGATAATGCTTGTATCCGCAAATACTTAAGACTGTCTGCTCATTCACTTAATAAAATATGCTGAACATTCGCCCACCATAAAACTTTAAATTGTTTCAAATTTTCAGTGGAGCGAGCTATAGGCTCACTTGTAAGAGTTTCAATTTATATATTGATATACTGTGAGAACCATTGTTCACAAAATTCTTGATGTGTTTGTGAATCTTGCACACATGCTACATAAAAATTGTTGTACCGACTGCGTTACAGTGTCAATATATAAATCGTAAACTTGATTAAATTATTAATTTAATGACAGTATGCGATAATCCTGGTAAATTTATTAATATTCGTTGTGCGTATCCTCGAGTTCCGTACATGACGAAAGGATCCTACGGAATTATATCGCAAACAAACCTTCCCACCTGATGGATTTATTTCTATTAAGTGACGGTGGATTTATAAGTTCATTATAGATCCGGCAGCTAAGATCGGAGTTTTGAAGGAAGGATGATTCTCAAATCGTCAAATAGCTGAAAAAATTGGTAGAGGGAAAACCATTATTGAATCCTTTATCAATAATATTAAAAATTATGGTAAAAATAGAGAAGGATGCATTGCGGAGGCAACAACGCCCACGGATAAACGGACGATCATTCGATCAGCTTCAAATTCATGCTTATCGGCGTAAAAAAATAAGGCAAAAGCCGGAGTCAAAGCTAGTTTACCAACGGTTCGATATGTGATTAACAATGCTACGCATCTTAAATTGAAAAAACTCCAAAAGAAACCTTCTTTGAATGCATCACGCAAATCAAACTGATTGGAATTTGCCAAAAACCACATGTCATGGAAGGAAGAATGGAACCGGGTTTGATTTTCAGACTCATGGAAATGCAACTGATGTCCGTCAGAACCATCCAAATTAATTTTTTTTTTCGTTTATGTTAGTAATTTATTTTTATTTAATTTGCTTTTGATATTCAATTACATTTACTTACTACGTATTTTAAACTGTATGTCATACAAATTGAAGAGTCGTCGAAAAGTAACCTAATAAACTGCCTTTTCACTAAGCATCTATGAGGAAATAGCGAAAGCTTCAAAATTTGAAAAGTTTAGTTTGAAAAGTCTTCTGAGGCACACAGCATTAGGTATAAAACGAATTAAAATAATATTTGAAACATTTTGTAATTCAGAATTTTTTCACCAACCCTCACAAGTCAGCAGACAAAATCAATCAGTTCAGTTATAGTACCGTCAATAAATGTTGTATTAGTAAGATAGCAAATACTCATCAAAGATTTAATGTCATCCAAGAAATTAGTCACTAGAAGAAGGTTGTCCTTGTTGCTATATAGTGTTTGAATATCAATACCACGGAAACGATCATATTGGGAGGCGATGTTGATGTTAATCTTCTCTGACTGAAGTTTGGATACAACAAAATTTCCTGTTTGCTTTTAAGTTTAATTCTAAACTTTTCGATTATGACTTATTATATTCTATCTGGTCTAACAAATAAAAAAATATAAAATGTTAATACATCCCTCCGAATAAAATATTATTAATAAAAAAAGCAAAAAAACAATCCAAATTAGGTGGAACATACCAACATACATACTTGATCACTTTTGCGATTCGAATTGCAGATTCCCAAATAATTATTTGATTTATTTGAATTATAAAGTGAAACTGATTAGTTCAGTGTTGCAGTAGTGATAAAGTTGTAGAGTACATTAACATAAAATAAAATTAAATCAAAATTCACCGTGTGAAACTAACTAAAGCTATTAATTATAACAACTTTAATTTGTAAGTGCATACATTTGTAATGTAATTGAGCTTAAGCATTAAGTGTTAGTGTGCCGAATAAGATACTATATTTTGCGTGTTGAACAAATTATTGCCAAATTTGAGTTTATATGTGTAGTTCAAAGACAAGCATGTCTTGGTTGATTATATTTAGAAATGATATCAGCAAATATATAAATTCACTGAATACAGTGACCTTGTTCAATAAAAAAAATAATTTTGCAAATTAAGCAAGTCACCACATAAAGCTAATCTATAGTGACCTTCAAAGCCAAATCAAATCTGTGACCTTTTACTCTTGGTACGCAATAATTTGCCAAAAATTAAATGATGCAATTCAATTTTAAATTTATAAAATAATTTCCAATTCATTTGGCTCGCAGATAATTTCCATAAAATTAAAATGTCATCGAATCCGCTTAATTTAAGCGACACGGAAAAAGGTATGACCACGACCATTCAAATTATGTATAACATTTAAAATAAAATTAAAATTTTGTAATTATTTTCCAGAGGCACGCGATTTATTTCTTAAAATTTATTCGGCTTACGACAAACCCATCGATTTCGGTTTTGCAGGCGATCTCAAGATAGGAATTCCCCAATGGTTTGACGAAGTAAAATTCAAGAGAGGACAAGAATTTTTTGGGCGAAATCAATTTGGTGTCCAAATATCGCATATATATGGAAACATATGTTTTCTGTCGGAGCCGGCCAGTTTGGATGTCATCCGAAAGACGAACAAATCAAATACCGAGGAGACAGCACGTAAACGTTATGTTGAAACTATGTTACACACAATTACATGGTACAATCATGAATTAAAACGTGATTCAGCTGCATGGAAATCATTAAATCGGGTCCGTCGCCTACATTTACATGTGACACAGCAGGCGATGAAACGGGAGACGGGAATTATTTCACAAACTCAAATTGCCATGGCACTTTATATATTTATTGGCATCGCCATTGGATTACCGCATAATATTGGTGTTGACCGTTTAGATGAGGAGGGACGCTCCGGATTTATTCATTTCTGGGGTGTTATGGGATATATGCTGGGACTTGAGGATCAATATAATTTTTGTCTCCAAAATATGGCGATAGTTGAAATTATTCTCGATATATTTACGCGGTATTTTTTTATACCGACGATTCAGATCGAGACGGCTGATTTTAAGGAAAGCCTAGGAGCGTATTGTACCGGTTTAGATTATTTTTTGCACAATACGACATACGACTCAGTTCTTTTTTTAACGAGACGGGCACTTGGGCTACCTGGTTACCAATATGGGGTCGAGGCAGAACATTTTAAAATCATAAAAGACATTTTTACTAAGGACGAAATATTCCAATTACGAAGGTACATGTCACGCAGTAAGGAGTTGCAACAATTCCCCGATATATATCTTGACGAACAGCTGCATATTCTGCTAAAAGTTGATTCGGACACTAAACTAAAGGAGACCGAACGATTTTTAAGTAAAAAGGAACGTGTTGGTCTCGGTTTTGAAATCACTGAAACTGTAATAAAACGTTCAGTGCCCTACGACCAATGGAGTTTGGAATTTAATGATTCGCAGTTTTATAGGCTCTCGAAGAAAGATCAAGGAATCGTTAAAATAAATTGTTTTTTGATCAAACGGATCGGCTGGTTCTATATGAGATGGATAGCTTATATGGTCAGTAAATACACGGAATATCGTTTGTGGTGGTGGCATGGTAAAAATTCGAAGATACCGCTTTATAGATGAAACGGTTGTGTAGTTTGTGTGCATTTTATTAATAAATGGTTTATGGGTTTTTGTTGTATACATTTTGTTGTTATCCCTCTATCCAAACGTTGTCCGTCAAAGCTTCCAGAAATCCTTCATCATATTTTGAAGCAGTTACCAACTTGTTCCTCTATGATTTTGGCTCATCTGAAGGCACGCCACATAATATAATTTAATATCTCACAATTCCAGTCCAGTCCGTTGTTTTGACGTTCTCAAACGATATTACTATATGTGACACACGTTCCTCTCGACTTGCCAATGATGTACAACGACATGCTCGTCAAGAGACCCGATGAGTATATCTCTCACTTCGAAAGTCAAAGAGCACGACAACAAATCTCTAGGCTCGAAATCCAAATAACACGACAAGCTGCATCGAGAGCAATCGAAATAGGTGAAAAACATATCTCTCACTTTGCTAGTTGTTACGATGACAGTCTGAACGACCTTATCCTAGCAAGCCGGGATATACCCCGCCTGGCAGATGTCATATGGAAAAAACAGCAGAAGGATTTTCACCACGACAAGCTACACACAAACTAAAAATAAAGTATATACTGTCAATAATCCTTGGTGTATCATTTATCCGAATAGAACCATCCCCAAGATCACAACAGTGGCGACGAGGATAAAGCGAATTTTACGCATATTACTTTCGGGAAAAAGTGAAAATTTGAATTTTTTTTTTGACAAGTGAGCATAACCTCGGCATCATGGAAAACTCATCAAACGGTTGATGGAAGCTCAGACTGAAAACCAACGACAAATGGCAGCAATCATGGAACAAATGGTTAAACAGCGAAACGTTCAGCCAGAAAATTCAGCGGATGCAGTTCACCGACCAGCAGCGGCACAAATACACAAGCACCTGTCCGATCGAATGGGAAAATTCGGCTACTGCCCGGAGGACGGTGAAACGTTCGACCGCTGGTACGCTCGATACGAGCACATCTTCACAGAGGAAGCACAGACATTGACGGTCCGCCAGCGAGTGAGTTTGCTCACTGAGAAGTTGTCAACCTCGGAGTACCGACGTTTCGCTGACCGCATCCTGCCAGAGACCATACAAACCATAACTTTCGAGAGAGCAGTCGAAGAGCTGAAAAAGATTTTCGGACGGAAAGCATCGGTCTTCACACTCCGCTACAAGTGTTTGAGCATCGCTAAAGGTTCAGGAGAAAATTGGGACGATTTCGCAAGCCAAGTCAACAGGAAGTGCGAAAAATCCGAGATTGCCACGTGCACAGCCGACAAATTTAAGGTTCTCATGTTCGTCAAAGCTCTCACGGGAGCTGAAGACTCACTCGTTCTCGAAAAACTTCTCATTAAGCTCGAGGAAGTCGAAATAACCCGTGCAGCAGCAGCCAATCCAGACACAATGAGCAGATTGAAGCTGAACGATGTCTGCGAGCTAGCAAAGCGGTTGTCTTGTTTCAAAGACGAGAAATTGATGGTCCAACACTCCAACTCAGCACTGAGAAGCGAAGTGATGCAGATGTTCAAAAAGAAAGAAGGACAGCAACAGCAAGGTCGGCAGAAATCCACACACAAATCAACAGAAAAATTGGACACGCCTCCTAACAACTGCTACTTTTGCGGTGACTAGGGTCACAAAGCTGGCCATTGTACCTCGGCCACCAAATTCCTGCGCAGATTCCGATCAAGACCAAGCAGACCTAGCCACAGATCAGAACGTCGTCAAAGTCTGGCAGTCACAACAGCATCGATCTCTACCCGCAAGTTTGTTGAACCAGCCATCGATGATCACAAGCTTTGCCTGCAACTGGATTCTGGCTCCGACTGGACAATTATATCCGAGAAAAATTGGAAAAAGATTGGTGAACCGCCGTTGACGCCATGCGAAGAGCAAGCAATCAGCGCTTCAGGCGATCAGGTTTCGATGCTCGGAAAATTCACTGCACGATTGAAGCTCCACGGACGAGAAGAAATCGGCCCATGCTACGTCGCAAATTCAAGCTTGAACGTCCTCGGCAGCGACTGGATGGAAGATCTCGACCTATGGAATATTCCCATCGCCAGCGTCTGCAACAACGTCCGACTCGACGCTTCACAGCAGTTTTCAAGCGAGTTGAGGATCAAATTTCCAGCCCTTTTCAGCGATTCGCTCGGTTTTTGCACCAAAAAGGCATCGGGACGCTCAAACCAAGTGCAAAACCAATTTTCCGCAACAGCCGTCCAGTTCCGTTTGCCGCTATGGAGCCTATCGAGAACGAAACGGTTGCAGCTCTTAAATGTGATTAGCTTCGTGCGATACTCAGCATACGCTGCACCAATCGTCGCTTTCAAGAAGAAGGATGGACGGGTTAGAATCTGCGCCGACTACTCAACTGGCTTAAATGATTCGCTTAAACCGGAACAATTTCCACTGCCAACGCCTGACGAGATTTTTGCTCAGCTATCGCCATTCAAACTCTTTAGCAAAATCGACCTCTCAGACGCGTTCCTTCAAGTCGAGCTCGACGACGACTCAAAGAAGCTGATGACCATTCCGCCTCCAACAGACGTCAAGCAACTTCAGGCATTTCTAGGAGCAGTCACTTGGTACGGAAAATTCATTCCTGGTATAAAGAAACATCGCGGCCGATTAGACGAGCTTCTTTAAGATGATATCACGTTTGCATGGGAAACAAAACATCAAGAATCTTTCGACGAGCTCAAGACAATTCTGGCATCTGACCTCGGACTTACTCTCTACGACCCAACTAAGAAGTTGATCGTTGCCGCTGACGCTACAAGCTATGGAATGGGAGCAAGTCTAATTCATGAGATGCCCGGTAAGTCGTTGCGCCCAGTAATGCATGCCGCACGCTCATACACAGCAGCAGAAAAAAACTACCTGCAAATCCAACGAGAAGCTCTGGCGCTCACATTCGCCCTTCAGAAGTTTCACCGCTACATTTATGGTCGAAAATTCGAGCTCCAGACTGACCATAAACCCTTGCTCGCAATATTCGGGAATAAGAAGGGAATTCCGGTACACACGGCAAGCCGCCTTCAACGCTACGCGTTGATATTGCTCGCATACGACTTCGAAATCAAATACGTCGACACGAACAGCTTCGCATACGTAGATTTCATCTCTCGATTCGTTAGTCAACATGAGAAGCCTGACGAAGACGTCGTCATTGGAAAGATCATTGCAGAAGACTCACTAGGTTGCTTCGCTATCGACACCGCCAAGAAGCTGCCAGTAACCTTCGAAGCTATTCAGTACGAAACAAGTCGAGACGAGACGTTGAAGGTAATGACAAGTTGCATTGAGAAGGGTTGGCCACGCAAACGAGAGCAAATTCCTGACGTTGAGGCTGCAGACTACTTCGCAAGACAAGATTCGCTCACAGTCATCAACGGTTGCATTTTTTTCGGTGATCGCATCATAATTCCGAAGTGCTACCGCAGCGAAATACTGAAAGAACTGCATCAAGGTCATACTGGCATTGAGCGCATGAAGCTATTAGCTCGACAGAAAGTCTCCTGGCCATCGCTCGACAACGACATCGAAAAAACAGTTCGAACCTGTGTGAATTGCGCAACGAATGCGTTTTCACCGAACAAAGCTAAACTGCAGTCGTGGCCGATTCCAGAAGCGCCGTGGTCGCGATTGCACGTCGACTTTGCTGGTCCAGTCAACAGCTTCTGGTATTTTGTCATCATCGATGCCTTTTCAAAATGGCCAGAAGTCTACAAGATGCAGAGCACGACGTCCCAGCAAACAACAGACAAGCTCGAAAAAGCCTTCGCAAGACACGGCGATAGCGAAACAATCGTTTCTGACAACGGACCGCAATTCAAATCGAAACAATTTAAGCAATTCTGCGCAGAAAGAGGAATCGAGCATATCACCACAGCGCCTTATCATCCGCAATTGAACGGTCAGGCAGAACGGTTCGTGCAGATGCTGAAACAGGGACTCAAGAAGCTTGAGAAGAATGGAAACGCTAATGAAGTCTTGCGAAAGTTCCTTAAGCACTACCGTTTCACACCGTCATACAACCTTGGATCGAAATTGCCGCATGAGCTGATGACGGGACGACAAGCAAGATCGAAGCTCGAGTTGCTCATGCCAACTACGAAATCTATAGTAGAACGAAACCACAAGATGGAACAGCAGTTCAACACTCACCACGGTACTAAGGAAAAGACGTTTGAGATCGGCGACAAAGTTTTCGTTAAAACCCACTTAAGCAACAACCAGTGGCGCTGGGTTTCAGGAGAAGTCGTGTGTAAAATGGGAACGGTCAATTACAAGGTGCAAACCGATATACGAGAGATCGTTGCTCATTCAAATCAGCTAAAAAAACGCAACACGTATCTCGACGATGGCCACAACGTTCTTCTGGACAGTTTTGATATCCAGGTCTCAGGAAAGCAAGAGATTGAGTCCGAAATCATCCCAGAACCCGAGGAGGAGAAAGAGGAAGTACAAGAAGATGACTCATTGCAAGACTCACTGGACGATCAACAAGAAGACTTACCAGCGCTCCAGGAGCAAGTTCCACGAAGAACTCAACGAGCTACAGCTGGAGTTCCACCCGCCTATCTCTGAGACTACGTGTGCTAAACAAGGCATTTCCCCATTTCCATTTATTTTCATACACATCCGAAACAATTGTAATCATTATAATCATTCATATCGCAATCATTCAAATAAGAATTTCAACTGTTTATAAACAGCATTTTTAAACGAGGAGAAGTGTTACGATGACAGTCTGAACGACCTTATCCTAGCAAGCCGGGATATACTCCGCCTGGCAGATGTCATATAGAAAAAACAGCAGAAGGATTTTCACCACGACAAGCGAAACTAAAAATAAAGTATATACTGTCAGTAATCCTTGGTGTATCATTTATCCGAATAGAACCATCTCCAGGATCACAACACTAGTGATGCACTTCGTCATGCTCAAGAGCTCGAGAGACAAGCCAGGAATGTGCAGCAAGACTGCGATGCCAATGTGAGGCCTACGCTCAACTGCGATAACTGTTATGCCAGATTTTCACTTAATTACGCTTTTCGCGATAAGTGAAAATCAGGTAGTGAAATATCGTTTGATTTTGCCAAAACCATACTTGCCACCAGAACTTGCCGAGGAAAGTAGAAACATCAACGATATGGTCAATATTACGCCACTGGATTATTTTCAGTAGCGAATTCTAGGTTCGGATACTCGTTTTTAATGAACAGACTATTTGTTTTATATCCTAGACAGACTGTGGTTTAATAAATCCGATTTAGCTAAACTAGTTTAAGTATTCTATGGAAAAACAAAGGGATTAGCTAAATCGTGGTGGACACACTGCGACTAATCTCACAAAATTCACTAAATTGGTTTTATTAAATCGCAGTGTATCTAGGGAATGACTCTCGATGTTTAAATTTCTTCGAGGGCAATCAACGATGAATGCATGAATATTCGTTGTCTTGACATGCAAACCCGGTGAAGATCCTAGCCAATTAAATCTTTACAAATTGAGCAAATTCTTTGTGATTAAACTAACATCGCAAAAGAGCTTTTCAAATTATGCATGTGGCTTTTGAAAGAGCGACAAATTTCCGAATTGGAATGTGTTTATCGACTCTGTCACCTGCTACTTCATTCATTTTCAAGAAAATGTATATTCTTGAATACAAGAAAGCCCGATCAACGATATCAAGTGCTAAGATGTTTGACTTTGCTTAAACATGTTTGAGCCATATCCAAATCGACCAAGACAACAAGAGCAGGGTTATGATTTCCCAAATATGTATACCTACTTGAATTTGCGATGAATTTTATGCCATTTTATTTAAAGAAAGCGGGCGATATTGAAGAAAGCATTGAACAGAAGAGGAAGAGCAACCAACAAGACGAAGACTCATCAAGCTGGCAAACAACACTAACATTTTACTCGGAGGATGAATTAATTGTTGAGCATAACAAAACGTGCGAGGTTTTTCTTGCTCCAGTAGAAAAATTGAGACAACAAATGGATACCAGTTGAGAAAGGCAAGAAAATGGTAGGAAATTTGGCACCGCTCACTGGTAACTATTTAAAGGGCTTGCAAAGGACATCGAATTCCTGTTCGTTGATGAGATTTCTATGGTTCCATACGAAATGTTGTACATGATCGATTTTAGATTGCGATATCCGAGAAAGAAGGAAAATGAACCGTTCGGTGCCATCAGCATTATGGTTTTTCGAGATTTGTGTCAGTTGCCACCTATCCGAGGAGCTCAGGCATTCCACCAGCCTGCAAGAACAATTCCGGCAACTCATTTGTAGTGACCCCTCAGCCTTGTGGAGCTGACGGAGAATGTGCGACAACAAGGCGACACAACATTTGCCATTTTTGATTTCGATAGAGCAAGTTAGATACATATATCCAACTCATGCAGAAGTTGATGTACACAACAGAACCGTCCTTGAATAATAACGAGCCCGAGAAGTGGGAATTTTGAGAATTCGAGCTCTGGATGTGCTAGTGAATGCGACAAGAAACGCTTACAATGTCCTGAAGGCATATTTGACGAGCATTTCGAGGAACTTTCTTTCCCGTCCATCTATCTGTGTCACCATATCATTTATTATACATGCGAATGAAGATTATGCGTCTGCGTACATGGGATGCACTTAACCCGAGTATAAATCGAGTCTGTAGACTTCATTAATGAATGCATCGAAAATAATTTGTCTACTGGGCACAAAGAAAGCGAAACATATTTGCTATGATTCGACAACTTGGTAAGCTAACATTTTCCTCACCATGAGCGCGAATGAAATTGGATGGCCGAAGCTAATGCGCTTGCTCTACAAATTTAAAAATAATGGAGTAGATTTTGATAATAACGCTTACCGTGATTTTCATTACAATATTAAAGCGTCACTTATTAATGAAAATCCGGTAACATGTCCTCTGTATTTTAATAAGCTTGTGGACGTGATTATTAACATTTTGCAATCAAAAACCGACAGTCCATTCGGTACTAATTACGTGCGCCACTCCTTCAAATGGATTAAATTTCAGCACAGTGGCAGTCCACACGCACATATGCTACTCTGGCTCAATGATGCCCCATAGAGATGTCATTGTCTGTGTCTGAAAACAATGCTTCAGGCCACAAAAAGCTACAGCATCATAAGCATAGTTTTACTTGTCACAAAAAAATTCACAACACAGCAATTCAAAAGTGCCGCTTCGAAGCAACCTTAATGGCCAGTCGCCAGTCATTCTCGTGTCTATGGACAAAACTGCAAAATGGACAAAACAGATGCATATTAATAAATCAATTGTTGAAGAGAACGATTACACCGATATCGATCACTTCTTCCAAGAACGGAGTATACATTTAGACCAATTTTGCCTGGACGTACTGCGGGGTGGTATCTCAAGACCGAAAGCTTCTGCAAACAAGAACCAATTTGGCTCGAATACCGATATACAATTTATCATTGAAGAATATTCGTGAGCTACATACGTCGTAGAGTATATTAATTAGACAAATCGGGGAATTAGCAATCTTCAACGAAAAATTATACAGACCATGGGCGAATATCCCCAATTTAATATCATGGAGGTCACTCGAAAACTAAGGAGGCGGCGTGGTACGTGCAGCTCCTACCAATGTCTATGTGCTCTTCAGCCGTACTCTATATTCCAACTTATTGGCCAGTGGAACGTCATCACGCGAGAATAACAAGAACACAAATGGAAATCGAAGACATAGACGAGGAATCAACCGAGATGTGGCAAGATTGGTTATCTTAAAAGACCAGGCGATTTTGAAAATCTGACTCTAGCACAGTCTGCTACATACTATACAGTAGTAAAAAACAAGAAATGGAATAAACGAGGCAGTCCTAGCATTATTCGGTATCGGAACTACAATATTAGTATAGACCTGCATAATTACAAATAAGAGATGATTACATTGCATCTGCCCTTTCGTGATAAAGAAGTAGAGATTCTCGCTGAGCTGCGGTTCATAATACTGTATGACGATAATGAAATGCTCATTTTAGAACGAAGGAAGGAGTTTGAGCCAGACCTAGACATTGCAGAAACTATGGAAATCTGTCAGCACAAGTGCCTCAACGTGGCCCATTCGCCGATTTGTAATCTAATCCAAATGCGGAAATGAACGATAAGCTGAAGTTGCCTAGACTGAGTCTAGGCCCAGTTGCAAAAAGGCGAGAGAACGTTATGCCGAGTGAAGAATTCATTAAACTCATGCTTAGAGCCAATGAAAGGCAAAAAGGCCTTTTAATGCATACCATACGAAATCTTTATACGGCTGCTAATGGACATTTACAACCACTTTACGGAAAATTATTGTTTTTGAACTTCATTCATTACAAGCGCTTCAACGGGGAAGGCGGTTGTAGCACGACTGTCTACACCGCTCTTAAAATCTCTATATCCAAAAAGATGCCTCTTTCGATTGAAGTCGTCCTTCAGTTTCGGTCTCTTTGTAAGTACGTTCGCGCTATTATTATCGTTGAAGTGAGCATGATGTCAGCCGAACTTTTACCACAGGTCGACTCAGGTGGCGAGGGCTCCAATTTTTTGAACTTAATGAAGTCATGCGCCAATCAAATGCCGCAATCTCTCAGGTACTCACAAAAATCGACTCTAATCAGAAGCTCGAACAGTCTGAACAGCATCTTATTGAGTCACATTTCATTACTCAAGAACGTGCAATGAGCCCTGCCCACATGGCTTGAGACTATTTTCGAGCAACACGAACTCAGGACAAAATCACATCCATAACGACAGATGTCTTCATCGGCTGCAATACTGCCCAGCAGCTAGCATTCGTCCGTCAAAAGATCCATAAAATAAGCATAGTAGAGATAAATGGTTTGCCGATAAAAACCAATATCGACGTAACAGAATGAAAATATTGGTTGTCTGAGGTATATCGAACGGAGCGATCCTAAGCAGGACAAGGAGAATGATGAAAACGTCAACAGTCAAAATATCAAACGACTCTGGATGGATTTCAATTCAAATTCATAAGTTGGCAAGAAGGTTAGGCTACTTAAAGCTGAATGGGTGCAGAAAAAGAATACTGACCGTCGTTTGGTGTCAATTTCTCGATAAAGCTCAACCGTTTATCAAAGCAACAATCGGACAATTAATGTTAAGCGTAATCATTTTCCAGTCGTACCTGCATTATGCCACCACATACTTATAACGAGATTGTTTACTCTTACGATAAAAAAAGACAGTTAACGTCTTGTGTATGTTGTTTTATCACGAGTAACGAGTCTCGAGGGGGTATCATGTCGGCTATGAATGATCATGTCTTCTAGCATGGAAGTAAAAATGCAACCTCAATGAGTTCTCTTCAAAACGAGCTAACACGCCTCACCACAAACTCGCTAAGTACAGCTCAGGATATAATGGAGAATTTTGCACGAGATAATAATGACGTCTCCTTTTTAACATAGCACTGCCAGAGTCTCATGTCACATTACCTTGACCTAACTGATACGATCACGCAGGGATGCTTAATCCTGTTGCTTTCCAAGACCTGGCTACGTAATGACGAGCAGGTTAATCTTCCTAATTTCGAATGCTGCGTTCAGTTCAAGAGAGATGGTCAGCGAGCTGCCGGAGTAGCAATATATAAAAATTCAAATAGAACACATACAGCAGCTCCCCATAAGGACATGACCGTTAGACAAACAACTGGTATGAGCGTAACAAGACAACCCTTTGGCGATATATGCACGGCTGAACTTCAACTTCCCAACAGGAATAAGATGCTGTCGGTAGTTGTAAACATCTCGCCCTTGCTCCATATTCTGATGAAAGAATTTCAAAAATTCTCCATGGAGACTACCATCTCTTACCGATGATTATGAGCGAGAATTTCAATATAAATTTTGCTTCTCCTCAAGATGAACCACTTATAAACTTCTTGCGAGATGAATTCGATTTGCACATGAACTCAGATCGAAACGTAACTACTATGAGATATGGGACGACCATTGTTGTTTTTTTCAAAGGAAATTAGAAGGGTTTGAGTCTACAGTATATGTATCTTATGTCTTAATTAATCTAAGGCTTGAAAGTATTCCGTTGACCAGCGAGATTCTTTTCACACCAAATTCTGAAGCCACATTCACTGATTTACAGCTAAGGAATGCAGTACTGTAAGAAAACCATTACTGTAAATATTGAGAACCGTTCAGTACACATGATAAAAATGTGTTCGCGTGTTTCTTGTTTTAATAAACAGACTGAACTTAAAATAAAAGGTAAGTTTACACATAGTTCAAAATTGAAGTTAATATAGGTTTCGTTACTCACCGATAGGTGGATTACCCGAAATATTTTAAATTGGGACGTTACAATCTCTACCTTATGGATATCGTTAAGCCCCGAATAACAATCCAGAAACTTTGAATAATTCAAAATAAAATGTTCAGAATTCCGTTCAAATACTTCAGGGAAACAAACTCTTTAGTTTCTCTCTTTTTTTATATACAACAATCAGCGTCTACTAACCGATGGGCCACTTCGAGTTACCTGATGAGGCCCATCCAGGGAAGTAATTTCTAGGGGAGGGACACGCTGTCACATAAATCGGCGACCTCTGGGTTACCCCGAGACTTCTGAGTTCTTGACAAGGACGGGATACGTCCTAATGATCGAATAGACGAGTCGTTCTCGGACTCGTTAGTAGGGGTAAACATGGAAACATGGTAAACTCCTTTTGCAGAGCCATCCAGAGGTTCAACAAAATAGGTAGTTGGAGATTTCATCTCCCGGATTATATAGGGGCCATCACGACGTGGTACGAACTTGGACTTTATTCTTCGGCAATCTCTAGCATCGCTATGGGAATGTGTTTCAACGTATGATTTCCTTACATCTTGTTTCCTTCCGTGGACTTCTCGAGCTTTTCCGATGGTATCTCCGATTTTCAATGGGTATGAACTGATTTCAGGCATAAAATTATCATTTTGTACAATGATACAATAATCCTGAATTATCTCGAACACATGCCTAAGTTCCATTCCAAAACAAACAAACGCGGTGGTATAACTTATACTTTCGCAGACGGTGGTATTCATGGCGAAACGTATAGCGGGAAAATATTTCGGCCAACTTCAATCGTCATCACCCACCAGGATGGAAATTGGAGTTTTCTAGACTGCCATTATCGGACAACATGCGACGTGGAATACCAAAAGGAAGGAAACATTAGCAGGCTGGTATTCGTGGCAATTCTTTATATATGAAGCGATATAGGTTCGAATCCCCGGCCAATAATATTTGCCTGCTACTTTCTTGAATGTTTGGTCCACTCCATAATGACCGGCTGTCGGAACATCTTGAAAAGCATTCATAACCTCTCAACGATTAGCTGCCGGCCTGCCGGGATCACCAACCACGGGTCCTCCGACTCCGAGTCAGGTAGATACTGATGCAATATCCCCATCGACATAAGATAACCTCGGTCCATCCAATTCCTCATTGGTAAGATCATCAATCTCCGGGTCGTCCATCTGATTCCGACGAAGGTTAGAAGGACTACCGGATGAAAGATCGACCTGTATTGAACATATTCCATTAGTCCATTCGCGACTTTCCTAGTACGTATTCAATGGTAACATTGAATCCCTGAATGAACAACGTTCATCTCGTAAGGTGGCCCGTTGGCGAACGAAGGGTCATGAGCCATTTTAGGGGCTGTCAGTGCACAAAATTACGTCGGATCCATCCAAATAACCATGGAATTTCTTGAGACAACATACTACGGCTAAGGCTTCTCTTTCCGTGGTGGAATAATTTCGTTCCGGCGAAGTTAATAAACGACTTGCATATTCTAAAAGGTGTTGCTTCATTATCGAATTTCCGGAGAAGGACACCGCCAAGAGCATAATTACTTGCATCGGTCCTAAGTACATATGGTTTCGACGAATCGGCTTGTTGTAAAATCGGCCAATTAAAGGCAAAATTTGGAACAAACTTCCTATACCAACTACAAGTTTGAAGGAAGGTTTTGAGATGGCAAACGTTTTGAGGTGCAGGCATCTGGGATATCGCGGTCACCGTATTCGGATTCAGGTGAATCCCTTCCGGTGTCCAAACATGACAAAGAAAAGGCACACTTGCTCGGAAAAAGGAACATTTTGCCCGATTTGCTCGCTGGCATTCTTTTAAAACGATAAAGCTCGAATGGACAAATAAAGATGGTTTTATCACGGTCCGTCACATGTACCGGCCAGTAACCACTTCGCAAATCGATACTAGTCATGAACATGGTTAGGTTAGGTTAGGTTAGAGCGGCTTCCAAAACGCACACTTAGACCGATGACGGTCCGTTGTGATACCGAGGGATCCTACTCCCCTTCCACCTTCACTGGAACCAATTTGAGCTACTTATTTAGCGTAAGATATCTCGCACATTGCAGTTCTTGAGATCCATAAGGCCGTCCAAACTATACTTGCCCAGATATTTATGCCTCCTGTAAGCTAGCTCCGGGCATAAGCAGAGGAAGTGGCTCAGAGTCTCTTCCTCCTCCTCATCCAAGCAGCTTCTACAGAAGTCATTTGTCATTGACCCAAGCCTCCTCGCATGCTCCCCAATGAGGCAGTGTCCTGTGAGTACCCCCACGACTATACCTAAGTCAGGTCTGCGTGCCGCGCTATATTGCATGTTATGGTGTTAGTCCACCTCTTCTGTGCCGCGGCTATCGGCTCATTACCAAACGCCCTAAAAACCGCCGCTATGGACCTCCCCAGATTTGCGGTTTCAATTGGAGAGTTGTACCTTGCCTTGCCAGTTCGCCCGCCCTGCAGTTTCTCAGTACGCTCGAGTGACCGGGGACCCAGACTATCTGGATATTGAACTGCTCACTCATCCCGTTAAGAGATGAGCGGCACTTCAGTGCCACCACGGATGTCAGAGAAACTGATTTCAGAGACTTGATTGCCGCCTGACTGTCCACATATATTGTTATATCCCTTGTGGATATGACATTATGCTTCAACCAAGTCAGCGCTTCCTCAATCGCTACCACCTCCGCCTGGTACATACTGCAGTGATCAGGAAGACGAACGGATAAATTCACATTTAATTTGTCACAAAAGACTCCTGCTCCGACTTTGCCGTCTAGCTTGGAGGCGTCAGTGTAAAATTGTATACAACCAGTTTCTGCTAATGACCTGTTCCCCCAGGATTCCCTTGAGGGGAGAAGAGTCCGAAAACCCTTTTTAAAGCATACAACCGATATTGTTTAGTTACTATTCCCCACATCTGCCTTTAGCGACCTGCCAATCGTCGAGTGGCCCGTCTGAAGACATTTCCACTCACACACGGCAGAGAGTCGTGCAGCCGTAGTTGCCGATCTCTGCTTACCAAACATGTCGACAGGAAGAAGGTAGAACATAGCCTCCAGAGCACGTGTAGGGGTTGTCCTCAGTGCCCCGCTTATAAGCAAGCAGGCCGTTCTCTGTACCTTCTCTATCTTATTCTTATAGGTTTTCTTGTCTGGTGCTGGCCACCACACACTTACCCCGTACATCAGAATCGGTCTGACTACAGCGGTGACAAGCCAGTGTACCAGCTCTGGTTTTAGACCCCATCTCCTTCCGACGGCGTTCCTACATGAGTACAGAGCCATGGTAGACTTCTTTCCTCTGTAATATTGGGCATCCAATTTAGTCTACTGTCCAAGATTATGCCCAGAAATCTTGCCTTATCAGTAAAGGCCAGTGCCGTGCCATTTAAGGTAGGAGGGGCGACTACCGGAATTTTATATTTCTTGGTGAAGAGTACCAGCTCTGTTTTGGATGGATTAATACCCAGCCCACATTTGCTGGCCCACTTTGTAATGATTACGAGCGCGTGTTGCATGACCTTCTTAATCGTGCCTAGGTACTTCCCCGAGATCGCGATCGCCACGTCATCTGCATACGCTATCACTCCTATTCCCTCCCTCTCCAGTTCCAAAAGTAATCCATTGATAACTACGTTCCAGAGAAGAGGTGATAGGACACCATCTTGCGGAGTTCCTCTAACTACCCGCCTCCTAATGGTGATTTCCCCCATATCCGCGTTAATAATCCTGCCTTCTAGCATCTGATTTATCAATCTTCCTAAGGGGTCGTCCACACCCAAGAAAGACAGTCCTTCCCGAATTGCCGTGTCCACAGATCTCCCTTTCCACTACGCATGTTGAGAAGTCGCCCAATTACTGGGTTTTATTTTTGCACGTATGTACACGTCGATCAATCTTTCCAATGTTTTCAACAGAAAGGATGATAGAGTTATCGGTCTTAGGTCCTTTGGGTAGGCCTGTGAATTCTTCCCCGTTTTCGGGATGAAAATCACCCTAACCTCCGTCCATTTCCTAGGAATATAATTCAGTTTTAGACACCCCCTGAAGATCACCTCCAGCTATGGGAGAATGATCGACGAGTGTTTTTGCAGTTCCGCTGGGATGATACCGTCCGGGCCTGCCGATTTAAAGGGATTAAAGCCGTTTAGTGCCCATAGGATCCGGTTCTTGCACACGATTTCCTCCGGGCACCCCGACGATACTCTTTCCCCCTCCCCGCCAAGCGCCGTCGACACATCCACACTACCTGGGAAATGGGTATCCAACAGAAGCGCCAGTGATTCCCCAGTAGACGTTGTCCACAGCCCATCAGGTTTGATTAAGTAACTAGGGCTCGTTGGACTCTTAGATAAGATTTTCCTGAGGCGCGAAGTTTCCGAAACACCTTCCATTTTTTCACAGAATAGTCTCCAAGACCTCCTCCGCGCCCCCTTTAATTCCTTTTTATACTTTTTAAGGTGCTCCTTATAGGAGTCCCAGTCCTGAGCTCCCCTAGAGCCCTTTGCTCTATTGAATGATTTCCTACACCCTGAACGTCGGATTCCCAGCTCCCTAGACCACCATAATGGTTTCTGCTTCCCTTTAGGTATTCTCCTGGGGCAAGCAGTGTCCAAGGACAAGTTATAGGCGCTTGTGATTTCCTCCACCAGGAAATCCAGCTCCTTCTCTGTGGCTGGCTACTTCGGAGCATCGGTCGGTAAGAGTCCTACTAACACTTCCCCGTATTTGTTCCAGTTAGTCCTTCTAGGATTCCTGAAGGATTTCCGGCTAACAGGTGAATGTCAATATTAAACGTCACGTACCGATGGTCCGAGAAGGAGTGCTCCTTCGCCACCCGCCATTTTTTGACCATATGTATAATGAAGTCCGATGCAAAGGTAACGTACCTCCTGCCTGTTACTAATAATAAAAGTGGGCTCTTGCCCCAGATTACACACTGCAAGGTTAGTACCCAATAAGTAATCAAATAAGTACTCACGCCTTTCATTGATGTCGGTGCTACCCCAGATTTTATGGTGCGCATTTGCATCACAACCCAGTAATACTCCGATCTTTTCCCGTTCTGCTTCGAGTATCAGTTCCCCAAGGTTATCCGGCGGAAGCTTCTTCTCTCGGTCCATGTAGGCTAAAACCAGCCATAGTAAGCAACCTCCCGTCCCCAGGCCGACTGCCGTTACGTCTCCACTACTTAATTGTGGAAGAAGAAAAATACTCAAGTTATTTTTAGCTAGAATGCAAGATCTGATTTTATCGGACTTAGAAGAGTATAAAATTGTATATTCTTTTAAACCGAGGCCACAGATCTTGTTTTTACTAATCCAGGGTTCTTGAACTAGGATTATGTCCTCATCCAATTTGGTCAGTCTGAGGATCAAGGCTGCCGAGGCAGCCTTAGAATGGTGAAGATTAATCTGAACCGTGCTCAGCATGCACAGATCAACTTACCTTCCTTCATATACCCTCCGCTGTCGCGGCAGGGTTTAATCTCCCTGTCCCAGTGGGACATCATCACTCCTGACGCTCCCTTCCGGTGCTAAGTGTTGGCTCTTTATGCCACTCTCCTCCTCCATCGACTCGACCCGATCCTCCTCGTTCGAGTCCAGGGATAGGCGACTACCCATGGCCGTCAACCGCTCCATCACAGAGCTCCCAACGTCCTGTGTGTCGCCGTCCTCTCCCTGCTCTTTCCCTGGTAGGTCTTCCGCAATTGCTTCGGCCTCATCCTTTTTGAACACCTTAAGGGTAATCGACCCGAAACCGAAGTCGATTACCCCCTTAGTTTTAGCTAGAGGGGCTAGGGACTCCTTGTTCACCACTAAAATAGACAACCTAGATCCTCCCTTCGCCTCCTCTTGTTTAACGATCTTCCAATTATTCGTCGGAAGATCCACGTTACTTGCCCGAATTATTCGCATGATTTCATCCGGACAGGGTGGCTCGATTGGCAGCCAGACTCGTGCCCTTGGTCTGTCAACCACTGCCAGCTTCGCGCCTCGCCACACTTCTCCTACCCTAGCTACGGCCAGACGATAGAGGTCTGCCGATCTCTGATCCGCGCACGCCGTTAGCTTAACGCGCCCCTGATGCCATCCTGCATCCCTACAAGATGGAGGTGGCCCCGGATTTTCTCCGAGGACCGTTAGGAAAACGGAGTTTAGTGCGTTATACACTAGTTTCCATTTATTAAGAGTGATACTTCCATCTTCTTGACTCCTGTCAATAACGGCTAGTATCCCTGGATGGTCTTTAAGGACGTCACTGAACAGTCTTGCCCCGTGCGTCCCAGCATCTCCCTGGGCTCCCTGCATTCTAGGTCGCTTACTATCGCCAGCTTCCACTTCGTCTTGGGACCGCTGTCGTCTTTTCGACCCCGCCGGTACCCTCCCCGGATTGTTGCCTAAGAAGGTAACCTTTGCCCATGTCAGAGATTCTCTTTGTTCCTGCGTTAGCAGACCCTCAGGGGTGGCCGCCAGCCTATCCAAAATCCTCCGCACCGCGCGTCGGTTCCTGTACCGCCGCTTAGGCTCAGGGATAACTTTTGCACCAGTCGCCGGCATAAGTGCCAAGGCCGCCTTTACCGAAGAACCTACTGTGAAGGTAGCTTGCCCTTTACGGTCCAAGCTCCCTTTTACTACGGCAGGCCCTCGGCTTCCGCTGGTACTCAGCACCGCAGCCTTCAAAACCCTTCTTGTTTCTACGTTGGTGACTCCACCTTTAAGGTTTAAGCCACCAACCGTAATACCTATTGGGTTTTTGAGAGTGCCCGTCTCTTTTTCTTTTGTATTATTTATATTCTTATGTTCCCACGAGTTCCGGAGAGTTAAACGGTCCACAGAGTCCGCATATTAGAGATTAGTTTACCCACTAACCATTCATTCCTTGGCATATGCTGTTCCACCGTGACTTGGGGATTTGTGTAAGGTTTACTCCTTCAGCGCTGTACATTAGCCCAGAAAAATTCCTAGTTACCAGTAGTCACCACGTGGAGGTCGTACATACACTTGCGAGTCACTCCTGGATACATAATATACATCCATCCGTGACCACCCCAGCCAGAACAGTGGACAGAAAGTGGGTGCTGTGATAGGTTGCGGAGCCGATGAAAATCATTCGACTTATTGGCCCCCCCCCACCACTTTCGCCAAGACTACCACCAGACTACCACACCAGTCATGAACATAGTACTTGTGCAATGGATACCGATCTGCGACCGTTACAGAATTTATCGGGTTTCTGGACCAATACTACGGCAGATACCCATGGAGATTCACACTCTTCAATAATATCCTGCTCGATCATGGTCTGACTCTCGGATTACAGTATCTCACCCTTATGAGATGAAATAGAGTAAGGCAGGACGTGTTTCGATTTGATGTTCCACAAAGTTAGTGGGCTCTCCCCCTGGAGCAAACATACTTCCATTTCGTCCCAACAATTGCTCCGCCAACACTTTCTCTTGAGAACCCAGACCCCACCCTCTTCAGGTTGAAATTTTAATTCGACTGGAGGAATTATATCCGTTTCATTGAAATTCCCATACGCCGAAACTACTCCGGAGTCCACCTGAATACTGGGTTTCAATACGAATTTATCATCTTGTTCCAACTTTGTTGACTGAACGATCTCCACTTGTTGATTTACCGACGGTTGAATATTCGGCATCACACTGCCAATTTGTCCCGCGGTCCTTGATACACGATCAATCGGGTAAGATTCAGACTCATTAGAAAATTTCCAACGATTTTTGGGATAGGTCCAATACAATAGCGGCATCCGTCAAGAAGTCGATACCTAATACGGTTTTCTTGGAATTTAGAAATACGGCGAAACGAGTGTCAGTACACCTAGTTTTCAATGCACCCCTAGAGTACATAATTGGAAACGGTACGTTTTAACTGAACCGTCGGCTAATTTGATAGACATATTTTGTTGTCTGAAATTTGGTTCCATTTTCCATTAATATTTTGTACAAGGAACAACTAACAATAGATAATTTCGCGCGAGTTCAAGTGTTTCGCAAGACAAGGAAGCGAACTGATTACTAGCTGTTTCTTTGATAGTCCAAATGTCCAAAAAAAGATGCTTGACCTGATGACACCTTTAGTGCACCCTTATCACTTCAGTCTGTACAATTCGATCGTATGAATCCCTTCTTCCCACAACCACAACACTCAACCGTTCTATGACCTTTCTAGCATCATTAACACCCGA
This sequence comes from Tipula vernalis, assembly GCA_958295665.1. Classification (NCBI taxonomy): domain Eukaryota; kingdom Metazoa; phylum Arthropoda; class Insecta; order Diptera; family Tipulidae; genus Tipula; species Tipula vernalis. The sequence goes on from OY282560.1 coordinate 202,098,532, forward strand.
TTCAGAATTAGTTTTATGTAACCCATCCGATTTATTTCTCGTAGGATAATTCCCAATGTTATGCCCCTTGGATCTACAATATTTACAATACAATTTTGGTTTACCATTTCCGTTCCCCTCATTATTCCTATCCTCTACTCCGACAGAACTGACCTTGCCACTCGATCGAAAGACCTCCAATTCACGAAAACAATTTCTTCGGCCTGAACCAATCTTAAGAAATCGTCAAATGATTTAGTTTCGTCGCGTTTAATTTTACCTCGAATTTTGAAAGATAGAAGTCCTTAACATATATCCAATTGTATCTTTTCGGATAATTCCCCAGTAGGAAGTTTCGAAAACAGAGCACGGATTTTATTAATAAACAAATCGGTAGTCTCCCTCTCACCAACCTTGCCTTAATTGAAAAATCTCCTGGTAAATAAGATATGGCGATTTGCTCACTGGAAACAGGAGAAAACGGTACAGTGCAAAAAATAGTGTCCTCAATCAAGTGAAGCGGAGTGTATTGTATATGTAGTAGGAATTGCATCGAAATATTATATATAAGCTGTTGTAACAAAATGAGTTGTGGCCCGGTCTTTACCGCCTACTTCAGTTTTCCGTTATTGTCATGAACCATTCTGGGGTGAACCATTCCCCCAACGGTTACTGATATTATTTAGAGAAATTTTTAAAACCGAGTTTTAAATATTTCATTAGGGAGTTCCTTCGTTCGCTACGTGCGTGTTTCGATCGTATGTAGCCTTTCATCAAAAAATTAGTCAAAACACTGTTTCTATTTAATGAAAAAATTGAATAAATTCTGAAAAAATATATAAACCTATAAATTAAAAATTCCCGAGATTTATGATGAAAATCCCGGGAATCGGGGTTCAATTACCTATTTTCCTGGTAAATTTGTCCCAGAAATTCCTGGGAACAACCGTCTGTCGGCAGCTAGGTCTAGACAAAGTCAGAAAAAAGGTTGAAGGCGAAAAATTAGAGACTCCTGGTATAACCAAATCTGAATGTCTGATAAAATAAAAATTATTAGGCACACCTTAACAATATTGTCTTTGTATTTCATCACAAAATAATGGGCCCGATTCAATTTAAACTTTCTACGAGTATTTTCTTCTATTCTGATATTATTTCTACGAAAGTTAGATACGATTTTCAAATAATTCGCCAATTTTGGTGATTTTCTTTAAACTTATGTCGGATTTTCATGGAAATAATGCCAGAGGAGCAGGAAAGACAAATAGAATATTTTCACTGTAGTGCCCGCAATATCACATAAACAACTCTTTTTAAAATTTTATCATTATCGTTATTAATTATAAATGCCAATAGTTGAGTTTTCTTCATACCACCGCTTCATTTTGTTCAAAACTAATCCGATCAGACTGTTCTGGAAATAGTGCCCAAACCAATTGTAATTGAAGCGAAAATTGGCGCAGCGTATTCTCACCACCATGCGATCTTTAAACGAAAGTTTAGCAAATTCTGAATCATTCAACTCGTTCCGCCAATCCTTATAATCGACTATTTTTTCATAAATTTGTTCACCATCTAAAACTCCTAGCGCATCGGGAACCCGAATTTCTTTGTACCCAGAACACTCATCCAACATATTTTGATTATTATCAATGATCGGCGTATCACTGGATTTTATAATTTTATAAATTTTTGGTCGAATTGGATACAAAATGTCCTTCATATATTTGTTCCTAGTAATCCCACTCAAAATCGTATTAATTTCCGCCTCAGTAAATATATCCTTAATAATTGCAACCCGATCTAAATCCAAGTCGTACTGATATCCTGGTATCCCACAAATTCGTCGTGCCAAAAATAAATGATTTTCATATGTTACATCGAATATAAACATGTTCATCCCTTTCATTAGTATTCCAACCATTTGTTTAAAATTTGACGGCTCAAATTGGACAATCGGTACAAAAACATAACGCAACATAATCTCCATCACAATTTCAACTATTTCCAACCGATGCAGACAAATATTAATGTCATCATCGATGCCGATCATATAGCTTAGAACGGCCCAAACATGAACAAATGCCTCACGATCTTCACGCACATCATGTTTTATACCGAGTAAATGCGGTCGAATTAAAGCGATCCCCATAAAACCGAATAATGTATAAATGATTTCTGTTTTCGAAATCATTGTGTTATTCTTTCGGGCCGCCATATTTGATGCGTTCAAATGGAGTTTACGGACTCGATTTAGTGATCGCCATGACCTGAAAATATATAGGAATACGATAATTATCCGTTTAGTTTTTAAATTTGTTCGCCTATAAAAATATTAGTTACTTTGAATCCCTTGTCAATTCGTAATCATACCAAGACAGTGTATGTAATATTGTTTCAACATATCTGCGGCGAGCAGTTTCGATTTCACTCGATTTTTCCGTCATCATCATGATTTCGAGGCCATTTGGTTCAGCTAACAATAACACGAGGCCACACAAATTTGAGCCGAGCACACCGAAACGATTGTCTTTGAAATATTGTTGGCCACGTTTGTATTTCTGTGCATCAAACCATGCGGGAATTTCGAAATGTAGATCACCCGGATTTCCTGAATCAATGGGCGTGTTATATTGTTGAAGAATTTTTAATGTTAAATTTTTGGCTTCTGAAATGTAAACGGGAAAAAAATGATTTAGCGTGAGTTCAATTTATGGAAATAAAATATGGAATATGTAAACTTCGAAGTAGAATAGACAAGTATCTACAACTGTCTAGATTTTCAATTGGGCGAACTTTATCCTAAATAAATTATCCCTCTATATCAAATTCTGATATCCTAGCCTGTTTTTATTCTTTCTAGTTCGTTACCAATTGTCATAAAGATTGAAATATGGAACCAGTTAGTACTAATATTAGCAGTACTAATTTTAACTGTTACCATACCTGTGCGCTTCACCCATTTTACGGTTCTGGGATTATTTTGTAATAAAGCAATTGATTCATTTCTTTTTAGTTTAGAAACACTTGAGAAACTATACCTGGATTTCCAGAAACTTCAAGCATCCAACGACGCTTAATTTGGAAATTGTGCTGTCTTGTGCCAACTATTTTATCTTATAACTTAAATTTAGTTATGCTGATAATTAAGTCATACACTTTTAGTAATAAAATGGGTTAATTGTTGTTGTTTTTCAATAAAATTAATTTTAAAATTTAGTAAAATAAAAACAAAAAAGTTTTATCAGAGAATTATAGAAACACTTTAGGTTTTTTTTTTTTAACTAATTCACGTTTTATTGCATTATAATATTTTGCTTGTTCTACGTTCACGTTCGCTATCGTACTACTACTCTTCTCCACTGTTCCTTTCGTCAATTTCATTGTCTACTGTTTCTTTCCTCTCGTCAATCTCTGTCTCGCCGTTTCGTTGAACAATCTCCGTTCCCTCGTCAGTGCCGTACTCTACAGCTCGTTCATCCTGACTACTGATGTCCTCATCAGCGTCTACATCGTCATCTTCCAAATCCTCGATTAGACACCAAGGTTTCATTCGTTCCGGGGTTAAAACTCCTTCAAATTTCTTCTGTCCTTGTTCGGCTCCAGGTACATCAACTATGATGTAACGATCGTTCCGTAGTTTCTTGTTTACGATATATGGCCCTCGAAATTTAGGTATTAGTTTCCTGGATGTGCCAGTGGCAGGTCCACCCTCCCATTTGATAAAAACCATATCACCTTCTTTATAACTCCTTGGTTTCCTATGTTTGCTATCGAAGTATTCTTTATTTCTAGTGGCAGCACAGTTCATTCTCATATAAGCCATTTTTTTAAAATCATTATACTCCGCAGTCAGATTCTTGTCGCTTAATGCGAGCAACAATTTGTGCTTCAACGTGGTTCGGGGATTATAAGTCAACATCAAAGACTGCGGTGACATTCCCGTTGTTGAATTTGGTAGGTTGTTCATTGACCATTGCAATTGATTCATTTTTAGGTCCATTTGTTTTCTTCCTCGCCAATCGTAGGTCTTAGCATAGACAAAATCGTACGATTGTATCATTCAGATTGACCGTTCGCCCTCGGCGTCGCTATTGTGTTCAACATGTGCTTAATATCGTTATCTTGACAATAGTTCTGAAACAGCTTACTTGTATATGCTGTTCCTTGGTCACTTATAGTTCTGGTGAGTACTCCAAAATGAACCGTCCTTAATGTGGACATATTTTGTGAATGCGTCTACTGCTACTATCATATATGCGTTACCTTTCTTACTCTTCGGGAATGGCCCAAGATGTGTGGAATGGTACTGGTATCTTATCAATCGGATGAAGTTCCCCTTTTTTTTGTCCCGATATTGCTTTGGTATATCCGCATTCAATACGAGCAGCCATATATTTTTTAAAATAGTTTCTCATGCTTGGAAACCAAAAGTTTCTCTGAGTCATTTTCAAGGTCTTCTCGACTCCACAATGGCCCATATCATCGTGGTTAAGCTTTGCGATTCGCCATTTGATCATTCTAGATACAACCCATTTGCGTCCGTCGCTTTATGGTATTAATTATTTGTCGGATATCCTCGTCTAACCGCTGTATACCTACAAGCCAATCCGTTTCTCTATTCGTTATTTGATATACCTCTAGGCTTGCTGGATCCATCTGCTCTTCTGCTTCAGCGCATCCACTTGCTTCATTTGCACCTCAGGTTCCATTGTGAAATCGTAATCCGCCAGTTTCAGCCACCATTTAGCAATTCTTGGTATCAGGTCTTTCTTTGTTGAGCATGTTTGTAATGAAGCACAATCTGTTGCTAACGAATACGTTCCAATGCTGCAACAACAGCTAGAGCTTCCAATTCGTATGAATGATACTTCCGCTCACATTCGGTGGTCTGTTTACTAAAATAGGCTACGGGTCGTTTCTTATTATACTTGTCAACTTGAAACCAAATCTCACCCATCCCCTTCGAACTAGCATCGGTAACCATTTCATGATTTAAATTCGGATCATAGATTGCTAATGGTTCGCGGCCTCCCAGTTTAGATTTTATTTATTCGAAGGCATTCGTGTGTTCGTCCGCCCATAAAAACAGTACTTTTTCTGAAGTTAGTTGTGTTAGCGTTTTCGCAACGATATTAAAGTTTTTCATAAACTTCCGGAAAAAACCCCACTAATCCCATAAATTATCGTACCTGAGTTTTATCCTGCGGTTGTGGAAAATTGACAATAGCATCCGTTTTCCTGGTTTTATTCCCAAACCTGAAACCTCATGACCGAGAAAATCTACCTCACGTTTAAAGAAATGACACTTCTTTTGATTTAGCGTGAGACCATGATGTTTCATTACATTTAAAAATCGTTCCAATTTTCCCATTCCCTCCGCGATAGTTTTACTTGGGATTATTATGTCATCTAAATAAACAATTATTTTCCCGTCCATCTCGTCAACTACCTTATTCATCATTTTCTGGAAAATTGCTGGTGCATTCGCCAATCCAAATGGCATCCTGAGAAACTCGTAATCCCCATCAGGAGTAACAAAGGCAGTTATCGGTATCGAATTGGGAGACATTGGTACTTGGTAATACTCCGATGCCAAATCCAAGATGGTGAAGTAGTTGTCTCCTGACAAACGTTGAAGTAGATCCTCCATAACTGGTAATGGAAATCGAACTTTCGCAGTTATGGCATTTACTCGCTGGTTTTCTTTTTGACTAGTACAATCGGACTAGCATACGCAGAGCTTGACGGTCGTATTATATTATTTTGTAGCAGCTCGTCGATGATTTGTTTAACCTTAATACGCTGTTGATAAGATAGACGATACGGCTGGTAATGCACTGATGTTTCTTTTACCAGTTTTATCTCCATCGCCACTAAACTTGTTTTACCGATATCCGCTAGACTGCTTGCAAAAGACATCTTCATTTCATTTACCAATATCTCTAATTTATCTCGTTCATTTTCACTCATCTCATCACTCTTGTTTATTTCGACGACATTAATCAATTTATCTTCTGAGTCAGGCATATTTTTATCAAGAGGCAGCTCTTGATACAATTAAAAAAATAAATTATTTTTTCTTTTTATTATCGTAACGTGTTCCTGATCAATATAATTTTGACCTACTTGCCCTTTGGAATGTACCTTCTGACAAGTCACACAACGTTCGCGTCTGGATGGTTTTGAACAATTCAACGATATGTGACCCATTTCAAGGCAATTATAGCACTGAACATTATTCCGCGTCATATGTGGCTTACTACTACTAGCACTGGTTAATGTTGGTTTAGATTCGGTGGCAACATTATTCCGTATATTCGATTTCATCGTATTACTCGTTACTGTTTCTGATTTTATTCGATAATCAGGTGTCCCCTGGATTGCATTTGCCAATCGCACACATTTCGTAAAAATATTCGATTAAATTTTGATCGCGTCTTCTGATTTTCATTCGTAACGATTCGTGAATATCTACATCATTTGTTTTCGGTTTGAAATTATCTTTTAACTCAACTGCAAATTTTGCTTGTTCTACGTTCACGTTCGCTACTACTACTCTTCTCCACTATTCATTTCGTCAATTTCATTGTCTACTGTCTCTGTGCTCTCGTCAATCTCTGTGTCGCCGTTTCGTTGAACAATCTCCGTTCCCTTGTCAGTGCCGTACTTGTAGTGTAGCAATACACTAATTTTAAAGATTTTAGGTTTGAATACCGAATTTTAACAACAAAAACATTTAAAAATTAGCTTATAAAAACCCAAAATTAATATTAAGTAGGCAGTCAAAAATTGTAAATCATTTGATAATTATTAAACAAATAAATAAATAATAAACATACACATTATAAAGTGATACAAACTCATAAATTATAACTCATTAAATTGAATTAAATATAAACTTATAACTGTACAAATTATTTATAACTAAAAAACTAAATAAAATTGTGAATAAAAGAATAATTATTAAATTAAATTGTTTGTGATTTGATAAACGGTTCATCAGCTTCCCGAACCATAATTATCCGCTAAATAAAGCCATTACAATTCACAATACTGCTACCTTACACAACAATGGTGACAGCGAAAATAATCTAAAATCCAGTGCAATAAAATGTCTAATAAATCGACCTAATTATGCTGAAATTTAATTCACTAAAGTAATAAATTAGTGCTAAACTTATAGTGCTTAGACAAATTTAATAAAATAAAAATCAAATATTGCATATAATACAAATTTAAATATAAAACACATCGTACGTGAAGTTCATATACAATAATATTATAATTATAAAATTCAATTCATAATTTTAAAATCAATTAATTTATATAAAATTAATAACATATGTATGTATAAATACATAAAACATATACGTGTAAGCAGTGATTGTGATTCTCACGAAAATTAAAAAAAAAAAAGCAAGAAACAGCTGATAGCTGTAAAATCTCATATTATTTTCGAGATAAATTCGTCTTGCATTATTTATATCTAAAACAATATTTTTATTGTTATCAATAAATGAAATCAAATTTACAAATAATAAAAAAGAAGTATAAAAATCAAAATTATTGGTGCCGCTAAATCATCACATTTATCAGTTGTAAGAAGAAAAAAAACCACTTGGCGTAAATCGACATCAATGAAAATTCAACTGTATTATAATCATCATCATCATAAATCAACATTAGTCTTAATACCATCGTTCAACACACGGATATAATTCAATATGCAGCAACTCATCATAGAGGAAACCATTTTTTTTTTCTTAAATTTTTGAAAAATTTATAATTTTGTAAGTTAATTTATAATTTTATGTTGCTTTTCTATAAATTATTTTTACTCATATCTATTATTTAAATTTTTATTCGGCAATTCTAAATATTACATATTTTACAAAGTTAAATTACCAATTAAAATTGAAGTTCGTTCAATAATTTTGCAAGCTCATGTGTTAAATGAAAATTTTTTAATATATTGTTTTATGACTGAAAATATTGAAACATTAAAGCTCCGAAATCGTGATGTTAATCGTCCTGTTTTAGATTCTCCTTCGAATTCAAATTTATCTTTAAATGATGTTGAAGACGAAAATTTTGTTAAGTCGGTTGGTAATTTATCGGAAAGTGAACCAAAAATAAATTTTGATTCAGATTCGAACGAATTTTCTAATATAAATAACGTTGTTATAAAAAAAATTGAATCTGAAGGTAAAATGGATTTAAAAATTAGTTATGCTCTTAAAATTATTCCGTTTTCGATGGAAAAATTACGGAAATACATAAATTTTGTACGTGTGTGGAGGTTATTTGGTCTCAAATTGAAGATCCAAAGGAAAAGTCGTTGTTCATGAACATTTTAAAAACCAAATTGTGTAATCAAGCGTACGAAGTTGTCCGTTATAAGAATTTTGACAAATGGGAAGATTTAAAATTAGCTCTAGAAAAAAAATTTTTAAAACGAAGATCTCAAGGTGCAGTTTCAGCCGAATTAGTTTGTTTAGTCCAAAATAAAAATGAAACCGTTAAAAGTTATTCCTCTAAAGTTGAAAGTTTGTTGAACGAACTTAACGATATTTGCATTTCAAAACAAGGCTTGGAATATGCTGATATTATAAAAAAGCTAAATGAATCTACTGCATTAAATTCATTCCAAGATGGACTGAAAGATAATTTAAAAATCATAATAAAATCTCATCATTTTGAAAATTTGAATGACGCAATTGCTCAAGCTATTGAAGAAGAAATTAGTCACAAACCATTTCAAAATTACAGTAAAAGTGATCAAAATAAAATCACATGTTCGTTTTGTAATAAACCGGGTCATCGTATAGAAAACTGTTTCAAAAGAAACAACAGAACTCTCCCTTTCTCTAATTCCAGTCAAAATAATGTTCCACGTTTCTATGATAATCAACATTTAAATTTAGACACATTACAAAATACAAATCAAAATCAAAATCGTAGTTTATCAACAAAAATTTATCATAATAATTCAAATTACAATACAAATTTAACATGTAATTATTGTAAACGAAATGGACATAACATTTCCGAGTGCTACAAAAGAAAATTCAATGCATCTAAACAACAAGGTCAAACATCATCAAATGTTCAAGTCATCAGCCAATCACAAACTTCGGAAAACCAAGTGGGATCCGAAGAATCGAACACAGCTGTCCGGATCCAAAATTTAGAATAAATACGTGTTCAAGATCAACTAATAAACATTTTAATAATGACATCAGTCGTAATTTTGTTGGAAATGATTTTAATTTTTCAAATTCAAATTCTAAGTCAACAAAAACAAACATCAACCAATCAACCAGTATCTTATCGATTAATGAAAATTCACCTAGATCAAAATATGTTCAATTAAATTTAGATATCTGTCGTAATAATAATTGTAACTTTTTAATTGACACAGGTGCCGACATAAGTCTTATAAAAAAAGAATTTTTAAATCAAGAAGCATTGTGCTATCCCGAAAAAAAAATTTTCATTCAAGGTATAATAAAAATGTTTTTTAAACTTTAATTGGTTTATTTTAAGCAACCAACTTTATTCTAAACCATTGAATAAAATTCTAAATACGGCCCTAATATATTTTATTCTTTCTCTTTTTCACACAGAATTTTCGATGCTTGACATTTGCTTATTTCAGCTCTATTTGTTTAACTCTATGCGACCAACATTTAGTTTTAATTATGTTCCTATCCTTGTTGCACATTATTGTGGAGGAAAACAAAAGAGATTCTGTTTTTTTTTATATGTACGAGTAGTGAAAAAAAACTTATGAATGAACGAAACAATAAAAAACGCAACCACATGATTGGGTTTCACTAGGATGTGTGCATATTATGAAACGAACGATCGTTTCCATGCCATACCATTCGCTTATATACTTAGATGTTTCTGTTATTATTTTTTTATTTTTCGAATTATATTTTATTTGTGTGTGTAGGCATTAAAAAATGCACATCAGTCTAAAAAAGTTAAATCTCTAATATAAGAAGGGAATAATGCCCCAATTCCACTGTGCAAAATTGACTGAACTGAATTGAAGTTGGAAGAAGACAAAAAAAATCCATCAGAGTGACAAAGACAAAGTATTTTATTAGGAAAACGGATTTTTTATCTAAAACATTTTGTCTAAAAACAGTTAATCTAAATATAATTCGTCTAAAATCAATTTACCTAAAAACAATTTGCCTAAAAAAAATTCTTTAGATAAAGATAAATTCGTCTAAAACAATTCATCTCAATTTATCTAAACTTTTTTACACTGTATCAAAAAATTGTCCGTACAGCACTCAGTTAAGAAAACATTGATAAAAAAAACAATTACAAATCAAACAAAAGATTCAGTTTTTATTTTTTTAAAACTCAAATTACATTTAACAACCTGAAAATAATAATTATCATTATGTAAATTATTTTACTTTTACGTTTGATATGATTTACTATGTAAACCGCCTAACACGATCTCAAATAATTGTCCGTACACACAAAGAAGTTGAGGGAATTTGGTAAAAAAGTTAGGTCTAATATTTGGTGTTGTAACCTATTAATGCAATGACACTTTGCAACCTTCTTTTGATTGGGAAAGCCAACTTCCGAGTTATTTCGGGGGGAATTTTTGGCCCATACTTCCACAATGACCCGTTTTCATTATTCCTTACCGCTAAATTAGCTTTCATCGATATTTCGCTCTATATAATGGCATAAATTATCAATAGGGTTGAGATCTGGTGGCTGGGGAAGATGAGGAAGTTTTGACTTTACATTGTACAATAACCATTCCTTGATCAGCTTTGACGAATGCCTCGGGTCATTGTCATGTGCGGAGCGAAAATCTTGTCCATGTCCCTTTTTCTTAGCACTTATTAACAAATTATCCTTCAATATATCCAAATAATTATTCCAGTTCATTATGGTTTCAATGAAGGTTAAATGTCCTACATCACCTTTAACTAAAAGCTCCCCAAACCATTATACTTGCGCCACCATGTTTTACTCAAGTTCAGTGTTAGGTTTACGCCACACCATAACTCGACCATTTAAACCAACAACGTTAAATTCACTTTGGTCCGAGGAAATAACATTTTCCCAGAACTCTTCGGGCTCACTCATATATTCCAATGCATATTTCAAGCGCTTTTAATATTTTTTTTTGTCGGCAAATACATTTCTTGCGTGTCGCACATCGTCGACGCTCTTGTTTATGCAATACCAATTGCATATTGTCTTAGGCTTTATCGCTCGATTTTCGCGTTGATAAACTTTGGCAGCGATCGTTTTCGATTATATTTATTTGACGTTTGTTCAGCTTTCGGTTGTGACCACGCCCAGCAACCATCTCTAGCGATTTGGTTTTTTGGGAGTTTTGGAGGATATATGGAATCGAATCTCGCGGGCGATTAATTATTTTGGAAATTTCCTATAAACTTTTACCTTCACTCTCCAATTTAATGATCAAATTTTTAATATGTACACTATTTTTGGTACGAGAATCAGGGGGGATTTTCCCTATGGTGGAAAAAAAAACACAAAAAAAAAATGCGATGTATAGTATTACAGTTTCGCTCAAGAAGATTCTATTCCTTCTGTAACTATTTCCCTCGTTATCTTTAACTAAGTACGAGTTATCATTGAAACTTTTTAATACTATGGCTGGTACCCAAATTCTATTTTTCTTTAATAGTATATTTTGATTTTTGTGAAGATCTGGCAATTTTTTCGAGCTTTGATTGTAGTACCTAGCTTGTTCGTTCTGACGAAACTTAAGCTTTTTTCTGACGTTGTCATGATTTACCATTTGCGGTTTTAGGTTACCATAGTTACAAGGCAACTTAGTTTTTATCCTACGAGACATGATTAATTCGGCAGGGGAATATCCGATGAATGTTAATGGAGTATTCCTGTATTCCATTAGTCCTAGTCTAATTTCATCTAACGTACCACATTTCCTTACCATGTTCTTGGCTATACCTACGCCTTTCTCCGCAAGACCGTTACTTCTTGGATATCTCGGACTTGATGTTACATGATTAAAGCCGTACTCTTCACTAAACTGTTTAAAGTTGTAAGGGTTAAAAGGATTATTGTCTGTGACTAGTACATCTGGTATTCCATTCGAGAGAACACCTCCTTCAATGCCAATATTACTGGTTCAGCTGTTTTATTTTCTAGCTCTACTAGCTCAATCAATTAGAATAAGAGTCTATTATAACTAGATAGTTTGTGGTTCCTATTTCAACTAAATCAGAAGCTACCCTTTCCCATGGACGTTCCGTTATCGGATATGGCTGTAATGGTGCTTTACTATTGGCTTTTTTGTATTTCTGGAAATTTGTATATGACCATTGTGTAATAACCCGAGTATATACCTCCTCAAACTGGTAGGGATAATTAGTTTTTTGCTCAAAAATATTAAATTATTTGATAAAAAGATTTCATCTTTAATTTTAAAATAATGTTTAAGTTCGGGGCTTAAATTACTTGGCCATTTGTTTATATTTTTATACTCTATTACTTTAGATAATATTTCATCATTCTGATAGGCTAACTCGAATTCTTTCCTTTTTTTATCAGAAATTGCTACATTCTGAGGCAGTGCATGAACTATATATAACATCTCTGGGTCATCATCTACATGATCCTTAACGTAAGATCGAGATAATGCATCTGCTATATACATTTCCTTTCCAGGAATATATTCAATTTCTAGATCATAGCTTAATAGTCTTAGTATCATACGCTGTAATCGTGCAGTAACTTTATTAATATCTTTTTTTGCAATTGTTACTAACGGTTTGTGATCCAAATGCACCTTAAATTGTCTACCATATATAAATTGATGAAATTTATCTACAGAGAACACTACTGCTAGTAATTCCTTTTCTATTTGCGCATACCTTTTTTCCGTATTGGTTAATGCTCTCGATGCAAAGGAAATTGGCCGACCTGATTGTAACAAGCAAAAACCGATTCCATCTTTGGATGCATCAGTTTGTATGACTATTGGTGTGTTGCAATCAAAAAACGCTAGCACGGGTTGAATGGTTATTTCCTTTTTTAACCTACTAAATTCGTTTTCATGGTCGTCAGTCCAAATAAACGGAACATTATTTTTTGTTAGTTCCCTTAATCTAGCAGTCTTTCTCGGCATATCCCTTTAATTATTAAACGAGCAATAATTGCGGGTATGTATATATGTCCGCACGAAAAACTACTTCGAGACCGATTTCGTTGACGTAAAATGGCTATATGATGTCTTTTTGCATGAAAATGCGATTGAGTCTGGTCTCAAGTCTGGGAAAACTCTGTAAAGCCTTCAAATCTGGAAAAATTATCCAAATTTTACAGCGCCATCTCTAAAATGGTCAATTGTATATCGCTCATTTGCTACCACAATGGCATAACTCAAAATCGGTCGTTTTTGACTTATTTATAGAGAAATATCGGCTTTTTAATATAGTTAAAACTGATATAACGACACACCTAAAGCTATAAAGCTCACTACAAGACAAACGGAAATGTCTCTCAAATTATAACATTTGTTATTTTTAAATTGTGTCATTGTTGCAGCAAATGAGCGATATGTATTGTGTATTTTTTTTTATAGAAAAGAATGTTTGATGATTTTTTTAAATAGTACAGCAGTACAGCTGCGTAGTTAGCAGCATACGGAGTTGGGATGTATTTAATTTTTTTTTTTATGATTTTTTTTTCATGGATGTCCATTTTTCAAAAATCACGACAAAAAAAAAAAAATTAAATTAATGTTGGATGATCAGCATATTTTTTTTAGTCTTTTCCCGACGAATTTTCCGAGTGGAAATTCGCGATTTTCTCGCATTTTCCGTGATTTTTCCGATATGATGTAAAAGGAAATTATTCTTAGAATATTTTTCTTCATCTGTATACCAAATTACAGAAAGATCTGACAAATTTTATCTTTCTCAATGTTGATACGTCACATTGTGTAAATCTATCTATATATTATATAATTTAGTAGAATGCTCAAAACTTTTTATAAAACCAAGTAATTTTTCGGCAAATTCCCATGCCGCAGTAGTCTAGGTGTTAGCGTTGTGGATTTTAAAATTTTAGATCGTAGTTCGAACCTCGAAAATTACATTCTTGAGATAAATTTTTTTTTCGTTTTTTTTTTTTCAAATTTATATGGCATGTATGATTGAATAATAATAAAAGATGAATGTAAAAGTTGTAGGCTACATTTAGGCTATTATAGTAAATTATTTGTGTTGCAAAGGCACAATTATGACATTTACGTTCACAAAAATCAAGAATTAACTACAAAAACTACATTTACATTTAAGTTACGGTAAATGTATGTATATCAGTAAACGTAGGTATAATTTGGGAAACTACATATATATATTTAGGTGAAGGATCATTAATTCGAGCGAGAATCTTGAAAATTTATATGAAATCGATATTGAAATAATTTTCTGGAAATATTGGATTCAATTTTCAATTGTAGGATTTAATTATTCCAGTGATTTTCTTGACCAAAAAATCACGAAAATGAGTGGAAATTAAATCCTAATGATGTAAATTGAGGCTGGGATTTTTTTTTTTTTTTTTCAAATTAGATTTAGAAGAAATTTTCAAGATTTTCGCTCGAATTAAGTTTGTAAAGTTTTCTCAAGTTATGTCTATTTTTACCGAAATAAGTACAATACATACATTTACAGTACCATATTATATATATTATTTTTGCAACAATAGATGCAAAGATTGATAATTTAAACGGTATTGTTTTTACCTTCAAAATATTCGGTATCATCGCTAATCGGAATATATTAGAATTGATTTTTACTGAATCCAGATAATTATCTTAATCGGGGATCAAATGATTCTTATACTGAGTTATTCATATACGACACTTATATTGCAGTAAATATTTCGACCGCTTTTACCAATGGTTAGCTAGCCAATCACAATATTACACAGCTATCATTAATTTTCACTCGCGTCAGTAATCAATGTATACGTATATCGGTATATATACATGCGTATATACATACATATACGCATTTGGGTGAAGAATCATTAACTCGAGCGAAAATTTTGATAATTTGTTACATTGTGGTGGCAAAATGTTTCAGCAATATTTAGTATAGGGACATGGTCGTAAGCAGGCAAACTGACTAAATTTGAGTCGATCAAATCAAAAAGACTTACGCGTCGAAACAAGCGCCTTATAGATCATTTGATTAATATTGGTCGTAACAATAACACACACGTTGGCAAGGTTTGTAATCAAAATTATATCAACACTAGAGTTGCTGTAGATTCCGGCACCTAGTTTATTTATATTTATATTATTAAACGAGCAATAATTGTATGTATATATCACGAAAAACTTCTTCGAGAGCGATTTCGTTGGCGAAAAATATCTATATGACGTGTTTTTGCATGAAAATGCGATTGAGACTGGTCTAATGTCTGGGAAAACTTTGTAAAGCATTCAAATCTGGAAAAATTATCCAAATGCCGCAACGCCACCACTAAAACCGTCAAGTCCATTGTCTATAGTATGGAAATAATGATGTTGCGGATTTAAATTTTATTAATTAAAATTTCAATAATTAGTACATACGTAGTCAACTAAAGTTATAAATTAAAGTGTAATTTTTTAATATTTTGATGAGTTTGTCCAATTTTATTGTTCAAAACACTAAGAAACGTTGCTTAGAAATTAGAGAATTTGAATATCATGTAGTGTAAATGTGTCCATAAAAATTGGCCAGAAAAATTGATTTTGTTAAAAATTGGTAAGGGGTTTTCGGGTGCTAGAAAGCGATTGCGCTGGGTGTTGATTTCGGGAAAATTTGTCTAGGGGGTTCTCCAGTGGGCCCGGGTGCTTTTTTGTTAATTTTGGCGAATTTGCTAAAAAATTAGTGAGCGGGGGTTTTCGGGTGCCAGGAAGCGATTGCGACGGGTCTTGATAATTTAGAAGGTGTTCTCCATTTGTGCCCAGGCCTTTTTTTAATTTTTACGATTTTGGTAAAAATTGGTAAGCTGGGGTTTTCGTGTGCCAAGAATCAATTGTGACCGGTCTTGATTTCGAAAAAAATAGTTTAGGGGGTTCTTCAGTGGAACTCGGGCTCCTTTGTAATTTTCACGATGTTGGTAAATATTGGTAAGAAGTGTTTTTAAGTGGTATAAGGTGATCCCCATTGGTCTTGATTTCAGGAAAATTCAGACTCCATTTTTATAGTTTTAATGATTTTGTTGAAAATTGGTAAGTATGTTTACCAGTCCAGAGTGTCATCCATTGGAACTTGGGTTTTTAAATTTTAACTATTTTGTTAAAAGTTGGTAAAGAGGGTTTTCGAGTGCCACGAAGCGATTGTGATGGGTATAAATTTTTGGAAAATTCGTTTAGGGGGTTCTCCAGTTGAGCCCGGGCTTCTTTTTTTTAATTTTTACATTTTTGGTAAAAATTTGTGAGCGGGTGGGTGCCAGACAGAGATTGCAATGGGTCTTGGTTTAAAAAAATTAGCTTAGGGTCTTTCAATGGTATCCGGGTTCCTTTTTTCATTTTAACAATTTTGGTAAACATTTGGTAATGAGAGATATTCGAGCGGTAGGAAGCGATCGCCATGGGTATTGATTGAAGTCAAATAGGGTTTTGAAAGGTCTGCAATGGGTGTTGATTTCGGGAAATATATGTTTAGAGGGTCCTCCGGATGGTCGAGGTCCATTTTTTAAGTTCAACAATTTTTGTAATAATTGGTGAGCAGGGATTTTCTAGTGTTAGGAAACATTTGCAGTGGACTTTGATTTCGGGAAATGTCGTTTAGTGGGTCCTCTAATAGGCCTGGGGTTCGTTTTTTTGAATATTTTTTTATTGATCATAATTGGTGAAAGAGAGTTTTCGAGTGCCAAAACGCGATAACACCGGGTATTGATTCTTAAAAAAAACGTTAAGGAAGTTCTCGTCCGGTGAGCCCCTGTTTGCTTGGTTTTATCTTACTTTTTAACTTACTACAGGTTTCTGAAACGGTTATTTGATTTTTATTAATGTTGGTTGGGGTGGTTTTATTTCAGTAAAATTCGTTTAAGAGGATCCTCCTATGGGAATTCATATTTTTATTATTTTCTTTTGTTAATAGTAATTGGTTAGATGGAAATTTTCTAGTGAAAGGAAGCAATTGTAATGGGTTTTGATTTCTTGGAAAAATATTTTAGTAGGCTTTCTGGAGAGGTTCGGGTTTCATTTTTATTTTATTTTCTAACAAAGGAAATCTAATTGTTGTTATTGCTATTGATATTGCATTGTGTTTTGTTTTTTTTATTTGTTCAATTGTGATTTTTGAGAATTATATAGAGATCATAAATTAGTTCCAAATATGGATCGTATAGGTTCTGTAAAATGGCCAATTCCAATGGACCAAAGCCATTTCTCAACCGATTTCGATAGAACTCGGTATGTACCATGAAAATGGGACTGTAAAATGGGAATATGAATATTATTCTAGTTTCAATAGAATTAAACCATTTCCTTTCAATTGGGATGAATTGTATAGAATGGGATTTGTTTAGTATAAAATGGGATTCAAACATGAGTGTCGGAAATTTTTCTGGAAAATCGACAGTCTAAATGGAACTAACATATTGCTCAATTGAATGAGGTGAAACTCAGTGACATGAACGTGTAACAAACGCTAATGTAATTCGGAACGAGCATAGCTCGGTGCTCCTGGGACTTAATTATAAATCTCGATAGAAATTTGAATATACCCAATATTCGTAAAAGTTCATTTTTATCTTTTGGGGTTTCTAACGCTTCTATAGCCCTAATATGCTTGGGATCTTGTTTAATTCCTTCCTTAGAGATTACCATTCCCATAAAACTTACTGAGTCTCTTTTATATTGTAATTTATTCGGATTGTACCTAATATTATATTTTATCGCTGTTTCTATTACACTATTCATCGCTAAATCATGCTCTTGTTCGTTACTACCAGATACAATCAAATCGTCAAAATAAACCTCGACGTTACCAATTCCTCCAAAGATCTGAATCATTTTCCTCTGAAACACTTCTGGTGCTATAGAGATACCAAAAGGCATTCTGAGGAATTTATATCGCCCAAATGGCGTATTAAAGCAACATAAATTGGCGCTCTCATCCTCTAGCTTTATCTGCCAAAACTCTTCCTTAAGGTCTATCACTGAAAAAATTGACTTATTTATCATCCGTGATGTAATATCATCGAATGTCGGAATCATGTAGTATTTTTGCTGAATTTGAGTATTTAGTCGCTTAGGGTCTATACAAACTCGAAGGCTACCATCTGGTTTCTCAACAATTAATAATGAATTCACTACCATTTCATTTAAGGTAGTCTTTAGTTTATCATGCAATCCAAATGGTATCCTTCTATTTGCATTTACAATACCTAGATAATTATTAACTAATTTAATTTTATATAATCCTGGCATTGTTCCTCATCCACACAGATTTTTATTCACATTTAAAAATTCTTGCGCAGTTTTAATATTTAGTTCTATCTTACAAATATTAGTTTTTTTAAGTAACCCTAATTCTACACATGCCTGACCTGACAATAACGGCTCTAAATTTTCATTGATTATTGAAAATTCAATTTTTTTCATTATATTATTTATACTAATGGTAATACTACAAACACCTAAAGGTTTTATTATGTGTTCACCATAACATTTTAGCTTGAGATTACAATTATTTACAGTTAAATTTGTATCTAATAATTTGATCGGAATTACACTGATATCAGCACCTGTATCTAATTTAAATTTAATAATTTTATTACCAACCTCAATTTCCTCATACCACATTGAGTTGTAGGCAGTTGTAGCTAGATTTCCAATTTGCCGAATTGATTCTATGTTAAACTTTTGCTCAACTGGATCTGCTATCTTAACTCCATGTACAGCGTGACGTTGTTCCGATTTACTCTCATTTTCACTAATGAAACATTTTACTGCAAAATTACCCTTTTTTCTGCAATATGCACATATCAATCCATATGCAGGACACTTGTTCTTTTGGTATAGTTTTCCACACCTTCCACAATTTATATTTTTTTCTTTTGGTAAATTCATATCATCCTTTTTGTTGTTACGGTTTATTACATTAACCGTTCTGCTTTCCTCGCCATCCAACATCTTTATGTATATTTTGCCTTCTTTAACTATTTTATAGAACTCGAGCATTTCCTCTAGGGTTAAATTTGGCTCTCTTAAGAATTTTTCCCTGCACACTTTGTCCAACACTGACACTACTAGCCTATCTTTAATCATCCTATTTTGGTATGATTTACTACATTCACCAGCAAATTCACATAGTTTTGCTTGTGTGCTTAATTCATTATAATAATTTTCGATGGTTTGGCCCGTTTTTTGACTTAAATTATTGAATTTGAATGTCTCCATCGTCGTGTTCTTTATTGGAGCACAATGTTTATCAAATTCACTTACGATTCGCTTTAAGGTTATGTCCACCTCATCTTTTATCGAAAATGTGTTATATATTGCAATTCCTTCATCACCAATCGAATTTAGGAATATTGCAATTTTCATTCTTTCTTCCACATTTTATTTTCCAGTGGCTATTACGTTTATTTCGAATCACTGCTTCCATTTCTTCCATGCGTAAGCCACATTATTATTAAATGACATCGGCATGATGGAATTACTATCTCTAATATTTGCTGCCATCCTTTGTTATTTTTAGATTATTTCACTATTTTTTTTATCATCTGACACCATGTATTATTCTTCTTCTTTGTTACAAGATTCTGATATCTATTATTAAATAAAACACTTATCATGAATTTATTACTTGCCCTTATAACCATATGGCCTATGCTAACATACATCTTACACTTTAGATAAAGATAAATTTGTCTAAAACAATTCATCTCAATTTGTCTAAACTTTTTTAAATATAAATAATTACTGACGTATTCTTTAAATTTTATCAATAGTTCCTTTCCAATCGGCTAACCGCTAGTTCCCGCTAGTAGTAAGGTTTTTGTCTTTGCTAGTTGTTTTCCAGTCGACCAACCGCAAGTACCCGCTAGCAAACCGCTAGTAGAAAGATTTTTGTCTTCGCTCAATGAACTACTCGTAACTGCTCTTGTTATTTTTCACGAGCAGTTAGAAGCAGTTACGCAAAATTTCGCCGCTAGACGGTTGAGTGTAGAACCGCTTGGTAAACCGCTTTTTTATATCAAAAGTATTTATTTTTTTGTGTCAATAATAAATATTTTTCTATCGCATTTGTCAATACGTTGGTTAAGTTTTTATAAAAAAAATATTTTTATTTTTATTTGTTCACCACACTAAAATGTTGACAGCAATTGCAACACATATACGATTTATAGGGTATGTTTTACTAACATCATCCATTTTAATCGTTCCAATCGACCGTAGCAAGGACAAAAACCTATCTACTAGCGGTTTGCTAGCGGGTGCTTGCGGTTGGGCGATTGGAAAACAACTAATTGCTGCGTTCCATTTAACGTGGCAAAGTACACACAAATACTACTGATTGCACGCAGCTACTCTTCCTATATTTTATGAGTAGTTTGCTTTTTGAATTTATGGCGACTTGGTTACCAGAATATTTAGTACAACTAATCGGTAAGAAATGGCTGAACAGTTTTCAAATTAATAATTAATTTTCCAACTTTCCATGTTGCACGTAAATTTTTTTAAATTAAATTTTATTTTCGCAACTAATTTTCTGCGTTCCATTTACCATCTACTCCCAAGTACTTATTTGTACTTTGCCACGTTAAATGGAACGCAGCAAATATGTGAACTCACAAAATAGTAAAACGTAACCTAAAATTATTTTTTTTTTCTGTGATTTTAACTCGATACATACAGACGTAATTTTTATTGTGGATTTTTTTTTAACAGTTTTAGTGATTATTATAGATAAAAATATTTCTCTTTGATTAAATAACCTAAACGGTTGAAATTAATAAATTTCTTAAGGAACAGATGACCGGTTCTACAGTTATCCACCTAGCGGCGAAATTGAGCGCAACTACTAACTATAGTGGGTATACCCATGAAAAAATTCCAAAAGTTGTTATGACTGGATAATTTAGCAAAGACAACAACTTGTCTACTACCGGGTAATAGCGGTTGATACTGGAATGCAACTAATAACAATTGCGCGAAAAATAGTGTAACGGTGACACCTAGTGTGTAATAGAAGAAATTAAATGAATAGCTTAATGTATAACTGTACTAAAATGAAATTTTCCATGATACAATTGTTCTACACTATTCTAACTAGAAAAATCATGAGTTTTCTAGAAGTTTGGTTTGTGTATATAAAAAGGTGGATCAGTAGTATTTGGAAAGCGACAGTGCGAAGATTAAAATGTAATTAAAAAGTGATTTAAAAGTGTTGTAGTGCGAAATAAAAATTATAAGTGAACAGTAAAATTTGAGAATAATTTATATAAAGTGATTTTGTGAATTTTTATTGATAAACTGTGTTGTAATAAATTTTGTGAAATAAATAAATTCGTTGGAGATAAATTAAATTGATTTTGTATTATTCACAATCCAGTGATACGAACCTTAATTGACAAGGCAAAAACGTAACAATTGGTGACAGCGATGGAATTGTGAATAATAAGACAAAGAACACGATTCTCAACGAATTAAAAGTTCCAGAATTAAAGAGGGAACTTGAGAAACGGGGTTTGGCTACTTATGGTAGCAAAGCAGCTTTACAAGCGCAACTACGTGGTGCCATGGAGAAAGACAGGTTAGACGCAGATCAACATGATTTTGGCCAGGAAGTAATGGATGCGGCAAGTGTAGAGAAGACAGGAGATAAACAGCCGTCAGTCGAAACAACCACAACTACCATCTGGAAGTTTCGATTTGTCGCAGTTAATAGGTGCTATGAACCAGATGACGAGACAGATGAGTCTAATGAAACAACAAAACGAGCGACAGTTGGAACAACAAAATCAGTCTAACCAAGAAATTAAAGACCAAATTACAGATGGTCATAAGAGGATCGACAATAAACTTCTCAAATTATTTACTAACATACACGGCGAAGTGGAGAAGCTGCAAATGAAGATTCAAAAGGTTGACGAAAAATTGGAAAAGAAGGTTCAACATTTTGAAGAGAAATTGCAAACGGAGATTCAACAGGTTGAAGGAAAATTAGAAAGCGAAGTTTCAACAAATGGTGGAACATAAATTACAAGCTGAATTTAAAACAGAGTTTCAACGCCTCGAGAAAGAGCTAACTGATATCAAGGCAAGTGGAACAACAACACAAGTGGTACAAACCGTCCAATCAATCAAGTTAAAGCCACCAACATTCGACGGAACAACATCTTTCGTTATTTTCAAATTTCAATTTGAGACGGAAGCCGGAACGACGAACATCGTGTCGCGGCATTAATAGTGGCCCTGAAATGCGAAGCAGCAGAGGCTTTACAGACCATCCCGAAACAAGTGCGCAACAGTCATCTCGAAATTATGAAGGCGCTGGATAGGAAGTACGGCAGTGACCACAAGTGAGAAATCTATCGCATGGAACTTAAAAGCCGCTTCCAAAAGGTAGAAAAATCGCTACAGGAATTTTCATCGGCAATCGAGCGATTAGTACATCTAGCGCATACCAGTACATCGGCCGATTATATGGAAAGGCTAAAAATTGACGCATTCATTGATGGCATTCGAGATCCAGAGATACGCAAGGCGGTGATGTTGTCACCTAAAGCCACCTTCGTGGAAACCATCGCTTGTGCGTTGACAAATGAAACTGCACAAGCCATCACCAAACCGTCAATGAAAATACGTCGAGTGGAAATCGACACCAGCATAAACAACGAGCGGTCAACACCAAGATACCGAGACGGAAGCGGCAAAATCGGATGTTTGGCATGTGATAAGGTCGGTCACATCTTTCGCGATTGCTAGGAAATAAGAAGAAAACGGGGAAGATCACCATCTCCTATGCAGCGACGACCAAGCTGAGCACGGACAGTGGCCAAGCAAGAGGGCCAAATGACGATGAAGTCGTTAAACTTAAATTAGTCAGCTTAAAGGGGCAGAAGCTGACTCCCACAGCTTAACAACCAAGGCGACATTGATGGCACGGACTGCATCATCACTCTGGGTACGGGAGCAAATCGCACGATTGTCCGTAAAGATCTGATCGATGGAGGTTTACAACCAGCTAATGGATTGTAGTTGCAAACAGCAACTGGAAGTAGTTCAATAATAAAAGGCAAAAAGATCGTGAAAATAAAGATCGGGAGAACTCTTTTCCAACACGAAGTACTGATTGCAGATATTGTGGATGAAGTCATAATGGGAATAAACTTCATGAAGGGAAATGGCTCCGTAGTGGATGTTAGACGAGGAGTTTTAATTTACGATAATATCGAGTTGCCACTTCAATCTATCAGTGCAGGAGAAACTACCAGGCGAATTATTATTGATCATTTGGAGAAGCTGCCACCGAACTCGGAGACGATTGTGTGGGTAAGATTGGAGGAAGGTTCTGGGTCACCCAGGTTGTGGGTTGTTGAAGCTAACGAAGAGAAGAACGGAGCCAAGGAAATTATAATCGGAAAGCCCTAGTTAAACCAGATAACGAACCATAGAGTACCAATTAGGACTCTAAATCTCTCGGATAAGACGAAAACCATCAAGAAAGGGACATTCATCGGCAAATGTAACAAGGTTTCAACTATAGTAAAGTGTGAACAGAAAAGTCCGATTGAAAAAGCCGACATGCAAGGACAGAAAGAAATGGTAGAACAACTTATGCAGAAATGGACCGAAGATCTTATCGAGGCACAGAAAAATTCTGCACATCAACTACTCAAACGGTACACGTCCATATTCTGTAGTACATCGGATAACAACAGAAGGACCTCAATGGTAAAGCACCGAATTGATACGGGAGCAGAGATGCCAATTCGTCAACCACCCAGGAGGCTACCTTTGGCAAAACAAGAAGAAGTCAATCGAATGGTAACAGATATACAAGCAGCAGGGGTATCTCAACCATCTAACAGCCCATGGAGCTCACCGGTAGTATTGGTCGAGAAGAAGGACGGTAGCATGATTCTGCGTTAATTACCGAAAACTCAATGCTACCCACTGCCAAGGATCTATGACACGTTAGACACGTTATCGGGTGCTCGAATATTTTCGACATTAGATCATGAGAAAGATCGCGAGAAAACAGCTTTCAGTGTGGGTAACGGACTTTGCCAATTTAATGTTATGCCGTTCGGATTATGTAATGCCCCTGCGACTTTTGAACGATTAATGGAGCGCGTATTAAGGGGATTACATTGGAAGACGTGCCTAATATATCTGGACGACATCATTGTCATGGGTAAGGATTTCGACGAGCATCTAAGGAACTTGGCAGAAGTTTTAGATCGGATACAAGCCGCCGGATTGAAGTTAAGCTCAAAGAAGTGGAAGCTGTTTAGAACTGAAGTAAAATATTTGGGTCATCTCGTAACAACTAATGGAATTCACTCCGACGAAGAAAAGATCGCAGCGGCAAAAAACTGGTCAAGACCTAAAAATTTACATGAATTAAGAAGCTTTCTGGGATCGTGCACCTATTATAGACGTTTCGTGCCAGGATTCGCCAACATCGCCAAGAGTTTACACGAGTTGACTAGGAAGAACAAGGCATTCGAATGGAAGAATGACCAGAAGGAAGCATTCGTGGAACTAAGGAGACGATTAGGTGTCCCGCCAATCCTCCATCCCAACGTGAAATTTATTTTGGACACCGATGCAAATAATGACGGCCAAGAACGAGTTATTGCGAACTTTTCCTAAACATTATCAAAACCGGAGCGGAATTACTGCGTGACACGGAAAGAATTGTTGGCTATAGTGGAGTGTGTCAAGCATTTCCATAAATATCTTTATGGCCAAAAATTCCATTTACGGACAGATCACGGCGCTTTACGGTGGCTGTTGCAATTCAAGAATCCAGAGGGACAGGTAGCACGCTGGATCGAACGTCTTCAAAGCTACGATTTCCAAATCGAACATCGGAAGGGAAGTGCACACGGAAATGCCGACGCATTATCAAGACGGCCGTGTCCAGTAGAATGTAAACATTGTGGCCATATTGAAACAAAGGAAATCATCGAGGTAAGGCTTACGCAAGTGCTGCCTGATGAGGAGTGGCCCGACGAAATGATCAGGACAGAGCAATTGGATACGGATTTATCAGTTGTAGTGGAATGGAAGGAAAAGGAACACCGGCGATGCTGAAGGAGTATCATGGAGGAGCAAGTGGGGGCCACCTAGGAATTATTAAAACACTAGCAAAGATACGTCAACGATTCTACTGGGCAGGATGTAGGCAGTCTGTGATAGGATGGTGCCAATGTCACCAATGTGCGGCGGTGAAGAGACCTGCATGCAAAAGTCGTGGAACCATGAAACAATATAACGTCGGAGCACCATTCGAAAGAATTGCAATGGATGTAGCGGGGCCGTTTCCCACCACTGAGAGCGGCAACAAATATGTGCTAGTAATCATGGATTATTTCAGCAAATGGCCGTAGGTGTACCCCGTTCCCAATCAGGAGACGACAACAATAGCTGATGCCGTGGTAAACAACTGGATTAGCAGATTTGGAGTGCCGATGGAGATTCATACCGATCAAGGAAGGAATTTTCAATCGGTGGTATTTCAAGAAATATGCCAGATGCTCGGTATAAATAAAACGAGAACAACGCCTTTGCATCCACAGTCTGATGGTATGGTGGAAAGATTCAATGGTACATTGGAGGAATATCTAGCAAAGGTCGCTGAGAAAAACCAACGCAACTGGGATCGGCATATACCGATTACCTGGAGATCTAAAGTTTGGGGCTGTACCATCAGCGGCTTTATGTGGACAGGATTACGTAGACCGATTGAAAGAGGAACTTAATGAGATTCATAAATTTGTACGGAGGAAAACTACAGATGTCAAGTAACCGGATGAAGGCTCGATATGACATACGAGCAAATAACCAAGGCTTCCAGGAAGGGCAATTAGTATGGCTTCACAACCCGCAATGGAAAAAGGGATTATCACCGAAGCTGCAACCAGCATGGAACGGACCTTACACTATCATCACCAGGATGAACGACTTGGTTTATCGAATACGGAAGGGACATCGAGGTAAACCAAAGCTCGTGCATTTGGAGAGGCTGGCCCTCTACAGAGGAGGTGATTTGGGTCCTGTTCGGGACGAGTGATATTTATTTTATTTGAAATTGAAATTACGATCGTTGGGGATGTTTTTTTTTTGTTTTGTTTTTGTTTAATGGGGTGGGTGGATGCAGCCCAGGGCACTGCGACCATTGAGGCCTATTGTGCATCCCTAGAGATTCCTACGTGAACTGAATATCTATATCCTTGATAAACGCCGCCACTGGATTATATACGCATTAAGGAACTTTAATCTTTTTAGGATGATAGCATCGCATGTGAATAGTAGGGGTTTCGATGTCTCCTTACCACAGTCGCAGAATCTGCACTGGTCCTTAAGGGACCAGCCCATTTTATGTAGATGGCCGTTAAAAGGGCCGTGCCCTGTTATAAACCAGGTAAGGGATCTTAGGGATTGGCGATTCATCCTCGGTGCCTCTCCCAGACGTATAATGTTATAACTGAATAATTGTTTGGCCTGTCTCATCCCACTGGAGGACTCCCAAACTAATTTCCTATAGTTCTGTTCCCAGTCCCTTATACCATCTACCAAATGGGTTTTGGAAAAAGCAATACTAGGAATGGGACCCAGGCAATCTCGGCTTGCTCCCGTTTTTGCACATGGGTCTGCTGCCTCGTTTCCTCTAATGGTGGAGTGGCCAGGAGATCACAAAAGGGTGACTTTATTTACTTTATCCAGTTCTAATAAATTACAGTAGCAGCTCCAGATCAATTTCGAATTGAACACTGATGCTCCTAAGGCTAGCAGAGCTGCCTGCTGTCCGAGATTATATAGATCTCGATCTTCTTATATTTCTTTTTGAGACATTGAAGCACACATACCTCAATAGCAGAGGTCTCTGCCTGAAAAACTGTGGGGGTGCTACCCAGTGGTATGCATAGCTCTAGGTCGGGCCCGACTATCCCTGCACCGGTACCCCCGTCTGTTTTCGACCCATCCGTATACCATACAGATGCATGGCGGGGGAGGGAGGAGATAATATTCTCTACCAGTGCCCTATCCGGCAAACTAATAGTAAAGTTGCGGATGTTACTCCTTTATCAAATTTCTAACAAACACTCGAGTGTTTAACACAATGTGAGTAACATTTGAAACGATTGTAATTTCAATTTCAAATAAAATAAATATCACATTATGAAAGTGACAAAACCAACATATTGTGTTTTATTATATAAAAACTTTTTGTTACTGGTCCACGAGTAAACAACAAATATGTTAAATTTATATTTGAAGTTATCTTCAGCGGTTTAAGAACATTTTTTAGCTCAGCGACATTGCTCAATGTTCGTGCATCCCCATTTGGTATATTTTCAGTTTGCGAAGAGCTATTTTTACTAAGGAACCGTTCCAACGTACTCTCTAAAGTAATCCAGGGAATATGGTTATCTAACATAATATTCAGTTCTATACACTTTAACTATATAACGTGGTTTTATTTTTTATATAGCTTTTATCAGCGTCTTTTTAATTAATTCCATGAAGTTAAAAATGGCACGATGGTATCTTGAAATTGGATTTTGCTGTTCCAGGGAAATATTCACAACATTCCCGGGAACCGGAATTCCCGGGACGCAAGCACTAATAGTCTTACAGAGGGAGGTTTGCAGAAATTCTACATTTATAGTAGTCATTTGGGCGGAATTGTAGTTCTAAGTTGCGACAATGAGCAGTATGGTGGAAATCATTTGAACAAGTATCCGATAATAATTATATTTTATATTTTTTATGTTACGTCGCCTCTGAGCTACTGTTCTAGAAGGTTTAGGCTTTCCAGAAGCGGCCAGTCCCAGGGGTCAGTCATATAAATAACAAACAATATTTTTATCAAATGTTGTACGATTTTACGCCGACGAAATTTGTTTAACATTTTTCACGAATGTTCGTAGTATGTACTTGATGCAAAAATTATCAAATGGCCGGTCCCTAGGGTCTACCATATATGTAAATATCAGGCAATATTTTCATAAAGTATGTGTTGAACAAAAATCAAATCCCAAAGTCAAATGATTTTTGTTGAACGTCCGTTGTATGTACTTGATGCAAAAATTATGAAAATATTGTTCGTTATTTATATGGCCGACCCCAGGGATCGGCCATTTGATAATTTTTGCATCAAGTGCATACTTCGGACATTCGAGGAAAATCTTGTTTGGTTTCTTTATTGAACAAAAATCGTCACTGAATTGTATTTTAATTTATTAGGCAATTGTTTTCTTTATCTACATTTAGGCGTATAATTTGTATTATCACTACATATAATAATTTGTTTTTGCTATGTTCGTCACAGCCATACTAATTAAACCTATCCAAATCTTCTTTATGTTGTGTGTCACAGGGTGTTCGGTAAGGCCCTTCCATCTTTGGGAGATCTTTCTTATAGCTTGGTCGAATACACCAAACAATCAATCAGTCCACCAATAAATAATCCCTCCCCCCCCTCCCCCCCCCCGCCCAAAAATGCTCCAGAAATATGGGAGTATTTCTTAATTTTTAAAGTATTTTTGAAATGGAGTTTAATTTTCTTAGTAATATGTACTTCCGTAAAGTAAACGAATATGCCAAAAGATCATAAATTTAAATGAAAAAATTGTAAAGGTTAGTTACCAATTCATTTCTCTCATTTTCTCTTCGCACCGCTACAGCAATACCCCTATACCCAAGACCAGTTGTTTTTAAATTCCGTCACTCCCTTTTTTGCATATTGCAAAGTGATTATTTTAAATTTTTTTCAATCTTACACTTGCGTGCACATATTACGTGTAAACGGTTGTGCACCCGAATTACTCGTATTGCATCAAAACAACTGTGTTGTGTTTGACTTTTTCCAAGGAAACCTACCAACAACATTTAAATCACAAATACATTACTCTCTAGTTAAAACACTGAAAATTTTGTTTTGTTATAAATAATAAAACAGTTTACATTGATAACCAACATTTATTACTTATCTCAAGACACTGTTCCCATAGAGTGATTCACTTTTTCATTGTATTTAAATCGCCCATAAATTTGATAAGAAACTACATTAACAAAAACGATGTGTTATTCATGATTTTCTTTGTTGCCAATTGAAATAATTTGCGTTTCATCAATTTTTAATTTGTTCACATCTAATACTGTGAACTGTGTATATATCGAATTATTGTAATTAGTGCACATGAAGCAAGTCTTTAAACGACATTAAATAAGGAGAATTGATTATAAATACTAAGAAACTAAAACACTTATTTTAGCCGATTTCTGGGCCCGTATTCTTAAATTCAATTGCAAAAAAAAAAAAAAAATCGCCGGTTAAAATTTTCGACTGAAATCACGTATTTTACTAGAAAGCCACCGGTGACTGTTTTCGACTGAATTCACAAATGCGAGCACTTAGGCCCTTTGCACATTTCAGCTAAGCTATATGTTTTTTGTTTTGAGCGATGCAAACTATCTTAGCTCGAGTTGTCTTTGCCTTGCGATGTCAGCTAACATCGCTCACATATACACTGCTGTTTTTGTATGTTTTATTATTAACACGTATAGGCTACATTAGGTATCGTGTCATAAATCATAATAAATGAATTATACAAAAACATCAATGTATGTGTGAGCGATGTAATTAGCTCAAATGTGCAACGGAGTGAGCTAAGCGGACTAAACTATGCTAATATAAACTACGTTTCTCGCTTAGCTTGGCTGAAATGTACAACAGGCCTTAATCACGAGAAATTCATCGTACATGAGACATATTAAATAATATGTTTGTACATTGTCTTGACAACGCCGCATTATACTATTATATATTATACTAATCTTTGTTAGGCATCCCACATCTACAAATGCTACAAATTCTATTTTTATATTCAATAATCAACTCTGACATACCTAATTCTACGTCACTTAAATTTAGAATAATTTCTTCCCCCATAGTTTTCGTTTGTTTTTTTGCTTTTTTTTTTAATAATTTTAATTCACAAAAGTTAACGCAGCACGCGATTCGAAGAACACTATCACACTAAATAAATGTTATTGTTTTGTTCTAATCTTTAGGTTTAAGTCGCGCTATCAATTTTTGAACTGCATTATACTGATAAAACGTGTTTGCACGATAAATTTGGTCGCTTTATAGGAATTTTTTTGGGGTTTTTGGCCCAAAATTACTTCTTTGTTAAAATTTTGACGCTTTAAAACTTTTGTTTACATTTTTTTTTTTTTTTGTTGAGTTTATTTATATGCAACGCGATTTACACAATTGAATTTTATTTAGCCGATTCTTACTAACGGAATGAAAATGTAAATTATAAATAAAATCAATGAAAATAGTTTGAATTTAATTTCTGTTTATTTTACGTTTCGTTCTAGAATGTAAATACTGTACGGGTCAAATGTTAAGAGTTTTAATGGTGTAGATAAAATGTGTGGAACGTTGACTTTAACTTGACTTTCTAGTAATATTAATACCTGTTCATACTAAGGTCGCCGTAGTCTTTTAAGTAGACCCTAAGCTTGGAGCATAATTTGGAGCGAAGTGTAATTGTATCATCTTTAAGTCAATCTTCCATACAAATATAACTGACTGCGGTATTTATTTTGAAAGTACTGAGACACTGGTATTATTGCCTTACATGTTATTGTAAACGATTAAGTTCTAATATATTGTTTGAATACGATTAAGTTCTAATATGTGGTATATATATATGTTAGTATTTTCAATTAGTTTTGAGCATAAGTACTAGGCAAACTGAACCATGATGCATATAGGGAATATATCAATGAAGCGACCATCTTTACGATGCTCATAGATAATATCTACCATTCACTATGATTTTTTGAATAAATTTTCTCTTAAGATCACCTATGCGCTTACTCACATAGACAATGTTTAATTCACGGGCATCTGTACATGAATTTTGGTCGCAAAATTCCTCACTGCCTCATGCGAATTTTGTATACGTACAAGGCGTATAAGATACATTTTGTTATTGTGTGCTGTCATATACGTTATTTGTATTAGGCAGGAGGATTTACAATACTGTGTTGTTCGTTGTAAGTATTTTTGGAATATTCTACATTTAGTAAAGTTCTATTATTTTATAATAAAAAATGGAGATGTGGCCAACACACGACTTTCTTTTATGAACAGAGAATTTTGAGAAATTTAAATTTTTTTATAACTTTTTATTTTTATGTTTTTTTTAATTTTTGGAAAAATTTTGTATTAAGTAGTTTTTTTTGTAAACATTATACTTTTTAAGATATTTGCAAAATAAATTTTCTGAACCAATAGAGTGGCCACTTCCGGTTAGCCGATTTGGAGTCAAATTCACTGGGACCTCTCAATTTATCAAAAAGGCTTAAATCTGAAGTTTCAGTTCGATTGGTTAAACCATCTGAGAGACAAATGATTACTATACTTTATTTTACTATAGTAAAAGAAAGTAAAAAATCAATATTTCTTTAGTTGTAACTTAATATGTTTGTTTATTAATATTTTATTAATTAATAATAAATCGGTTTTTTATTATAAATTATTAAAAAAGTAATAAACAAAAATATTAAGTTAAAACTAAAGAAAATAATTGTAACGTCAATTAATTGACCAATGAGAAAATGTATAAAGTGCATCTTATGAAATAATATTGACTAACTATCATAAATATAAATAATTTTAAATTAAATATATCGAATTGCTAATCTCAACAAACTAAACGAAAAACTAAAAAGAGCATAAAGAGCATGAATCATAAAAGAGCATTCGAACACACACTCAATAACTAATACCATCACGATCCGGTAATTCTCGCCTCACTGATTCATGAGGCGACCAAAATTCATGTCCTGTGGCCCTATTCTGGTAATTCCCGGGGAACGGGGAATAATTTTTTTTTATAGCAGTTATTCCTGAGATAATTTTTTATAATTTTTAATTCCCCATTTCGCAAAAGTGTATTCTGTCAATTATGGGAATAGAAACGTCAATTTTTAGTTGTCAAAGTTGTCAATATAGAGTTTTTTGTGTCTCGATTTTGAATCATTTTAATTGTTGTGTTTAATTTTAATTGTTCAATAAAGCACTCGACTAAACACTACAGAAATCGATTCGAAATTTTTTAAACGTCAAATGGTTTATATTACCAGTCAAAACAAAAAACAACATAAATTTTTGTTTCGTGTACTTTTCACACCACAAAATTTACATTGAGTTCAATAAAATTCTATCCAATTATAAAAAAATCGGGGTGAAAACGTCGCGAAGAATTTTACCCTATTTTGATGACGATAATGAAGAAAGGCGTTATAATTTACGTATACAGCGACAGAGTTTGCGGTGCTCAGCTGATCCGTTTGATTTATATGAAAAGGAATTCATTCAAATTTATCGAATGCCTCAAGAACTCTCATTTATTCTGCTAAATTTGGTTGCCCTCCACATGGAAGGCACACATATTCCAAAACCATTGAGCATGCTATTGGCGCTTAGCTTTTTAGCGGAAGGTATTTAATTAGACATTATTATTTTAATTAATTTTTTTTTTTAAATAACAAGTAAAACAAATTTATAGGAACATTTCAAAAGAAAATTGGTGTCAGCTATTTAGCCTGCATTTCACAATCGACGGTAAGTCGATGTATTAAAGAATTTTGTACCATCATCAACGACCACTTTATGAATAATTTCATTAAATTTCCACAAACATTATCCGAGATGAATCAGATTAAATTACAGTGAGTTTCAATTTTTACTTTGCAACGTTAACAATTGTAAATTAATTACAGATTTTATGAGAAATTTCATTGGCCTGGGATAATAGGTTGCATCGATTGCACGCACGTATCAATGTACAGGCCGGCTAAGCGCACTGAACATATTTATTAAAATCGGCACCATTACCCATCAAAAATTGTTCAGTTGGTAAGTAATAAACACAAGTTTGCTGTATTAAATACGCTTTATGTGTAATTTTCATATTTACAGGTTTGTGATTATAATTTAAAAATTTTAAATATAAATGCATCGTACGGGGGCTCTAATCATGATGCTACGATTTGGCGGAAATCATTGTTAAAAGCGTTTCTTTACAACAAGTACACTGCAAGGGAGTTATCAAACACATGGTTGTTAGGTTGGTATAACCAAATATGTTTAATTCATTTTATTATTAAAATTAAAATTCATACACTGAAAAAAATATTGTGCATTTTATTTACGAATGGCATTCGTTAACCATAATTCGTACGATTAATGTAAAAGTTTCTTCTATTCGTACTATTAATGTAAAAATATAAAATTTAGAAAAGATTCATAAAAATGTGTGCGTTAATATTACGAATCACGGTTCATAAACTTAAAAATGGTTAGTTTATTTTATTGTATATTTAACACATTAACATGTTGTTTGCGTATTGGTGCAAATTGCATTATTTTATTAAAAAATGAAATTTATGAAGAATTCATAATATTTATGAATAAATTATTAAGATTATGTAGGGAAATGTACGTAATCTTATTCTTCTTTACATTATAATTAGGTATACACACAAGCATAACTTTTTTAACACTTAGTACTCAGAAACTACTAAAACAATTTTTATGATCGAGGTCTCTATTAAAAGAACTTTAGGTGTAAATTGCCAAACTTTTAACAGTATTATTTATTGATGTTCACAGAAACGCCAATTTTTGATTTCGTTATTATGTAGTCAAACTATAAAGTCAAATCTGCGCTTTGTTGTAAAGCGTACATTAGCTTAGACGATAATGTGTCAGCCCTCACTAGGAGAGGTCGCGAGTTCTTCTAAACTGGGTTACGAATTGAAGTTTTTTCTAGATGCATTTTTTTTTCTATATTCCAGTACAAATTATATTTCCTTTGCATACAAAATGGCGATTACGCAAATGTTAGCATCCCGACGAATAATTTGGCAGAATTTCATTTCTCATTTTTATTTATGTTTGTTGGTTAGTGGCTTACCATCTCGCAAATTGTTTTGAAATAAAACGCAGTATGGTGAAATTCGACAAGGGCGATAGAAATGGAATTCTAAAACGATTTTTATGCCAAAGTTCTGAGATATAGCCAACTAGAATGGAACTTGGTTATTTCTTAACGGAGTACTATAAATTCAACTTGTAGGATGAAAATGGAACTCTAAAATTATTTTTAGTAGGTAAAGTTCTGGAATATGAGCAATTAGAATAAAACTTAGATATTCCTTTAACGATTATTATGATTTCTGCCATGCGGTTTGTGTATGTGTGTGTTCATTTCCCCAAAAATTAGCCGGGTTTTCTAAATGTAAGGTATAAGCTTACAACAATTAACATACAGTGAGGATACATATTATACATACTTTCTCTCATTAATCTCGTTGTTAAATCTATACTAATGATTTTCTCGTGATAGCTATATATTTTCATTTAAATAAATCGCAAGCGAGGAGAAAAAAAATCAAATAATTGAGCATATTTAAATTATCGCGAATACGTCATTCGACGATAATTGTCGAAATACCCTGTTAATAAGACTGAAGGCAGAAAAATACAACAAAATCTTTCGTTTTTTATTTCATTTACTTTGGTCAGAATAAAATAATTCACACGACCTCAATGACACAATAATATCTTAAACCTAAAGAATTCTTATTGCAATAAATTGAACGAAATTTTTGACAAAATACTAAACCTATGGCCCTGAAAAAGTACTACCTGGTGTGTGGAAAAAATATTATCGAAAAAGTACTATCGAAAATGCTCTTGTATGTACAAAGCATTTTCGATAGTACTTTTTCCTGTTACGTAATGTAAACGAATTTATTCGTAATATTAATGATTGGATGAATCTATTCGTAGCATGTATGAAAATTACGTTAAGTTTACAATTTCATTCGTGCTATATACGAATAATTTCACTTTAATCATATTCGGGACAACGAAAGTAAAAAATTGCATTTACTTCATATTAGCATCCTGTGTTGGAATAATAGACGACATGAAATTTGAAGTTAAATAAAATAAATTAAATTTTAATAAAATTATAAATTTGTGTTTGTAGAAGAAAATAAATTTGAATTTAAATAAAATAAACTAAATTTTAATAAAATAATAAATTTGTGTTTATTGAAATCAGGTAAATATGGTGATTTATGTTTGTAACGTACTAAGAGCGGTAATGCAATTAAATATATTTTATAAAGCAAAAAAATCTTTTATAAAAGATTCAACTCATACTACCGTTTATCTTTGACAAAGAAATTTGATAAACCATCTTTGACATAGAAAAATGATTGTCTGATTCCAGCCCTAGATCTTGTTTACAGATTTATTTGTGCCAATTTGGAAATATTCAATTTTAAAATAATATTTTTGTTTGTAAAGCTACAAATAATTTTTTTAATATTTCTTATTTAAATATGAAGCCGCCCTCCAACTTTTATGGTGTCTACAAGGGTTTTTGGTACCGACCCAAAAAATTGTAAGAAAGGATAACGCGGGTAAAAAGTTAATCACAAAAGTGACAATAAAAGACTCGCAAGATGCCATGGTATTTGTGGGAAATATCCAACAAATAGATGACCACATAGAATTTTTAAATGGAAGGTCGGAGTGTATTCAACCGTTTGTAGTAGGAGTTGGAATCTTGGACCACGGGGCAAAATATTTTATTTATTTAGATGGCTACAAGCTACCGTTCGACAAATATATAGGAGCGGTGGATATTTGTTACAAATGTTTTTTTTTATTTAATTTAAAATATCCCACCGAGGAGCTTTTCTGTCATTTTGTGGAATATTATTTTTATAATGCCAATAATAAAATTAAAAAAATTTCATCGAAACTAAGTTTTATGCTCGAAGAGCTAAATGTAGATTAATAATTATAATTAGATGTTTTTGTGAATTAATATATTTATTTCTTATATTTTTAAATTATATTTTAACAATACCACAAATAAAACAATTAAAAATTGAAGTTAAAAACTTTTTATTTCTTTAGCACTACATACGTACATGTATAAATTCTTATATAAATATATATATATATATATATATATATATATATATATATATATATATATATATATATATATACATATATATATATATATATATATATATAAGTTAAGACAACATAATGACCATCGTCATCAATATTAACATCATTCAACATGTATAGTAAAATCGCAACATTGTATATTTTGCATAGAATTAAAATTCCTAACACTCAAATTTCATTTATTTTCACATAAATATAATTTCTGTAATTTTCCATAAAACTTTTTTAATCAGCATTTTCGCAATATAGAAGTTTTTGTAATTGAAAAATTGTAAAGATATAATTAGTTTTAAGAATGATTTAGAATAAAAGGGACATAGTCCAAATAAAAAACATTTTTTTTAAAGATTAATGAATTATTAATCTTAACTTATATATATATGTATATCCTATAATATACGAATTTATTCATCAAATCCCCCAAAAATTTACACTCCTATTATAAACCGCTACATAAATATTACGTAATTTTGTTTACCAAATATGAAGCTTAGCTATTTTCATTATATTTTTGAAAATAATCGTCAGATTTGTCAATTATTCATAGCCAGTGAATGTTGCGTTCTTCCTATATACGAATAATTTTGTAAATATATTTACGTTTACTTATGTATGACTTTAATTCAATTTATCATTTCGTAACTATTATGAAAAAGTTCGTTAATTCTAATTTTTTTTTGATAACTCAACAATTTCTTAGGTTAATAATAAGAATTTATTCAAAGACAAATGCTTAAATTGCGTTAAAATTATAACATTGTTCGTATATCATACGAATCAAATCATAAATATTACAACGTAAGTTGTGAAATTTAAAATAATCAATTTTATGTATTTCACTATATTAATGTTTGATTTTCGTACTATTAATAAGGGGTCGTGTTGGCTCAGATTTAACGAATTTTTCTTACTATTAATGCAGCCTACACTAAAATAGAATTTTAAATTCAGTCTTTGATCAATATATTATAATACAGAGTAAAAATTCAAAATTAAATTAATATTGAAATGATTTCAATTAAGCTTAAAATTAAAAAAACTAAACTAGTAAAATTAGTCATCTTCTAAATAAACCATTTCCAAATACTCTGGTGATGTATTAGAGACTGGCATTCTGCAACAGAAATCAAATAATAGTTTAATTTTTATTTTATTTATCATTTAAGGTAACAGTGGTTATCCGCTACAGCCTTGGTTGATGACACCAATTGACAATCCGTTGATAAATCGGAAGAGCGATACAACATCGCACACAGGTCAGCTCGTAATTGCATAGAGAGATGCAATGGAGTCTTGAAATAAAGATTTAGATGTTTGGCCAAAGATAGGTGTTGCATTAAATATTCAACTTTCATGGTGGGGCAAATTATTAATACTCGTACATGTGCTACATTGCACAATTTTTTAAAAATGCACTATTACACTGACCGGCATGATTTAGTGGAATCACAAGTCAATGAAAATGATCCAGAGGCGTATGAGGATGATGTAAACGAGACAGATGTAACGTCGGAACGGCTACCAACAGTGTCTCGAGAAATAAGAGCTTCTATTGTTCAAATATATTTTAATAATCAATAAATTCAAGAAAAAAAAAATAGTAAAAAATTTACCCATTTCTTATTGTTAAAAACGTCCCTTAAATTTACATTTTTTTCCGTCATTGCTGCAGCAATGCGGTTTTAGGCAACAATCTTCTCCTTCTCTATTCTGTTGGATTCCTCCAATAGTTTGTCTCTTGTATAAGCAGATCCTAAAAATTCAATAATAAAGAAAATTTGGTGTTACGCATTTCTACAAATAAAATGAACATTTTTAAATTACGAACCTCTTATTCTTTTAGTTCTAAGAGGTCTGCTGGTTTCACGTCCGCTGGTAACTCTTGGTTCAACGTTACTTGGTGTAGTGTTAATATTGTTTGGCCCGGCTGTCAAATTACTTGGATTACCTACATATACCTACATATAAATACATTTTATTAGTTTTTATTTACAAACTTTCCTAAACACTTTCAGTTTGACCTGTTGTGATGGTAATTCAATCCCACCTTATAAATTTCCCATCCCTTCGCACGCTTCTTTGGTTATCTAACGAATTTAATATTTTTGGTCTTCTTGACGGTCCCTCCATTTCTAACCCGGTTCTGTTATCAATACTCCTTCAATAATGCCCATTGTCCCCGTACATATTTTCTACAAAAAATTACAACTATTTATAAATACACATAAAAGTTATTAATTGTGCTAAATCTGTACTTCATGTCGATCCTGGTCCGTCGCCATTTGTCACCATCTTTTGTTGCTCCAGCAAGGGAATTTAGTTAGGCTGAAATTTCATCCCATTTTAATTTATTGGCCTCCTTGCCATTAATATCATCGAACCTGCAAATTTATATTAAGAACAAAAATATAATTATTAAGAAGTACTGAAAATGATGCACATAAATTGGAGAACTTACCGATCATTTGCCAGATTAAAATTTTCCTCCATCAAAGTGACCATTAATAATTTTTGGTCTTTAGTAACATTTTTTCCCTAAACGATAAAAATACAAATAAAATTCAAAGAAATTTTTTAAAGTGCAAATTTCTAAAGTTACTCTTTATTTCCAGTGTATATTTTTGTTGTTGCCGTTAAACTGAATTTTACCATTGACAAAAATCACACAACGCTGTTAATTAACAATTCCCCAACAATTCATTCTTAAATTAGGTATGGAAAAATAAACGTCAAAACTGCAATAATTGGGAATAATATTTTCCCAACAAACAATTTTCGCCAAACACCAGAATACACTTTGGGGAATAGGGAATAAAACTGCTACACAATTTAAAATTTCTATTCCCCGGGAATTACCAGAATAGGGCCACTGGTATCACATTCTTAACAGTAGATGCATGTGCAGTGTGTTGTAATTTGAGGGACAAAATACAACTGTTACTAAAATTAACTGAATTTTGTTTAGTGTTACGAAGTATTTAATGCTATATTTTTTATAATATATGCGTCAAATCTAGGCTTTGGTTACGTATAAAACCGACATTGTTATCTAATCGACTTTTTAATTTTGAGAAGATTCTATAAGTTCTGAATTGTCTAAAGTTGTAATTGTCTAAATTTGTGTTTATGTCGACTAGAGAAGTTTCTTGGTTCAAAGTAGATTTACAGTTAAATTCGTTACTACTTTAGATAGGAATTTGTATTCTTCTTTGTATTAATTAAATCAATATTTCCAAGCTTGCCACTGGTGGGAGCTATTACCGGAACTACATATTTTCATTATATTAGTATAAATTAATGAAAGTAGTGCAACTTTGGCACGATTTTAGTGTAACTATTCGGATATCCAGATAGACAAGCAAGTATTAGGCAAGGATGTGCACTAAAGCACGTTTTTATTGCCTCCTACGCTTTGCCGTGCGTAGGTTCAGCTTGAATGTCTTCTGGACCTTATTGCCGTTAATGTTAGTAGGATGATTAAAAATTGGTTTGTTGTTTATACTCACCAGAAATTTTTTTATTAGATACAGCTAAATGTTCCCTTGTTGTCCTGGTGTTTGAGTGAAAGATGATTTTTTTTTTGATTTTATCGTTTTTTTTTATTAATTTATTCCCGAGTTTTTTAGTTATTTAAAAATTATTACAATTTACTTGATGGATTAGAAAGAGTATACTATCTTGATCAACAAGTTCCCGGAATAACCACCGTGTGGCGCTTCCATCGTTCCGATTTGAGTTCTGTTTTTTTTGTTAAGTTGGTACATCTGTTGTTGATATTCCCTCTAAATCTTAGCGTCATAGCTTGACATTTGTAAAAGTTACGTAGTCAAGAGTACATCTATCTCTGTGTGTGTTGGCGATTTTTCCATTATTTCCTCTCGGCTTCTGAAACGCGTTCCCCGTAATGTTTTTTTAACTCGATTGATCAGAAAGAAGTCACAGGGAGCCAAATCAGGTGAACTCGGTGGCTGTTGGATGGTACACCGAGAAAAATTTGTGCATCCTATTAACGACTTCATATTCGTTAAAAAAATAATGAATTAATTCGTTAATAAAAAGAAAAAATCGTTGACATAATAAAGTGTTTTCAATAGGGATATATTTTTAATGAATTAAATTTTTATACTTTAACAAATATAAGTTAATAATACGCAATTCGATTAATTAAAATAAATTAATGAATTAGAAAAAAATTATTTGTTAAACGCACGATTATTCGTGTTACTTATTAGAAAGTGTCTAAGCAATTTATTGTCAATAACTATTTTTAATTTTATCAACGAATAAGTTTAGATCAATATTTAAGAACTGATTTAACTTATGAAAATTATATTCATTGAACAAAACAATTTTTTAAATTTATGAAATTTAATTAGGTGCAAGGATTTTCGACAACGGAGCTGTTTCTTTAATATAAAAATTTAATTCTCTTTTACTTTTGATGTAAAACACGTCTTTCAACTGATCCTTTCCATGGACAGTTTTAAGCGCTTTATCCAATTTGACGGCGGTTTTATCAAATAGAATCAAGTGCATAAAACTGAGTATAAAAGGTATTACTCTTATTCCAGAATAAATTTTTGTGTTTGTTTGTTTGGATTGGTTATTCTACGATTGTATTTAAATTTAAAACGGCAATAAATTTTGTTTTGCGGTACTTGCGAAACTACGTTATAGTAGTTAAAGATTTGCGGGTATATAAAGTTATATTTCAGAATGAGTTAAGCTAAAAATCGCTTATCGATTCAATATTATTTTGCAATAAACATATAGATTAAGAGGTAGCCAATTTAAAACTTGATTTATAATTGAATAACAATTGACTACGACTGCGATATTTGTCAGAAATAATAGCTCTATTTAAATAAATTAATAATATTTGTATAATTTGCAAAAGGTTGTATTTGTGTTTGTGTATCATTTCTTTTATATTTGTATAATCAGAATAATTTTAAAAGAAAAAAGAAACCTTTACACTTTAATTTGAAAATGTCGTAACCTAATTACGCCTCTTTTTAATTTTAATGTAAGAATATTACACTCAGTAAACAAATTATTTGTTATTTTGATTAATAATAATTGTCGTATTTTCACTAATTTCTTTTTATTAAAGAAAAAGCGTACATTTAAATAATGTTTTTTGCAGTGAAATCAAAGAATTTGTTTTAAGTATTATTCGAAGATTAATCTTTAAATATATTAATTTCCCTAAATCGCAATTAATATTAATACATTTGAGATAGAGATATTAACGAATATTCTTTAAATATATTAATGTACTAATATCAGCAAATAATATTAATTATAAAATAATTTTTTATTAAACAAAATACAATTTTGCGTCTCTTCATCTCATTGTAAAATGTGCCGTGTACTATGAAAGCTAGAAAAATAAATAGTAAGAGTTAAAATTTGAAAGAGTTAAAGAGTTTAAATTTGAAGCAAGTGGGGTGCACTTAAAAGTGTTTTTTTATTTATTTAAATTCTTTAAAGAAGAAATTGTTAAAATGCTTTAATTTTTTTTCTTACAATTATTTTCTTAACCCTGAGTGTCTTACCAAGAGTCGGACTGTGTCTATTTTTTTTAATTATCGTTTACTTCTGCAAAACACTTTTATTTGAGCATGCTCATTTTTCTAACCTCAATTTACCGCTCACTTTCCGAGAAAAAGAGTGAAACAATTTTTTTCTGGAAAATAATCCCGTTACATTTTTTTTTTCTTTACATACACAATGAAAAAACCATTTACTTTGACTTACAGATTTGCATGAATTTCCAATATATATTGTACAATGAACCAACATTTTTGTTTATTATGTTAGAAATTCATACAAACCTGTAAGTAAAAAATTTTTTCATTGCGAACGCGCAACATCAACATAATAAGTTAAGAGGTTTAGGGTCAGGCCCGGCTCGAGGGGTGATCGAGATGTGCGGCCGCGCAGGGCGCAAAACTTTTAGGAGCGCAAAATTGTATTTTACACTCTAATGGAACTTGCTAAATGTTGAATATAAAATAAAAAAAAATTGTATCATCCTGTATTGCATTATGATGTCACCATTTCACTACTATATACACATTGTATTTCGTTTTAATGTATTTCTGCTAACATGTTAGTAGCTAACTTGTCAATGCAATTTTAATATTTAACAAGCAACACCATAACCTGCTAAAATTCTCTCTTTAGAAAGCCTGATTGCATTGATAGCTAACTTACACACATTTAATAATATATACTGAAGAGTGTATTGGTCGACACAAAAAACCATATAAAAAAATTCAAATTTTTTTGTTTCTTACCACTACTAATTCCAGTTGATATCACACACTACTTAATATCAACTAACAATTGAGCATTTTACTCTCTATTTTTTGCTCTTCTTCTACAACAAAACTTAATTTTACGAAATGTCAAAATCAAAACCATAACCTGCTAAAATTCAGGAGGTTATGATCAAAACTCAAAAACCGTGAAGTTGAAACACAATTAATTAATTAATTACAAGAAATTAAGGTAAGTTTAAATGATTTTTAAAGTAATTTATATTAGTTTACGTGATTTAAAATTTTATACGTGCTGTTATAATTTCCTTTTTTAATTTTTAGGTATCAACACAACTTGTAAATAGTAATCTGTGTAATTATTTCGGATTAATTCACAGTTTAAAAACAGCGAAACATATTAATATCTTATGTTTTTCTTTCGATCAATTAGAAAAAGAAATTACTGTTAAGTTAAAACGAAAGTACGAATCAAAA
This sequence comes from Tipula vernalis, assembly GCA_958295665.1. Lineage (NCBI taxonomy): Eukaryota > Metazoa > Arthropoda > Insecta > Diptera > Tipulidae > Tipula > Tipula vernalis. Next base: position 202,141,586 of record OY282560.1, read on the forward strand.
CGTTAAAAATCGGAAAATCGTTTTTCACCAAAAAAAACTAAAAATGGAGCAACAATATGTAGAAGCTGCCACAACAATCAAATATGAGTATGTGCAGGACATAAAACTTCTAACTTCGAACGATAATGATACGGAGAATGATAGTGCGGCTGAATCCCAAAACGACTATGCAATTTAACTTACGTTTTACTTTGTTTGTTTTAGGTCCATGGCGGAGATTCGCGGGAGCATGTTAAAAAGGAAACGACTGATGGTGAATTGGCCGTTGGTGGTGGTCATTATTGCAATGTATGTGGTGAATCATTTGCCGAAGCTTTAGATTTATTAGCCCATGCCGAAGTGCATGCACGATGACAACCATTGAAATGTATGTTATGCGGTGAGTCATTTCTAGGAGAATCAATTATTAAATCTCATATACGTATCGTGCACGCAAACGAATTAACTCAAAATTCGTGCCACCTTTATGGTAAATTGTGTCGCGATAGTCGAACCCTATCGAAACATTTATGGGAACATTTCAGCGAAAAAAATCATTCCTGTTCGGCATATGGTTTCGCATCGAAATAAAACTGTTACGTGTGATATGTGCGGAGAAGAATTTCCCGATGGACGCTCCCTCATGAATCATCGTCATTCGCATACGAATGTTACAGGGCAACAATTCCCTTGTCGCGAGTGTGGCAAAATATTTGGTTCGCGTAGTTCACAACAAATTCATATACGTGTTCATACGGGTGAGAAACCTTACTGGTGCCGTTATTGTTGGAAAGCTTTTGCTGATTGTGGGACATTACGAAAATATGAAAGAATTCATACACGTGAAAAACCTTACGTTTGTTCAGAACATTACGATCACATCATTCGAGCCCTGACACCAAAAGGGGAAATTCCAATACACCTTATTACTGCCAAGTGTGTCACGAGTTATTTGTAATGTCACTAGATTTAATTCAACATTTAATTCAACACAGTTATATGAATACGGCCGTGAAGAGACAATCGATTGCAAGTAAATGTAGAACGGTGGAAAATTAATTATAATATTTGTCATATCAATGTGTATTCTATTTTATATTTATAGACGGAGCCACGAAAATATAAACGGAGAAGGAAATTAAAACCGCACGAGTTGGAAAAATTTCGTGCCGAAAAAATGGCAAATTATTTTCGGTTTTTATTTTGAGCATAATTTGCATTTTGATTTATATACCAATTAATATTCCAGTTACCAAAGTAAGACGGCAATAAAATAATATGAGAATGATAAAAAAAATCGTTACAAAAAAATTAAAAAGAAAAATTCTTTCTGTATACATTGTTTATAGTTTAAAAATTAAATAATTATGTCAAAAATAGTTTCTAAGATTTTTTAATTACAAAAATAGTTTTTTAATGCCTCAGAAGTTGACCAATAAGTCGAAATATAAGGTTAAGTTTTTTTTAATTAAATATTGGGTTTTATTTAAAATAAGCGGAAATTAAAATATTTAAATAAAATGACTGTTGCACATGATTCGTTTTTATTGGTTTAGATTTTACTCTCTTTTAGTTTCATAGTATGCGAATGTTTATGTTTTCTACACTGTATTCACAACCATATATATATACGCTGTCATTTCACAAATATATTCATCAGTATAGATACTTCTACAGCATTAGTATACATTTAATTGGGCTTTCTAAAGAGAGAATTTTAGCAGGTTATGAGCAACACTAATAAATGACATTCAATTGGTTATACATATAAACGAAAACAATCAATTTATGTGTTCGTGTGTTTTTGTTCATCATGATAATGGTAGAGCTAGCTAGATAGAGAAGAGAATTTAGTTTCCCCTCTGAACGTTAGATATCAGGTTATCTCTTATCTGTAGAAGCATTTTTTATCATGTCATATTGTCATCTCATCTTCTCACAATATTAGTATTTTCCAAAGAAAAGCAAATAAAAACAAAAATCTTGGGATTGTGTTGCTGTGGTTATAACATTTATTAATATGTAGTTGTTTGTTGCATGCTGCATATTAATTTTGTAATAATTTTTCTCTGGAGTTTTTTTTATGTTTCACTTTTAAGTTTAATGCAATTCTCTGTCAATGTTTATAGCAGTGTCACATGTGATTTTTTCGGTCAAATAAAACCAACTAAACATTTAGCAAATAATCAATTTCACTGGGAAAGTGTACTGACATTAATAATTGTGCGGGCTGAATTTAAAGTTACTACAAAACATAAATTCAGTTAAATCGTGGTACAATCATAATTAGCGTGAAGTTAAAAATAATGCAGCTTGCGGTAAGAAAATAAGGAATAAAATAAAAAACATTGGGGGATCCCCCAATAAATAATAAGATTTAAGAATAAATAAAACTCACAAGGCTCGTGTATTCATTTTTATAGTTGTCAAAGTTCAACTGAAATTTATTTATTTTTGTAATACCCGAACAGATACAATTTTTGTAACAGATTTTTTTAAAGTAAATCAAAATATATGCACATAATTTAGGCTACTATTGTCTGTGTTGAACGAAAAAAATTGTAGGATTATTTGTAAATATTACCACAGTGGTCTACGAAAAATAATGTCGCAAGGTATGTACAATCGGTTTAACGCAAATATTTGTACGTACATTGTACATACGTATTTACATGCCATTTCTTATTTACAAACTCGTATATCAGTTTCCTTGTTTTATGTGTAGTATGCTTATTCCAGATTTAAATACAGCTTCGAAAAATGTAAAGAAACTCAAACTATCAGGTGCCAAATTTCGGAAAAAACGGGCTGCGAAAGATGTTTATATTCAGGAAAATAAAAGAAAATGTCTAGATATTAAAAAATACTTCACAGCAACTATACCCAAGCCTACACAAGAATTGCCATCAAACTTAGTTAGTTCATTAGCCGAAGGCGAAACAAACAATAGTGTTGAGATTTATGAAATGCATAATTTGAATGTGTCAAAAATTCATTCGATCGAAAATTTTAACGAAAGCCCTTCAATAGAAGATCAGTTGATTTCCCCATCTGTATCCGACCAATTAAACGTTGACGATTCTGCAAACAACTTAATAAATTTTTTAGATCCAGCTTTATGGCCTAAAACTCTTCACAATAAAATTACTGATTATTTGGTTGTTCAGGGTTCCAGACAAGTTCAACTTACACGATATCCTAAAGATGCAACCAACCGTCATTTCTCCAATAATTATTACTTCCGTGTACTTTCTAATAACGAACGTGTACCGCGACGATGGATATTATATTCTGAAACTGCTGACCGGGCATTTTGTTTCTGTTGTTTGTGTTTTGATCAAGGTGGTACGAATTCGAAATCAATTTTAGCAAACGTAGGTTACAATAATTGGATCCATATATCTAAAGTGATTAAGTCACATGAAACTAGCCCAAGTCATATGGTATGTTATGAAAGGTGGGTAGAAACGGAATCAAAACTGAAATCAGGATCAACAATCGATCGAGCGGAACAACTTATAATTCAAAAGGAAACAGAGCACTGGAAAAATGTTTTCAATAGATTGATGAGTATCACTCTATATCTTGCGCAAAATAATATGGCATTCCGCGGTTCTTCTGATAAATTATATACCAAGAATAACGGAAAATATTTAGGCCTAATTGACAGTGGAGTTCAAAAAAGAATTTTGGATCAAAATCCATTGGCATTTTTCATGACCTGTGGGTGCCACAATTTAAACCTGGTTTTGTGCGATGCAGCTAAATCGTCTTTAAAATCCTTGCCATTATTTGGAATATTAGGAAGGCTTTATTCATTGTTTGCCGCGTCTGTTAATCGTTGGCAAATATTAACCGATCATGTCAAATCATTGACATTAAAAAGACTTAGCGACACACGTTGGGAAGCAAAAATTTCTAGTGTTAAGGCTGTTCGTTACCAAATTGGAGATGTTCACGATGCACTTGTCAAACTTGTTGAGAAGGAAGAGAGGCACGATACAGAAATAGCACACGAAGCTTTTAGTTTAGCTCGACAATTAAAGGACTTTAATTTTCGTATATCGTTGATCATTTGGTATGACGTTTTGTTTCAAATCAATATTGTCAGTAAATCTATGCAAGGTCAAAATATCGATGTCAGCAAAACCGCGGATTTAATCAAAGGATGTATTAATTTTTTCAAAAATTACAAACAGACCGGTTTTGAGAAAGCTATTTTAGTCGCCAAAGAACTTGCCGGACTCCTTGATGCTGAAACTGTCTTTCAATCAACAAAACGAATAAGATACGTAAAACGGCAATTTAATTATGAGGGTAGAGATGAGCCCATTTTAACGCCTAAAAAACAATTTGAAATAGAATTTTTCAATATATTGCTTGATACCGTAATGATGTCGTTTCAAGAAAGATTTGAACTAATTAACCAGCATGCCGAAATCTGCCAAAACGCGAAGAACTTGAAAAGCACTGTAGCGATCTTCAGTTGGTTTTAACAATTGGTGAGACTTCCGATATTGAAGGGGCTACTTTATGTGATGAACTCATCAGTATTAAAAAATTTGTCGAAATTCTTGATGATCCGTCCTCAATCAATATTCTTAATTTCAGTAAAAAAAATAAAATTGAAGATTTATATCCTAATGTATGGGTTAGTTTAAGAATATTATTAACTACACCTGTTACGGTTGCCAGTGGTGAAAGAAGCTTTTCAAAATTAAAATTAATTAAAACATATTTGAGGTCAACTATGTCGCAAGAAAAGTTGAGTTCATTAGCAATTCTTTCAATTGAAAATGATGTAGCCCAAAGTATCGATTTCTCCGAAGTACTAAAATCTTTCGCAAGCAAGAAAGCGCGAAAAGTAAATTTTTAAAAGAAAACTGTGTTTAATGACTGTCAAAAATAATTTAATATTAACATAATATATTCTTGATGCAAACAAAAACCTTTACATATAAATACAATAAAATATATTAATATGAATAAATACAATTATTCCTTACAAATATTTTTATTAAATAAAATATTTATGAATTACTATAATATTTGACTCTTATTATTGCCCTTACATATTATTATTAACTAAAAGCAGCAAAATAAAATTATAGTGTCTACTATTAATCTCAAATTGATCTAACCTGTTTCTAACCAATTCCCTACCTTAACATCCTTACATTAGGTTTGCCCTCTTTTCAGCCTATGCAGTTTTAAAACTAAATAGTTCCAATAAAATGTCGGATTTCAACTTGCTCTAAATTTGACTTCTTATTTTCTTACCAAACTCCCAATTTCATAATTCATTTTTTTATCAATTAAAAAAAAAATAACAGGGGCGCTCCAACAATTCTCGCGCAGGGCGCTCAAATGTCTGGAGCCGGCGCTGTTTAGGGTTAACGAAACACATGTTAATTACATTCACATACATATTTTTGTTTCCATTTTTTGCGTTTCATTTTAAGCCTCAAGATGGTGCTTGAAATTTGTCAATTGAGCTCTTCAAGAAAATGGCCACTCAACGGAGTTCAAAAAAATACCGATCTGCAACAATGAAACTGCAATTGCAACATTTTTTTCTCATTCTACTATAAATATGCATATGTCTTTTGACAACTACTTTATGTTTTTCTAGAACATTTGCACAAAAAGCAGAAAAAACTACCAGCTTAACATACTTTTAACTCCGTTGAGTTAGTTGCCTTTTTCTTGACGAGCTCAATTGACAAATTTCAAGCACCAACCTTCAATTAAAATGTATATACCATTGCGACTTTGGTGTATTTTCGGATTTCAATTAAAGTTTTTTTTTTAAATATTTAAAGCAGAATATTGTGTTTAATATACTTTAAGCACACATAAATTTGTTTAAATTTGTAGCAAATAAAATTCATGTCACAGCATTATTCTTATTCAATCCGAAGATATCAGTGAGCTAGTGGAAGGCGAATTATTGGAAATCAAAATTAGGATTACTAAACAAATTTCTGATTGGAAGAAAGCACAGGTATTAACTGATCCTAGTTAATTTTAACTCACCTTATTTAGAAAACAAAATTGACCTAGAAACTCTGAAATGTAAGGGAAGAAAGGACGTCTATGAATTATTACAAGCCTAGTGAATTAAAATTAAATTTACATATCATTTAAAGCAATGGCTTGGTTTGCAGGTAACGATTAACATTCAAAATTAAACCTTGCTTTCACTAAACCTCTTTATACAATATATTATTTTAGGGAATAAATAATCGTCTAGATGGAACGTGCTGCGGCTGTTTACAAAAAAACCAAGAAAAGCTAGATGACAGAGTAGCGGATGTAACCAATCCAAAACAAATACAAACTACAAATACAATTGAAAAGGTTTTTACGAGTATACCATTTATTAAGCAGTTAATATTATGAATAATACTTTATTAACCATTTGTTCCATATATCCATACAAGATATATTAAAAGAAACTGTACCAGGAAGATCCCTTTTACAACTATCTGAAAATACGGTCCGAATATCTGATCAAAATCGGTGCATATTTGTGGATACTGTAGCGTCATACTTTATAAACAAAAATATACGCATGGAAGTAAATGAGTGTCAGTCGTTAGCTGAAGATATACAAAATTGCTTCATAGGAGAAATTTCTGTAAATTTATTTAATTACAAAAACTGTATTCATTATTCAAACAATGTACTACAGTTATATTAGCAGTAGGTATACTTTCAACGCAGACCCAATACGAAATCAAAAGGCCAACTCCACGACAGGTACAACAACAAAATTTCAAAACTACGCAGTACATCTCTTAAGCCAAAAGTAAATCGATTTAAAAAACAGACTGACAACTACATACAAATCTCCATAAATGGTAAGTCGTTATATTCGTAAATACGCAAAAATATTTTTATACTTTACTTTGTTATAATTTTCAATTACTTTTAGAATTAAATATAACCTCTGAAGACGGTCAAACGTTATGCATGGAGCTAAAATATAATCGAGACGATAATAAGTTAGATGATATACTCGACAAATGGAGAGCTTCAAGTAAATATAGGTGTTTCTGAATTTCAACAAATAAAGATAAAAATATAGCATCAAATATTGAAGAATGGCCAGCATATGAGCAAATCTACGGGCCAAGGCTTCTCGACATTGACTTATCTGCAGATTATGGATACAAAAATTGTAGAATTTTCTTCGAAACTGTTGTTGAAAGAGTTGAAACAACAGCAAAACGTTTCTACTGGTAAAGTTTGAATTAACAAATATTTTTTTTTAATTTAATGAAATAACGATTTCTTTTTATATATCTAGACAGCCGATTTTGTATTATTTTGTTGCTGTTACATGCGATTATCAAACCTACCACAAAAAGCATGGATGTATCTTCCAAAAAACTCAGAAAACATACCATCAAAGATTACCAAAACTCTTTTATGGTATTAAGTTATTAGAATCAAGAAGTCGACAGATTCAGGCAAAACCAAAATGAAATTAAAATATTACAGAAAAAGAAAATGCAACCGTGCATTGTTATAATAGGCAATAATTATTATTCAGAAAACCACTATTTCGTCATGTGTGATGGAATCAAATATAAATGGGCCAGAATATTGTCAGCAGTAGATTGCACATTAAAATTGTTTCATGTGTTTAACTTAGAGTACCCGGAGGAGAGTTAACCCCTTGGCAATTTATTCAGCAATATTTTTATAAAATAAAAACTAAATTTGATGATGCTTTTCCTGCTGTAGATTTATTAAATTCAAAACATGAAAAAGGAAGTAACTTAAACTAGCGATTTAATTAAATTAAGGCTAGTTTAAAAAAACACCATTTATTTTGAAATTCTGAACTAATATTATTTTCGAAATTTATTTGTTTTACTTTTGATGTTTGATACTGAATTACAAAAAAATAAAATAAACATTACAAAACAATTAATATACTTATTGTTTTTCTTTATTAAACCTGATTAACATTTTGATTTACAAAAAGTTAAACTATTTTAAAATTAGTTTTATTCGGTTATATGTATTATAATACGATATTAGATTATTAAATTAAGTTTATGTACTCACATAATTATGTATTATAAATATATATATATAGTTACGCCATGCTAAACCATTATTCCCAAGATTGGATAAAGAAACGTTGTCATAAACAAAGTTATCAACAACCAACCACATATCGTATTCCATCAATCCCACGAATAGGAAAAGCTACGTTAGCATAAAACAATAAAGCAAATCAATAACAACGACTCAACATTGATCCACTGCAACAAAAATTAAGATTAAGCAAAATATTATATTACTTATATTTAAGATATAACCGGTTTAAACTAAATAAAATATACAGCGTTCCACTGTTATCACAGGAAACGCTTTAATATATAAACAATACCAACCATAGAAAACGGGTTCATTATTATAACATACTCTTATTCATTAATACGTTATACAAAATAAAGATTATACTTTAAAATAAATTGTTATATTTTCTTATGTTATTGTTCGATCACGACTGGAAAAGAGAACCTTAGCAGAATCCCATAACTGGCGCAGCCGTTAGTTTTGCATATTAGTGTAAAATTAAAAATAATTTTTTTTTGTGTAACAAATAGTGTTAAAATTTTGATTAATAAAATTCTAGTATAAAAACCACTAGACTTGTTATTAAAATTCGAAGCAAGTGTAATTAAAAATCAATTTAATATTGTGGACGTAGCCTCCACCAGTGGCAAGCGCACAATAATAATTAAAGTGAAAATTACCGGAATTCGTGAAATAAGTGTGTTAGTGTAGTTTCTATCTAAAAGTCAATTCGTACGAATCGCTTATTAGAGAAAAAAAACAGTTTCGAACGCAAAAAAAAAAAAAAAAACCAGGAAGAAAATAATGTCAATTCTACACATCCTATGCGTCTGTTTGAAATTTACATGGTAAGTGAGAACTATTTTTTCCATAAAACCTTTAAATATCCCACATCCAAATAATTGATCCATAACCTTGGTACATAAGTATACCTTAAGGAAAAAATCCTAGTACATAAGAATACTTAGGAATAACCAATTCCAGTGCATATGTACACTGAGAAAATATAAAAATCGAAATAATTACGTTAAATACGCGAAACATTTATTTAAAAGTGATAAAAAGTGAAAAAAAAAAAAAAAAAAAAAATTTAATTAGTTTTATAAATTTTATGAGTGCCAATAATAGTACCTATTTCGACAGTGATAGTAGTACATTAAATTATTCAAGTATCTCAAAGCATTTAGAAGATACCTCAAAGGACGAACCCGACATTAATATTTTCGAAATATCAGAAATCGAAACGAAAACGTCAGGTATAAATACGAAAATAGATATTGAAAAAATGGCAGAAGAACTATTAAGAGAAAAACTTAGATTAGAGTTAGAAGGGCTAGAATTAGCCAATGAAAAAACAAAGTTAGAAGTGGAACATTTACGGACAACAAACGAAATGAACAGAATACTTTTTTCATTCAAAACACCGGACATAATAAAAGAGTTACCCGACTTCAACGGAGAACTTGAATACCTACACCAATTTATACAAAATGTAGATGACATTATAACACTGTGTGAAAAAATGTTACCAAAAGACGAAGAAATACCCCCCAGCTTTATAAAAGCAATAAAAAATAAAATAAAAGGAAAAGCAAACAAAGTTCTAGCAAGCATAGATTATACCAATAACTGGAACACAATAAAACAGACATTAATTGAACATTATGCAGACAAAAGATCAGAGGTAGCACTCATTAGGGATCTACATAGAACACGCCAAGGACTTCTAACATCGAAACAGTTCTACGACAAAATATTAGAAATTCAAACAGCTTTAATAGCTCGCACAAAACTGCTCGAACTATGTAATAACGGGGTAAAAGAATAACTTTTCAATCAAATGTTCCTAGCGCAATACATAGCGAACCTTAGAGAACCACTTGGTTCAAACATCAGGGCCAGGGACCCCGAAGACTTAAATACAGCATTAGAATTCTGTATCACCGAAGAAGATATGTACTATATCAAATATAAACCTACTATACGAACACAAAACAACTGGCAACCCAGAACGTCACAAAACTGGAGAAGTCCAACATCAAACAACTTCGTACCCAGTAACCCCATTAGATTCAGAAATCCCGATAAATCATTTAAAAAATTCACACCAAAAATAGAACAAACAATTACACCGAATACACAGAAACAGGTAAAATTCAATAACGAAAACCAATGTAAATACAAGCCTCCTATAAAACAAGAAAAGCAGCTCTACAATACAGAAGCCGAAGAGGACCACGAAGAAGCCACAGAAAACGAAGACGAAATCGTGAACAAGGATTTTTTTATAGAAGAAGCCTCGGAGTAACCAACATCACTACGCACTTAAACAATACACTACCGTATATAACCATAAAAAATAAAACACAACAAATACACCTTCTAATCGATACAGGATCTGACGAATCCTATATATCGCCCAAAATAATCAAACAGGAAAAAACTACATCAATAAAACCTATTTTGGTCAAAACATTAAATAACTCAATAATAGTTGATAAAATCGTTATCCTAAACGGATTCCCGGAGTTTAAAACAAAAAGTAAACTCACATTTCACATATTAAAATTCCACAACAAATTTCACGGCCTTATCGGCATTAATGTTATAAAACAATTAGGTATAATAATAGACATACCAAATAAAAAATTAATATTCCCTACCCACTCAATAAATATAAAATTCAATCATACACCAAGCAAAACAATAAATCTCCTAAATAAAGAAATAATAATACAAAATAATTTAGAAAATTTACTAAACCATTACAAAAATCTATTCGAAAACAACTCAAACCTGCCCTACAACGGGGACATCGAACATAATATAGAACTTACAAACGAAAAACCAATACATAAAAAACAATATAGGTACCCCAATTCTCAAATTCCAGAGATACGTAACCAAATCAACGAACTACTACATAATGGAATAATCCAAGAAAGCAAATCCCTTCGAATAGCCCGATAATAATAGTAAATAAAAAAATTGATAACTCAGGAATCCAAAAATTCCGCATGGTTATCGACTACAGGGAACTAAATGCAAAAACAATAGATGATCGATTCCCGGTACCAAATATAGAGGAATTACTAGATCAACTAAACGGTTGCAAATACTTTTCAGTCATCGATTTAAAATCTGACTTCCATCAAGTTAAAATGAATCAAAACGACATTCAAAAGACAGCATTTTCCGTATTAGGAAACCACTATGAATTCAAACGGATGCCATTTGGCCTTAAAAACGCACCATCGACGATTCTGAGATTAATGAATAGGACATTGAACAAACTCGTAGGCAAATGCTGCATGTGCTATATGGATGACATTGTAGTCCATAGTAAAACTCAAGAAGATCACATTAATCATTTAAATCTGGTATTCAAAGAATTACAAAAAGGAAACATGCAAATACAACTTGACAAATGTAAATTCATGGAAGAAAAAATTAAGTTCTTAGGACACATAGTCCACTCTGGAGGCATAGAGCCGGACCCAGAAAAGATCAAAGCAGTAACACAATTCCCAATTCCAAAAACACAAAAACAAATAAAACAATTTTTAGGACTTGCAGGATACTACAGAAGATTCGTCGAAAATTTCGCTAAAAAAACCAAGGTAATGTCAAATTTGCGCAAAAAGGGACAAAAAATCAATACAACAGACAAGAAATATATCGAATGTTTCGAAAATTGTAAAAACATATTAACACAAAAACCTATTCTTCAATACCCAAATTTTAATAAAAAATTCATAGTAACCACAGATGCATCAGACGTAGCAATCGGCGCCATCCTTTCGCAAGATGACACAGATTTACCAATTGCCTACGCAAGTCGTACCTTATCCAACGCGGAGCAAAAATATGATGCAACCATCAAAGAACTTCTAGCAATCGTTTGGGCTACTAAACACTTCAGACCATACCTCTATGGAACCAAATTTTCAATATATACTGACCACAAACCTCTAGAATGGCTTATGAATTTAAAGGACCCATCATCAAAGCTAGTACGCTGGCGACTTAAACTTTCTGAGTACGATTACGAAATAAAATACAAAAAGGCACAGCTAATAGCAATGCCGACGCCCTATCCCGAATTGAAATAAATAGTACAATAACGATACCAGAAAATATATTACCCGAACCAAAAACACCGATAAACACATTCGAGTACCAAATCATATTTAAAGATGGTAAGCCAACAAACCAAAATATGTACAAAGAAATTTCAAAACCATTCGAAAAAAACAGAATAACGTACACCTACGATAAATATGATAAACTAAAACTACGACAAATTTTATTACACCATGCTAAACAGACAAAGTTAGTAGCAATATTCTGCAATGATAACATACTAGACATCATAAAAACCTGCATCACAGGACATAAGGATCAATCCACAAAATTCATATGAACGAAAACAGTTTTAGAAGACATAGAAAATGAAACAAAACAAGATGACATCATAGCACAAAAACACAAGCACAATACAACAATAATTGAAAATGAAAAAGAAATTCTGGAAACCTATTTCTTTCCAAACATCAAAGCCAAATTGCAAAAATACAAAAACAAGTGCAAAACATGCAATTCAGAGCCAACCACATCAAACGAACAACCAGTAAAATCACAATTACAGTTAGAAAACAATATAAAAATTATAGCAGATCCAATCGAACAATTACAGATAATCATAGACACACATAACCTGAACCACAAAGGAGTAAACGAGAATTATTTAAAAATCAAGAAAAAGTACAAATTTGGAAACCTAAAAGAAATGATCAGCGAATATGTAAATAAATGCAAAATATGCAGTAAAACAAAATATGAACGAAACCCAGTAAAAATGCAGCTACAACTAACAGAAACAACAACTAGACCTCTTCAGAAAATACATGCCGACACATTTTCGATAAAATCAAAAAATTATTTAACAATTATAGATAGTTTCTCAAGGTTTGCGTCAGCCTACGAAATAAAAAACAGAGAAACAACAACCATTATAAAAACATTCAAGAAACATTTCTCTCAGGAAGGTATACCCGAACAATTAGTAACGGACAGTGCAACGGAATTCACATCGAAAAATTTCCAAGAATTTACAGCACAATACAAATTCAAACATCATTGCACCACACCAAAATCATCAACAGGTAATGGAATTATTGAAAGACTCCATTCAACGATTACAGAACTTATCAGAATTATTTACGACAGAAACAAAAACATTACAACTACAGATCTTATGATAGAAGTCATATTAGCATATAACGAATCAGTACATAGTGTAACAAACCTGACACCAACCGAACTGTACCGAGCACATTTCATAAATAGAAAAGAAATTATTGGGCAAAAACCAAACCAGGAATATATACAACGTATAACAAGAGAGTACGAAATAGCATCAGACAGCATAGCAGAAAAAATGAAAAATAATAAACGTAGAATTATAGAAAAATTGAACGAAACCCGCACAAGTCCCCCACAATTAATACCAAACGATACAATATTCGAGAAACAACTCACTCGAGACAAAACAAAACAAAAATATATAGAACATAAAATAACAAATGATAATTCTGGTCCAACAGTAACAACCAACAAAAGAAAAGTACATAAGAAGAATATTAAACAAAATTGTATCATTCCAGGATACTAGGATCTATAGACCTGGAAATAATAGATTATTCCAACAACAAAGGGATAATACCAATCATAATGGGAAACGCTAAAGTTATAAAAGATAAGACGTTCTTCTTGCATGTCATAAACGCATCAACTTATGGACCAATGGTAAACAATAATTGGAAAAACTTCGAAGCTCACAAAAATATTATAAAAAACAACACCGAGTTGAAAAAAATATTTACACCAAGATTAAGAACAATCACAAAACAGCTAGAGACGTTAGATGATACGCTCAACTATATAAAGCCAAAAACTAGAGAAACACGGGGAATACACATAATATTTGGAAACATTAAACAGGTAGATATGACAGAAATCAATAAAGCGTCAGAAAAAGTGACAACTAACGAAAATAGACTAACATCAAAGATAAACGAACAAATAGAGATAAATAATAAAATGATAAATAGATTTAGAGAACTAGAAGACAAAATTTCAGGGTAAATAAACGAAATGACAGAACAAATTAATTTAAACACAAAAAATATAGATTCAATAAAATCAATGATAATTTGCGAACAAAATCTTCATACGTTAGAATATATCATAACAAGCCTTCAGCATCACTTTGACGAAATTTTAGATTCAATTAATCTAGCTAAACAAGACCATATATCTCATTACCTACTATCACCTGAGGAAACAGGGCTAGTAAAACACAAATTAGAAGAACAAAACATAAAAATCGAAAACGAATACGAATTGCTTCAATTTTTATCAATCAATATAGTGTACAATAAACCTTTCATAGTATTTGTAATATCAATCCCTAAGTTTTCAAACGTACTATATAAGCAAATCCAAATATACCCCACAACCATAAACCAAACATTTCATATAACAATCCCTAACCAATTTTTAATCCTAACTAAACATTATGCAAAATTTACGAACAAACCATGTAATAAAATCGACGATACATACTACTGCAATCAAGAAGAACTGATCACTGATAAAAACCAGTGCATTTCAAAAATATTAAACAACGAAGAAGCTACCTGCGATTTAATCAAAGAACCAGTTGACAACTACATCCAGAAATCAAACAATCAATTCATAGTTATCAATCAAAAGGATTCACCAACGTATAAAACAAATTGCATACAGCAACGCAGCAAAACACTACCATCACAAGAATTCATCAAATTTAAAAATTGTTCAATAACAATCAACAACGTCAGCTATACAAATGAAGAAATAACGTTCAATGATATGTTTAACACAATACCATTCAACGATATCAAAATAAACAATATTACGGAGCTACTAAAATTAACAAAGGTTTCCAATCAAACCATCCAAAACATGGAGAAACTTCAATATTTCGAGACACTAAACATAAAACCACACCATCAATACACATCTTGGGGAATCACTTCCATTATAATAGTATCAATAATATCATACCTATGCATATTAAGATATTGTCCATCGTGCACACCATGTCAATGGTACAAAAAGATATCACGAGCCCCAGACGTGGAAATAATAAAAGAAATAGCAGCACAAGCATCAGCCCCATTCGAAAAAATAAGTTTTGTCAGGGACGACAAAAATCTCGCCCAGGAGGAGTTACGCCATGCTAAACCATTATTCCCAAGATTGGATAAAGAAACGTTGTCATAAACAATGTTATCAACAACCAACCACATATCGTATTCCATCAATCCCACGAATAGGAAAAGCTACGTTAGCATAAAACAATAAAGCAAATCAATAACAACGACTCAACATTGATCCACTGCAACAAAAATTAAGATTAAGCAAAATATTATATTACTTATATTTAAGATATAACCGGTTTAAACTAAATAAAATATACAGCGTTCCACTGTTATCACAGGAAACGCTTTAATATATAAACAATACCAACCATAGAAAACGGGTTCATTATTATAACATACTCTTATTCATTAATACGTTATACAAAATAAAGATTATACTTTAAAATAAATTGTTATATTTTCTTATGTTATTGTTCGATCACGACTGGAAAAGAGAACCTTAGCAGAATCCCATAACTATATATATATATATATATATATATATATATATATATATATATATATATATATATATATATATATATATATATATATATATATATAAAACCTTGGCCAAAATTATAAAGCACCCCTCCCAAATTGCAGTATCTACAAAACGAATGAAGAGAAAAATTAAAACTCAATATTTTTAGGAAATACTTTTTATATTTTATTAATTTTAGTATTTTGTAGGTCCTCCTTTGGCTTTGATGACAGCCAGGACTCTTTTATTCATCGACCGTACTAATTTTTCGCAGGTATTTCTCGATATATTTTTCCATTCCTCTGTCAGCGCACGTTTGAGGTCTTCCTTTGAAGTCATACTGCGATCCTTGATTTTTTTTTTTAAAATTGACCACAAATTTTCAATGGGATTTACGTCTGGTGACTGGGCGGGCCAGTCCATGACTCGAATTTGTTTTTTTCGAAACCAACTCATCGTAACGCGGGAAGTATGGCAGGGGGCATTATCCTGTTGATAAATTATCGAAGAACTATCCGTTTCCCCAAAGATTTGCCGAATTGAGGCATTCAATGCAGCCTCGAGGACGGTAACATAGTTGGTACTGTTCATCGGACCCTCACAAAACAACAGTTTTCCCACCCCTGATGATGCCATACAACCCCACACCATCAGTTTACCCCCTCCATGCTTTACGGTAGGCACTATACAATCAGGATTGTATGCTTCCCCGACTCTTCTTCTTACGATGGTTGCGCCAGGAGTTCCAAAAATCTATAAGAATTCCATCAAATTTAACATAAATTTCTCTATTAATTCTTTTAAAATACATAGCACAATTTTTTATTTTTTTTTTTGACTAATTATTTTTTAATATTTTTTTTTTAATATTTACCTCAAAAGTAGATTCATCTGACCAAACAACTCTCGCCCAATCCACGTCATTCCAATGTTTGTGTTCTCGAGCCCATCTCAAGCGACTTTTTATGTTGGTAAGTGAGAGCAAAGGTTTTTTTCTTGCTTTACAACCTTTCAATCCAGCTTGCAGGAGCCTTCTTCTAACTGTCCGTGCCGAAATGTGAACTTCTTGTTCTGTTAAATGCTCTGCAGCTATCTCAGCGGATGTTTTTCTTCGGTTTTTGAGAGATTTTCGCACAATTTGTCGATCGTCTCTTACCGAAGTGATACGATTTCTGCCTGAGCGTAGTTTATAGGCATAGTCCCCGGTCTATTTAACCCTTTTCAATGTAAATTGAACTGCTCCACGAGAGCATTTTAATTTTTGGGATATTTTAATTTGGCTTACACCCTGGGAATCCAACAACACAATTTGTGCCCTTATTCCTTCACTGAGTTGGCACGCTTTAGGCATAATTATCACAAACACACTTTTTTTCTCAAAAAACTTACGAAAACTCTTTTTGATTTAAAACACTTTATGTGAAGACTAAAATAAAAAAATTTTACGACGCTACAACTTCTTGTTAAGAACCTAAAACAAAACTAAAATTTAATTTTGATGAAAAATTATTCAAATTTAACAAAAATTAATTGTTTAATTTTTTGATGTATGATTAATTCGATTCTACCCTATTAAAGAATTCTACGTCGGCTAAATAGTAACGATTTGTTTTTTAAATTAACACTCGAATTCTTTAATAGCATACACATATTTTTTGGGGTGTATTTGTTGCATTTTTCGTCAAAAAATTACGAATAATGATGGCACTGTGCGACGGTGCGTTATCATGGTGCAAAATCCACGAGTTTTCTGCCCACAATTCTGGTCTCTTTCGGCGAATTGCTTCACGCAAACGTCTCATAACGCCCAAATAATACTCTTTGTTTACAGTCTGGCCTTCTGGCAAAAATTCATGATGCACTACACCGTTGTAATCCATGAAAACCGTGAGCATTGCCTTCTTTTTTGACTGTAAATGACGTGTTTTTTTTTTTTGGTGAACGCCATTCACTTGCCTGATGTCTGGATTGCGTGTCGTACTCATAAACCCACGTCTTGTCTCCAGTAATGATCCTTTTGATGAATGTGGGATCGGATTCACCTTGCAAATCATGTCCAAAATTGTAAATAATTTCTAAAATTGTAAATAATCGCCAACACACACAGAGATAGATGTACTCTTGACCACGTAACTTTTGCAAATGTCAAGCTATGACGCTAAGATTTAGAGGGAATATCAACAACAGATGTACCAACTTAACAAAAAAACAGAACTCAAATCGGAATAATGGGAGCGCCACACGGTGGTTATTCCGGGAACTTGTTGATCAAGGTAGTATTATTAGATTTAATTTATAACTGATTTTACGAGTTTGATTCTTCAGAGTAACGTCCTTGTTTCTGGGTTAAAAATACTATAATGTTTGAAGATTTAAATTACATATTGTTGATGTATTAAATTATACTATATCGATATATTAAAATTCTTCAGTTTTTAATTTTATATAATTTTGTATTAAGTAATAACACTAACAATTTTTAGTGACATAGATATTTTAAAATTTTTGGGCAATTTGGGTTTATTTCATAATTTTTTAAAATAATGATTTTACTAACTTGCATTAATTCATAAATTCCAAATTTTTTGTTTTTCTAATTTATTGTAGCTATTTGGGGTATATTGACATTCATAATATGTATAATAATTTTGCTAAATTGCATAAATTCATAAATTCCAATTTCTTTTCATTCAGTATTTTTTATTTTGCATAAAGAAAAATATTTGCCTAAATGTTGATTCTCGAATTCATAAAATAAGTTGTGGACAGTTTGGCTTCTTTATTAATTCATTATTAGTGTGTTCTACATATTTTTCATGTGCTTATATTCTTTTTGTTGTTGGGGATTCTTATATGGAATGCGCAATAAAATGATGAATAATCAAAATGTGTCTCATTCACCTATTCCACACGAATCGGGCTTACGCTGCTGCATTTCTTCGTCTCTTACTTCTTTGCATTGTTCTTGCCTATAAACCAAATTTAGTTTATAGGCAAAAACAGTGCAAAGAGGTAAGAGACGAAGAAATGCAACAGCGTAAGCGCGACTCGTGTGGAATGGGTGATTTCTCTACTTATTATTATTATGCCACACTGTGTCTACTTATATTTTAGGTGGGGTTGGTTTATACAACATACCTTCCTCCTTTGGGGAGTGAAGATTTCAGAAGGCAATTTTCTCTTATCATATGATATAGTTATGTATGTCTAGTTTTAAGCTATTGTTAGTCTAATTCTATTGTTATTAATTATTATTATTTCGGAATGGAGACTGGAAGTCCTGCTTCGGTTGTTAGACATCGTTTCCTGTTTGTATTGGCTTCTTTGTAGTTTGCACTTGCTGTCATCTATCACCTATTTTTCATTTTCTGCGTATTGGATAAAATGTTTAGTAGTTGACATTTTTGTGGTGGTGTTTTGAGTGGATTGATATTATTGTGGTTGTTTAATTCTCATTCCGATCTTACTTCTGCGTCAGATGGACAACTGCTTGTCGTTGGATGGTATTGGTCATGACTTTTGATTGCGGTTTATGTTTTTGAGTTTTTGTTGTTTTTATTAATGTTATTAATGTTTTCATTATTATGTTTTTTTTTTATATTGTGTTATTATTACGCTGCTGCCGTAGTCGTTATGACGTTATTTTATATTCACTATTATCGTTATTATTGTTATTAATTATTATTATGTTTTATTATTTGTTTTGTTTGTTTTTATTTGTAGATCATGTACCTCTTATGTCCTGTATCACCGGTTTCCCTGTGTTATTGCCTATTTGCCTATTTCCGTATTTCTGGTTGTTTAGTCGCTTGTTTTACTTGGTGTTATAGATTATTTAACTTTTCTGCTGGCTTGTTGTTTTCATGGTTGAATTTTCTCAATATATTTTGTTTGTTGTCGTTTTTCCAATTGCTTAATCTCCGTGGTATGTTATTATTTTCTGTTTTAAAGTCTTTTAGTTGTTCTGGTTTTAGATTAATTGTTTGTGGTACTGAGTTGAGCTGTTTATGATAGGATAAACTGTCTGTCTCTTCTTGTATAGTTGTATAATGCACCTTGCTCGTATGGGCGGTTTGTATTTCTTTGTCAGTCGGAATTGTGGAAACTGTATTTATCTGTATGTGAAATGGGATTGAAGTGGCAGATTTTGTTTGGTTTTCTTCATGCTTGATTACTATCGAAAAGTTTATTAGTAGCTCTGTTTCTACGGGATTGTTGTTCGGCATTGTAGCGGCAACTTTAAGTAGTTCCAGCGTTGGTCCGGCAACTGTTTGTATTTGGTGTAGCATCAGGTTGGTGGCGATTGTATGTGCTTATTTCAAAGCGATAGCTTGTATGTGCTTATTTTAGTCGCTACTGAGCTAAATTCATATGCTAGTGTTTTTCTGCGCACCGATGCGGTAAGGAAATTCCTGCAACCTCCGTATGAGGGTCCTTTCCCAATGGTTGGTTAGGAGGAAAAAATATTCACACTGGAGATCAAAGGTAAGCACTGCAAGATATCGATCGACAGACTTAAGCCGTGCTTCACAGAGAAAGAAGTAGTCCAAATACAATCACACGAACACAATAACGAAAAACATAGATACACAGATATAACTAGCCGACGGACAAGCACAAACAAACAGAGTCCGATTCAATCTGGAAGAGCAACCGTCATCGTCAGCATCCAGCGGTTTACCAAGCAACAGCACAAAAGTAAAACCATGTATAATAACCGCTAAACTACCAGGAACGGCGACTACAAGAGTCGGCAGAAGCACGAGGCTACCAACTCGCTACGCTTTATCGCTCACCGGTGATTCGCTGGTAAGGGGGTGATGTGGCGTTCACACGGCCATATGGGATGTATTATTATGACAGCTACAAAATAACCCATAATTATCTGCGTCTTTTATTCACATCAGCGGAAAACAATGCCATCTATCCGTCGGTCGAAGAAGAGTCGATTAGTTGGAGCAATACTTTGTATTTCAGAATATTTTTACGAATCAATTAGGCAATTCAAATAAAAACAAGCGATTGGTATAAAAGCTTTTTTCATAAGGAAAAGTAACAATCATAGCACAACGCCGAGCGACATGTAAATGTTATTAAGAGTTATCTAAAAAAAAAAAAAAGAAATAAAATTAATAAAAATTAATTAAATTGTTATATTTCTTTTACCATATCCCGCGCCTTTACCTGGTCGGCTGCGGGGATGTAAAAGCCAAATAGCAGAACAAAAAAATAAAAACAAGTATTTATAGGGGAAATATCAACGGCACCCCCATACAGACACAGATATATTTACGTCAATTTTTAATAATTAGACGGAAATTTTCTTAATTCGAATCCTTTTAATTTAAGTAATTCGGTCAGATCGGCTTTTAGATCGGCTTTTAGAACCAAAATTCCGGCTTATATTTAGGAACATTTTTTGGACTTCTCCCACAAATATAGTTTTGTTTAAACCATAAGATAAAACAATTTTACATACTATTATTATTAACGGGTTGAGCTTAAAATCCCCCAAAAACAAAATAAAATCCATAATGACCCATATGCAAATAATTTTTTGCTTGGGGATTTTGAACTTGGGGATTTAGTGTTTGGGAATTTTTAATTTGGGGATTTCTCAAAACCTTGGGGATTTTGTGCTTGGGTATTTTATTAATGGATATTTTATGCCTCTCCCTTTTAGAACCAGAGCTTCCTCAAGCGTATTAATAAATCATCTTTTGTTTCCAATGCTAAGGGGTCACGCCACCAAATACGAAACAAGTTCTGCTAATTCTCGTCGAGCTGAATTTGACATTTTTGCTATATCACCAGTAAACGTCATAGTATATTTTCAAAACCAAAGATGCATCTGCCTTCTCGCGGTGGTCATGTATTTAGTCTTCGGTTCATTGATCTGAAGGCCAATTTATTGGGCTGTCAATTCCAATTGGAGGAGGACCTCTTTCAGAGAGAAGGTGTTATGACCCAGAATGCAAATATCGTCAGCGTACGCTAATATCTGGATTGATTTATAATATAGGTAGCTGCGCTGCGCCATATTAAGCTGATGAATGACATACTCGAATGATAGGTTGAAGATAATTTGAGATATTGATTCTCCAAATGTTATCTCAAAGGCATCCTAAATTTTGCCTTCTATTAGCACCTTACATATTGAGCCATCCATTAAAAGCTGGCACATTGGGTCCAATTTTGACGGTATGCCAAGGTTACAATACGTTACATAACATATTCATTTTAATGCTGTCGTACGCCTGTTGGTGGTCTATGAATGAACAGGGATGTTCTTTTCATATCATTTCTCCAGCACAATCCTCAGCGTTAAAGTTTGATCGATCGTTGATCTATTTGGACGAAAACCACATTGATAATCAGCCAAGATCTTCTCGCTATAAGTTGCTAATTTTGCCGCGAATAATTGGCGAAAACCTGACAAATAAGACTCGTCTTCCACTCTACTGGTATTTCTTCTCTAGACCAAATTATTGATATTAGCTCAAACATCCGGTAGAACACATAATCGTTGCCATATTTGAGCATATCGTTGCAGATACCATCTACAGCGGGTGTCTTGTAATTTTTCATGTGCGATATCACGTTCTGTATTCATCACAAGATGGATGCGTTGAAGCAAGGGAGGTTGTTGCACGGTTTTAGTGTCCATTTTAGACCGGATTCGTTGCGAGTAGCGCTGCTACATGGATGAAACTCCATAGCTATTTCTCTTATGTAACGATATCTATCTCTCGGGCTAGAATTTTTGGATATTGCGTGCTTTTTGCTCATGCTATTTTCGTTTCTTCTGTCTGCATAGCCGATTGGAGATTCTCCTCGCAGTCATTTTCTTGTTTTTTGCGATATATTTCGTCAAAGCCAATTATCATTAAACCAGAGATTTATAGGCCTGCGGATGAATTTTGGCCTGTGGTGGACAGTTACATACCTGTAACGAACGAATCGACATCCGCATTCTAGCTGATGAAGCATAAAACACAAAACAATTGATGTCACGTTGCACGTACACCAAATCAACGACATCGGAATTATAGCTAACAAAACCGACTAGATGTAACAAAATCACACATCACGTTGTGTCTACCAACGATTACATTTTACCGGGAAATTACCAGACATAACATGACGGTTCACATTTAGTTTCTCACAGAAAACACCGCAACCAACCCTACCATCCATTTTTGAACAACCCGTGAGGAAGTTCAAAACTTCAGGGTTCAACATCTCTTCACTCACCCAATCCTCTCTGGAGTGAATATCAGTACGAAACCTTTCCTTAAAAGATGGTAATGGAATTATATAATCGGTGGTATCAGGGATGTCCTTGTTACACAAAATGAATGAGTATCCTGTATTATTACAAGTTCACATAGAAATGGATTTGAGCCTTGAAGCTATACTCGTTGTATAATATGAAAAGGAACCTCCAATCCCTAAATGGGTGTACTTCTGAGTGAGGATCAATCTGAGGAAGCTTGTTTTTCCTAGAGAAGAGGACCACCTCAGTTTTACATGGATTAACATTTAGTCCACAACTGTTACCCCATTTGGAAAGGAAACGAAGCTGTTAAGGTATGAGGATACTTACCAAAAACAGCAATAGCAACGTCAACTGCATAAGCAACCATCTTAAAACCTTGCCCCTCCAGGTCCAGTAACAGGTTATTTATGATTAGATTTAACTTAGCCTTCACGATCCTCCATCTTAGCATTTGATGTATCCAGCCAACGAGCGATACATCCATCCTCAAACTCGACAAGACCCGAGTTATTGGCACCGGCTTAACGTTGCTAAAGGCAACTTATATATCCAGAAATGTTACCAAGGAGTATTCCTTTAATTGTAGGGATTTCTCAATAGGACAAATCAGGAAGGGTAGAGAGGTTAAGGTGATCTGCAGATCCCTCTTTACAAGTAAGCATGTTGAGATTTCAACCACCTAGCCGGCTCAATAGAGCCTCTAATGTGAGGTTCTATTTGTATCTCCATTATCTTTAACAGAAAAAGCATAACCTTATTGGCCTAGCCAGGGTAGGGCCAGTTAATGGCTTGCCGAACATCCGCCGGAATATTGCCATCAGGTCCAGTTGACTTGTATGGCTTAAAACTGTAAATTGCCAACACACTAACTTCCTCCTGCTTCTTATTGGACTTTCAACGCCGGAACACATAAAAGCATTCGGAATTTCAGGCACCAGGGTTATCAGTAGTAACACCAAAGATTCATCACTAGTTGTAGTTCAAGAACCATCCAGTCGCTGGAGATGACTCGGGATGAAAGAATTTGAAGCCAGAGTACTTTGCGTAACCTCGCAACTTTCGAGGACTCCTGTATTTTATCATAGTAGAGCCTCCAGCCACTTATTTGGGCCTTTTCATTTCATACTTGTATGTTCTGAGGACTTCTTTGTAGCAGTCCCAATCTGCAGCAGTTCTTGTTTTCTTGGCATTATTAAAAAGCCGTTTCCATTTTTGACGAGAGCCTTGGTTACTCTACTGAAATTTTTTTTGCAAATTAAAATTATTTTAATTGGGCGTGTTCTGATTCTTGCGTATGACTTGATACTAGTAATTAATTAACTTGAATGATCAACACATAAATGATTTTCACTTTTTGTAGAGCCTATTATTAAAAATTATAATTTTAAGTGAAAATGTAAAATATGGAAATCCTTTGGTTGCTGGTAGAGGAGTAAAAGGATGTTGAGGTCAACATTTTTATCTCTTAGCTCAAATAAACGAAACGAAAAATTGGCAAATTCTATTTATAAAAAAATTTCAAAAATTTCAAAAAGTTCTCTTAAGATTCAAAATAGAAAAATATATTTATAAAGGGCCGAAACTTCATGAGTTGATCGGAGGATCCTACAAATTAGCTTAGCTCCCTTATCAATCCATGATCCTCTTAACTCAACCTCCAACTCAATTTACAACTCAACCTCCAACACAATCGTAACGTAATCCCCAACGCAAGCATCAAATCAACCGCCAACCCAACTTAACGACAAACTCAACGCCTAATTCAATCCACAAATCAACCCTTAAAAAAATTTTCCAACCGAACTCCTCACTCAACTTCAACTGAACTTAGCTCAACCCCACAATCAACCGCAAACGCAACTCTGAACTAAATTCTCAAAGCAGTATAAATAAAAAAAAATTGATCATCGTGGTACGAGCATTATGGTTTAGGGTCAAGTTGTATGGCAACGGAAAATATCCGATCCTCTTGACATACAGCTTCCAAAAGCTTTTCGGATCTCTGCATTGACCATACAACTAGAAAAAAAATACAAATCGGACGAAATTTTATTACTTTCTTGAACTCAGAGACTTTCAAAATGCCGCAAAAAAAATTGTAGTGGTTATAAAAAAACTTTCTGTCTTTTTTGGCAGTATTGCAATAACTTTAGTCCTTTAGGGGCAAAGTTAACTTCTCGAAAACCGGACCGCAGCCCATAGTTTAGTAAGCACATATTATCTAACCCACTTTTATCTGACTTATATGTGTATGCCAATGTGGCCATCAAGTCGTACAAACACGCGATTTAGTCGCATTAACACAAAACGCAACAACTCACTTACAATTATATGCATATACAATAGAACACTCATACATATTAACATATGTACATTAATTCAATATAATTGAATGTAATTAAAACATTATCTTAAAACATCTAAAAGCAAAAACACACAGACGCAGATAAATAATAAAAAAAAAATAAAAAATTGTGCAAGGTTGAATCAATTACCCATTCACCGCTAAATAAATATAAAATTCAAAATATTTGATTTTCAATTTGTTTTTTTTTTTTATTGCAAAAAATTTGAGATTAAGTTCAAGGTGATAATGCGCATTACATAAAAGCTCAAATAAACAGAGTGGCTAACATTTATTTTCGATTTCAATCGAAAAAGTCAAGTTCAATATTTTAGTTCGATTGATCATACAATATTTTATTAGATGAGTGAATGATGCACTATTGAAAGTCTGCCTTTCCCACAATACAATTTTAACTAACCGCAAGCATTATTCAAGGACATTGGAATATAATAAATCGTCGTTAGGTATAAAAAGAATTTATTTAAGAATGTTGTATTTTCTATACGATAAAATTGTATGTCACGTTTACGGTTTTGTAATTAGTTGTAACTAAAAATATTGAAAGAGAGATTAATTGGGTAATCGCTTAATAAAAAGAAGTTGATTTATCCAATTTTGTGAAAATACTTCTTTTTTATTTATTTAGCAAACTCTCCAAATAGCCCGAATACAAATAGAGGACGAGCTTTGGTTTTATTTCAGTTGAAATACTTCATTTGGATAACATTTTTAACGGTACATGAAAATGATTTATCATGGAGGTCGTTTTATTACAATTTCTCATTTTGAGCGATCATCAATGGCTTAAAAATGTACAAAATATTTTGGTTATTTTGTCAATGGTTTTAGAACCTCAAAAACCATTCTTTTCAGAACTTTTTTTTTGTTATTATTGTCAGTGGTTTTCACAAAAAACGACTAAGAAAGAAGATGGGTCCGGACATTTGGAAATTCACTAGGAAATATTGAGAATAAAAATAAAGTAGGGAAGGAATCTCGGAAAGAATAAGCTCCGCAGGAATTTGCTAAAATTGGGAAAATAGTAATCAGACTGCTAAAAAAAAAATTTGTGAATAAACTAAGATTTCGTCAACAATTTTAAAGAAAATTGTACCTTATGCTGATTGAAATATAAATACACCATATTATTGCGTTTCTGTAAAAGAAATGTGTCATCCGTTCAATCGGCAAGTAACAATTCCACGAACAATGAATGTCAAAACTCAACATCGAACACTAAAAGTGAGCAAGTTCCAGCTCGTTGTAGCATAATCAGTAAGGATGGTTCAGTCGTTTCGCAGTTTTCGGTTAACAATGTTTCAAGTTCAAACTCGTAATTACTCGAGATAACTCTATCATAAATCTAGGAAAATAAACCACTTCCTGACTACGTTCAAGAACAGTGGGACATTATGGAAATGGCGGCAACCGATGCCTCCAAAGTCCAATTGTAGTTTTCACGACTTAAAATTTTTATTTTTTTAAAACTCTGGAATTGATCCAGAACGATATTTTATTTATTTTAGACTTAAAAAACTACAATGTTAACTTGGTGAAAATAATAATAATAATAATAATAATCTTAAAATATAATTTTAATATAAATTCTAATCATATGAGGGCGAATCAAAATGTCTTGCAATATCATATGAAAAAAAAAGAGTGAGTGAGACAGCAATATTTTTATTTTTCGACGTTATCTCCTTTAAGGTTTATACATTTGTTACATCGATCAATTAACTTGTCTAAGCCCTCTAAAAAAAAAGTTTTCTTTTGCTCCATAAAATATTCATTTACAACAGACTGTACTTCAGAATCACTGGAAAATTTCCGGCCCCTTAATTTTTTTTTCAAATTGGGAAACAGAAAGCAGTCACTGGGTGCCAAGTCTGGACTGTATGGTGGATGCGGAATTTCCACGAAGCCGCAGTCCTTTAATGCAGCTTGAGCAACTTTAGCCTTGTGTACTGGTGAATTGTCGTGAAGAAGTAATGTTTTTTTTCTAATTTTCTTTGGCCGTTTTTCCCGGATCGCTTTTTTCAATTTTCGCAAAACCTCTGCGTAATAGATGCCTGTGATTGTGGTTTTCGGTGGCATTTAATCAATCATCAATATCCCTTCAGCATCCCAAAAATTGTTGCCAAAACCTTACCAATAGACGATTGAGTTTTGAATTTCTTTGGTGGTGGTTCACCACGTTTAATCCATTGCAACGATTCTTGTTTGGATTCCGGATCCCAATGATGAATCCATGTTTCATCGCCTGTTATTATGTTATCCAAGAAGTTTTCTGGATCTTCTTCATACATTTCTAAAATCGCCTTTGAAGTTTGAACACGAATTTTCTTTTGTTGTGCAGTCAACAAACGGGGAACCCATCGCGCACTTACTTTTGACATGTGAAGGTGGTCATGTAATATGGTATAAGTGGTACCATATGAAAGGGAAAGTCTCCACGCTAACCGCGAAACAGAAATACGGCGGTTCTCTAATACAATTGATTCTGCCAAAAGTATGTTTTCATGGCTAATAGCATCTGCGGGACGACCCGGGCGGTTGTCGTCTTCTAATGACTCCCGACCACTTTTCAACAATTTTACCCACCTTGTTACTGTAGAATATGATGGTGCAAATTCGCCGTAAACTTTTGATATGTAATTGAATATATAAATTGCATTGCGTCCATATTTACAGAAAAATTTAATAACGGCACGATATTCAATTTCATTCATTTTGAATTTTTTTCAAAACACGGGCTACTAAATTGAAGAAAACAAACGAACTGTAAAATTTACATCGAATTTTGTTTCTATAAGTTTCACCGCGACAAAATTTAAAAAAAAAAAATATATAGTTGTCTCACTCACTCTTTTTTTCATATGATATTGCAAGACATTTTGATTCACCCTCGTAATTTAGCAAGCTAGACAGAATGTATGGTGTCATGTTATGTCTGGTAATTCCCCGGTAAAATGTAATCGTTGGTAGATACAACGTGATGTATGATTTTGTTACATCTATTCGGTTGGAAATGGGATTCCAAAATGATTTTTGGATGAAGTTCTGGAATATATCTAAGCCGATTATGCAAAAAAAAATTGACATTGCGTTGGAAATGGGATTCTAAAATGATTTTTGGATAAAGTCCTGGAATATGGCCAAGTATGATGGAACTTGCGTATTTCTCAACCAATAATGATGAAATTCGGCGAGGTTTATTTCGGGATTGATTTGGGAGTTGAATTAAGGAAGACACGTTGAATTTTTGTATAGAAATAAAATAAATTGTAGTAGAACTGTCAGTAGAAGCGCAATGAGCGATATAATTCCTTTGATCTGTGTCTCAAAGGTTGACGAAACAATTTCCATTATCATAAATATTAAGACTTTACGGAAAAACTCAAATTTGCCAGATATTTTATAAATTTTAATTGAGATACCTGTTGTGACAGAGGATTTATCACTTCTTTCCAAACAGATAGTTCCATAAATTGAAAGTGTTTGATGGATTATTGTCAGTGTTGATTTTCCTGATGATCAGCTGTCAGTTGAGTAAACTGAAATTAAAACAATAGGGGAGGGTGGGGCAAGATGACGATAGTAAGCTATTTTACTGTTTTTTCTTTTCATGTGTGTGTGCTAATACCTTGGTTTGTTAATATTGGTATTCGTTGTAGTTTTACTTTCCACTACAAATTTTCTAGGTATCGTAACTTTAACAGTTTACAAGTTTTTTAAGCTTTTGTAACTTGATATCAAATTCGCCATCTTGTCCTCATAAGCGGGTAAGATGACTTCACCAGGTGGGTAAGATGACGACGAATAAGAAATCAAAGAAAACCAAGACAATCAAAATAAAATAATATATTTCAAAGTATTTCTACAAAATTTCACAAATAACTTAAGCTATAAAAATAATGTCTTAACAGAAGTCGCACACGTACGATTTGCATTTTGCCTCTGCCAGAGTAAGTCCACTACATGCGGCATGAGCCCATTTCTGGCATATTGAACACTCGAACCAGGTCTCACGTTTGCCAGAATCATTGCACACCAGACAAAGGTCGTGTTCCACGATAACATCAGTGTCATTGTCATCATCTGATTCGACATAGTTGACTGATATTGAGGAATCTGAGGATTCCTCATTATTGGAACTCTTATGTCTATGACTTTTATGTACTACACTCCTTTCCGCTTTTTTTATTTTGATTTCTGCTTTTTTCTTTTGGTTTTGTATTTTCCTTTGTTCTTTGGCTTCATTGTCCGCTTTTCTAACTTCCAAAGCATTTTTGACTGGGGTACCCGTAATGTGCAAAGACGGCAACTTTTTCCTCTGCCTTCGTTGTTTAGGAGCTGCACGGGGTAATGGAGGCAGATCAAAAGGTGATTTATAAGATGGCCCAGCTATACCACGATTTATGTCAGCTGAATTACCGTGGGCTAGCTCATGAGATGACCCAGCTACGTTGAGTTCAGCTGCTGAACTAATTTGGACTAACTCGATATTGTTTGTGAGTAACGGTTGTTCTGCCTCGTTGGGGTGGTTGGCATAAATTTCGGCGGCATTGTGCAAATTGTATTTTTTAGCCATTGCATTTACTGCAGCACCTTCTTTCACTTGTTTCATAGCAGCGGTCATCGATTCACGAGACCACCCCTGCCTATTTGTTTTCCTTTCTTATATTTTACGCATGTCACACTACAAATACAATTTACAAAACCATCAAAATAATTTATGAACAGGTCGGGTAAGATGACGAGTTCGTCATTTTGTCCGCTTAGTGAATTCGTCAACTTAGCCGACCCGCCATTTTTTAAAGTTTAAGCTTGAAAATATATTTACTAAAAATATCTTCCAAGTTTAGTTATTAATTTACACATTAGAATAACACACAATTTAAGAAAAAAATTAAATTAAAACAATAGCACTTACCCGATTTAAATGTTTTTATATTTTCTTATCCTTTTGGTTGTGAACAATTTGCACGTAAACACATAGAATGATTTATCACAACTAAAAAATGTCTGTTCTCGGGGATTTTTATTTTATAACGTATGGAACGCATGCGCAATACTATGTAAAAGAATGAAATAGTGCTACCTATGGGAAATTTCAAGAAATTAACGATTCGTCATCTTATCCGATTCGCTATCTTACTCCTCCTTCCCCTATACATATTAATATTTAGTAATTATACATGTAATTTAATTGTACTTAGCTTTAAGAATTTACTGATCTTCCTCTGTTTTTCAAAATTGTTTAATCATTAATAATTTTTTCTGTTTATTTATATAATTATTTATTGTCAAAATGTTAACTAAAAATTATTGACATTTGAAATGTTGCTCTAGAGCGACATCTATAAACTAACATTTTACCTAAAAGGTGCTACAGTTTGTACTAATAATTTGATAGGGTTACGCAAAATAATAATTTAGTATAGTATATTTTGTAGAACAGTATATTCAGTAGAACAGTATACAATCCATTGATTTTAGTTTGGAAGAGAAGCGGCACGAAGAAACAGCCACAAATAAAAATTAAACTTTTAAACTACCATTTTTTTTTTCTTATAATTTATTTTAAATGCTATAAAATTTTACAATACCATCATATTCCCGAACGAAAAAATCCCAAAAATAAATACAGAAAAATACAAAGTAACTGCCCCATCGAAAAGGAAGACCTCTTTAAATTTTTGTTAACTACAACATGAAAACAAAGGAATCTACATAATTTCTTGTCATTTTTGCGCGGAAAGGACCAATGCTAAGCGGCTTTGGTGAGTTCTCTAGTTTAGTATGTGAATAATTATTAAAAAACCTAGATTTTTCAGAAATGCTCCAATTTCTATCAATGTTAGAATTTCAAATAATCGCCAAAGCCACGGTTTGGGGCGGCAGCCCCATTCTCTAAGGTATAAAACGAATTAAAATAAAAAAACTTGATTTTTTCGGGATTTTTTTTATTTTGGATAACGATACCAACACATTTTAATTTTATCTTGGGCCGCACTGTGATATACCATATCTAGGTTTTAGTTTTTTGGATTTTGGTTTTTATAAATTTTCTTGTTTCTGTATTAATTTTTTCTATATAAGAGGCGTGTTCGTTTCAGTCAGCTGAATTAACTGATGTAGTAGCTACATCTGAAGTAACTGAAGTGGAGTGGAGAGACTGTTCGATTCGCAACTCTTCACTTCAGTAAAAAATTGAGCAACTGGATTAACTGAAGAGGTATTTTGCTCACGTAGATACCTCAGATGATGAATTTTTTTTTTTTTTTTTGACTTAAATCTGTCACATAATTTATTATCTCATGCGCTGTACTTTTTGAGATGTCAAATAAATTGGCAACCTGTCGAAAACTGTCTTGATTAGCCAAATAATAAATGTTCATAAGAACCTTTTTTCTTTTTGGGAATCATCAATCTTCCTTCAGTGTGCGCAGAATTAGTTTAAAGCTACATATAATTTTATAAAATAATACAGACATGATTCTACCTACTCATAAGATAAATTAAAAGATGACTTATCTAAGCGGAAATTTGATTTAAATTCGATGTAGGTATACACCTGTACCGTGATTTCATACTACCCCTTTACTCTATGGTGATATGTATAATTTATACTATTTTCTTCCTCACTATCACTATCACTCGATAAATTTTATCACTCGTTGTAGAACCTGCATCTAAAATATTTGTATAAGGATATGCTGATGAATATGTAAATATTTTTTTTTTGTACCATCATGTGTTTAGTTATTCCATTTTAATGCGTCATATTGAAATTATTATAAACACTTAAAAGTTATATGTAATAATTATAACCGCTATAAATTTATATTTTTATTGTAAACAGAATTTTTAGTTTTTATTTTAAATTAAAACACTTTTAGATAACACACGCTAGGCGTCAATTTTGCTTTTGACATTTATCTGAAGTGAAGAGTGTAAATCGAACAGTTTTTTCTCTTCATTAGCTTAATTGACTGAGGAGTAACTTAATTATCTGAAGTGAAGAGTTATACTTTTCAGTTGAAACGACAAGCAAGGTAGCCAACCCTGTTTTAACGAAATACGATTTGACGAAAGAGGACGAATGTCGAAAGACCGAATATGCCGAAGGCCGAACGTCGAAATTACTAATCAAAGTGAAGGGAATTAAGTGAAAGAAAACTTTCTAAAGTAAAGAATGATTTTATTAAGTGAATGAGAATTCTGTTAAATCAAGGGAAATTCCTATAGGTGCAGAAAAAAATCTATTAATATACATAAATCTAATTCACTGAAGGTTCCACCCTCATCAAAAAAATCATTTTAGAATCCCATTAACATATCCATCGTATAAATTGAATTTAATCTCTTTAGTTTGGCATGAATCTTGGTCCAATAACGCCTCCAACTAAGCGTCTTCAAACTTTACTGGCCTCCCTTCTCGTTCTTTGTCACTGGTGTCAAAATTGCCACTTTTAAAACGCCAGAACCAGTACTCACATGTTTTTATTGATGGAACATGTTTCCCATATGCTTCGCACAGCAATCGATGTCCATCACCTGCACTTTTCTTCAAAACAAAACCAAAATTGTGTTTTATTGGCACGAAGGTAGACATGGTTAGAGCACAAAAAAAATATGTTGTTTACACTTTAGCAAAATGACACATAGTGAATTTTACAGGGAAATGATGACGCTTTAACATGAATAGTTATGCTATCGTTTATAAAGCCCTCAAAACCTATTTGTACACCCAATCATTTCATGTCCTCCTTGCGAGGAAAGGACCAATGCTAAGCGGCTTTGGGGTGTCTTTTCCGTCAAAAACCCGCCAAGTCAAAAATTTAATGTAAAAAAAGGAACGGAAAATCCGGTACGAACGAAATTTCAAATTATATGCATACGAGAAAAACGAACACAAAATACACCGGACTTGCACACTATTACAATTCGAATTACAATTTCCGTTGTATTAAAATGGAAAGTCAAAAATGTTAGGCATGTGTAGTGAAATGGAAATACATTAGAAAAAAACAGAATTACACTCATACATTGATAGATAATAAAATAATAATTTTGAAATTGTTTAATCGGTATGTTTAGTATAATTGCTCATGCTGTTGCTGAGTTTGGTTATATGGGGAGTATAGGAAACAAAAACTATAAAAGTAGTTAACAGATTCGAATGACATTCTCTAAAGATGCACGCAAGGAAGAAGCCGCAGGAAGACATGCTACGCCCTATTTTATTTAGTTCAAACTGATCAAATCAGCGATGCCACTTTGCTTTGTTCACCGGGTTTGCCGTGACCATTCACAAAAGTTTAAATATGAAATCTTCAACAAGATTTCCGTGTATGAGTAATGGAGACATGATCATACTGAAATTTAGTCGTTTGTACTTTTATTTGTCAACAAATAAATTTTAAATTTCAATTTTCAATTAAACAATTAATGTCGGTAAAAAAAACATAACGTTGGAACGACAAAAATTATTTACGAGAACACAAAGTGCAGATGAGAATATAGAGGATTATTTAACTTGTATTACTAACATCGCGAAACAATGTGAATTCGGTGAACTGGAAAAGGCAATGATAAAGGATATATTCATCGCTGGATTAAACAAAAACCACGTCAGTGTTAAAGAGTCATTACTACTATATGAAAAGCAGGACGAATTAGATACGAAAACGTTGCTGCAAGTTGCACGAAAAATCAAGATGGCGAGCGGTGAAGTAAAATCAACACCAGATCAGGTATTTGTAATTAATCAGTCAGGGGGCAATAATAATTATAGAAATGTCAGTGGTAAATTTACAAACAATAAACAGAATAATCGACATCTTGATTCGAATAGAGATGTCAGTAAAAATAGTCAACAGTTTAATAAGAAAAATAATTTTAATTTTAATACATCAAATGTCAATAACAAGAATGTTAGTCAAAATAGAATTGTTGGGAATAGTAACGAGAAACGACCTTGTAGTCGATGCGGACAGTTTCACAAATATATTTGTCCAGCAGCTAATGTAGAGTGTAGATATTGTAAAAAAAAGGGTCATTTTGCTAAATATTGTTTTAAACTATTAAATAATTATTTTGTTGGTGTTCTTAAAGCACATACGAATAACAATAATATATGGTTAGTAGATTTATTTATTAATGTAATTAAAATAGAGGCTCAAGTTGACACGGGAGCACAAGTTAATATTATATCAGTACAAAATTTTGATAAATTAAATATTTGTAAATCAATAATTAAATACTCAGATAAAAAAATTTGTACGTTTACTGGTGAACAAATTCAGGTAATAGGATGTTGTGTTTTGGATTGTTTAGTTTATGAAAAGAAAAGTGTAATTTAATTTATTGTGACGCGGGATAATTTTCAAACGGTTTTGAGTCTGGAAACAAGCGTTGCATTGGGTTTAGTCGCGAAGGCATTTCAGATCAATAAAGAGCAAGACGTTAGTGAATTGATAATTCGATATAAACATTTATTTTCGGGGTTAGGTACCCTACGAGTTCAGGCAAAAATAGTTATTGATCCATCAGTCTCACCGGTAATAGAAGCTCCAAGAAAAGTTCCTTTTAGCTTATGTGGTCAACTCAAAGAAGAGTTAGATAACATGTGTAAGAATAAGGTAATAGTTCCAGTAACAGAACCTACTCAATGGTGTAATTCGTTAGTTTTAGTTTGCAAATCTCAAAATAGATTGCGGGTATGTTTAGACCCTAGAAATTTAAACAAAGCTATCTTAAGGTCTCATTATCCAATTCCTGATATAGAATTTATTCGTAGCAAATTAAATGGTGCGCAAGTTTTCACAACATTAGATTAGCGTATTCAGGGTTCTGGATGGTTCCATTAGAGGGAAAAAGTTCGAAATTATGCACGTTTAATACTCCTTTTGCTCGTTACCGATTTTTAAAATTACCTTATGGTATATCTTCGACACCGGAGATTTTTCATCGAATCATGTGCGAGATATTTCAGGATATACCTGGTGTCATAATTTATATTGACGATATTTTAGTTTATGGTAGAAATATGGAGGAACAGTATAATAATCATAAATTAGTATTTGAGAAAGCTGCTGCTGTGGGTTTAAGGTTTAATAAAGACAAATGTAAATTCGCACAACACGAGGTAACATACGTTGGTCATACGTTTAGTGCTAGAGGAATGTCAGCAGATACGAGAAAAATAGAAGCCATATTACAAATGCTATTATTCAAAATTTGTTGAATTAGCTGAACTATCATCAGGATACTCCGCTTCCCAAGTAATCATGAAATTAAAGTCCATCTTTGCTAGATTCGGTATACCACAAATTCTTATGTCAGATAACGGTCCTCCCTTTACATCGAAAGAGTTTTTGAATTTCTTTACTGATTTGGAAATCCAACAAATAACGTCTAGCCCTCATCATTCTAAAAGTAATGGTTTAATAGAAAATGCAGTTAAGACAGTAAAGAATTTGCTCAATAAATGCGACGAGGAAGGTAAAGATCCTTATTTAGCTTTGCTACATTTAAGAACTACACCCAAGAAAGATTTATTCGCACCATCGGAATTACTCGAATTAGTCATACTAAAAAACTCATACCAAAGTTAGTCGATTCAAAAGTATATAAAGAACGTGTAGAGAATATGCAAGAGAAAATGAAAACTCAACATGACAGAAATGCAAGATGCTTGTTATCAGATCTTAAGTTGAATCAAGAAATTTATTTTAAGAAGGAACCGAATTCCTTCTGGACGAAAGGGAAAATTGTAGAAATACTTACAGATCCTAGATCTTATCGAATATTATCTGAGGATAATGTACAGTGTAGTTTATCGCAGAAACAGAATACATATTAAAGAGCATCATGGAAATAATCCATAAATAAACCAATTTATCAGAATACGTAAGAAACACAACCTCCTAATACCAAACAGAGAGTTAATGAGTTTGAAGAGTTGAGTTATAATACAACTCGTCAGAAAAGAAGTAATAAGAGACCAGTAAAACTTGATTTGTAGCTTTAAGTAAAACAATTTTTGATTATATTGTTATTAATAATTAATTTTATTTTAAAATAAGATTTATACTAATAGTCACATAAGTTTGAATTTAAAAATAGTGACATTAAGTTATATAATATTACTTATAGTTTAAAGTGAATTGTATTGTTAATTGAATCAAAATTTCTTATAAAGAAAAGGGCGTGTTACATAATCATTCAAATAATTAATTAATGTTTAATAATAGATGGCGTTAATAAATTACGAACGTATAAAGTAGTTAAATGTAACTAACTTCACATAGTTGATTGATGTATAGAAGACGGAAGTAAGAATGTAGTTGTTGTAAGAATGAAGTCACGTCGTGTAGACATAAATATAAAATAAAGCTTGTCATAAAAACTAAAAAATTAAAATACTATTTTTTACTAACCATCATATAAATAAACAGTTATATTTAAAAAGGGTTGGTATCATTATCCAAAATAAAAAAAAATCAAGTAGTAGACTTTTAAAATTACAATTATTCCTTACAGAATATTTGAGAAATTGGCCACCGAATCTGTAACAATCATTGACAAATTCATTATTAAAATTGCAATGTGAATATCAAAACTTATTATTTTTAAGAAAAGTATGGCTTGAAAATTTTGATGTATTCTGACATAAGTGGTGACCAGTGAAAAATTATAAACTTAAAAATGCGCTAGATAGCATTTCTGTATTCTCAAGAGAGAACCAGCCAGCATTTAAGAAATTTTACGTAACAATGCGGTATATGGAGTTTCCATGTTACTGCCCAGCGAACCTTTAAGATATGTTCGTTCAGTTTCGTTAAATTGAAGTGTCAACTTAACAGAGCGAAAATTATCGCGCAAAACTGAAGGAAATGTCAAAAATCCAAATTGCCCTTTGTGCAAATCTTCTTGTGGGAGCACATTGTACATTTTAAGCTTAAATTCAAAATTATTTATTTATGTTCATGTAGGTAAATTGAAAACCGAATTATTAAAGACTTAATAAATTGTAGCATCAAATTATTTATTTTCAAATTTATTTATTTTCGTTTCTTTTCTTACGCCACAAGATCTATGTTTTTTGTTATTTATGTTTATGTCCTTTAAGAATTTAAGGCTTTTTAATAATTGAAATAATTTTCGAAGTTCCTCCAATTCCATCGCCAGTTCAAAATTCTACACAAATTTTTAAAAATATTAATACGAGCTACAGTCACCATCAAAGCATTTGGCAAGTTGTGTTACAGTTTCGCTAGCCAACCTGTCAAATTTTCCGTAAGAAAAAACTTTCGTTAAATTCTGTTAAATTTCTTAAATGTTCGCTGGTTGGCTCTTCACCTAGCGCAAAATTAACGTCACTTAAGAAATTTAACGAAGCTTCGTTAAATTACATCTGCCACTTAAGAAAAATTAAAGGGGTAACCAGCGAATCAGTAAGAATCCTTACAGAATTTAACGAAACTGTTTTCTTACAGAATATTTGACATATTGGCCACCGAAACCGTAACAATTGACAAATACAGTATTAAAATTGTAATGTGAAAAGGAAAATTTATTATTTTTAAGAAAAGTGTGCTTTGAAAATTTTAATGTATTCTGACATATCCTTCAGTTTGCGCGTTAATTTTCGCTACGTTAAGTGACGGCTGAACTTAACGAAAAGCTCTTAAAGATTCGCTGGTCAGTAACATGCACTTTCTATATATCGCATTCTTACTTAAAGTTGTTACTGACTCGCTGGTTCCCGCATATGAATGCGCGGTTTTGCGTCCAAACTTAAGAAATTAATGTCAAATCCAAATAAATTTTTGATGCGATAAATGCAAAAATTTTTATTTCATGCGATTTTATTTGTATTTATAAATTTAAATTTGTGGTATTAATTTATTTGTTTTAAACTGTGGTATTAATTTATTTGTTAATTTGGCCACATTTTTCTGTTAATTTTTTTGTATATGGAAAAATGTAAACATTTTGTGTTTCATGTTTATGAAATACAAAGCCCCATTTTGGTTGCACGTAAAGAATAATAATTTGTATTATGTCGATTATGTACGACATAACTCAGACAGTATCATTAACTATCCGCTAATATCAAAATAGTGAACATTTTTAGTGCCTAAAATTAATAATAATTAAAAAGGTGTTTGTGAAAAATTAGACGCATAAAATTAATACAAAAAAAAACTTTCTGCAAAGTGAATACGATTGTGTCGCGATTCATAGCTGAACTTAATTCATTTTAAAACCAAATTTGCGAAGCAAATATTTCAAAGTAACCAATTTTGTGAATTTTAATATTTGGTGGGACTTGCCGTGTTTTATTGAAATTGAAAATGAACAGATTAATTCGACAACGTGATCGAATTGTAAGAAGAATGGCGATAATCGTAACTTTTTCAAAGTATATTGATGAGCACACATCTCTAAATTCTCTCGAGGTGCGTCTTTCATATCTAATCGACTAGCATAAATCATTTTCGAGCACTGAATAATAATTAGATGAATTTGATGATCACGCATCAATCAGTGATAAAGTCGATGAAGATTATTACAACGCAAGAGCATCATTGGAAAACGCCATCATGAATCTGAAGCAAGACCAACGTCAAGCTTAGTCGGATGTTTTAAATCAAACACTCGAAGATTTCGTTACTCAGCAGAAAACTTTTTATGAGAATCTCAATTCAACGCAAACTATGAAATTACCCAAGATTAATATTGAACCCTGGGCCTGAGGTTGAGGCCCGAGATTTATGGCTCATTCAGTTGTTACTTGGGAAGGTTGACGATGACACAAAACAATTATGGGCTAGAACATCGTTGATGAACAACATCCTACGTTTTCCAAGTTCATGGAATTTCTGAATAGTCGATGCGATGCCCTTGAAACGTGTATCATACAGTCGAGGGGAACACTTCCGAATAAGCAATTCAAATCATTTTTATCGGAAACCAATCCAACGTCAGTACAATACAATTGCTTCGAATGTAATGATGACCATTTGCTCTACAAGGGTCCAGTCTTTAAAAACAAAGATTTGAACGGTCGATATACGCTCTTGTAAAATAACGCTTATTATGCCACAACTGCTTGCGAAAGGGGCATTTTTCATCACAATGCACGTTGAAAACCAGCTGCCTGATTTGTTAGAGAAAACACCACACTCTTTTACATGCTGATCAACAGATTACATCACATTCTGCGAGCATCAAACATGAGTCAATAATCAACACAGATGATGTATCCACAACCAGTCAGTCAACTAATTTACAAAACCATGCAAGAGACCCAGATAACATGCCAACTCAAACATATTCAACAACGTTACCAGAACAAGAAAATGAAGGGCTACATTTACCACCTACTAATACTCTACTACTCACCGCTATCGTTAATGTTCAGGCACGCAGCGGAAAGACCAAACTAACTCGAGTACTCTTAGATTCCGGATCACAATGCACATTCGTGACCGAATCTTTAGTACAAAACCTAAGCCTATCAAGAAGAAAATCACATACAAACATTTACGGCTTAGCAGGAACATTGGCGGGTTATACTCGCGGGAAGACAACTTTAACGATTCAATCTCGAATCATTTCAAGTTATAACATCACTATTACGGCTCAGATTGTTAAAACGATTTCAACTAACATACCTGCGAGAATATTATACCACTGCCATCCACTGACCGGTTGAATGGTGTAGAATTGGCCGATCCATACTTTCATCAACCCCGTGCGATTGATATTTTAATTGGGATCGATCATTTCTTCAGCTTTATCGAACATGAGCAACTGTTCATACCAGGATTACCACCACTTCAAAAGTATACTTTTGGATGGTTGGCAGCTGGGTGTATGAGAAGTGATGTTTCTGCAATATGCCATATCGGCTTAATGCAAGACCAGCCTTACGTTGATCATGAAGATTTCAACGAGATATTAAGAAAGTTTTGGACCATAGAAGAACCACCATGTAATGCGCTATTGCCTATGGCGCCATCCGACGTTTACTGCCAAGAGTTATTTGTATCTACGTCAACCA
The DNA here is from genome assembly GCA_958295665.1 of Tipula vernalis. Taxonomy (NCBI): domain Eukaryota; kingdom Metazoa; phylum Arthropoda; class Insecta; order Diptera; family Tipulidae; genus Tipula; species Tipula vernalis. Next base: position 202,182,101 of record OY282560.1, read on the forward strand.
AAAATAAGAACCGTCGCTGGATAGTACGCTTACCATTTAAAGAGCCTCGCACAAAATTGGGAAATTCGTACTTAAGTGCAAGAGCTCGACTTCTATCGATGGAACGTAGATTTTCTAAAGATACCAACTACTATAATCAATATCGCGATTTTATACATGATCATATTCAAACGAAACATATGATATTAGTACCACCATTTGACTTACCACAAGATGATGATCACAAATTTTATTTACCACATCATGGAGTACACAAATTAAGCAGCAACACGACAAAACTTCGTGTCGTCTTTGACGCCTCATGTCGGTCAACAACTTCTTCGGTTTCATTAAACGACATCTTGCACATAGGTCCAAAATTACAAACAGATTTATTCAATGTTCTGTTGAAATTCCGACGACATCGAATCGTGTTTGTGGCGGACATCGAAAAGATGTACCGTCAGATTTTAGTCCACCCTGCTGATAGAAATTACCAATTGATTTTGTGGCGTGATGGACGTACCGAAGAAATATGAGTGTACAAACTGTGAACGATTAAAAATCATCTCAAAGGATTTTTACATTGACGATTTGTTATCTGGCGCCGATACAGAAGACACAGCTATGAAATTAAAAGAACAAATTGTACAGATTTTACATCAAAATGAACTTCAACTCAGGAAATGGCGCTCAAACTCCAAAATTTTTTTAGACTCATTCTCTCGACCAGAAATTGATACAACTCCTAAACTCATAGAGGATAACGAGAATGCTAGGACTCTAGGGGTCACTTGGAACTCTAATAATGATACATCAGAGAAAGCTTACGGATGTGTCATTTATATCCGTGCCGTAAGTTCTCATAGAGATCATTACCAATCTGGTGTGTGCAAAAGGAAAGGTTGCCCTGCTAAACCAGATTTGCGTGCCAAGAATGGAATTATGTGGAGCATTCCTATTGGCCAAACTGATAAAAAACATTAAAACCGAATTAGTTGTCAATGACCAAATTGAGATAATAGCTTGGTGTGATTCCACCGTAGTTCTCAAGTGGCTGTCCGATATACCAAGACGATAGAAGACGTTTATTGCCAATCGCACCGCTTATATCCGAGATGTTTTACCACGCTACCATTGGAGATATGTACCGACAAAATCGAACCCTGCCGATTTAATAACAAGAGGAATCAACCCTTCAAAACTAGCACAATGTGAGTTTTAGTTCAAAGGTCCAACATGGCTACAACAGGCTGAACAAAGTTGGCCCTCAATTTGCGTCTCTTCAGCAAAACTTCTTGAAACTGTACTCGAACGACGAACTAACGTTTTGTTAACCGTGCCAAGTGACATTCCGTCAGTGATCGATAGGTTATTAATATCGTGTTCTTCGTATTTCAAGATAAAAAAGTGCGTGGTATATATACTCCGATTTTGTAAAATGTCAGTAAAAACTGAGAATACCATGTCAGGCAACGTGACGATTGAAGAATTAACCAACGCGGAGCTGATGATAATCCGCCTAGTACAACATCAACATTTTCAAATGGAACTAGAAAATATCCGTTCAGTAACCGGAATACATACACTTTTATAGATGATCAAGACATTTTACGAGTTGGAGGTCGCTTGCGCAATTCACAATTAAAGTATTCGGCGCAATTTCCAATCGTATTACCAAAGAACCATCCATTAAACGTATTAATAATCAAAGAAATCCGCCATCAACTATTACATGGAGGTATTCAATTAGTACTTAACATGATTAGACAGCGATTCTGGATGATGGAAGCGCGCAAATGTGTGAAACAATTTATTCGCAATTGTATTGTATGTATAAGACATAGGAAAACGAATTATAATCCAAAGATGAGGGATCTGCCGAGTGAACGAGTCACACAACATCGTCCATTCTTAGTTTGTGGGTTGGATTACGCTGGTACAATACAAATTAAGACAAGCCAATTACGAAAAGCACCTTATTCCAAAGCCTATATCGCCCTATTCATCTGCATGTCAGTGAAATGTGTACATCTCGAGTTAGTAAGCAGCCTTGACACCGAATCATTTATAGCCACCTTACAACGTTTTGTGGCTAGACGAGGTTGTCCTGAACTAAAACGATTACGTAAGCAAATAATTCAACAATAAGATAATAACGAATTTTTCAATTTTTGTTTACAGAAGCAAATTAAATTTCATTTTAATCCACCAAGTGCCCCACATTTTGGAGGATTGTGGGAGGCCACTGTTAAATCCGTAAAATTTCACCTAAGAAGAGTGGCCCAATCATCAAATTCTATGTCGAATATACGATAATATTGATGACCTAAAAGTGCTGACTCCGGGACATTTCATAATAGGAGATCCGTTGGTTGCCATACCCGAACCCGATTTGAAAAATATTCCGGACCGGAAATTGAACATATATCAAAATCTCCAGAAACGGGTACAAGATTTCTGGGATAGATGGCATCTAGATTACCTGTCTTCACTTACTCAGCGTATGAAATGGCAAAAGGATTCGATGCCGATCCAAATTAATGATATCGTCATAATTAAAGACACTTACTTGCCACCAACCAAATGGGCATTAGGTCGCATATTGAAAGTCTATCCCGGCCAAGATGGTATCATCCGAGTTGTAAAATTGAAGACAAATACAACTGAGCTAATTTGACCAGTTGTCAAACTTATAAAACTACCAAAAATTCAGAGGCATACTCGAGTAATTCTTCCTTCAACGATCAAAACATGTTTATCGTACCGGCTCTCGTCCGATCACTGAAGTCAAACAACATTGGGCATAGTTAGTACTTAGATGGGTGACTGCTCGGGAACACTATGTGTTGTTGGTAGTTTTATAAGTAAAAACGCAACTTTTCTTGAGTGAAATTCCAGTGTTATGGTGATTTAATCGATAATTTTGTTCATGAATTGCTTTAATAAAATAATCTAGTATCATCTAAGCAAGAAATGCAGGTATTATTTTCGAAAAACAGCTCCCCTTGGTTATTAATCATTATACTCGTATCAGCCAAAACTACCAACATTTACATTTTTTTGCTATAGTTTGTTATTAGTCCTTCATAGGCTTCATTAAAAGAGCCACCTCCGTAATCATTATCGTATAATAGTTTACATAGTATTTAAAAAATGTAAAAGTCATTCTCATAACATGAAAATATCCGGAAGTTTACCATTGCGAAAAGTCATTTTTTATGCATCAATAAAATTATAACCTTTATAATTTTATGTAAACTAAACGAAGGGTACGCAAGAAGTTCAATGACAAATTGGTAAGTTGAACTCATTATTGCATAAAAAATACGTTTTACAATAATTACAATAAAAAAAAATAACCGCGCGGTCGACTCGACATGACTTCGACATCATTTACATTTTGGTGTCAATGACAACATCAAAGTGTTTTTGTTTGTTAATTTTCTCGTTTTTCTTTATCTTGCGTGGGTATTACATAGTTTTGTTATAATCTGCATACTTACATAAATATTGTACATTCGTGAACTTGATGCATTAAAAGCAGTTTTCATTGATATTTTCATTGCACTGGTCATAAGCACGATCATATCTTTGACATATATTTTATGTATAACTCAAACCACATTGCACAATAAAATATTAATTAAATCGAAAGAATTTGTAGAAGTAGTGAAGTTATTGCAAAAACGTCTAACTTTATTTTACTTTCTTATACGAAGTATAAAGAAGTATGGGAATCGTAATTTTTTTTTTTGCGGTCGAGACACGGAACGAGATATACCTTGTATATAAACAGTATTTGGCTTTGGCGAAAAATATTCTAGACAACTATTTGGTTCACCGATGGATTCGCCTGATAGTCCGATTGTGACACGCCTTTTGACGGAACACGTGGAAACTAAAGTGTTAAAAGCATTTTTCGTCAAACTTATATCTTCTTATCATGTTCTTGATGACATTACGGCCATTCCAAATTCATATTTCGTCAATTTTGAATTTTTTAAGCTTACTGATACAATTATACATATATATTCATTAATTCATAATTTTGTTACAAAAATTTCATGGATGTCGAACCTTGTTAGGGCGAAATATAACAGTAGCAACCTAAGCTTCCTCAATCAAAAAAGTGCAACCGAAAGTATTTCTAATTGCTTTTTATGGAACAACAATACAAGGACCAACAATCGATGAAATTTGAATAATAAAACCGGGCTATCCAATGATAAACGACAATTGGTGAGTGATCAATGGGTGGACTCCTAATTCGTGGTCTCAACGAACAAATTATTAATTACCTGATGTCAACTATCACACTAAGTTACATGACAACCAGCTACGCGATAAATGCACAAAACTAGGCTAGACGGTTCACCATCGTTATAATATGGAATATGGAAATGTTCCAACAATATTTTTAGTTACATTATAATTGGCTCGTTATTCCCTGCTTTGAAGAGCAATTAAATTTGTCGAGTATCTGTGAAAAATTTTTTCCACATGGAAGAGGTAACTCTTTTTATTTAACAAAAACATTAACCTTACCAGTAGTGTGGTGGGTTTGGCGTCTATTGGAGGGAGGGGGGACAAAAGTTGAGTAGATTAATCTACCATGTCCGTAACCTTCCAGTAGGGTGCGCATCAAGTGAGCTGTTCTGGTATTGTCATTAGGCAGCTGCGTGATGGGTACAATTGTGTAAGGGGGTAACCTGCTCACAATTCGCAAGTGTACGTGCTGCCTCCTCGTGGCAACCACTGGTAACTAAGGCCATTTGGCACATTTTTGACCATTTGGCACAGGCTAAAGTACGGCACTAAAGGAGAAAACCTTGGCAAAAACCCTAATCTAAGGTGGAACAGCATATGCCAATGGATGAATGGCTGATAGATTAATCAGTCCAAAATATGCAGACTCTGGATACCAGGCACTCTCCAGTTTTATTTAGCCATCCTGCAGTAATGCTGGGTGACCTACAGGCGATTTGCAATTCCCAGCAACTCGTAAGAGTAATATCAAACGGAATACGGGGCAATACCTTGGGCTCCAATGCTGTAGTAAACATCTAGGAGGGAGAACAACAATTGATCACCCCATTTATCGTATTTGGTTTTGAAATTTGATGCTACCGGATTACAAGAGATGGTTGACGAAATTCAAAAGACAAATATACGCATTTATGTATATAACATTTTTTCGGACGAAACCTGGATTTAATTCGCGGCAAGGGCCCCGTCGAATCCTCGTTGGTGAAAAACAGTTTACAATGAAATTACAAATGTTTATGATGTTATGATGTGTTTATTACTTTTGTGAACGATTTTGTCCGATTCCTTTAAAACGGTCGTGGTCCAATCTCCCTTCACTATCCCGGTTTTACTATACATATATCTAGCAGTCAGGGTTGAACCTAATCTTTTATTAATTTTAACATAGATAATATGTCCTGGTTGACATGTTTTTATCGCTTTACATTTTTTATTATGGGGGGTCTACTAACTTGGGTCTATATTGGGAATCTACTGTAATAAACCTCTACCGGTTTTTTGCCTGTGGTAGAATGAATGGGGTAGTTGTATTCGTTTTCTGCTCTCTGGAGTAGTCCTTCTAAACTTCTATCGACTTCATCTGAATTAAGACATCTTATTATCTCGGTAAGGGTAGAATGGAATCTTCCGATTTGTTCAATTACCTTGCTTTTATATGGGGAAGTTTTGAAGATCTTGATCCTTAGACTGTCTTCCATCATTGATAATATAGAATTTTAATTTAAATTTTCGTTGTCTAAGTACAACGACTTCTGGGACGCTGAAGAAAATCAGAATATCTCTCAAGGGTTGTTTAATGTCCTCTATTGCTTTGGACTTTATTGGTTTGCAGAAGGCAAATTTCGAAAATTTATCTATGGCGGTCAAAATTAGAATATAGATAGGAGTTTTTTTCTTGATTACTAGGATGTCGGTCGTGTTTGTTTTCTTGACAAACTTTACAGCGTTTGACTAATAAATTAATCTTCCTGTAATTTTCAATCATTTGATTTTTATTCTCCTGAGCATTGCGATGAGCACGTCTATGGATGGATAATATTTTCTCTTCTTGTTGAGTTTCATTGTAGATATCTTGTACCATTTTTTGTGTAAACCTAATCTTATAATTTCTAAAGTGTAAATGATAGATTTCCTAAATTTTTCCCATTAGGCTTTCTGCAGTTTTTAGCCCATTGATTAAGTTTGGATTTAGATATCTTTTAAATAAATTTATAATGTCAGTATTAGTAAATTGTTTTGTGTGGTAATATGTCCGACGTAATTTTGAAAAGGATTTACTAGCTGATAGGAGGTTTCGTCAACTGTATCTAGGATGAGTTGATTTCGAAACACATTATGTGTGTGATGAACTATCATCACTATGTTGTATTGTCGACATGGCATTTATTTTGGTAATGGTAATGGATGAAGCGTCAGCTACTACGTTCGTTCTACCTGGTTTATATTTCAGACTTTCAATCTTTCCATTTTTGAATTATTGTTCTTATTGCTCGGGGCGTAAGTTAATGGTTGGTGATCGGTGAATACAGTACACGGAAATTTCTCAATGAAGTCAGAGCCCAGATTATAGCCAGCATTTCATTTTTGTTGGCTGCGTAATTCTGTCTTGTCGAGCGTTCTCGAGAGAATTGTAATTGGTTTGCCTTCTTTTGATAGGACTGCACCGAGTGCGAAGTTGGAGGCGTCTGTTGTGAGTTCAAATGCTGTTTGAAAGTCGGAAAATTTCAATAGGACTTCGTTAGATACTAAAGAATTTTTTATTTTGTTAAATGCGGTTATCTCGTCAGGTTTTTTTTGAGAGTGTTTTAGCGTAGTCTTTAATGAAACGTCTGTAGAATCCATACATTCCGAGGAATGATCTAAGTTCTTTTACCGCTTTTGGTACAGGGAAGTTGTTTGTAGCTTCTATTTTCTTAATTTGGTTTTTATGCCATCGTTAGAGATTATGAAACCAAGAAATTCGACCTGGTCTTCATATCAGCTGTTTCTAAAGTTTTAAATATGATTTCCATGTTTTCGAAGTATTCTATATTTTATCGGAGGATGTCATCGAGAATGCGTTGGAAGGTCGATTGGGCATTCTTAAGCCCAAATGGAAGACGCATGAACTCGTATTTTCCATGGTTCACTGAAAACACTTTTTTTCGATATCCGATTCTTTTAATGGAATTTGGTGAAAAACGCTTTTCAAATCTACATTTGTAAAGATTACTTTTCCCCTATAGTTTTACTAGGATATCGTTGATCTCTGGGATCGGGTATCTGTCGGGAATTGTGACAGTATTTAATTTACGATAGTCTATGACTAGCTGATATTTCTTTTCTCCTGATGCGTCAGTTTTTGGAACAAATGTATCCCATACCCGGGGAGTTGTAAGGGGACTTAGATGATCTAACAATGCCATCTTTAAGTAACTGTTGTATTTGTTTATCAACTTATTCTTTTAAACACATGGGGTATGGATAGGGTCTTAAAAAGATCGGATCTGCATTGTACGTGCGGATTTCCCCTTTCACCGTTGTTGTGTACGTTAGTCTTTCTTCTGGATCAGGGAGGAGGTTCGGGTATTTACTGATTGTTTTTTCAATGTTTTGTCTTTATTCTATGCTAAGGTGGGAAGTCCTTAAGGTTATACTGTTTACATAGTCTGAGATGGTTGTTTGAGGGATATCTTTATGTTTGAATGGATAGTCATAAATTCTTCATTCGTGTTTATAGTGGCACGGAGTTATTTTAAACTGTCGCTGCCGATTATCACGTCGAACGATTTTAGATTGGATAATATAAAGAATTTTAATTTTTGTTTCTGGGCCGAAGATATCTATTAAAGCATGATGTGTAATTCTAATGCTTTCTGCAACTGAGTTTGCTACAAATGGTTTCTCCTTTGGAATCGGGTTCCCGACATATTGAGGTTGAATGTAATTTTTGTTCGACCTAGTGTCGATTAAGAATTTAAAAATTTTGGAAGCAAAGAGCTCTTTGTTATTTCGTAATTATCATGTAAGTCGTCTTCAGTTTCGTCTGTTAAATTCGGGTCTTCTGGAGAATTGGTATATTCTTGGAATGTTTAGTCATATTGCTGATCGTTCTGTGTCACTTGTTCTTGGTCATAAGATAGTTCTGTATGGTAAACTGTTTGTATTTTAGCCGGTTGGTGAAACTGGTGTCAATGAGGTCGTTTATTTTCGAATTGGTTCATTGGTCTGTTTTGGTAGTTGATTTGTCGAGAGTGTATATGAATTCTTCGAATTCTCTCTTAGTATAAAATAAAAGTAAACTTACATACAAAATAACAGACGTATGGTTAAATATCTGGAGGTGTAATCTATTCTATTGCTCAATTGCCGTTTCTTTTTTGCAACCGGTTGGGCCTTTGCTAAATCGACTTTGATGATCCGGACTGTTATCTTTGATTTCTCGATTCATCTCCGTGTGGGTGACTATGGGGCTTCTTTTCCCAATACTTAAATTGCACTTCCGTAATGTTTCACTAACTTTCACAAAAGATTTATTGTTCAATTTTTATGTTGTTGATTAAACTTTTAAACATTTTTCACAAGAATTTTATTGAACAATTTCACTTAAAGAAAAGTTGCGGGTTAAACTTTACAAAATAAAAATATTGTATTGGACAATTAATCGCAAGGTTCCTGTTTCGGCACCAGTTAATTATTTTTATTTAATTTTTATTAAAAAAAAAATGATTTCTATTTAACTTGTTTGTTTTACATGAAGATTACAACTAAGCCTGCGTTACTAACCTATGGGTCCAATGAACCCAATTTAAAATTGCGCTTCAAAAATCGAATGTTCCATAATTGGAACCAACTTCACATCAAAATGTAATTTAAATTTCGGTATTTTCCCACATTTTAAAATATATTTCATTAATGTTTTGTCAGTCGGAGAGTTAACAATACCTCTTACAAAAAGTGTCTGGGTCTATTGGACCCACGTTAGTATCGGGTGAGTATTTTTTATGAGTTATTTGGACCCACGTTATTATTCCGGCAATTTTTTTGTATTAAATGTTGTTTTTACAGTATGTGGAACAAGAAAGACTTCGGTCGATACTTGCCGAGCTCGATAGTGAAGAAGAAGACATTGGTGGAGAAATTAGTGATAATGAGGTGGACAATCAAATAGAAAGTGATGTTACGATTCACAAACGAAAAAGAAGGGCGACTCGGATGATGAAAACCTTACGGTAAGCCCTAATGAGGATAATTTTATTGGTAGGGACGGGTCTATTTCGCGGAGAATTCCATTTCCCCAAAGAAGAACACGTGCTGAAAATATAATAATAAATAGGCCAAATCTGACAGCAAATTCAAACGATGTAAAGACACTTATTGAAAGTTAGCATATTTTTTGCTCGGCCTACAGATACTATTGAAATCAAAAGCTTGTTAGGTTTACTATAGCTGGGCGGTTTGTATAAGTCATCTCACGTTAATATTAGAGATTTATGGGCTATGGATGGAACTGGCTTGGACAAATTTTCGGGCACTATGCACTATAACCGATTCCAATTTTTAATGCGCTCCTTGCTATTTGACAACATCAATACCCCGTGAATAGCGTGTATCGACTCACTCATAATTCTTATACAATCAATCAAAGAAAAACTCATTACTTGTTCACCGCCACAATATACCAATCACGTATTTTGGGTCACTCATCATGTATCAAATTAAAACATTCACTCCTTCAGTCATTGCTTTATATTCTCTCACCGCTACAATCATATACATAAACAAAATAAAATTTTGTTCGCAGGCGAACTCATTCAAAACGAAAAGAACGCAACTATTAAATCACAAGCGTACAAACATAGCGACACAAACATGACTCGGCGAAAAATATAATAAAATTATTTCGGGAAATTATCAATGCCCTTGGGTCATAATTCTTTCGGTTTTAGGAAAGGAAAAAGTCTGACGGACTACATGATTGAATTAATTAATTAGATCAAAGCTGAAAAAATAAAAACAAAAAATTGCTATTAATAAATACTGATTTAATAAAAGCATTCGACAATATTAATAAGCAAATACTTATAAATATCCTGAATCAATTCACTATTTTCTAATATAAATATTTCATTTTCATTAAATCTAAGAATCAATAACAACATCATAAACGAGAACATTGTTAAAGTCGAGGCCCAAAAAACAATTAATTTATTTAAACAGTTATCCAACAGAAAAGGTGGCGCACACCCGGAACACTTTTGAATATATACAAATCTTTAATAAAACCTAAACTGAATTTTGCTTACATCGTACCAATGAAATCAACAAAAATTCCCACAAAATTTGTCAAACTATTAAAAATTTGTGTATTAGATATTGTATAGGACTAATTAAATCTACCCCAGTATCAACTTTGATGGCCGAATCATTAGAAATGACAACATAAGTATTTTTTATAAAAAACTCAATCTAAATCTTTCCATTAACTTAAAAAAATTATCGGATAATAAAACAGTTGAAACTATTGCCATCAAAATTGCCACACTGTTAGGTCAATTAGGTAATAGAGGAAAATTTTTAATAATTACTTATTCTCAAAGTGCCTGTAAATCATTGATTACAGTGAAAAACAAGAAAAGTGTCAAGCACTATGAGAACCAAATTTTGGGGTATCATAGGAAATAATCCAAATAAATATATTACTATACAATGGATACCGGGTCATGTTGGGATTTATGGCAACTATATAGCTGACCAATTGGCAATGTTGTCTCATTTAAGACCTACTCATACTGAAGATAACGAACCCGTTATTAAAGATATTTTGAAATTGATTAAAACTCAGGTTCACGAGGAATACAATTTTATTCCCTAGGATACTTGAAACACTTTTGTTCAAGGATTCCGGACTTAGTTTAAAAAAAAACAAAGTTTTGAATAGATTGAGATCAGGACCCTATTGCACCAACTACTTATCACTTATTACTTATCAACTTATCATAAGTTAGTTTTTTTGATAATGATAAGTGATAAGTGTTTCACCAAAAATAACAAAATCTCACTCACTTATCAAATTTTGATAATGATAAGTGATAAGCGTTGCACATCAGATTGTCTATAACTTATCAATTGACGAATTATCAAATTTTTATGATAAGTTGTAATGATCTATAAAAAAATACTATAAATGTGATAGTGTTTGCAAAATAATATGCTTTCCGCACAATTTATATGTTAAACAATGGTTTTGTACCTATGCGTATGTAACAAAACAATTAAAAAATTGTTATTCTGTAATTTAATAACAACAACAATTTTGCATATATAAAATACATGAAGCGAAACTTTTCTCAATTGAGAGAACTAATTTCAGTTTTTAGAATAAATTGTAAAACTTTTGTTTTTGCTTTTAAAATAAAATCTCTTTTGTAACTGTAAATAATTTTTGAACAGGACTTGAACGTAAACAATTTATTTTCATAACAAATGAATTAAGAGAATTCCTATTAACAAACAAATTGAATTTAACTACATTACACAAAAGTTGCATTCGTCATACAGAAACCAAAACTATTTTCCACTATTCGTTTTGTTCGCTTATGAGTACGATACTGCATCATCCGGATTTCTTCCAATTGGTGAGATAAGCCAATTTTTAAGGGATAAGAACTGTCACACAAAATCACAGCACCGGTGAACGGACGAAAACCAGACTCAAAATTGCTAAATAGCCTTATATTTCGCAATACTCTGGAGTCATGGACACTACCTGGCCAATTTGAATTTACTGCATATAAGTGGCGGTCTGAGCTACACACCATCATTGCATTCAGTGAATATTTTCCATGTCGGTTCACAAAGTGTTCTTCATTGACCGTAGGTGCATCTATATTAATCATTGTTCCATCGATGAAACCAGCTACCTGAGGGAAACCACCCATCTCAAGAAACTTCTATCCTGGACATTTTCGGGCCAACAAGCGGTTTCCGCCATCATGTTATCGATGATGGTATTTGCTACTCGATATGAATGACCCTACACACAGTTGATTTTTTAATTCCGTGCATATTGGCAATCCCATGATATTGCGCGCCATTTCCTAGCCAATGCAGTGTTGTTAGTAGCTGCTGTAGAGGACTCAACGCATAGTTTCGGTCGCTTCCATGGTGCATACTTGTTCCTATTTTGAATAATACGTGCTTAATTTGTTCATGTGACAAACGAAAAGTTTGTATCACTGCCGAGTCCAGAGAATAGTTGGTTCTGGCTTCCACTACACGATTTCTTCTTTCGTTTTCATCCTTGAATAATCTTTCGAACCGACGCATTTTTAGATAAAAATTAATTTTTCGTTTAATAAATTTCAGTTTTTGTTCACTAAAGTTGATATACTTTTAGTTGATAGTTTTATATTAATTTTAAAATATCGAAAATCAACTGTCTTACCTCTATGATAAATCGAACAGAATGAAATTGTTCTTTTACTTTGACTTATTATTATAACTTATTAGAATACAATAAAATAGCGGTATAAATTTTGAAATTAAAATTTTTATACACTTGAAAACACATTGTTAGGTGTATTTGTCACTATCATTTATAATCATTTAAATAATAATCTGTTAAAATTGAACAAAAGTTCTCATCTTACAATAACAGCAAACAATAAAAACGTTTTTAACAGACTTCTGTCATACCACTACAATTTGTAGCTCTTATCAATTTATTTGAGTAGTGAAATTTTTCTTATTGATATTTTGAATAAGTTATCATTAAAGTAGTCGATTATTGATAAGTTACAACTTCTGGTGCAACAGAACTACGAAAAACTTATCAAAAACCTCAAACTTATCGCTTATCAAAATATTACTTATCATTTATCATTTCGCGAATTAGTGCAACTTAATTTTGATAAGTGAGTGCTTATCACTTATTATAACTCAATTAAATGCTTAGCAAATTTCAATTTGGTGCAACAGAAAATTATCAAAAATTATGATAAGTTGATAAGTAATAAGTGATAAGTAGTTGGTGCAATAGGGCCCAGATTCATATATCAATAAACTCAAATTCTAGTGTTTTAGAAAAATTATTTTGTATTTATTTGAATTATCTCTCAAAATACATTTTCGACTTATTGCTATCATATCCGAATATATTCTTAACTTTTTGTATGTGATGGATAATGTTGGTAAAACAAGTATCGTTTTACCAATATAAGAAAAATTAAAAGTTAGCCTGAAGTTATTCAGAATCTATTTCCGAAAACGCCTACGAAATTTTATTAAATCGATAGTAGCGCCTGAAAGCATTACTAACCCATTACGTCTCATTATTAACCCCTTTACTACTATTACTGACCTTTTGAAGTTTATCTATGGAAATCGCTCACTTTCTAACCTTTAAGAGGTTGGAAACGCTGTATGTTACCAACTGATTGTGAATAAAGTACTGTTGACTTACAAATTATATAATACAAAGTGATTGCCATATTATTAAACAAATAATATTTTTGTATTTTCAGATTGTTTACGAGTAGCATAGCCGTTCAATATTGATGTGTGACGTACTGGGCGGCGTTAGGGATTTTCCCTAAAAGTTGTTATTTTGATTAATTTTGATGTTGGCCTTTTCATCGCTGTTTGTGACGCAGTTTAAAGAGTGATAACACGAACAAGATGATCGTCTCTGGGATGAACATCTACTACTTTTGCTATAGGCCAACATAATGGAGGCGTATTTTCACTGGTAATGTTAAACAATATCACCTATTTTCAAATTTTCGAACTTCTCGTGCCACTTGTTGCGCGGTTGTAAATGATTCAAATATTCAATATGAAATTTTTTACATATATTTTCTGTTCTTTTTTTCAGCTACTCATATTGGCTTAGACAGGCATCGGGTGTATTAAGACAATAACTTTAATTCGGCAGGAACATGTTGGTCACTTCATGAAAATGTGCCGGTGTTGATTGCTTGTGGATCTTTGGTGAAAGGCGTCAGTGGACGAGAGTTTAATATTGCTTCAACCGGGTATAAAATGGTATATACATGCCTCTTCGTAAGTAAATTTGGAATTACCAATTAATTTAAGCATAATGTCGCTTTATCATTTTGACGGCTGACTCCGACAATCCACCAAAATTTGGCCGAAGGGAGGAATAAAATGCCACTGGATGCCCTGATGTACCATCACCATAGACTTTTGTTGAGTAGCGGTTAATCTCCTGCTGTAGACGTTCGTCGGCTTATGAATCATTTAAACGCGTTTAGAAATGCATCGGTACTAATATCCGAAACCAATTCGACATGAGAAGCCTTTATGGTAAGGCATATAAACACTGCAAGAGACGCTTACATATGTTTTGCTCCACGAGCCTGTCTCAGCGTCGATCTCAGTGTTACAGAATGGATCTAATCTAATAGTGCGACCAGAAGGTAAGTCTCCCATATTTCTCCCGTCTGCCTTATCCAATACTTCTGTCGCGATTGTTGTAGAAGTAAACTTATGCCCGAACGGAAATTATAATCCAGGTAAAATGACAGGACGCTTTTGCTCCTAGGACATCAGCGAATTTTTTAATTGGCCATGGACACGAAGAGTGCTGTTTTCATCGAGGAATGGTGATGACTGTTTCAGCTTCCCGTGGACAATTCCTTTCCCTTTTTTGATATTAAGAGTTTCCTTATCAAATTCTATGCTTTGTACGCGCTAGATAATAACAATTTCAGCCTTCTCTAGCTCTTCCGAGTTTAAGAATCTCGACAGTATTTTAATGTTTTTCACCTTTGCTAGTTTCACCTTGAATATACGCTTAGTGTAAGGGCGACGACTCTTTTGATTCTTACAAACGATGAAATTGAGAAATTGAGTGAGAAATTGAGGTCCCTACCACCAAAGCTGGAAATTTTCACATTGCTTTGTTGAAATGCCCCTAGAGGCGCAATCGGTCACGTTGTATTTGGTTGGAATAGGTTTCCATTTGCTTCCGTCTTGTGATAACCAATGGATAACTATTTCCGAATCAGTCCATAATTTTAATTTTGATGAGTTAGTTTGGAAAGCGGACTGAAACCTTTTCATCGGCTTAGCAAGTAATAACGCATCACTTCGCTCAAGGCAACTATTGTCTTAGCTGCCACTATTTGACATGTTGTAAAATTTTTAACGTAAACAACCGCAGAGTTAAACCGTGTTTGGTGTTCTTAGTTGGAACCATTTATCGATAAACGGCTTTTGGCAATTCATCATCCCAATTCAACCGTAGACGCCACCAAAGCTCGTGATAGATTATATTGATAGTCATGAATAACCTAACTGACTCTGACAAAAATAATCGTTTTGCTTTTATGTTTTTTGGGGTACCCAAAATTTACTTTAATTTTGTTGGAAAATCGCTCTTGTTGTCAATATCTAACTGTTATAGCGATCGGGTAGCCAAATAAGTGTTCCGGCTGAATAGTTTGTTCAATCGCTAAATTACTATTTAACCTGTGCTTCGTTGTGGTTTTTGCAGAGCCGTCACACACTACTCTGACCTTCGTAGTGAATGATTGAATGATTATACAAACAATAAACGTCATGGTCTTGATTTAATGATGGTTGACATTCTTGCATATAATGATGTTATAGTCATTCATAAACGCTGTATATTCCTGTTTCAATTTGATGTCACCTTGCAAACGCTTTTCGACGGCCTTAAAGCGGAAAACTGCTTGTCCCAATAGAATAACTCTTCAAGATATATTTTTGGATCCCTACTAAACGGAAGGCGACCCACAAGCCGACCATCGTGATTCCGAGTAGTTGTGGATTGGAATAGATTTTCGCAAATTTGGTACTCAGGTGGCTGTTCTTTACAAACGTTTATTTCCCCCAATTCCCAAAATTGTTGTAGGATTTTATCTACATTAAAGTATGCATTACAAACGGCTGACCCAATTTTTTGACCGTGATACCCACCGCCAATAACCCAACCAAGTGACGTTCCTTGCGCAATTCGCTTATTTGGACCTATTAATTTTCCGAGGCCAAGTGGTCAGTTCCTACAATAAGATCAATGTTGTTACGTACAAATTTTATAATACAAAATGATTGCCCTATTATTAAACAAATAATATTTTTGTATTGTCAGATTGTTTACGGGCAGCAGAGCAGTTCAATATTGATGTGTAACACAAGTAATGGGGGAAAAAAAACAATGGCTAGTCCAATAATATGAGCACGAAATTTACGGGCCCCCAAAATTCACGTCCCGAGGCATGTGAATAGTGTCCCTTAGTTGAATGCAATTTTTTTTTTTAAACGGCCTTTATGCTAATTTAAATGTGTTTTAACTTCTCGTATAATGTGAAATTTGTGCAATTAAAAGCGCGATGACAATTACCACCAATACTAATTGCTATAGTATCAAACTTTCGGTAATATAACACGTATATCCTTGGCAGTCATTTTTCAAAAATTTATAAATTAAACAATAATTTTCTTGAATATCCACTATACAATTATAATTTATACGTACAAATTACTTATGTACACATCACGAGCACGACATCAAAAATCGAATTAAACTAACAATAAATGATTTTTTCCGTCATGCAAATAATAAAAAAAAGTCATTTGTCATGCTTAATTATTCTACATACTCTAATCATTTATTAAACTCTCTATTGTAAGGTACCTCTATTGATATAATGTCTGGCTTTACGCGAATTTATGCCTCGTCACTGTTGTTGTGTAGCAACCTAATTGTATAGTGTTTACCTGTTATCTGAGCTAGGTATGTTGTATGAATAATGAAAAAAAAATCTGTGTTGCAACATAATATAGCGAAACGATAGTGAAATGGTTTGCTAGCATGCACCGGCATAATTTTTGATATTTGTGACAAAACAGTTTAGCCAAAATTATAACATGTTTGTATTTGTTTGGTATATTGCTTTATTTATTCTAACTTTGTACAGAAATTAATATTTAAATAATATTATTGTCAAAATATCATGCGACATCGGGATTTTTTTTAATGCATATTTACACTTCATTTACACTTCGGCAACTTGAAAATAAATTTACTGATGCAACATTTACATTTTGAAATAGTTGTTGACCAAATTTTTTGTGACATATTCTATTGAATAGTCGGTCAAAATCTACAATGAGTACAAAAACATCATCGCTTGAAATCATTGCGAACATTGTTCGGATACGGGCCGTTTTGTAATCGCACTCGATAAATAATACGTTTTGTGAAAGACTGAGTAGTAGAAGACTTGATTTTCACACAAATCAGTTTGATTTTACCTGTTTACTTGTTGTTTGTTGCTGATTAATTGGTCACATGCGACCAAGTAACTTTTTGGGATAATTTTTACGTTAAATAACAACAACATTTTTGTTTATCCGTATGTTAAATTAAAAAACCCCATCGGTTGCTCGAATAAAAAAAAAAGAGTTATAATAGAACTCAAACGTTATGCTTTGTGTAAGGCAATGGAGAATAATTTTATTAAAAATTACTGTCCCTTGTCGCGCTTGAAATACAGAACTAAAACATAAAAATAAAATTAAACATTGATACATAAGAAACAGTTCATAAAATAATTAAAATTATTTATGCCGTTTTGAAATATACTGTTTTTGTTGAAATTACTCGGATGATTCCAGATAAAAGTTAGGATAAACTTAGACCAAACCCTACTCAAGTGAAACATAAAACACGTCTTTTCGTTTGTTAGTCAGTACACACACTAAACTACCATTTATTTTTCATTTCATTGTCCTACTAATGGGGGAACCAGCGAGTCAGTAACAACTTTAAGTAAGAACGCGATATACAGAAAGTGCATGTTACTGACCAGCGAATCTCTAAGAGCTTTTCGTTCAGTTCAGCCGTCACTTAAAGGGCCAACCAGCGAAACTTTAAGAAATCTTACAGAATTTGACGAAACATTTTTGATACGGAAAATTTGACAGATTGGCTAGTGGATCCGTAACACAATTTATCAGTCCAACGATTTTGTTTATATTTATATATGTATATATATATATATATATATATATATATATATATATATATATATATATATATATATATATATATATATATATATATATATATATATATATATTATATTCAACAACTTAAAAATGCAAACAAATAGTGAAAAGCAATTTTTGGAATTATCAACAATCCTTGATCTTTTTAAGCTCCTTAAAACGCTTAAGGACATTAAAGGAAAGGCGGAAAGAAAAAGATCTTGCGCTGTCCGAAAAATAAATAAAACTCGAAATCGGTTTGGTTATTTTAAGGTACATATTTAAATACTTAACTAAATACAACATCGATGCTAAATATTTTATATATCAATTTAATTTAGGTTACTTTCTGTGCGATTAAAAACGAAGATCAACAACAATTTTTCATCCACACTCGTATGACTAGGGAAGCTTTTAACATGCTTCTAGAACTAATAAAACACGAGATGACGCAGAACGCGAGATGTTTGTTAAACGTCGAATTTCGCCCATGGATGTTCTTTTCAGCGTCTCGCTTGGAGCTGGAAATTAGGGAAAGAGACCGACCGCTTGATTGTATATGAAACTTGTGATGCATTGTGGAATGTGTTGGGAAAATTATATGTCACTGAGCCAACATTAAATGATACCAGTAAGATATCATCAGATTTTTGGGAAATGTGGAACTTACCCAATTGTGTCGGTGCCGTTGATGGGAAGCATATTGCTATCCAATGCCCACCTCAATCAGCAAGTCAATTTTTTAATTATAAAAAGTTTTTTAGCATAGTGTTAATGGCTGCATGCGATGCGACGTACCTTTTCACACATGTGGATGTGGGAGCTTATGGTTCGGAGAGTGACGGAGGTACTACTATTGATTTTTCTAAATAATTTCAAAATGAAATATTTTTTTGTTGTTGTAGGGATTTTCAATAGGAGTAGTTTTGGGAAACGTTTGGCCAGGGGTGAACTACTTATTCCGGCACCAAAACCACTTCCTGGTACATCAAACGTAATACCATATTATTTCGTAGGAGATGCGGCTTTCACCCTAACTCCTAATCTGATGAAGCCTTACCCTGGCTTGGGTCTTCCGAAACCGAAGGAAATTTACAACAAACGCCTTTCCCGTGCTCGTAGGGTCATAGAGAATGCCTTTGGCATTTTAGTCAGCCGTTGGCGTATATTATTGACAACGCTTAATATGCAGCCAAACAACGCAGAGAAAATTGTACTGGCTTGCGTCGCATTACATAATTATTTGCGACTAAACAAAGAAGCAACAAACTTTTATTCTCCATCACACTTTACAGACTGGGAGGATAGCAGTCATAATGTGCAACCAGGATTATGGCGGAGAGACGTAAACCGTAACTTACCATCAATGCAAGCATCACGCAGTCTACACGTTCTAGGCGGCAGTAGAGCCTTAAAAATGAGAGACACTTTGTGTGACTATGTCAATAATGAGGGACGATTAGAATGGTTCCAATAATAATAATCTCAAAACATGGTTTTATTTTTCTGTTTAATTAAAAAAAAACTTTAATTTTGTACAAGCTTATTTGAAATATAAATGTAAAATTAAAATACAATTCATTTGGTATTGTAACGAAAGGGATCTTCGAGGATTACATGTGCATCGAAAACAGCGAAGGGATATATTCCGATCATACACCTGTTATCATGACACTCAGCACAATGATAATTAATAAGGATAACCTGCCTAAATTAACAAATAATAGAACTAATTGGGACCTATTCCAAGATCTAATTGAAATGCAAATAAATCTACGAGTGCCGATTAAAACACCGGTACAGTTGGAAGACGAACTAGAGGTATTTAATAGTACTATTTAACAAGCAGCATGGGAAAGTTCTCCAGCTAGTCACACCGAATCCCGTAGGAATCAAAATTATCCTATTGAGGTCAGGGAGTTAGTTAGAGAGAAACGGAAGGCAAGAAAAACCTGGCAAAGGACACGCGCCCCGGAAAACAAAAAAATCCTCAATTTTCTATGCAATAAACTAAAACAACTTATAAAAGAAATTAAGAATGAAACTATCAACAAGTACTTAAATGGTCTCACCGAACATAAAGATACTGATTACTCTCTTTGGAAAGCAACAAAGGGATTAAAAAGAACCAAAATGCATGTGCCGCCTATTAAAAATGGGGAAGGAACCTGGGCCAAAAGCGACAAGCAAAAAGCTATTTTATTTGCAGCTCACTTGGAAGACACCTTTCAACCGTTACCTAGGCAAACAGCAGATGAAAACATAATAACAGTTAGCAAAATTGATGAATATAATATTCGATGTGTAATATTACAGGAATTAAAAAATGAGATCAAGTGTAATTTGAACGCAAAAAAAGCTCCAGGATATGATTTAATTACTGGACAAGTCGTAAAAGCCATTCCCGAGAAGGGACTACGAAAATTGGTTCAAATTATCAATGCTGTCTTCAGACTAAAATATGTCCCACGGCAATGGAAGGTTGCTGAAGTAATTATGATCCCCAAACCAGGCAAACCAGCGAACGATAAAAAGTCGTACAGACCGATTTCACTACTTCCTGTAATTTCAAAATTATTTGAAAAATTACTGCTCAAGAGACTCAAGCCAATAATAGAAGAGAGAAATTTGATTCCACCACACCAATTTGGATTTAGAGAAAATCACTCTACGATAGAACAAGTTCACAGAATAACGGATATAATCGAAGAATCACTTGAGAATAAGAAGATATGCTCCAGCATCTTCTTAGATGTAGCACAAGCTTTCGACAAAGTTTGGCACAAAGGACTTGAATTTAAATTGCATCGAGATCTACCAAAGCAATTCTATCAAATTCTTAAATCTTATATCACAGACCGACATTTCCGTGTAAAATATAACCGAGAGTACTCTGAACTAAAGAGAATATCAGCAGGCATACCACAGGGTAGCGTACTGGGTCCTATATTGTACATCCTGTACACCAGAGATATGCCAAATACAGAAGGTGCCACCATAGCAACATTTGCAGACGATACAGCTATTCTGGCGACTGGAAAGTGTATATCAGAAGCAACGACCAAACTTCAAAAAGCAACCGACACAGTGAGTAGCTGGACAAAGAAATGGCGCATTAGCCTAAACGAAGCAAAATCGGTTCACGTAAACTTCACAAACCAGAAAGTTAACTGGATTCCAGTGAAACTTAATTCAAGGCCGGTTCCAAATGCAAATACAGCCAAATACCTCGGCATGACTCTCGATTGCAAGCTTAGATGGAAAGAGCATGTTAAAAAGAAAAAAGAAGAATTGAACATTAAATATAGGAAAATGTATTGGCTAATAGGTAGAAACTCTGAGCTTACAATACATAACAAATTGCTATTATATCAGCAAATACTTAAACCAGTATGGACCTACGGTATTCAACTTTGGGGTTGTACCAAGAAGACAAGTGTACAAATGATTCAATGTTTTCAAAACAAAGTGCTGCGTGGCATTGTAAACGCACCATGGTACATTAGAAATGATAACCTCCATAGGGACTTAAACATGGAATATGTAAGTGAAGAAATACAAAATCATGCGAAGAAACACATTCAGCGGATATCTCGGCACCAAAATGCAGACATACGAAGTTTGTTGGATACCACCAATGCAGTAAGAAGACTTCAAAGGCAGAAACCTTTGGAATTAGGCAGTTGTATTTCATTAGGATAGAGAAAAATAATTACTATGTAAATTCAAACGGGAGTAACCATTGGGCTACTGCCCGTCAAATGTGAATCTTCATTTAAGAAAGATAAATTACTAAATGATTTGTAAATCAGTTGTAATATTAAATAAAGGAAAAAAAAAAAAAAAAAAAAAAAAAAAAATTTGGTATTTACTAAAATTTATCACAATTCAATACATATCATAAAAAAATATTATCACATTATAATTCCATTTCTTATAATAAATATTACATAATGTATGTAATAGATGAAAATAAAACTTTTGTTTCCAAATACCTGTGTGACCTAGATAATTGCACAAAATAATTTAAATTTTTATATATATATATATATATATATATATATATATATATATATATATATATATATATATATATATATATATATATATATATATATATATATATATATATATATATATATATACATATATATATATATATATATATATATATATATATATATATATATATATATATATATATATACAGGGTGTCCGGGTTTGGGATGCTGATCCGTCATGGGGTGATTCCTTGGTTCATTCTGAGAAACAAATCGTATGTGGAGGGGGGATCCAGTTTTGATATCCTTTGAGATACAGGGTGTTTAAAAAATTTGGTTCTGAAAAAAAGTACAACCAAATATTAAACTGTAACTTCCAAAATATTTATCGGAGAGCGACCAACTTAGTCTTATTTGGTTGGTAATCGTATAGGCTATTATTAAGGTTTAAGTGGTTATCTTTTATCTGCATCCGTTTGAGAGCTATGGTGATTTAAAGTAAAAAAAAAATATTTGTTTTTTATAAAATCGAGTTTTTCTAAAAAAAAACCGTGATAATTTTTTCTTTTGTTTATTTAATTTTAATTTGTCATGATCTCCTCTACAATCCCCCAATACATTACTTGTACCCATGTGCCATAGTTTTCTTCGTATTCCGTTTATTCTCAATCTAATTAAGAGATGTTATAGTGTTAATATTTTACCAATTTTATTTTGATCTGTAAAACAGTAGGCGATGATTATCAACTCATTTGTTTAAATGTTGAAAAAACAAAAACTAAATATTTTCAGATTCAGTCATTAGTTTCGAGATATTATCTAGTGTTGTATCAGTGTTGTGAATCAAAATTTTAATTAATTTAATAAAATTAATATTATAATGGCACAGTTCTCAGGTGAGGAGTACATTGATATCCATTTTGTTTACGGATTTTGCGATGATAATGCAGCACCCAGTACGAGCTCGGAATGAATATCAACTCAGATTTCCAACACGTCGCATTCCTGACGCAAGAGTATTTATAAATATTCATAGGAGACTGCCAAATATCGTAACAAGATCGAATACCCGGGCGGAGCCCCATTCAGTCTCACCAAACCATTTGGATGTCGACGAAAGTATAATCCGTAATGTAACAGCAAATCCCTCTATTAGCATAAGGAGGCTCGCTTTACAATTAAACGTCTCTCGCTATCAAATTCATCAAGTATTGCACAAGGAGAATCTTCATCCATACCATACAACACCCGTTCAACAACTATTACCGATAGACCGCACTACAAGATTGGAGTTTTGTAATTTATTGATGGAAAGGAATTTGGACAATGCAAGTTTTGTGAAACGTATCCTATGGACGGATGAATCTCAATTCACAAGAGATGGCATAACAAACTTTCACAATCTACACACGTGGGCTGCTGAAAATCCTCATTCGAAAAAAACAAATATCATTTCAGCACCGATTCAGTGTAAACGTATGGGCTGGTGTAATTGGCGATAAATTAATTGGACCATTCATGTTACCACCTAGATTAAATGGTGAACGTTATTTACAATTTTTACAAAACGATTTGCCACTCCTTTTTGATGATGTTCCCATTTTAAGTAGCTTCTCGCATACATACCAACATGATGGTGCACCTTGTCACTACTATAATAATGTTAGGAATTTTTTTAACGAAAATTATCCAAATAATTGGATTGGAAGAAATGGTCCAATTCATTGGCCTGCCAGATCCCCCGATCTTACGGTATTGGATTTTTATGTATGGGGAAGGATGAAGGCGCTTGTATACTCCAGAGAAATTGAAACAAAAGAAGTACTTATACAACGAATACACACAGCAGCACAACAGATAAGGGAAGAATTACCAAGAATTGAAATAACCAAAGGCATACTTAAACGAATATTAGCATGTATTCAATCACAAGGAGGATATTTTGAGCACCTTTTATAACTCCTCGACCCAAACTTTGTATTGAGGGATTGTAGAGGAGATCATGACAAATTAAAATTAAATAAACAAAAGAAAAAATTATAACAGTTTTTTTTTGAGAAAAACTCGATTTTATAAAAAACAAATATTTTTTTTTTTACTTTAAATCACCATAGCTCTCAAATGGATGCAGATACAAGATAACCACTTAAACCTTAATAATAGCCTATACGATTACCAACCAAATAAGACTAAGTTGGTTACTCTCCGATAAATATTTTGGAAGTTACAGTTAAATATTTGGGTGTACTTTTTTTCTGAACCAAATTTTTTAAACACCCTGTATCTCAAAGGATATCAAAAATGGATCCCCCCTCCACATACGATTTGTTTCTCAGAATGAACCAAGGAATCACCCCATGGCGGATCAGCATCCATTAGATGGGATCAATTATTCCTTAAAAATATGCTGGCTTCTTAAGGTTGTAACGTATGTTATCATTTCTACCCGAGCAGAATCTTTTACCGACTCAGGTAAATCTTTGTATAAAAGTAACATCGTTCTTAAAAATACGTCGTCCACATTATCTTCGTCTACGTCCTTTTGCCGGTTCTTAAAATTATCCAACACCTCTTTGAAGGAATTACATGTGTCGGCAAACGCATCACCTTTTGCCCGTTTTTGTGTCGGCGGTTCCGTTATATTATTTTCTATATCATTTTCTAGATCCTCCGTAATTTCCATTACAAAATGGTTAGATTTGGTTCTAAAAAATAATACAAAAATTTATTTAATTATATAAACATGTAACCTGTAAAAAATGATTATACATACTTCCGTGGTTGGATGAATCCTTTTAAAACATGAGGCTTGCTAAGAACGGCCACTCTTCTTCTACCGGTGTTGCGCTTCCCGATGGTATATCCCTTTTCCTCATTTCTTTATTTTATTATATTTCTCCCGTAGGAGGTTCCACCTCTTCTTACAGTCTTCCTCTAAAATAACACGATTATAAATTTATATAAATTTAATACTGTACACATATACTGTATGTATTTTATACTCACTGGACAATGCGGTGATTTCTGAAATTTCCTTCCACGCATTTTCTTTTAGAACTAAGTTCTTATAATTTGGGTCCCCTTTATCATAAAGACATTTATGAGCCTCCACAGCACTTATTAATTTTCCAAAATCCATTTGTATCCTAAAATAAAATGTACGTGAAGAAAAAAATTATTTGAGGTTAGAATTTTTGTGGTTTATATTTTTTTATTTATGCAAGTTCTATCATGCATTTATAATTTATTTTACCACATAACAAAAATAAATATAATATAAATATTTGTCCATAAATAATATATTATAAAATAAACAAAATATAAAAAAATTAAAAGGAATATATTTTATATTAACTTACTTTCAATATGGTTCGCTCGATTGTGACATTTGTTTCAGTTGGAGCGGTAATTTTCGCTCTGTTAAATTTTGTTAAGTGACAATTCAACTTAACGAAACTGAACGAACGGTTATTAAAGATTCGCTGGTCAGTAACATGTAAACTCTATGTATGGCATTTTTACTTAAATTTCTTACTGATTGACTGGTTGGCACTTAAGATAGCGAAAATTAACGCGCAAACTGAAGGATATGTCAGAATACATCAAAATTTTCAAAGCATACTTTTCCTAAAAAGAATAAATTTTGCTATTCACATTAGAATTTTAATACTGTGTTTGTCAGTTTTTACGGATTCGGTGGCCGATATGTCAAATATTCTGTAAGGAAATAATTTCGTCTAATTCTGTAAGGATTCTTACTGATTCGCTGGTTAGCCCTTCAGTTTGACAACTGAACGAAATACACAACTGATCGAAATACACTCAACACTCCCACTTTTTGATACAGTTGCCTATTTTTGTTTTGCGTTACAATATTTTTTCGTTTAAATATTTTTGAGTCTTTCGACCTTTTTTATTGCAATCATATTGCAGATATTCTCGAAACGATTTTTGTTCAATCCTTTGGTAAAGATGTCTGCCAATTGCTCGTCCGTTGGCACATAATTGAGATCAAACAACCCCTTTTGATATCTTTCACGTATGAAATGATATCTCACGTCAATATGTTTGGTCCTTTTGTGAAATTCTGGATTTTTCACCAACCGTATTGCGCTCTGGTTGTCCATATTAAGCACTGGCTTATCTCTCATGCCCACCAGTTCAGTAATTAACCCTTAAAGCCAGATCAGTCCTTTCACAGCCGTTGCTGCCGCCATGTACTCTGATTCCGTTGTTGATAACGCAACAGACTTTTGTATTGTTGATTCCCAGCTGATCGGCCCACCATTCAACAAAAAGATAACTCCAGAAGTTGATCGTCTTGTTGCAGTGTCTCCCGCATAATCTGCGTCACTGTAACCAACCAAATCACACTGTCCACCTCCTCCAAAGTAGATTCCATAGTCAGCTGTTCCCTTTATATACTTGAAAATTCTTTTCACTGCATTTACGTGTGCATTCGTTGGTTTTTCAAGGTTACGGCTTGCAACTCCCACTGCATATTGTATGTCAGGTCTTGTTGCAACGCATAGATACATTAAGCTTCCAATAGCCTCCCTGTATTGAAAATCTTTATTTAATTCAGAGTTTTCGAACTTACTTGCTGTTTGATTTACATCGACCGGAGTTGATACGCTTTTGCATTCTTCCATGCCAAATTTAACCAAGAGTTTTTGTGTATATGCCGCTTGACTAAGATAAATGTCACCATTTACCATTTTTCTTATCTCCATTCCAAGGAATGTATTCACGTCAAGCGTTATTATATCGAATCTTGCTTTTAGATGTGCAATCACCGGAATGAAATCGTCTTCATCATTCGCCACCATCAATCCGTCGTCTACATAGATTGCCAAGAAAATTTTCCTGTCGTTCTGCTTTCGTATGAACTGGCATGGATCAGCGTTTGATGCAAAACTCTTCACAAGCTGGCACACCCTTCCACTTCCATCGTCGTATCCAACTGGCTGATTCATGTATACTTTCTCACTCAGCTCACCATATAAAAATGCCGTTTTCACATCGAATTGACAAAGTTTCATCTTATCCGCCGCTGCAAGTGATAATATAGCACGAATTGAGGTGTATCTTACCACTGCACTGAACGTCTCTTGGTAGTCAATTCCATATTCCTGAGTGAACCCTCTAGCAACCAGCCTGGCCTTGTAACGCTCAATGTTGCCATCAGTGTCGTACTTGATCTTATATACCCACTTGTTGTCAATGACCTTTTGATTTTTTTTGTGGCCGCGTCAATATCCATGTTTCATTTTTGATTAACGAGTCGTGCTCTTCGTTCATCGCCGCAATCCAGTTGTCTTTTTCTTTCGATCCAACTGCTTCATGGTAAGTTCACTTGCCATTGACAGCATAGCCGATGCCATATATCCGCTCTGTTGCAATTTTTCTCCACGCAGCAGTCACAATTTCGTTTCTTCGTTTTTCCCCGATCACGCAAGCGTTCATCGACGACGTTCCCCTGATTTAGCGAACACCATTCACCCTTGATATTTGACGATGAAGCGTTGCCTTCATCCACTGCATCCTCGAAATTGCTGACTTCTTCGACGTCATCTTCATCGCATTTGTCTGTGTTGATTTCGTGTCCTTTTCCACTATCTACTTTCCCCTCGTGTTTGATCGGAAATTCAACAGTGTCTGCCTCTACAAACTTCACATCTCTAGCCAATTCAATTTTCTTTGACTCAGGATTCCAAATGCGATAGCCCTTAATGTTTTCATCATATCCAACAAAAATGCATTTTGTTGCCTTTGGATCAAGTTTTTGTCTTTGTTGCTTCGGAATGTGTGCATAAACTTCCGAACCAAAAACCTTCAAATGATTAAAAACGGTTGGCTTGCTGTACCATAATTCAAATGGTGTTTTTCCAGTAATACTGCTCGTGCCCGTTCTGTTTAATACAAAAACCGCCGTGTTAACCGCCTCCGCCCAGAATTTTTTTTCCATCTGCTTCGCATGTATCATCGACCGTGCAGCCTCAACCACCGTTCGATTCTCTCTTTCAGCTGATCCGTTTTACTCCGGCGTGTATGGTACCGTCTGCTGATGCTTGATACCATTTGCTTCAAAAAAACTCTTTACATCAGAATTTACAAGTCAGTTCTGATGATCTTTACACTGTGACCATGTTGCTTCTCCGCAGACTTCACAAAGTTTTTTATTTTCTCAAAAACTTGTGACTTATTTTTCATACAATAAATAAATCGGAAATGTGAGTAATCGTCCTTAATTAAAAGAAAATATCTGGAGCCTCCGAGCGATTCTATTTGAGAAGGTCCACACACGTCCGCGTGAACAATTTCGCCACATTTGTTCGATTTCGTCTGACTGCTTTTGAAGCTGTCACGATGCTGCTTCCCCATCAGACATCCTTCACAGTTCACGTTCTGATGTCCCAATCTTTCATGCCAGCTTCTTAATCCATTCTGCTTTATCGCCACGTTTGCCATGCCCTCTGTTGCCAATGCCTTGAACTGCATTCTAAATAGATTTCCATCACGAACTCCCACTGCCACGACATCTCCATTTCGCTTTAATTCACATCTATCTTTGTTCGATTCCAATGTGAATCCTTTATCCATTGCGTGCGTACCAGAAAACAAATTGCTGTGCAATTTCGGAACGTACAAAATATCTGATAACTGTTTCTTGTTCCATCGTTTTCCGGCGAATGACAAGATTTCAATCATGCCACAGCCCGGTGCTTCGAGTTTTCCACCGTCTGCAATTTTGATTATTCGTTCTGGCTTCAGTTCCCGAAAAGTTCTGAACCAAGCCCTGTTGTGACACATGTGATCACTCGCACCTGTATCCAAAAGCCAACTATCTTGTTACGAAGCACACCTCCCCACCATAGTGTATGAAGGGTAGCGTGATACGCAACAAAAAAAAATTTTCCCTCGCATGGACTACTACTGCAGCACTTTTCCTGGACTAGGTGACAGTCGTGGGGGTGGGGTTAAAAAAAAACGTAGTAGTATACGAAAGACTAGTGGATGCTGCAATGGGATTTTAAGGTTCAAAAAGTATGATAAACCCTATGTAGATATATAAAACAATGCAAACCAAAAAAAAACAAAATGTAAGGTTTTATTGTATAATACCAGCTTTTAGCTTACTGTCATATAAAACAAGACCGTTGATGGATTGGCCTTAGTGTCTACGCCTCCCGAACGAAGTGTTATATGATTGGACACTTCCCTCCCTTACATGGAACACTAAATCACGGCATTATTTTTAAGGATATATTAAAATAACATAATTACGGCATTGACTAAGTAGATGTAATACTAACAAATGTAAAGAACATTATTGAATTAAGTAAAGATGAATAAATAAATAAGATTCTCAACACTGAACAAACGAAGACATACGAACATTTCTCTTATGCATATTAATATTAATGAACGTAACCAATAAAGTAAATAAACAACGAAAAGAAATTAGGTACTAAAATTCAAGAATTAATTTTAATAAAATTTAAGAATATTTATTGCCAAATGTTGGAGTGAATAAACAAAGCTACTATTGCTTTGTACTCCTGTAGGAACGCCATTGGTCATAGATGGGGTCTGAAGCCGGAGCTGGTACACTGGCTCTACACCGCCGTAGTGAAACCTGTACTCATGTACGGGGTGGGTGTTTGGTGGCCAGCTCTGGACAAGGTAACTTACAAAAGTAAGATTGAGAGAGTGCAAAGAACGGCCTGCATGCTTGTTGGCGCGGCATTGAGGTCGACACCGACAAGTGCCTTAGAGGTTATGTTGCACCTTCTTCCGGTCGACATTTTTGGCAAACAGATGGCGGCAAATACGGCTGTACGACTTGCAGCCGTCTCTCAGTGGAGGTGTCTTAGTATAGGACACTCTACTATTGTCAGATCGTTGAAGGATGAGCTGGCGAATCTTGACTACATTAAACCTACTCTACGCTTCGAGAAGCGATTTCGGACCTCCTTCCCTTCAAGGGAATCCTGGAGGAATAGACCATTATCGGAAACCGAAGCGTTGCAATTCTTCACAGATGGCTCCAAGCTAGACGGCAAAGTAGGAGCTGGAGTATTCTGTGACAAATTAAATGTAAATATTTCTATTCGTCTCCCTGATTACTGCAGCGTGTACCAAGCTGAAGTCGTAGCGATTGAGGAGGTCATGACGTGGTTGAAGCATAATGTGTTATCCTCAGACGATATCACAATCTATGTGGACAGTCAAGCGGCGATCCGGTCGTTAGAATCGGTGTCTTTGACGTCACGGGTGGCGTTGAGTTGTCACTCATCTCTAAATGAGATGGGTGAGCATTTCAACATCCATGTAGTCTGGGTCCCAGGTCACTCGGGCGTCATGGGGAACTGCAGGGCAGATGAACTTGCTAGGCATGGTACGACTCTCCAGCTGCAACCGGAAAGGGCAAGTCTGGGGAGGCCTATCACAGCGCTGAGACAAGCACTTGGGAAGCAGGCGCTATCCTCAGCGGGGGAAAGGTGGTCTAACACCTTCACCTGTAGAGTTGCAAGACAAGTTTGGCCAAAGCTGGACTTGGGGCGCACTAGGGCATTAATATCCTTACGCAGACGTGAATTAAGAACGGTTGTAGGAATTCTCACGGGACACTGCCTTTTTGGAGAACATGCAAGAAGGCTGGGTCTGGAGGCTAATGACTTCTGCAGAAGCTGCTTGGACGAAGAGGAGGAAGAGACGTTGGTCCACTTCCTTTGCTCGTGTCCAGCATTGGCTCTCAGAAGGCACAAACACTTAGGTAAGTTCAGGATGGACTGCCTCTCGGATCTCGAAAACATTAAAGTGCGGGACGTCTTACGCTACATAAGTAGCTCGAAATGGTTCCAATAGGGGTAAAAGGGGATACATCCTTTGGTATCACAATGGACCATCACCGGTCTAAGTGTGCGTAAGCAGCCACTCCAACCTAACCTAACCTAACCTTAACGTATTTGTATTTAAAATATCACAAAATTTCTATCTAATTGTAACCAAAATTTTGGAATTCAAAAATAACTTTTTGTCATAATTGTGCCCTCACTAAACACCACATTTTGCTATAAATCTATTTTATAACTGCTTAATCTTTAATTTTTCTCTTGCCAGTCCAACTCGAAATACAAACTCAATTATTAAACTAAAAACTACATTACAGTTATGTTTTTGCTCAAGTCCAAATTAATATTCATATTCAATTTCTACTCACATTTTACTGAATTACTCAAATTTAACAAACCTTTTGATGCAAACTAGAGTTTTAAATTCTACTCTTACTCAGCATTTATAATAATACTCGAATTTTTCTTAAATGTACCTGCAACTAAGGCTGAAGTTGTACTCCAAATTTCTAATTAAGCAAAAATATAAAATATCATAAAATTTCTAGCTTAATTGCAACCAGAATTCTGTGTTAATTAAATTTGAAATTCAAACTGAGTTTTTCAATATTTTTTAACTAAATTGCATCGATATTTTTGCTCAAACTCACGATTAGATTGAAATTGAATTTTTAGTCCAAACTTTGTTCAAATATTGTTTTACTCCGTTCTAAATAAAAGTTTGGCTCGAATAATTTTAACCAAATTTTTAAAATTCACTCAAACTGTTATTAAAGTCAGTCCGGATTCCAAACTTAAGTTTTAAGCTAATTTAAGCTCAAGTATTTGCTTACATCAAATTGTAATTTAAACTTTATTGCTAATGTAAGTTTCTACTTAAGATTTTATTCAATTACGGTTTAAAACTGATTCGTGATTTTCTAGTTGAACCAAACTATTTGTTGAAATCGTGTTTAGAATTTAAGCTCAGTCAGTTTTCCTAAAATTGTTTTCAAAATGTGTTTCTCAAATGCAATATAAAGAAGATAATTTCTACTTAAAATTTCATTCAAACTCATTATATCGAGTTAGAATTCAAGCTAATTTTCTCTCTTTAAAATTTCGCTATTTTAATCAATTTCCTCTTTGTAGAATGCAGTTGACCAATTTAGACTAGATTTATGACCAAAATTCCATTTATCATTTTGTTCAACTTCGAAAACCGCTTGAAACTAAATTTATGTCAAGGATTATAGCAGGATCTCCCGGATTCCCGGGCACACACCATACACCCGTTTACACCTAACAAAACCGAAGGATAGGATAGGATTATTAGTTTGGGACAGACTCGACCCGGTTACAGACACCAATGCGATCGATAGTTAGTAAATTATTAGTACAATATATAATAAATAGATTATCACAAGACAGCTCAATCTAACTACATTATTAGATGATCATTTCTCTGGAATCCAGGGCCGGATACTCAGGACTCCCTAAATCTAACACAGGACTTAAAAAATTATTAAAGTTGTAATTTCACCCCTGTCCGCCTTTTATTAAGTTACCTGATAAAATATTTAAGAAAAATTTAAAATAACAGCGCTTATTTCATTATTCTAGGTCCTTTTATATATAATTAATTAATTATTACGTACTGCAACAAGAATTAAAATAAACGTTAAAAACCATTTAAACATAAAATTTAACTTAAAACTAATCATCAATTTCCTACCGATCCAGAAAAGAAAAGAAATAATTATAAATTCTGTTATTTTATAAAATTTATATAAACAATTTTTAATCACATCACGATTTGTATTTACATAATTCCACGTTGTTCATATTCGTTTAATCAAAATTTGGCATGCATAAATAAATACGTCATTAGGTGTTGCAAACCAAATCTCAACTCAACTCAAAATTAATATTTCCAAATTAGTATTTTATTTATATAATTTAGTCAATTTATAATCTTTTAATAGTAATTAAATTAATTTAATATAATTTAATGCAGTTCATAATACCCTGTAAAAAAATTAATCATACCTAAATATACTATTTTATATGGATTATATATGGCGGTTTCCGATTCGACTCAAACTCACTCGATTATACGAAGAATAAGAATCCTATTTAAGTCGAATACACTAAAATTTTTGTTGTGTTTGTATAGTTCGTATTTTATCAAGAACACTATAGTTGTCTCATGAATACAAAAAACACAAAGAGAGAAAACAACACCAAAATAAAAATAACAGAATCTTATATACTAAACCACCAACACACATTGAAGGTAAATCTTTTTCTACAATCTTCCATGTGCATAGCTGGAGACGTATCATGTTTTCATTATATTATATACAAATAATACCCTTATAGCGAACATACAAACATTTCTGTTCTATATATTAAGATTCAGGAAAATATTTGTGACGACTATACCAAAACCAACAAAAATGTCTCTCTGTTTTTGTTGTTGTTTAAATATTATATGACAAAAACCAATAATATATAGTACATTTCCTTGATAGGATCTGTGTAAAGAGCAAACGAGGCGGCCTGTGGTGAAGCCACCAACAGAAGAAATAGAATTAATGAATAGAATTAATATTTAATATATTTCAATTATACACTAATCTTTAAGTTATGAATTACGAGCTATTCAATTTGTTGTTTGCCATAACCTAAAATTATATAAAAATGTAAAATTTAATTAGCTTTCCAATTATATTGACAATTTAATATCTACATAACCACTTACCTTAACATTCACTGCAATACACTATACTTATGTCCTGAAATAGTTAATAATATTTAATTGAATTAATGTATATTAAATTAATCAGAATGAATTAGTTACCTTTTTTGAATTGTTTACAAACTAAAATTTAATTTGACAATGTTACTTTTCAAAACTTTATAAATGTAAAAAATTGCTTTATAAATTATGGTTGCGTTCAATATAAGTATAATTAACTTAGCGGTTGCGTTCAGTACAATAATTATTGGCCACCTATAATAATTAATACTAACTAAACCATTGTAAAAATTATATTTCTGTAAAAAAAATCAATCTCTTCTAAAATCATCGGCCGAGGCGATCAGATCAAAAATAAACATTATAAATTAAATTATTTCGTAAAATTGTTTTTATTTTACTGAACGCCATTATCAACCGAACCAATACATTTTGTTATTGCGCCATCATCGAGCTTTACTATGTTATTCGTGGCACCGAAGGTTGGTGTAAAACAGCCATAAAACAGTCTTTTTGTTGGTTTTGCTACAAGAAAATATTTGTGTCGATTGTACATAAAATAAAACACAAGAACACATTTAAGTAAGCGTAAAAATAAAATCAGATTTGAAATCAACTACGACGTATATCAAATTAAGTTAAAAACAATTTTAATACGATCGAATTATTAGATTTTAGTAATTAAATTCCATGTACAACCACACAAAAGTTAAAATCATGCACCTAATCAACAAATTTTATTTCTTTATCTATAAATATAAAACATTGCCTGATAAATGCATCCCGGTGGATTGCATTTTCCAAAATTACACTTTAATTATTATTTCACTAAAATTGAATTTAATTAGAATTAAAATTAAAATGTATATACATACATAACATTTCACACTAACAACATATAAATAAAAAATAAAATAAAATTAAATTTTGAAGAGGAAAGAGAAAACACGTCTATCCTCTTTGAATGTTCGCTCTCCACCTTCTTAATTTTTTTCCGAATCCATTTTGATTTAAAACAAGCTTACTAGTCTGAATACCACTCACATATTAAAAGGAAAATTACAATAATTAATTAGTGGTATACGTAAATATTTGTAAAAAATTTTGTTAAAACTTTTCGGATTAAAATGTCACTCAAAGTTTATTGAAATTCAGATGGAATTGTAATCTAATTTTATTCTGGATGCATCCAAGGTTTTATTCGAATCAATTAAAACTATTTTCTTTTCCAGTCTAATTTTTTGATCCCGTTCAAATTGGTTTCAAAATATGTATTTTGGTTTTCCCTTGACATATGTATCTATAGTATTCTTTGCTCCATCTAATTTGCTCTTATTTTTTTGTTTTCTAATTGAAAACCCACTCGGTACCCCACACATCTATTGTGCAATGTAAACTTATATATGTCTCAAAATTTTTTAAAATCAAAATTTGAGTTGTAACTCAATTCTTATATGTATATAATTCATACCAAAGATTTTATTTGGTTAAGGAATGCCAAAACCATTTTTTAAAATTTAAATTCCTAATTCAAATTTCACTAAAAATGTCCGATTCAAATGCCCGATCTAATTAAAAGATTATTTGAAATTAATTCAGCTAAATTTACTTATAAAATGAATTCGACTTCTAGTGTAACTGTTCTTTAGAATTGATGGCTATAAATAGGGTGTGATTCAAAGGGCCAAATGTCATTGGGCCGAATTTCAAAGGGCCGAATGTTAAAGGGTCGAATGTGTCGAAGGGCCCAATGTCGAAGGGACTAATGGGTCGAAGGCCAAATAAGTCGAAGGGTCGAATGGGTCGAAAGGCCGGAATGTGCCGACTTGCCGAATGAGTCGATGGGAAGTTTTTTTTTAAATGAAAATTATTGCAAGAAATGCTGATCATAAAAACTAAACCCAAAAATTTTCGGAAACATTTTTGATTTTGACATTTTTTGGGATAATTTTTTAAAGTGAAGGAAAATTGTATAGAAAGGGAAATTTATTTTTTGGTTCTTAGAAATATAATATGATTTAATTTGATAGTTTAGAATAGAATTTTCATTCACTTTTAAAGATCAATTATCTCAAAAAATTTAAAAATCAAAAATATATCCAAAAAATTTTGGATTTACTTTTCATGGATCAGCATTTTTTTGCAACAATTTTCATTTTAAAAGAAATTGGCCCTTCGGCCCTTCGACACAATCGGCCGTTCGACCCATTCGGCCCTTCGAACCATTCGGCCCTTCGACACATTCGGCCCTTTGACCCTTTCGACCCGTCGGCCTTCACCCATTTGGCCCTTCGACCCATTCGCCCCTTAGACTCATTCGGCCCTTTGACACATTTGGCCCTTTGACATTCCGGCCTTCGACATTCAGTCCTTTGACTCTTTCGGCCCGTTGACATTCGGCGCTTTGAAATTCGACCCTTTATACGTATTCCCTATAAATACACAGTTGAAATTCAATAATAGTGTACACCATTTGTTTATTTAGATACTCACCGATATAATGTTTGCGTGTTCTGAATGTAAATCGAATTAAAGTACGCCAAAACTGTTAATATTACATCTTAAACTTAAACATGGTTTCAATAACAACAGTACGTTTGTTTGTAATGCAAAATTTTGTAATCAAAATTTTCAATGTATCGCTGCTTTTAAAAAACATATAACTAAATGCGAAATGAAAACGAAAACAAGACATAATCTAAAAGAGACATCATATAAAA
This sequence comes from Tipula vernalis, assembly GCA_958295665.1. Lineage (NCBI taxonomy): Eukaryota > Metazoa > Arthropoda > Insecta > Diptera > Tipulidae > Tipula > Tipula vernalis. Next base: position 202,218,465 of record OY282560.1, read on the forward strand.
CGGGTATTGCTACAACTGAATTCGAGTTGCCTAGATCTTTAATAGATCAGGAACTTCCATTAGATGTTGATAGTTCTTCAATTGCATTGAATGAAGATGTCTGTAATAAAACTTATAGTTTTGAGGAATGTAAAAAACAAATGTTTGAACAACTGCTTCAATTTACGTTAAACATGCATACTAAAAACAACTTTACAAGAAAAGATGTGACGATAATGTAAGAAAATATAACTGAATTGATTATAAATTCAATTTTGAACTGTCTGAAAAGTTTTAGCAGTGATTTTTGCAGTAGTGATATCAGTGTTGTGCAGGTAAATTACCTCGTATAATTTACGCGCAAATTTACGCGTAAAAAATGTATTTTTTACATGGCAATTAAATTTACATAATGTAAAAAATATGTAAAAAATTAAATAAAGTGACATCTGTTATGAATTACAGTAAATTTTGTATTTAAATTTATGATTTTAGTCAATAAAAAAACCCTTTGGTAAAGTTCCACCTATTATAAAGTAAATTAATCATCGCCTGGCAATGTCTAGGGTGGTGTATTTCGTCTACATAATATTAATGGCGCTGTTGTAGTATGTTTTTCGTGCATGTTTAAAATATTGTATGTTCGGAAATTCCTATTAGTTTATTACATAATTACATTTATTTACCAACAATTTATGTGGAAATTTTTCCATTTAATTTGGCTATGTAAATATAAATAAATATTTATTGCCATATTTTTCGATTTTCGATAATTGTTATTAACAATTTTTTTTGTGTTTTAATTAATTGTCACATAACAAATTTTAATTCTTTATGATTCCAGAAAAGTCAATATAAACAAAATTGTAATGTTTCGTATATCGTTTTCACATTTTCTGTTTGTTGTTAATTTACAATATTATTAACTGTGGTTATCTAAAATATGTTTAGCAACAAGGCAGGGGTAACCTTGAACGTCGTGATTATTCACTTAAGCCACGCATTTCCAAACACTAAAGTCAAATAAACAAATAACGGATATTACATACTTACATACATATATATAATCCGTTCTCCTCAAGTCGGTAAAAACACATTCATAACAGATAACTGCGAATAATTATTCTCTAACTTTCTTAATTCTACAAATAGCAAAGAAATAAAGAATGTTTTGAGGTAAATCCTGAAAAATGATAAAATTTGTATAAAGAAATCAAAAACCACAAATTATAATCAAATCTATTATCCGTTTTATTATTGTATTTGTTTCTTGCACATAGCCATAGTACAACACATCAGGATGCATTTAAAAAGTATGATAAATAACATCCAAATAGAAAAGGTGATTGACCTTTTGAAAAAACCAAACACGTGATCGCATGAAATATATTCCAAATTTTTTTTAGTTTTTGGTTTTACTGATACAGGAGATTTCAAATATAAAATATGTATGTGTATGTGTATATGTAGGTGCAATATACAATAGGTATATAGGTTAAAAACTTCTGCATGTACTTTAAAAAAAAGAATTTATAAATTTGAACAAAAACAATTGAGCGAGAATGAGAGAGCGAGCAAAGTTAAGCTCGTAAACAATTTTTTACAATTTGTCAAAAAATTAGTTTAGCGCCAAAAATGAATATGTACACACACAAACACACACACAATAAATATTTGTTTGGTTTGCCCTAAATAAGTGCATTCACAAATTAATTCAATTTGTTCTTCTCTCTCTGTCCTTTTCAATTTCTATAGAAAATGAGGGAAGATAGCAATAGCGGCCAAGATAACTACTTAGGCTTAAATTGTAATTTAACATTTTCTGTTTTTGTACATAAATATTATTTTTAAGGCATCTACAATACATCTACAATCATGAATTATTTGGTTGATGTTTTATAGGTAATATGTAATGATCAAAATATTGGGATAGGTCATAGTCATAAGCGAATCATGTGTCCGAATATTTTGTTTATTTTATTTGTCAACTTTTGAAAACAGTTTTAAAAAACACTTACACGTGTACCGAATTTCAATATTATAACGTATTTCGTTCCGATTATACGGCTGTTTATGTATTCCCGTAGTACTTGGTATAAGAAAATATACGTTTCTTCTACAACTTGCCGTATTTCTTAACCGATTGAAGTGAAATTTAGTATGCAAGTTTATATTGGCCCACAAATAGCGTGTACCAAATTTCAATATTATAACGTATCTCGTTCCGATTATACGGCTGTTTATATATTCCCATAGCGCTTGGTATAAGAAAATATACGTTTCTTCTACAACTTGCCGTGTTTCTTAACCGATTGAAGTGAAATTTAGTATGCAAGTTTATATTAGCCCAAAAATAGCGTGTACCGAATTTATGTAATGATCAAAATATTGGGATAGGTCATAGTCATAAGCGAATCATGTGTCCGAATATTTTGTTTATTTTATTTGTCAAGGTTGTTTATTTTATTTATCAACAACGTATTGATGGACAGAAATGTTAGGTATAACTACATTTTCAGCATGACTCTTGTTAATCACGGCGAGGACTTTAATAACAATATTTGAACGCGGTGACCTCTCGCTTGCTAAACATATTTTACCTAACAACAGTTAATAATATTGTAAATCAACAATAAATGGAAAACGATATACGAAACATTACAATTTTCTTTATGTTGGTATCAACACAATAGAAATGTAAACAAAATCAGCTGATGTATTATTATTTTGGCTGCAATAAAGCGTAGAAAGACGAAACCATTTCAACCATATGATTTTACTGTTAGTACATTAAAAACCAAATATGTACATAAAGAAACTGTTTATCCCTTTCTAACTGCACTGTTTAAGTGCAACCCGTCTTTGTTCTTCACAGGATAACAAAAATATAAAATTTATTTGGATTTTTTGATTTGCGAAGATCAAGTTCAAGTCGAAATAAAACACAATACTACTAAAGTAGAAGCATCTACAATACCAAAAACAAATATGATAGTATGCAGAGAACAACATTAATGTGAAACGTTGCCAGTTTTAAACATATTTTTCATTTGGTTATTTGATTTTAGTGTTTGAAAAATTGGAAATGCATTTCTTAATCGAATGGCCGACAAGGCCGCTTGATTTGATCCTCGTACCTTCTATTTAGGAAGTAATTCATCTCATCGTGAATTAACAATTCATTTCTAATATTTCTTTAAAACTTTAAGTGATATGTGGCACAATCAGAGCCTTTGCACTTTTGCAGACATATGTACGTATTAGTATAATTATTATGTATTTGTTATTTATGATGTGACTTGGTAAGCTATTGGGCCAGATTCTGAAATGACAACGTTCCGGACCCATAAAATGTCTGCATTTTTTTTTTTTTTGCGTTTCACTTTAAATAGTTTTGAAAGACATTTTATGAGTAATGCATCTCAGTTTAATACAAGGAATTAAACTAAAATGCATTTTGGAATAAAACAAACGATTAATGGTAAATCTAGCCAAAATATAGTCGTTGAGTGATATTATAGGACTTCATAGTTAAGCTCACGGTTAGCTAAAAACCAATTTTTCCACCAGCCCAATATTTAGCCCAGCATCAATACAACTGAGATAATTGAGTTCATGTTTAATATCAAAAAGTTTACATGGTACGGTCTTCCTAACAATCACAAAAAAATGTATGGCATGCCAATTTAAATTATTTGCATAAAAAAGCCTAGTGGTGATTATTCACTTGAGCCACGCATTTCCAAACACTAAAGTCAAATAACCAAATAACGGATTTTACATACTTACATACATATATGTATATCATCCGTTCTCCTCAAGTCGGTAAAAACACATTCATAACAGATAACTGCGAATAATTATTCTAACTTTCTTAATTCTGCAAATAGCAAAGAAACAAAGAATGTTTTGAGGTAAATCCTGAAAAATGATAAAATTTGTATAAAGAAATCAAAAACCACAAATTATAATCAAATCTATTATCCGTTTTATTATTGTATTTGTTTCTTGCACATAGCCATAGTACAACACATCAGGATGCATTTAAAAAGTATGATAATGATAAATAACATCCAAATAGAAAAGGTGAATGACCTTTTGAAAAAACCAAACACGTGATCGCATGAAATATATTCCAAATTTTTTTTAGTTTTTGGTTTTACTGATACAGGAGATTTCAAATATAAAATATGTATGTGTATGTGTATATGTAGGTGCAATATACAATAGGTATATAGGTTAAAAACTTCTGCATGTACTTTAAAAAAAAGAATTTATAAATTTGAACAAAAACAATTGAGCGAGAATGAGAGAGCGAGCAAAGTTAAGCTCGTAAACAATTTTTTACAATTTGTCAAAAAATTAGTTTAGCGCCAAAAATGAATATGTACACACACAAACACACACACAATAAATATTTGTTTGGTTTGCCCTAAATAAGTGCATTCACAAATTAATTCAATTTGTTCTTCTCTCTCTGTCCTTTTCAATTTCTATAGAAAATGAGGGAAGATAGCAATAGCGGCCAAGATAACTACTTAGGCTTAAATTGTAATTTAACATTTTTGTTGGTTTTGACATAAATATTATTTTTAAGGCATCTACAATACATCTACAATCATGAATTATTTGGTTGATGTTTTATAGGTAATATGTAATGATCAAAATATTGGGATAGGTCATAGTCATAAGCGAATCATGCGTCCGAATATTTTGTTTATTTTATTTGTCAACTTTTGAAAACAGTTTTAAAAAACACTTACACGTGTACCGAATTTCAATATTATAACGTATTTCGTTCCGATTATACGGCTGTTTATGTATTCCCGTAGTACTTGGTATAAGAAAATATACGTTTCTTCTACAACTTGCCGTGTTTCTTAACCGATTGAAGTGAAATTTAGTATGCAAGTTTATATTAGCCCAAAAATAGCGTGTACCGAATTTATGTAATGATCAAAATATTGGGATAGGTCATAGTCATAAGCGAATCATGTGTCCGAATATTTTGTTTATTTTATTTGTCAAGGTTGTTTATTTTATTTATCAACAACGTATTGATGGACGGAAATGTTAGGTATAACTACATTTTCAGCATGACTCTTGTTAATCACGGCGAGGACTATAATAACAATATTTGAACGCGGTGACCTCTCGCTTGCTAAACATATTTTACCTAACAACAGTTAATAATATTGTAAATCAACATCAAATGGAAAACGATATACGAAACATTACAATTTTCTTTTGTTGGTATCAACACAATAGAAATGTAAACAAAATCAGCTGATGTATTATTATTTTGACTGCAAGAAAGCGTAGAAAGACGAAACCATTTCAACCATATGATTTTACTGTTATTACATTAAAAACCAAATATGTAACATAAAGAAACTGTTTATCCCTTTCTAACTGCACTGTTTAAGTGCAACCCGTCTTTGTTCTTCACAGGATAACAAAAATATAAAATTTATTTGGATTTTTTGATTTGCGAAGATCAAGTTCAAGTCGAAATAAAACACAATACTACTAAAGTAGAAGCATCTACAATACCAAAAACAAATATGATAGTATGCAGAGAACAACATTAATGTGAAACGTTGCCAGTTTTAAACATATTTTTCATTTGGTTATTTGATTTTAGTGTTTGAAAAATTGGAAATGCATTTCTTAATCGAATGGCCGACAAGGCCGCTTGATTTGATCCTCGTACCTTCTATTTAGGAAGTAATTCATCTCATCGTGAATTAACAATTCATTTCTAATATTTCTTTAAAACTTTAAGTGATATGTGGCACAATCAGAGCCTTTGCACTTTTGCAGACATATGTACGTATTAGTATAATTATTATGTATTTGTTATTTATGATGTGACTTGGTAAGCTATTGGGCCAGATTCTGAAATGACAACGTTCCGGACCCATAAAATGTCTGCATTTTTTTTTTTTGCGTTTCACTTTAAATAGTTTTGAAAGACATTTTATGAGTAATGCATCTCAGTTTAATACAAGGAATTAAACTAAAATGCATTTTGGAATAAAACAAACGATTAATGGTAAATCTAGCCAAAATATAGTCGTTGAGTGATATTATAGGACTTCATAGTTAAGCTCACGGTTAGCTAAAAACCAATTTTTCCACCAGCCCAATATTTAGCCCAGCATCAATACAACTGAGATAATTGAGTTCATGTTTAATATCAAAAAGTTTACATGGTACGGTCTTCCTAACAATCACAAAAAAATGTATGGCATGCCAATTTAAATTATTTGCATAAAAAAGCCTAGTGGTGATTATTCACTTGAGCCACGCATTTCCAAACACTAAAGTCAAATAACCAAATAACGGATTTTACATACTTACATACATATATGTATATCATCCGTTCTCCTCAAGTCGGTAAAAACACATTCATAACAGATAACTGCGAATAATTATTCTAACTTTCTTAATTCTGCAAATAGCAAAGAAACAAAGAATGTTTTGAGGTAAATCCTGAAAAATGATAAAATTTGTATAAAGAAATCAAAAACCACAAATTATAATCAAATCTATTATCCGTTTTATTATTGTATTTGTTTCTTGCACATAGCCATAGTACAACACATCAGGATGCATTTAAAAAGTATGATAATGATAAATAACATCCAAATAGAAAAGGTGAATGACCTTTTGAAAAAACCAAACACGTGATCGCATGAAATATATTCCAAATTTTTTTTAGTTTTTGGTTTTACTGATACAGGAGATTTCAAATATAAAATATGTATGTGTATGTGTATATGTAGGTGCAATATACAATAGGTATATAGGTTAAAAACTTCTGCATGTACTTTAAAAAAAAGAATTTATAAATTTGAACAAAAACAATTGAGCGAGAATGAGAGAGCGAGCAAAGTTAAGCTCGTAAACAATTTTTTACAATTTGTCAAAAAATTAGTTTAGCGCCAAAAATGAATGTGTACACACACAAACACACACACAATAAATATTTGTTTGGTTTGCCCTAAATAAGTGCATTCACAAATTAATTCAATTTGTTCTTCTCTCTCTGTCCTTTTCAATTTCTATAGAAAATGAGGGAAGATAGCAATAGCGGCCAAGATAACTACTTAGGCTTAAATTGTAATTTAACATTTTCTGTTTTTGTACATAAATATTATTTTTAAGGCATCTACAATACATCTACAATCATGAATTATTTGGTTGATGTTTTATAGGTAATATGTAATGATCAAAATATTGGGATAGGTCATAGTCATAAGCGAATCATGCGTCCGAATATTTTGTTTATTTTATTTGTCAACTTTTGAAAACAGTTTTAAAAAACACTTACACGTGTACCGAATTTCAATATTATAACGTATTTCGTTCCGATTATACGGCTGTTTATGTATTCCCGTAGTACTTGGTATAAGAAAATATACGTTTCTTCTACAACTTGCCGTGTTTCTTAACCGATTGAAGTGAAATTTAGTATGCAAGTTAATAGCGTGTACCGAATTTATGTAATGATCAAAATATTGGGATAGGTCATAGTCATAAGCGAATCATGTGTCCGAATATTTTGTTTATTTTATTTGTCAAGGTTGTTTATTTTATTTATCAACAACGTATTGATGGACGGAAATGTTAGGTATAACTACATTTTCAGCATGACTCTTGTTAATCACGGCGAGGACTATAATAACAATATTTGAACGCGGTGACCTCTCGCTTGCTAAACATATTTTACCTAACAACAGTTAATAATATTGTAAATCAACATCAAATGGAAAACGATATACGAAACATTACAATTTTCTTTTGTTGGTATCAACACAATAGAAATGTAAACAAAATCAGCTGATGTATTATTATTTTGACTGCAAGAAAGCGTAGAAAGACGAAACCATTTCAACCATATGATTTTACTGTTATTACATTAAAAACCAAATATGTAACATAAAGAAACTGTTTATCCCTTTCTAACTGCACTGTTTAAGTGCAACCCGTCTTTGTTCTTCACAGGATAACAAAAATATAAAATTTATTTGGATTTTTTGATTTGCGAAGATCAAGTTCAAGTCGAAATAAAACACAATACTACTAAAGTAGAAGCATCTACAATACCAAAAACAAATATGATAGTATGCAGAGAACAACTTTAATGTGAAACGTTGCCAGTTTTAAACATATTTTTCATTTGGTTATTTGATTTTAGTGTTTGAAAAATTGGAAATGCATTTCTTAATCGAATAATCACAAGGCCGCTTGATTTGATCCTCGTACCTTCTATTTAGGAAGTAATTCATCTCATCGTGAATTAACAATTCATTTCTAATATTTCTTTAAAACTTTAAGTGATATGTGGCACAATAAGAGCCTTTGCACTTTTGCAGACATATGTACGTATTAGTATAATTATTATGTATTTGTTATTTATGATGTGACTGTGGATTATTGATTGATGCTGATGGCTGTGGATTATTGTTATTCTTAAAAATAATTGATTAATCATTAGTGTTGCATACATTGATATATTAAACTCTTTAAACAATTACAAATTATTCCTGGATCATCTCATCTTACATATGTCGTTAACTCATTTTTTTACATTTATTATAGTCAGAGACTACAATCAAGTCTCGATGAAGTTTGGTTATTGAATTGTTATTTGTTAGTAACAATTATATATTGTTAATATTTTTTTATTATAAATAAATGTTAGGTGTTTTACACGTCATAAATATTATGGGTATTCTAGAAGTTGCTTATTTACGAAAATTCTCTCTGAAGAGTTCAAAAGAGAATTCTCGCAGGTTTCAATAAATGTGAGAAAGTTACAATATACTATACATATACGAATTTTATTTTCTTTCGTCATAAAGCATAAGTAGAACGGTCATTCACCTTTTGTAACTGCTTACGTTTCATATTATTTGTTACCTTTTTCTATCCAAGAAAATGTTCCTTGGCTACTAAATTTAAACGTAATAGTTTCTGTTTATGCATACCATTACCAATATTATTACTGAAACTTCTTCAATCATGAATTGTTTGGTTTATCTTGTATATTACAAATGTAATTTGCGATCATGTGTCCGAGTATTTCTTTCTTTTATTATTTGTTAAGGTTGTTAAAGTTTCCTAATTTTTACTTCCTGATGTTTCGGTTATTCATTTTTCGGTTGAGCATTTTGGTTATTTTTATTTGAGCATTTTTGGTTATTTTTATTTTAGAATAAAAATTTATAATGAAAAATCTAAATTTTAAAAATGTATTCAAGAAAGCTCATGCAACATCGTTTTCATTAAGAGAAAAGTTATGCTTTACTACATATTTGAACGTGATGACATATTTAGCCTTGTAAAACATATTTTACGTATCAACGGTTAGTCGGTTAGTAATATTGTAAATTAACAACAAACTGAAAACGAGGTACGAAACATTACAATTTTATTTTTATTGTTTAATAAACATCTGGATGAAAAAATATAATCCGTTCATAATTTTATCAACACAATTAAAATGTAAACAAAATCAGCTGATGTATTATTATTTTTGACTGCAGGAAGCCGTAGAAAGAGCAAAGAAGTAACTTATAAAACTACATACGTACATTTTTTACTTCTAGCATAACTAATATTTATTTATAACAAGGACATTGATAATATAATTTATATTTTATTTGTTAATAACAATGTTGTAATTTATAATTATTTAATAAACTGCAAAGTGCAAAGTATCTAGATTAGGCTAATGTTAGAAATAATTTAATAAAAAATTCTGGTGAGAATAATGAAGTACGATGCTTTTTATATATTGTATAAAATGATTAAGCAAAAACTTTTACCTAAACAATTTCGAATTGATTTACAATATGTCAAATCGAATTTTACGAAAAAATCAATTGATTACAGCCAGACAAATTAAATTCTTAATAATTAAATAATAATTGTGTGTATCGACTAAATATCATATATATTTACCATATTTGAATAATATAATTTTATTCAAATAGATGTCACTAAATAAAAATTTTTTTACATTTTTTTACATTTTACATTTTTTTACTATTTTTTACTATTATTTACATCAAATATGTAAAAAATAGTTTTTTACGCGTAAATGCACAACACTGAGTGATATACAAAAAGTGGCCAGATTTTCAAAACTGTTTACCAACCCGTTCAAAGACATTGGACCGAATACAAATTAATTCAAAATTAAATTAGTCGCGATCAGTTTCAACGGTCTGCTAAGTTCATAATTAATCGAGAGATTTCTATGTCGCTTGTAAGAGGTACCGCTGCAATGAAAGAATCTATAGATAAAGGAGTAGTTTTGCCTCTCGATTTTCAATTCCGAAAATTATTTGAAAAAGAGTCAATCCTAAGTAATTGTAAGAAAAGTGTAGCCTTTATCCAAATAAAATATTAATACCTTATTTTTTATACGTGGGTGACTTCGAAATTAACAATCCTCTTGGCTCACATACAGGTTCGCAAACCGTTACAGCAGTATATTATTCTTTCCCTACATTGGGTGGCTCATCAAAACTTAGTCAAATATTTTTGGCCGCACTTTTTAATGCTAAGGATATTAAAAAGCATGGAAACGATCTTGTTATAAATACGTTAGTTGCTAACATTACTTCTTTAGAAAATAATGGTTTAAACAATAACTACCCGAATGGCAGCAATACTTTAGTACATTTTGTGCTAGGTTTAGTTCTTGGCGACAATTTGGGATTGAATCAACTGTTGGAGTTTTCCAAGTCTTTTTCTTCAAATATGTACTGTAGATTTTGCAAGGAAATTAAAAAAGATGCCGCTAAATTAACAATCGAGAATCCATTAAGTCTTAGAAACGAAATAAATTACAACGAAGATATTATGCTTGAAAACGTATCACTAACTGGCGTTCACAAAAACTCTCTGTTCAATGATATCCCATCATTTCATGTAACGAAAAACTTCGCTATTGATATTATGCACGATGTTTTTGAAGGCATCTGTCATTATAATATAACGAATATAATTTCGTATTATATAAAGAAACAAATCTTCACATTAGATGATTTTAATAATATAAAACGTAATTTTATGTATGGAGAAAGCGAAATTGGAAATATTTTTAAACCATTCGTTTGTATTTTTATAAAGATGTTTGATTTATTGCTATTACCAGAATTTAGTAGTGAAAATATTAGTTTACTACGAAATTTAATTGATCAACATAACAAAAAGTATATGGAACTGTTTAACGAACCACTTAAACCGAAGTATCATTTATTGATACATTATCCAAGAGTAATAGAGTATTGTGGTCCACCAAAAGAGTTTTGAAGCCTCAGATTTGAGGGTAAACATCGAGAGCCTAAAATGTATGCTAAGAACATTTCCAGCAGACAAAATGTACCGTTAACATTATCAACCAAATATCAACTTAAATTTTTTCATTACTTAAACGTGCCGCTTACTATAAAGCTTTTTGAAGTAAATGAATCACACGCAATCAAAAGCACAAATACTTATTTGATCAATAAAGAACTCAAGCTTTGAGAAACTAACGTTTCTAGTTATTCTCAAATCATAAGCAATGGACATTTGTATAAAACCGGTTCCTTTTTAACAAAAACCTTCGATCATAAAACGGAAATATATTGCATTATAGAAATTGTCATATCTAAGTGCAATGATACAATTTATGTGATTTGTAATAACGTTCATGGCGAATATAATGATCACTTTGTTTCATTCGAGTTACAACCTCTTACAGATATTGATGCTATTTCACTTTTTCCAGTAGCGTTCTTTGATTCACCACCTGTTCAAACCCATAAATTGTCAAGTGGCTAATCATTGATTAGGAAGAAGCAATAATTTGTTTAACCTAACCATACACATTACAATTATAAGACTAGGTATACCTCAATTTATTTTACGAAATTTCGAAAATACGTTAATTGATTTTACAATATTTCAGTTCATTACACGAGTGATTACAATATGGACGATACCTCAGAAGCATTTTCTGAGATACATTATGATAATAATGGTAAAACATACACTCTTCTAAGTAACAGTTCTGTCATCGACCATCAAGAGATGCAACATGAGGCATCGGAAATCCAACATTTCAATATATTAAATGCAAATGCACCTCAAAATCAACTGTACAATACTCTTGGTAATGCAGCTCAAGACGAAAAATCTGAAGTGAACAATCTGTTAAATAGTTGGAACCTGCCAACAGAAGTTTTCAATATATTGGAATGTATAAAGCATAAATTTAACACACAATTTTTGAAACATATTATTCATTAAATTTTTTACATAATATTTTACAGCAAAAAATATTTTAATTGAAACTTTGAAGTACATGAAAGAGAGACATATAGATGTAATATTTCCACCAGATGCTTTCGCAGCTAAAGTACTATTTGAGCATAACTTAACCAAGTGGCAAACAACTTTTGTAAGTTTAAATGATATTATTAGAAACTTATCTTTTAGAATTTAAAACTGTTTTTTTATTTTTAATTGTGCCACAGAATGAAACCGATACACTATCAATGAATTCATCGATTTCTGATTGGATAACCAATCAAACGTCATGTTTTTCAGCTTCTGAGTCGTCGTCATTCAAATGCCACATCATCTATAGTCCACTCGGAAGATGTAATACAAATTTAATGTTAATAACACAATACGAGTATTATCATTTAAGTACCAAACTTTATTTACTTAGATTTCGGTTGCTAGTATTTTAAGGAATACTCCACAAGGAAAAGTCCCTTCGGAGAATGAGGTAAAGAGTATTGCTTAACATGCTGGAGGTTCCGGGTTCGATCCTTGACATTGATAAAAAAATTTAAATTAAACGCTGTAACGACAACCGGATGCTGGTCCTGTCATCTGTACTCTCTCAGATATTCAAGAATAACTATTCTGTACAAAACTGTTTGTTGTGCTGACCATCTTCAACGGCACATAATATGTACAAATTGGACATTGAAAGATCTCACAAGAGATGTGATACGGGCTACACTGATTTATACGCCATATATTATTACGTATATGTGTAGTTCAGTCAATTTTATTTATTTGATTATTTTCTTTTCTTTATCAGATACACTCAATTTTCACTCTGTACTTGTTCCATCTTCAAAAACAATAAATAAGAAAAGAATTAAGTACAGCATCAAAGATTCGCAAAACGCTTTTGCAATAGTTGTGCCACGTAGCTGTGATATAGATGATAGTCTAGCTGAAAAACAAAAGCTATGCTTGGAGTTGGGGACCTGTTTACAACTGTTTATTATAGTTGTGGGGGAAAACTTTAACATCACTGAGTTTTATGTTGCTTTAGACAACATAAAATTCAAATTTTCATCATATTTGGCTGCACTTCAATACTGCTTTAAAGTTTTCTACGTCCTCAATTTGCAATATCCACATGAATGTTGTTTTATTTGGAATTTTATTCAGCAATATTTTTTGGACATTGCCAATGAGTCGCAGGAGTGTTTCATTGTAGAAACATTAATTGGGGATATACAAAAAATCTTCGAAATAAACTTTTCGTAGTATAGATTCCTTTTTTTAATTTTAAGATTTATTTTTTACCATTTTTATTTCATTTTGGAATATATAACTAAATAATATTAATTAGTTTTAACTTTATCATATATACAAATGTAGTATTTTTGATAAAAATAAAGAACTCCATGTTCATGTATTAATATATTCAATTTTGTATTTATTTGAATTTCATTTTATTTTGAAAAGGTACATAATTTTATGTATGTAAGAACACATGTATATGACTGCACATGTATTAAAACAAAGGGGGTCACTTCGATGTTGTATACAAAATACTTTGTTAATTTATGTAGTCCGCTTAGCTAAAGAATTATATATAGCCATGTTTAAATTATCTATGTTACTTCGATATTTCACACAAAATACTTTTCCTACAATCGCCGTGAAAAGCAGGCTTTTTTTCTCTGTTTTCAAAGCCCAAAGTGTCTGTTTTTTTGACAGTTAATAAACAAATTACTTTGTCACACGTTTCTCTTAGAAACGTGTGACCAAACTTGAAACCGCACGCTAAGACTAATATTTGTATAAAACATCAAACCAAATTTTTGTTTTTCTTTATGAAAAATAAAAAAAATCTTTGACTACTCGATTGAACAAAATGTCGGTCCTAAAATAAAATCGTATTGTCAGTATAGTAAATTTTACTACAAAATTATCTTTTTATTATATTTTTTAAAATGATTGTAGGAAAAATAAAGTGTGAAACACGTCCGCAAAGTTGTTTGTCACGCTCGAAAGGTTGCTGGCCTCCGTCCCGTCGGCCAGCAATTTCCTTTCTCGCGTGACAAACTGGCACTTTGCGCTCTTGATACACAAATAACTATTGTTAATTTGTACAGTAAACTTTGTTAAATAACCATACATGGCCATGTATAAATTATCTAAGGCACTACGATAAATTAGCAAATTAAACATTTTGTTTTATACGAAAAACTTAGTTGATTTAATATAGCCTAATTTTGTTAAATCAACTAAAAAAACTTCATAGTGTTATACAAGTACTTAGTAGGCTGAAAACTGCCGTAGCCTTGTGTATCGTATACGAGGTTTTTATACATTTTTGCTATGGTTTTTTTCTCAGTGTATAGTGAAGGAGTTTTAACGCTTGTTTGATTCATTTAAATTCCAATGAATCCTTTTACATGCATTTCCATATTTTGCCCTAATCAGATAAATGTCACAACGTGCACATACGTTAACGAATTAAAACATTAAAATAATCATAAAATTTGCTTTTGTAGAAGAACTCCGGATTGTCAAATAATGTGCAATAAACAATTGAGATATTTTAATTTAACGTTTATTTTGTTCTTAATTTATTGATCTAAAGGCTCAACCAGCCAAAATTATAAACTTAAAAATTTTAACGACACTAATTTTTCTTAATTTTTTTTAACATTCCAACCAGCGAAAAATTTTAAACTTAAGAAGTTTAGTGGAACGATTGCATTATTTTTCGACATTTAATTTCCACCAAACTTTTTTCCTTCTAATGAAATAAACTTGAATATTTTAAACTATTTGGTTGGCAACCAAAATGGGCCCCCAATGGGTTTGTAATTCATAAACACGAAACACAAATTTTTTTTAATTTTTTCCATTTACAAAAAAATCGGCAGAAAAATGTTGCTAAATTTATTTATTTAATTATACACAAATAAGGCATAGCCTTTTTACAATATCCAGGGATATATTCCTATGTGTATTCCAGCAATTACACAGAAAAATAATTAGAACAATAATTAAAATTAAATATAATATAATTAAAAATACAGAAGAAAAGATTAAGAACAAAAGATAAAACATTAGAAGACGTGATAATGGAAAAACATATATATATATATATATATATATATATATATATATATATATATATATATATATATATATATATATATATATATATATATATATATATATATTTCGAGAATTTCAGTTTATCATAAAGGTAGTTCGGAACTTT
The DNA here is from genome assembly GCA_958295665.1 of Tipula vernalis. Taxonomy (NCBI): domain Eukaryota; kingdom Metazoa; phylum Arthropoda; class Insecta; order Diptera; family Tipulidae; genus Tipula; species Tipula vernalis. The sequence goes on from OY282560.1 coordinate 202,233,997, forward strand.
ATTTTTAGTCAAACCAAACATCACAGTCAATACCGACAATTCCAAAAACTGGTTCAAGCTTACACCAAATATCTGTTCAGAAAGGTGCGAAATTGGATCGCCCATTCGCTTCAAAAATATGTATCTAGCACAAGAATTAAAAGCATCATTTAACTTTCGTAGGCACTTCTTGGAACATTGCGAATATATCGAAGAACAATATGAAAGTGAAGGTCCCACAAGAGTACGAATGATATGACATTTCACATCACTTGAAATAAATTTCGCCGTGCACCACAATTTACCTAAGATACCATAAATTTTACCACATAGGTTATTAACATGGGTACTCCAATTTAATTTAATGTCTATGATTAACCCCAGACTCTTGATAACGTCACAAAACTCAATTCTGTGATTGTCAATTAAAAGACTGTTTATCGGTAAATTTATACGTTTTTTGTTAGTTATTGGTATGGCTTGTGACTTCGCAGGATTGATTTGAAGTTTGTGCACTTTGGACCATTCAAAAATATTACACAAAGCTTGATTTAGATTATTAATCACAGCGTCAACCGAATCAATATCCCCGAAAGAATAGATTTGCAAATCATCCGCAAAAGGTGATAGCAAATGTTTCCCGTTTGTTTAATTGATTGACAAATTTGATTTATGTACAATGAAAACAGAATAGGTCCTAAAATAGATCCTTGAGGAACCCCAGATGTGACAAAAATGTTGTCGCTAAAGTTGCCATGATATTTTACAGATTGTTATCGCAGATGCAAGTAAGAACCTATAAGTTGACAAGCACTCTTGGAAAAGTTATATTCATAACATAGTTTCGATAACAACATAGCGTGGTCTACTTTATCAAATGCCTTAGAAAAGTCTAAGAGAACCAAAACTGCAACTTTACCATCTTCAATATTAATAGTAATATCATCAGTAACATTCAACAAGGCAGTTGTAGTACTGTGCTTGGCACGAAATCCAGATTGTAGTTCATCCAATAGGTTTTGTTTAGCAATAAACCCACTGACCTGAGCATGAATAATTCTTTCAAAAACCTTAGATAATGTTGGTAATATACTTATAGGACGAAAATCAGTTACTGTAGATGGATTCGGTATTTTTGGAATAGGCGAAATTGTCGCAATTTTCCACGCATCAGAAAATATCGATTTTGTGAGGTCAAAATTTATAATAAAAATTAAGTGAGGTAGAAAAACCGGAAGTATAATTTGAATGAGGTTAAGTGGAATACCATCAACTCCTACAGAACTCGATTTGATTTTATCCAGATGGAAACAAACTTCTTCAGTAGAAACATTTTTAAAGTAGAAAATATTTACGTCAGCGGCAGAATGAACTGCATCACAAACAAAATTTACATCATTGGAGCTGAAAACCGAACCGAAGTAACTATTGAACTCATCAGAGGTAATGTCACATTTACACTCCGGAATTGGCGAATTTACATATGTGTTGAAGTTCTTCCAGAACAATTTACTCGTTGTATTATTGCTAAAACGATCATTAAAAAACTGGCATTTGGCAGCTTCGATCATATAATTTACTTTATTACGAGCTCTAACGTATTTTAACCTATTAATGTCAGTCTTATGCTTTCTCCAATTCTCATGTAGAAAATCACGAATATTACGGTGCAATAAAATATCATTATTAAAATACGGACCATGCACTTTACGCTTCTCACAAATCATTTTTAGTGGTACAAAGTTATCAATAAGATAACTTATAAATGAATTTAAAAGTGATAACTGTTTATTAACATCACAAAAATGATATAATGATGCCCAATTTAATGAATTAGCAGCCATCAGTAGCGCGTCCTTGTCAATATTCCAGAAATATCTCACGGTAATAAATTGGTTACTAACATTTTTGTCAACAGGGAACACATACGACCCATAAATCATATCATGGGTGGTTGCAATGCCAGGAATTGAGATTTGAGTAAAAGTTTTAATGTTGTTAGGATGATTGGCGAAGGCCAAATCAATTAAAGTGGCAGAATCACCCACAAAATTAGTAGCTACCTTTGAGATTAATCTAAGCCCATAAGATGACATTAATGATTTTAGTTGTTTAGCCGTAGGTGTTGAAACGAGACAGTCAATCTTAAAGTCACCAACAATAATGACCTCATTATATCGTGTCATAAGATCACTTAAGACAGTTTCAAGATCTTTTAGGAATCCTAATTTCGAGGACTCCAATTTGAGCGGATTGTATACTACCAGGACCATTTTCATGTTAAGTTGATTTCTAATTTCAATGAAGATTATGTCGAATAAAGAGTTTCTTGCATTAGTGTATATAACTTTTGGATTTAGAAATTTTTTGACATAAACACTAACACCACCAGAACGCCGCCCCGAACGATCTTTACGAAATAGAGTAAAATTGTCAAGATCAAAATGTTCACTAGAGTGTTTAGATTTCAACCATGTTTCTGAAATGGCAATAGCATGGAACGGGATGCCCTTAACGATTAACTTCAATTCTTCAAAATTAGGAACCAAATTAGCAAATAAATTAATACCACTGTAAAACCTATAAAAATAAAATTTAAATTTATAAATATAAAAAAAATCGCATGAAATACAAATCTTTGCATCTACCGCATCAAAAATTTATTTGGATTTGACATTTATTTCTTAAGTTTGGACGCAAAATCGCGCATTCTTAATTTTTCTTAATTGACAGATCTAATTTAACGAAGCTTCGTTAAATTTCTTAAGTGACGTTCATTTTTCGCTAGGCGAGAATACAGAAATCCTATCTACCGCATTCTTAGGTTTTGTTAATTCTTAATTTTTAAGTTTATAATTCTTCGCTGGTCACCACATAGCGGAGTTTAGGCCAAAGTAAAACTTTTTTAACTTATAAAAAAATATTTTTTGGCCTAAATTTAAAATTAGGCTTATAAAATATTTTTGATTTACCAAATTTTAAGCTAAGAAAGTCGAATTACGTTATTATTGAAGAAAAATTAAAAATATTTGGAATAAACCATAAAGTATATTGTGGTAAAACGTAAAATAAGTGGAAATATGTAAAAATATGTGATTATGCAAAAGTATTTAAAAATTTGTGGTAACATATATGGCTCATCCGCTTTTATTTGTTTTAAAAAGAATAACTATCCAACAAATGTTTGGTTTAGATTTCCAAAAAAGAATATTTTTTACCTAAGAATCCAAAGCCTTGTAATATGTCAAAAATGTTGATATTTCTTTTGAAGTGAACACAAAGTAACAAAGAAGTATAAGCTGCTACAACCATATTAATAATAACAATAATTTCAATTTGATACAAATAAATTCTGGATATTCGACACTTCTTATTCCTTGATCTGATGGGTCGGCCCATTTTTTATTCGTTAGAGTAAAGGAAAATTCTATTTAGACGAAAAAAATAATTTCATTGTGATTTAGTGATGTTAAATATACTCCCTAACGATTTACTAATTACTACGTAATTATAAAGACAAATTATACAGTCGAAGGCAAAATTCATAAGAAATTAATTTATATTTGATAAAATAATTTACAAAATATTCTTTAACACAACAAATTTAAAAATTATACTGCTAAAAACAAAAAAAAATGAGTGTGCTTTAGACCACACGACTGAAGTAAAACTTCTTTAGCTCCATCTATATGTATATGTATATACATATGTATAATATGTACATGTACATATATACATATACATATATTAATTTTCTACAAATATTTAAATTTATTATGGGTTTTCATAGATAAATTAATATTTTGGTATAGATTTTTATTTTTTAATTTTTATTCATTATTTTCAGATACATCAGTAATTACTGTGGTTGATTGTAAGACCGAAACAATAGGCTTATGGTATGAGAAATAAGATACATATGTTTTCGAATGAAAATTTGAAAGATATCTAGAGAAAACTGCATCGATTGTTGTTCCATGTCTTGTGGTAGGCTCATTTCGGTTATTATTCATTTGTAGTTCTAATTTATCTTGTAGAAAGTTTACCAAGAGTTGTCCATCGTTGGACGCGAAATTAACATTGAAATCTCCTGCTAAAATTAGTGGGAATGTATGATAGTTTTCTCATAATTCTTCAGAGTCTACTCGACCGTAAATCATAAGTTTTTTATATAAAAACCTTATAATATTATTAACTGTGTTGGGCGAAATGTAAGCAACTACCATTATGATGTTTGTTCCATCGTCCAAAACACAGTGAGCAGCACATATATCACCAATTGATGAAATATCGATTTCACGAATATGTCGTAATAAAATGTCCATTTTCGAAGTTACTATATTCGAGACATCATTTGATTTCTGATAAATTGCCACTCCTGCTGATTTAACATTTTTACGCTTAAATTTCGCAATACAATCAAAATTCGGGATGTCAACATTTTCATCGTCATTTGACCAGGTTTCTGATAGAAACAAAATATTGCTTGAATCAATTACGGGATCGCTCAAGTCCGACACGTGTTTTCTGAGACTTTGGCAATTGAAAGCAACCATGGACAACTTTTTTCTGTCATTCATGAAATCAAGAATCGTTCTTCCTATTGTTGACAATGTATTCAACGATAATCGGCGAAATTCATCTTGTAAAGATATGATTGATGTATCATTTTTTCGACCATGATAAAATCTATTATCATTGCCTTTTGGCACTATGTACAGTCCTTCAATACTGGTAACTCGTGATAGAGCAACATATAGTAATGGTAGAGAATGAGTCCTTTGATATTCATAAACAACTTCATTGAATGTCCCACCTTGGGATTTATGAATTGTCATGGCACATCCTGATGCTAAAGGAAAATGATTTCGTTTTGCGTTTATTGTTTTGTTATTATTCATGGAAATGGTAGATGTTCTGCGTTCTATTGGGACGGCCAGTTTATCAATATTAAGTGTCCCAACGTAACCGGAAGCTTTTCGTCCAATTTTTTCACCAACTTTTCGTGAATTCCCAAAAATTAACCATACTCGTGTAATTTCATTTTGTTCGTTTTGTTCTATATGTACTAATTTACCAACTGCACCGTTTGCCAATCCATCTGATACAAAAATGTTTGTGGTGATAATGTACGATTTGTACAGAACGAGAACAATTTCGTACGGTAAACCGCCAGTATCGATAACTGACATTTTGTGTAATTTCTGTTTGACAAAAGCTTCCTGTTCAGTACTTTAACATCCAAAAAATAAATCTGTTGCTATTGATACTATTTTATTATCTGCACGTTGCAGTATCGTATTATTGTATTCATTGACGGAATTATTAATAAGAAAGAGACGAATTCCATGTGGACATGATTGATCAGCATGTTCCTTTGTAAAGAATCGCGATTCAATAATTGCTAATTCGTCATCTGTTAATATCGTGCCATTACCGATTTTCGTGAGTAATGATGAAAATATTGCATTACTTTGTCGCATGACTTCTGTCAATTGGTAAAATTTAAATCCTCGCCATAGTACTGGTCCTACCATACGCTGTTTTGGCTGTTTATATATCGGTGTGGCGCGAACAGGCGGCAGTTGCCGTAAATCACCAATGAAAATCATGTCTAATCCACCGAAATTCGTTTCAAAATTCCCTGTTATTTGTTTTACTCTAGCATCAATTTGAGCTAATAATTCTGCACCAATCATGCTCACTTCATCTATCTATCATCGACTTTTACATATCTGAACAGTGTACGATATTGATTTGCCGTCTCAGTTGATAAAGGAAGAAGTTTTGATAGCGATATTTTCAACGCAGTGTGTACGGTCGATCCGTCGATAGCAACTGCAGCCTTGCCAGTGGATGCACATGTGATGTATGCATTGCAATATGCATCATTATCTGAATATCAATTGTATATTTCAATTACAAGTTTTATGGTGAAAGTTTTTCCACATCCAGCAGGTCCAGTAAAGAATACTTGTAGTGGTGATGAATTAGAAGACATGACGTGGTCAATGACATGAAGAAGGAATTCTTTTTGTTTTTCATTTGTAGATCTCATTAGTTGACAGAATTGATCTAGTTCCATAATATTTTCTTTCTTCTTCGCAATAAAACCTAACTTACTCAATGTTGCTAAGTGAAGATCCATATTAACGTCTGCATTTGAATTACGATACAATTGTTGGAAAGGATTGGGCTCTGGAAAGCGATTCACGACATCTTGAATTTCAGTTTCATCATCGTATGGATTCCCGTCTTCACGGCACAATTGTCGACATATTTCAATCGTTTTCTCGATGTCTAAATTTGATTCAAATTATTTTCTTCTTTCCAAAATTAGGCTTCATTTTCATCGTAGATATTGATAAATTTCATTTCAGCTAAAATTTCAGCATCTTCATTTCTAAATGAAATGTGTAACGTAACCATTTCTCGTCTATATTCATTGTAATCTTGTGCAATATCATAATTTCGAAATCGAATAACTTTGGGCACTATTCTCTCAGCGTAAACACCACTTATTTTCTTTTTTGATAATATTTAGAAACGAATTGTGCTAGAGTAATGGTAGTCAATTCATCGGGTCGTCGTTGATATTTATCAAACCAATTTTTCTTCCAAATATCTGTGGAATTTTCATCAAGTTCACTCAATTCTTTTTGGCTCTTTCGAATCCTTTGTCTTTCAATTGGCTACACGGTATTTATATAAATGACAACAACTGAGCTCTTTGACATTGGCTCTCTGAGCAGATACCAAGCGGCCTCTTGACTACTCATCTCTACACTATTCAACATATCTACACTCATTTTTCTCGTAATATCCACTATATCGAACGCGGGATGTTCATTCATTACTTCTATAATTTTCCGTTGTAGGTTACTAACACCTCGATTAGTTTTGTTTACATACTCAACAACGTAGGCAGCACAGGAATACTCTTCAGTGATAATTTGGAAATCCATGTTCGACCTCAGAATATTGAAAACAAAGGGGTTGAATGGATTATGCCATTTTTCTGTGGGACTGCGTTTATAAAATATTTTTGGTCTCGTAATTCCAACACGAAGTATATTGCGGTATTCATCGTCCGATTGAATATTATTTTTTGCGTAAAAGTCATCAATATTATTGTAATTTGTACTTTCTAAATTGGATCTGATTTCAGTATATCTCTTAGCATATCGTTGAAAATGTTCGTCTGTTTTTTGCATAGGTGTAAGATTCATTGTTTTGCGACATGGCATAAACGGTGCTTCAAATCTGCATTTTTGTTGTTTATTAGCAACAATCTTCTTATAGCATGTGAATGTGTGTTTATGAGTTTGTAATTTGATATTTCCTGATGCTTGAGATGCTGAAACTGATACTAAACTGTCGATTAAATGTATTACTTCACTGTTATTTTCATCAATCATATTATCTGGAGCATTTTCAAGCCACAGTAATATATGTGCATGTGGACTTCCGCGATGCTGGAATTCAATACGTTTAAAGTATTCAGCAACTCTGTAGCGACCGAAAGGACTACATACTTTGGATTGTATTATTGTGAGCAATACATTAACCAATTTATTGAAGTAGATGGCGCAAGTCATAGCATCTTCATTGACAAGTGTGCTTTTTTCTATGAAACTTAGTTCTGACGCAACACGCTCTGAAATGTCCGCACCATTGTTCGCCAATTTATACAACAACTGTATCAGATTCGTCCATCCTATTTCATTGGCGCTAAGTGTCATGAAAACTGTTGGTCTGCCTTTCTGTCGAATCATCGCGAAAAGATCTTTTTTTCTTTGTGCCCAATACCAAGTTGAATTTGGTATTGAACGAAGGAAAGCAAGATTCGATTCAATACAATTGTTGATGTACTCTTCTGATTGGATTTGTTCTCTTGTTATGTTGGTATTAGGACCAATATGCTTAAATGCTACAGTCAAACAGTCTCGAATCCGCAGCCTCAGAATCTTTACAGCGATATACAACAAATGGTACGGAGTAATTGCTCGACGGTCAGTACGACGCAATTCACTGGAAGCTATCATGAATGGTGTAGCTCTAATGTCTTCTTTAAATGTTCTAAATTGTCCCAAATAAATAGTTGGAAATGACAATTCTTCCGCGTGTTCATCAAATAATAAAGTACGAGGAATATTGTATTCTCCAGGTGCGATTCTTAAATATTTTTCGTCGTTCCACAGAAGAGTATGTTGCTGAGCTGTAAGACGCTCCTCGATGGGAATATCTTCACTGACTTCATATATGTTACCTATTTGTTGAGTCTCTGCATCATCATCACTGAGGAATCCACGATTAATTGTGATATTATAGTGAGTATAAAGAGGCGTGTTTACCAAATATTGTAACCATGTCTTAATATTTTTCTTATTAATTAATCCTTGTAAATAGCTTGACTTGTGAATTCGTTTCCTTTTGATATGAACGTAGATGCATTGATCATCGCTGATATCTCTTGGAAGTTGATTCACCATTGTATCCACAGATATTGGCACATTGATAATCTGACCGTATATACTAAATTGCCCATGAACATGCCGTAGTCTTCGTATCTGCATAAATGGGAGACGAGGAGAAATTAATCTTTCCGAAACTAAGTCAAGTTTCGCTAAATGTGCAGAAATTTTTGGATATTTAAATCCATTGTACGTTGACAATATTGGAATATTTTGTTTGTCAAGAGCAACTTTACAAGTCGAACAAATCATTGCATCGTTAATGTTGACGTTGATATTCTGGAAAGTATAAAATTTATGTTTGTTAATTTCTTCATAGTGATAAAGTATGTGCATACCCCGATATTATTTCAAAATATTATTATTTCTTAGCATTATTTTTTGCTTACCATTATTTTCTTCAACAGATCTTCATAATTGTTAGATGCCTTTTTTAAGTCATTTTTAAACCATAATCTATTGCAGACTGTACATGAATAACCAAATGGGTTTTCCGGAATTTTCGGTCAAAATTTTCATGAGCCTTTTTATGTTTTGTAATGTCGTCGTACTTCAAAGTCAAAGTTAAATCACGGAGTTCTGATTGTTCTTCATTATTTTCCGACGGATTATTACTATGAACAGAGAAAGATGTATGTATATTTAAACATAAAATATGACCCTAAAATTTTTTGTTTTATCAACAACACAACATATATAATTGCAATAATAATTACGATTCGATGTTGATATTATCATTTCTTCTCTCACGATATTCTCGTGTACGTTCTGATGTTTCAATTTGTTGCTGTGGTTGTGAATTCCCTCTTCTAGTTAGCTCTGCGGATATGCTGTTTATTGTTGATGGACCAGCCCTTTGATTTACTTGTGATGATGATGTGCTGACTATAGCATCTACATTTTGATCACTTTGCTGCTTCAACAGTATTTTCTTTGCTCTAAGTCAAAAAATGCAAAGAAGAATTTTATGAGTCTTCAATGGCATAGGTTTTATAAATAAAAATAAATTAATATTTACAATTTTTTTCTCTCCCGGTATTCTCGCATGCGTTGAGCTGCAGTTTTCGCCTGTTTTTTTTATGACTCACTAACGCCTTTTTTTTCTCTCTCCATCGCCGTATTGCCTCTGCAGACTTTGCTCTTTTTTCTATTGTCATTATTTCAGAGGGTCCAGGGACTTGATTTTCTTCTGATGGACCAGCATTTCGAATATCTTCTGTAGCAATTTCAACCATTGCATCTGATTCCTCTTGTTGCTTACTTTGTTGTTTATGCAGTGCTTTTCGTGCTGTGAATTCTCGATCACGTTCTGCGAAGTTTTTGGCGCTTTATTCAACCTATAATTTCATCATTTTAGTTTGGAAAATTTAGTAAATTATTATTAGAGTCATGAATGATTATAAAAATAATAAAATAATTAATTTACCTAACTCCAATAATTTGTCTCGGTTTGTGTACATGATCTATAGTAGGATTATTATCATCAACTTCCATTTGATTATTGTCATGTTCAATCACGATGTCACCAATTATTTGTAATGGTGAACCTATACAATTAATAAACTTAATAAAATTATTTTATTATTTGCGTACTAGTTAAATTTTATGTTGACGCTGCTTATGACGCTACGACGCCAGCAACTAGTATGAGATACGCACTTACCTTCGTGATTCATTATCAGTTGATTGGGCCTCACTAGGTTTAAAATCTTGCCTCTAATATGTTGTCACACACTTTTTATGCACAATTATGTATTAAATAATGTTTTAAAACAAAATAATGTCAATAATGTATTAAATAATCACAATAATGTATTAAAACAAAAAAAAAAATTTTGTTTGTCCATTTTTTATACACATTTAATCAGGTTACTTTTTAACAAATTATTAAAATAAAATGGTAAATTAAATAGTTTGATTACTGTATCTTATAAATATAAAAGATACAGTAGCGTGCGTAAAGAAGTTTTACTTCTAAAATTGGATTTTTAATAGAATAGTTAATACTAAAACCCTTATAACTCGAAATCATAAATATGTACATAAATAAAATAAATAAAAAAAATATGATGGGGATCGAACTGAAGACCTTTGCCGCTCTAGTCCCGTGCTTTACCACTATGCCACAAACTATACTACATAGTAGTTTTAATTTGCATTGTTAAATTGTTTTATTTTTTCAAAGCATTCTATTAACGATCGATCACACTTTTCGTAACGCATTTTCATAATGCATTCACCAGCTTAGTCCCCAAGTCAAGGGTGCGTAAAGAAGTTTTACTTAAAAAAAAATCAGTCCTTCGACTCATTCGGCCCTTCGACACATTCGGTCCTGCGACACCTTCGGCCCTTCGACATTCGGCCCTTTGATATCATTCCGATTTATTTATATGAAAATGAGCTACTGGAAATCGAATAAACTGCTTACACTGTTAGCTGATAGACATACGTATTTGTGACAAATTAATCATATGGCTTAAATAAACTTTGAAGTAATACATTTACAACTTCTTTAATTAATAAAACTGTTAAGAATTTTACTGTGCGCTAGCACATTTTGAATTAGTTAGCTAACATTTAAAAATGTAATGGTGCTCTTAACTCGATTGTACCCTAGATCTGCATAAATTTGATTAGCCTCGTCCATTTTTGGCGTGTTTATCTCTTCCGGTAATATTATTTTCATAACTGCTGTACAAAATGGTTTCAGGCTTTAATGAACTAACGCTTTGTGTACGCCCAATTGATTCGCCATAACTCGGTATTCTGAGCAGGGTACTATTTTGTAAAGCGACCTTACAAGTTTTGATTGTACTTCATTTCTGGTTTTAGTTTATCGCATACGCTTTTTGTATGTGGGTTTATCGAAGCGGAAATTATCACACCAATATCTTTTTTATCCAGATTCTTGGAGGTTTTCTTGTGATCAGACGGTTTAAATTATATTTTGTGTTGGTCGACCTACTTACAAGGACCTACAAGGTATCGGTATGATTGAGGTGATCAAAAGTTCGCTAAAAGCTCTCTGGTCAACATATTGTCAAAAAAGAGTGAATTGAATGAATATTCCAAATTTATTCAGACAATTTATCTTAAAGCCGTATGTTAGCATTATAGCACTAACAAACTAATTGATGCATTCTTATCCGTAATAATAGAATTTGTTGAGGTTATACTGTTTAAAAAAAGTTGTTGGAATTTAGACATTTTTAATTAATATCGTGTTAATTTTGACTGTAAACATTCATTGTTTCAAAGTTTAAATTTATTCAAAATTCTTGTTTTAGCCAATTCGCACATTTAATATTTGTTTATGAGGTAATCCACTGAATTCGAAAATTGAGTAGTTCCATAAAATTGGTGAGGTAATAATTTGCGTAAAGACCTCTTAACCTGTACGAATTTTGAACGTCAATTTAATGGTATATGGTATGTGTATGTACAATAAACCAATACATTCTAATTCAAGTAAAAGCTCCTAATATACAGAAGCAATTTACAGGCTTTGTTGTTTAACAATATCAATTTATAAAAAAAAAATTCAACGTTAAGAAGAACTTGAGGATTTTTTTTTCGCTTTCAGTAAACCGTATTCGATTGACCGAAGTAGTTACGTACTACCGGCTTAAGCAATTTTTATTAACAAATGTAAAAGGATTTTTTTGTGGTTTTTAATTAGTGTATAACTGTAAGTAAACTTAGTGTCTTATGTAAATTTGTGCCTATATACAGATTATTGAAGTGGGATGCTGTTGTATAATTTTATTAATTTGCTTTATCTTTTGAGTTGCATTTTGGCTTAATATATTTTTAATATTTTTATAGTTCTACGAACTTTTCATTTTCAATTGTTCGAACTTATTTATTGCAACAACCCGCAACACAAAAAATATTTTTCCGAATTGTTTTGTTTGTTGGACTTGTTGGAATTAAGATTTTAAGTGCATTAAAACGTTACGACATTTCTGCAATAATAACAGTTGTGTTCTTTCTGACTTAAGCTTGAATTACGTTTCAAGCTTCGTATAAAAAGTTCATTTTATATTCATTCATCTAAAACTCGTGTAGTAATTTAAGTAAGTATTTAATTCATTCGGTATTATTTAATTAAATGTGTCAAGCAATTCAATCACCAGATTGTTCAATAAATTATAAAAGATATCAAACATACTAACAGTGCACAATATGTAAGGGATAAGGTCAAATAAGTACAAAAAAAAAAAATTGGCGTCTTTTATATATATTTTCTAGTATAACAAATAAACTAGTTTTATGTTTTTTTTTTTAATTTATTCATCTAGTATTTAGTAACTTTTAATTCTAAATCTACAATGACCACCGGTTTTAAAATTTCGAACAAAAATAATAATTATTATAAAGACGGAAAAATTCCATTTATAATAAATTGTTTTAAACTGTGGCTTATATCACTTATTTTATTATTTGAAAACACATAAATAAATGAAACACACAAAGAACTTTATACAAAAATCAACACGCTAACGCTGAAGACTTACAACGCGCAACTACTGCTTAGTAAAACATTTCACCAACTAGAATATCAAAACATCATCCAACAAGTAAAAAGGAATGTTGAGAAGACATTGAAGAAGAAAAGGAATTGCATTAAAACCAAGCTTAAAAAACTTAAATCAGCGACCATTGCAATAACTCCTACACAGGAGCCATCATCAACACACATACCTTCTTCAAACGAATACACAACATGACCACCTTAAATCTTGATGTAGATGAACAAAAACTATTAGAAAAAGGATTAAAACACAACATTAAGCCAAAGGACAACAAAAAGAAAACCCAAAACCATTTATTAAATATTGAAAACGCCATTCAAAAAAGCGATTTTAACCACCAAGACGAAATTAGGACAATATTCAACGAAATATGCAAAAAAAGTATAAAAGCAAAAAACCATAAGGACACTGGAGTCAAAAACATAATCTCAAAGTTAAGAAAGAAGATTACAGATAACCACGTCATAGTCACAAAAGCAGACAAAGGGAACACTACCGTTTTAATCCATGAAACAGATTACAACAATAAAATAGAAGAATATATCACCTGCAACAACATTCTAAACATCAGAAATGATCCAACTAAATTTTATCATAGAACCATAAATAAAGTAATCAGTCAATCGAAAAACATCTTAAACAAGCACCAGATATACAATAGCAAAATGATAAAACCCACAGCACCCACTTTAAACGGATTACCAAAACTCCATAAACCGGAAATTCCAATTCGTCCCTTAGTTAACTTCACAACATCACCCACATAAAAAATTGCCAAAGTATTGAACAAATGGTTGAAGGATAACATAGTTCTAAAAAATAATTGGTCGGTAAAAAATAATATTGAACTAGTACACAAAATAAAATCAATCGCAATCTCCAGTGGTGCAAAACTGGCATCATTTGACGTTTCGAATATGTACACAAACATACCAGTTACTGAAACAACTAATAGAAAATGGAGTTGACGTGAGAAAAGTCAATGAAGCCATTGTTTTGCTAAATGAAATAACCAGGCAAAACTATTTTCAACATAGCCAAACATTTTATAGACAAAATGAAGGTCTACCAATGGGAAGCCCCCTATCTGGTACACTAGCCGATATTTATCTAAACTTTTTTGAGGAAACTTATATACACAACAACCGCAACAAATACAAAAACAACAATGACATCATAATATTATTCAAAGGCACACAAAGGCAAATAGACAATTTACACCCCAACATAAAATTCACATTGGAAACCGAAACAAATAAAACCATCACTTTTTTGGATCTAACAATACAAAATATTGAGGGACATCACATTTTAAAAATATTCAGGAAAGCAACACAAACAAACCACACAATACACAACAGTTCTTATCATCCATTCCAACATAAAATATCAGCATACAGCCACATGATACATAGACTCAACAGCATTCCCATGCACAACACCGATTATTTTGAAGAATTAAAAACTATTATTAACATTGCTGATATGAACGGATTCAATCCAAACATTATTCACCGATTAAACATCAAAATAGTAACCAAGATGCAACAACAAAATTTAACCACTTTACATGTTGATGAACAAGAAAATAAAAGATACATCACAATAGATTATAATGAACACACTAGCAGCAAATCGCGTACAAAACAGAAAATAAAATACAACACAAATTGAGAGCGATACAACAAAACGAAATTGACAGCGGCATATACAAATTAAAATGTAATGATTGCCTAAAATATTATATTGGCCAAACAGAGCGTACATTCAAACAACGATTCAGCGAACATATACATGAAGCCAACAATACCCATAAAACCACAAAATGTAATTCAAATTTTGCACAACATTTATTAACCGAGAAACATACATACACGGATTTTGAAACAAATTTACACATTCTTCATAGACTTCATAAGGGCAACAAAATGGACAGAATTGAGGAATATGAAATATACAAACGGCGGAATGATCCACTCATGTTAAACGACAAAACTAATTCAAAAACGAATAAAATTTTTGATTTAGCAATCCAAAACAAGATGTCGTTTACATAAAAAGCGAAAAAATAAAACAACAAATTTTTTTTTCATTATTAGAACCAGAACTGAAGAAGGACGAATGTCCGAAACCGGTGTTGATTTTTTAAAAATAAATAATATATCACAAAAAGAAAGTTAATTGTTTCTATGTAATTAATTTTATGAAAATTCTTTTATTTATGTGTTTTCATATAATAAAAAAATAATACTATGAACAAAAAAAAAACTAGTAAATATTACAAATAAATCAAAAACGATATAATACCGAGACGTCTCGTCTCGTAAACATTTATTTTCAAAAAATAAAAAAAAACAACAAATGAAAAATACCGTAGAGCTGTAATAACTTTATCTGCTTACTCTCTTTAAATTAGACTCTCTATTGATAATTTCTTCTTACTAATTTGGAGTTCTTTCAGCCAACAAAATTGAGGTTTTTTTTGATTTTCATCAATTTTGAGAAATTGAGGTGTTTTGATAAATTTGTCTTCCAGCAAATACTAACACCAACAAACATAAATGTCAAATTACACAAATGTCGATTTTTCAAAATTTCCGCTAGAATTTCAAGTTTTTCTATGTATCTCCTTTCGTTGACTTCTTTGCTCCTTTTTAGTTGCCATTTCTTTGAAAAATTCCTCTATTTTTAAAAAAATCCAAGAGACGTACATAAATTTGGACAGCTAAACTTCAAATCAAAAATATATTGTTTGGTTACCAATACAACGATAAACCACACCATGCAGCTTTATCGTTCTTCAAACCACGTTCATCGCCACGTTCAAAATTGATGGAATTGATAAACCTGAAAGAACTCCACATAAGTTATTTACTACCATAAATTTGTTTTTGATTTGCGTTTGACTTTGAATTGAGTTTGCTTTGAAAAACAAATCGAACAAAAAATTCGTATTTCTCACTACTCCCAGCAAACGTAGAAGTAGTTCCTGTAACACTGCAAGAGTACCGAGTTAATGTACTTTTCTTCCACTAAAAATTAATAGGACGATGGGAAAAAATTCATTTATTTACTTTCAAAATGTAAATCGATAGGTACACATTTATATGGGGTTGCCCCGTTTTTGTTTAAATTATCTTGCGTACCTGCTCTATTTATTATTAAATTTATTTTGCTATTTCATTTATAAATCGGATTCCGTGTGTGAAAGAAAGAGATAAACATACGTCATACCACTGTAATATCTGCACTTTAAAAGTACTTTTTTCACCGCTTCTTAAGAAGTGCAATTGGAGTAGGATAAAGGACATTATGAAAAATGGAATAAAACGCATAATATAAATTTTATGTTCTATTATTTATTAATTCATTTAATATACATATATATATATATATATATATATATATATATATATATATATATATATATATATATATATTTATATACATATATATATATATATATATATATATATATATATATATATATATATATATATATATATATATATATATATATATATATATATATATATATATATATATATATATGTATATATATATATATATATATATATATTACATTTTTAATGCTATTCATTTGATGTAATTTAATGTAATTCATTTAAAATATATATTTATTTTTATGGTTATTGAGCCAATATTTAAATAATTAAACAAATTTTTTATTGGTTTTAGGCTCTTTATTTTATAGCTTTAGCTTTCGAATTCTATTCGGATTCATTCTCAAAAGCAAAATGAATTTAAAAAAGAAAAAAAAAAATTCATTATGCTTTTGAAAATGAATCCGAATAGGATTCGAAAGCTAAAGCTATAAAATAAATTTAAATAAAGAGCCCAAAACCAATAAAAAATTTGTTTAATTATTAATATATATATAAATATATATATATATATATATATATATATATATATATATATATATATATATATATATATATATATATATATATATATATATATATATATATATATATATATATATATATATATATATATGTATATATATTAATAACCGATATTTTAAGAAGCCTAATAAGTCGATTATATATATATATATATATATATATATATATATATATATATATATATATATATATATATATATATATATATATATATATATATATATATATATATATATATGGGGAATTTTTTTTCAAATCAGCCATTCCCTCTGCCCATTTCAATTTTGGGGAAAACAATTTTTTGAGCACACGAAAAAATTCGTCAAGAAGTCTAGTTTTTGATACCGTTAGGTGTTTAAAAGATAAAAACAATTCTAACCTCAAACAAACTATCTAAAGTGAGGTATCTCGCAATAAAAAACCATTTATAAGTCAAAAATGATCGAAAAAATTATAATTCCTCAATAATTTTGACCAAATTAATCATTAAAAGTATTTTGGGGTCGCTGAACAAGAATCCGATATCAGAATTCAAATTCAAAATGGCGGATGAAAGATGGCGGACCTTAATTTCAAATTCCAGATTGCAGTTCCAAAATGGTGGACAAATATTTTCTCATAATTGGCTGATTTCTACAAAATTTTGTAAACGGAAGTTTTTGAGGCCTCTGATAAAGAATTTGAGCTCAGGTTTCAAATTCAATATGGCGGATCCAAGATGGCGGACAGTATTTTTCTTACTGTTGGCCGATTTTTACTAAATTCTGTGTGTTGGGGGTTTTGGGATCGCTGATTACGATTCTGAATTCGAATTTCAATTTCAAGATGTCTGATCTAAGATGGCGGACCTTAATTTCAAATTACAGATTGCGGTTCCAAAATGGTGGACAGATATTTTCTTATAATTGGCTGATTTCTACAAAATTTTGTAAACGGAAGTTTTGAGGCCTCTGATAAAGAATTTGAGCTCAGGTTTCAAATTCAAGATGGCGGATCCAAGATGGCAGACATTACTTATTTATCATCGAATTTATTCAAATTAACCGGCTTAAAATTCAAATTTCTCGAAATTATTTCGGGAGATGATTTATAAAACTATAAGGAGTCAGAAAATGTAAGAAATAATTATTTATTTGGAAAATTCTAGACCGAAATAATCCCTTAACAAAATGCAAAATAACGTTAATTGTAGATAGATTATTGGAGTACCGATTATTCTTAGATCTCTGCATTTACTAATTTTGGTTCGCCTGGGGATCTCATTTCCCAGTACCTCGCTTGTTAAGGCTTTCCCCTATCCACCACCTGGGGAGGCGCTCGATCCGGGACTAGTAAACCGGACACGAGTCTTTCTTCGTCTATGTCAATTCTGTCTGTCTGTCCATCTATCTGCAAGGTGTAGCTTATCTAAGTCAGTTTCGTCTTTCTGTCCATCTGTCTGTAGTGTGACAGTTTTTGTGTTTTTAAATTTTAATAAAACTTTACAATGAATTACTTCTTTGATTCTGGTGACCAGTGATTTGCATTTTCTTTCGTATCATTAGAAAATTTTTTAATCAAAATTATTCCATTTTTCTGTACGATAACCGTGGTTTTTCGTAATCTCAGGAACACTCTCGCAATTAAGATATCTTCGATTCAATTTTCGCCTCATTTTATCATGAAATACTTTATCAAAGTATAAAATATTAATATGTGTAAAATCTTTACCAAAATCTTTTTTATACTTTATCAAAGTATAAAATATACAATATATATATATATATATATATATATATATATATATATATATATGTATATATATATATATATATATATATATATATATATATATATATATATATATATATATATATTGTAATTTGTAATTTTTACCCAATTGAATAGTGCTTGGGGAGATAATATTGCCTCAGACGGTTTGCCGTAAGGCTTGCCTTGTAGGCTGACCTTTTGGAAGTAGCACATATTCCATCATACGTGCTTTTTCCGTATGCAGTTGCTGTGTAATGCCATTATGCTTCAATATTAAAATCTTTTTTATGATTAATCAAATTGTTTATTTGAAATTTATTTTTAAAATGTTGTTTAGCGCCGTCAGTACAATAATAAATTTTTTGAATTCTTTTAACCTTTTTTTTAATTTCTAGTATCAGTAGTGTTTGAATAGAATATACAGCTGCAGTGTCATGCTTCAGGTTATCAGACAAAAAAATCATACTCTAATGTTCAAATTCATCATTTTCTTTGTAATAGAAAATCACAGGTACCACTGTACATTGGTTATTGTTGAAATGGAAAGCCTGGGAAGCATCCTGACACACATAAGCATAATTTTCTGAGAAATCAAACATTAGAAGTACTTCATGTGGGCTAAGATTTTCTTTTTTTTTCATTTATAAACTGAGTCTGCTGCGAATTGAAATTCGGATTCAGAATCGTAATAAGCGATCCTAAAACCCCCAACACACAGAATTTAGTAAAATTCGGCCAACAGTAAGAAAAATACTGTCCGCCATCTTGAATTTGAAACCTGAGCTCAAATTCGTTATCAGAGACCTCAAAAACTTCCGTTTACAAAATTTTGTAGAAATCAGCAAATTATGAGAAAATATTTGTCCACCATTTTGGAACCGCAATCTGTAATTTGAAATTAAGGTCCGCCATCTTGCATCCGCCATTTTGAATTTGAATTCTGATATCGGGTTCTTGTTCAGCGACCCCCAAAATACTTTTGATGAGTAATTTGGTCAAAATTATTGAGGAATTATAATTTTTTCGATCATTTTTGACTAAAAAATGGCTTTTTATTGCGAGATACCTCACTTTAGATAGTTTGTTTGAGGTTAGAATTGTTTTTCTCTTTTAAACACCTAACGATATCAAAAACTAGACTTCTTGACGAATTGTTTCGTGTGCTCAAATTTTTTTTCTCCAAAATTGAAATGGGCAGAGAGGGTGGCCGATTTGAAAAAGAATTCTCCATATATATATATATATATATATATATATATATATATATATATATATATATATATATATATATATATATATATATATATATATATATATATATATATATATATATATATATATATATATATATATGTATATATATATTTATATATATATATACTAGTATATATATATAAATTTATTTATATACTAGTATTAATTTACTTAGTAGGCTTCTTAAAATATCGGTTGTGTGCATGCAAAACACATTTTCTTAACTCTTTGTTGTAATTAAGCTTCCCCAAATTCCCTCCAAAAGCATCTAAAATAAGCATGTACATATATCCAAATCATCAGTTATTTAATATTTTAATTATTATGTTATAAAGCCTACCGAAAAGTACTGTATTAAATAGTTTGAGACTATTTAAAGATCTCTTCCCGGCCCATCCTTCTAAATTGAATACGTGATAAACGCCATCGGTTGCTAAAGAACGAAACACACTCTCTAAACTTGACGATCCTTTTAGTCGTCTTAAATATAAATCCTTAAAATAAAAACATATTGATTAAAACACGTTGACGTGTAAATACAGTAATTTTAATTACAATTTTTGCTGCATATTGTTCATCTCCCAAACTTGTTTCAAGATCGCTTAGTTCGGCGATCGTTTTAATCGGGAATAACATTTCTATTTCTATCAATTCATAGTTTTTTCCCATGAAACCTGATAATGCATGATGGATTTTTTTTTAACATACACGAGGTTTTCCATCATCAATTTGTTTTGAGCAGCGCTATGAAGCTCATTATTTTTTTTGTGTCTCATCTAAAGTTGTTTGTAGAGTTTTTAGTACTGTCATTAATGAGGCAGTAACAATCCTTTTCGTTTGTAAAGGAAACATTGAAGGCATGGAATTTGTGTAACTTTGGCTAAAACTCACAATTTATTTCCTCCAATCTTCTATATATTTGTTGGTTTTTTGATAATTTTTTTAATATATTGCATGTAATTTTCATATTTATAAGCTGAAAAAGTATCTAACGGATCAAATTGTTTCACACAATCCGGTAAATGAAGCAGAGCATGAACATTGTAACTGACTTTGTCTTCGCCGTATATTTGAGCAAACATCGATACAAATTCGTTAAGCATTTGTAAAGCAACATTTGCGTTTTCTTTGCAAGTTTCTTGTCGTGAAAGTAGTCTTATAGCGCCGTGTAGCAAAAGGAAGTGGTAATATATGACATCGTCAACAGCGCCTTTTAGAGCTACTACTCCACTATATAATAGAAATTGCCTGAATTCTGTGGCTTTCCATAGTGCAAAGTTTTCCAATGTGCGACAGTTTCTACCAAACTCTGATGACGTGTATTCTGAACATATTTTGAGCATACTGTTTATTGCTGTTACGTTGACGTAGTGGCCCGGTACTCTATTTTTTGATAAATAGCAAAGAATTTTTTTTGTTACACCTAAATCCACTATATGCATTGGATCAATAGGGAACTGAGATACCATGCCAACATTTATATCTTCAAATAAAATTTTACGAGTGAGAAAATCCGTTTGATGGTGTTTTTGGTTTGTCCTATCTCTAAAGGACTTGTCAGATCTATGAGTGTTTGTCACAGTTTGGAATGCCACTCTTTTATTTATATAAGTTCCAACTTGGCTGCATTTTGGACAGCTATTTTTCCTTGTATGATATTGTGTTCCAGTTACAAATGCCCTAGCTGGACTGTCACATACAAACAATCTAATTTCAATATGCTTTTTTCTTTCTAAAGCATTAATTGTAATGCCTTTAGCTTTTATAAGCTTCATTTCCTCAACAAGAGGCTCCAAAAAATTGTTAATTGAATAGGGCTTTTCAAAACCAGAGTAACAACCAATAAGAAATGGTTGTTCTGTGGGAAATTCCGAAAGGCTTTATATAATAGGCCAAAGTACACGGCGAGAAATTTTAAAAACTTGCAGCCCACCAATGCCTACATCAATGAATATAATTGGTTTATCTGACAAAAAATTAAAATTTTTGGATGTACAAGTAAAATGGTTTTCTATTCCAAAATGTAAATATTCACCGGGTAAAATATTACTAGTATTAATGGCACAAGTTTTAGTTGCTAGGAGTTTTCGTACTGTCTTCGGTATATTGGTTGTGTGGAATTTTGTTCCGAATAGCCCAAGCTCTTAAATTCTTTGCAACTACCGGTTCACTTTTCCTAATTTCGCCTTCACTAGAACTGTACTCTAATGCTTTATCATTATTTAAATCACAGGAAGTATTATTGTAAATATAATCAGAAATACTTCCCTCATTTCTTGAGCAGATTCAAGTATTCCGTCTTGCGAATCACTATCATTCTCATAATATTCATTACATGCAAAAGTTGATGAAGGTTTCGCGAAATCTTTTAAATTTTTATATCGTTCAATACGACTTTTATATGTCATTTGTTCCTTTGATATTCAATTTGATATAGATTTCTTTGACATTTTTATAATAATAAATTAAAATAACTTACTTCAATTGATTGAACACTTGACTGTCACAATATTTGTAACGATTTTTACTTCAATTTTCACTTTAGCATACAAAAAATAATTAACAATTTAATATACGTACAAACAAACACGTATTTTTATGTTTGTCCTTTACAACGGAGCACTACAAATGAAATAAAATGCGATAGAAAAGTATCGATACCAAAACTCAACAAAAATTATTTTCTTTCTCTTTATTATGTACATTTTGAATTACGGTTGTGAGAAAAAGTACACTATATAAATTTTTATGTATAACATAGCTCGGTTTCATCGAACATTTAATTTTATACTTTATGAACTTTTTATATATACAAATTGTGTGATTGTAGTAGTAACTACTGAGATTTCGTTTGCTGGGCTTTTATTTTTGTTTATTTTTTGTGTTTACAATTTTTATGTGTTATAGCTGATTTACATTCAATGACATTTGACATCCGCAAAAAAATTGAAACACAACATAGGAAAAAGTACAAAGGCAAAAAGAGAAAAAACAATCATCTGCTTAAAAAATTCAATTGACACCCGAGAAACAAACCCAAAAGTCGTCGTCTACTAATTTTTGCAGATGTCGAGTTTCATCTTTTTTCTGTAAAATCGTCGATGCGTGAATAAATAACTATAATAAGGTTACATAAATAATAAAACCAATCATTTGCTCTATTTCGCCATGAATGTGTAATCAAATATATTAGTAGGGCAGGTTTGGATGATTAACTTAAAAGAACTGTAGTTTGCTCATGGTCGCCGAGACATCGCTATACTGAAGAATACACGTTTGTATTTATCAATGCCATCAAATTATCGAAATTATAAATTTCAATTTTAAATTTTACCATTAATGCCAAAGGTTCGTCCTCCAAACCCTAAATACTGAGAAAACAATAGCTGCCTTTCACCAGCGGTTTTTCAGGATCATCGACTGTATGTTTGACTTTGTCCAGCGATGGACCATCGAATTCAAGGACATACATACCTTCTTTATAAGTGGAATATGCTTTAATCGTCTGGAGTCCTTACTGAGATTTGCACACCAAAAGAATTGAAAGCATTCGAAAAGTTCAGGCCGGGAATACTCATCCCTATAACTTCCTAAACTCACCTACATTTCACCCCAAAAAATGAATAACTTTATCTGTACATGACATTATTGAGCACAGCAAAGTTTCTTATTCTGCAAAAAAAAACAACAAGCCGTTCTCGAGATACGATGGATACAGACCAACAGACATCCAGAAAGACGGACGGACATTTTTTTTTTGTTGCTTTTTTAGACTCAGGGGCTTTCAAAACCTTGAGAGCTTCTAGAGCCAATGGATGGCTTAAGTCATTACCACAAATGGCATGGAACGATATTCAATTTATGTATAATTTATAAATTTTTTGCAACGTAAGATCCATTTAAAAATACTTTTGCGATGAACTTTCCCTGGTGTAGCGGCTTTCATACGCTCCAAAGCTGTTTATGTGGCGGATTTTTTGTATTTGGTGATCTTGGAGCTTACACCTTGTTATGTGTCGGCGTCGTCGACCAACCCGTTAATTTTTGCTCAGTTTCACATATGGTAAGCAAACAACATTTTTGGCACACATTTATTCTAGAATATAGTACTAATTGGTGTTAGTCCCATTCCGAGTTTTTTTGGGTAACTTTAACGAGTCCCTCACTTTCTTTCGTCTTTATTTCAATCATCCCACTTAAATATTGAAATCTAGCAGAATGACTTCGCGATACTATCGAATTCTCAGAAAAAAATCCAGAATATCCCATTAGCTTTTAGGCATCTCAACTCAAGCAAAGCACTAAACACACTAGATGGTACAAAATTATGGTACAAAATGTGACTATTAGAATTAGGCAGTCTAAGATGATTTGATCGATTCAATAAATCAAAAAATTTGAGTGATAGAAATATGAGAGTAAGGAGCAACTTAAGATACACATATTTATAGTAAATTCTAATCTGCACAATTCTGCTGTTAACTCAATTTTGTATTAAGTCGAAATAAGTAGACTTTTGAGTAGAGATAAAA
The DNA here is from genome assembly GCA_958295665.1 of Tipula vernalis. Classification (NCBI taxonomy): domain Eukaryota; kingdom Metazoa; phylum Arthropoda; class Insecta; order Diptera; family Tipulidae; genus Tipula; species Tipula vernalis. The sequence goes on from OY282560.1 coordinate 202,258,452, forward strand.
AACTATAAAAGTGTTAAGCAGATTCGGATGAAATTTGTTAGAAATGCGCACAAGCCACTAAGCTACGGTCAACATTTAGTCCCCATATCTAATAGAACTGCTCTATTTCGCCATGAATGTGTAATCAAATATATTAGTAGGACAGGTTTGGATGATTAACTTAAAAGAACTGTAGTTTGCTCATGGTCGCCGAGACATCGCTATACTGAAGAATACACGTTTGTATTTATCAATGCCATCAAATTATCGAAATTATAAATTTCAATTTTAAATTTTACCATTAATGCCAAAGGTTCGTCCTCCAAACCCTAAATACTGAGCAAACAATAGCTGCCTTTCAGAAGCGCTTTTTCAGGATCATCGGCTGTATGTTTGACTTTGTCCAGCGATGGACCATCGAATTCAAGGACATACATACCTTCTTTATAAGTGGAATATGCTTTAATCGTCTGGAATCCTTACTAAGATTTGCACACCAAAAGAATTGAAAGCATTCGAAAAGTTTTTGATATTTCTGCTAAAAAAAACTGGCTGGGAATATGACTATAACGTACCTTTCTATCAAAATGTGGCTCGCTTATAACCATATTAAACAAGATGCGAAGAATATAAAATTTGCGCCCTTTAAAACAGACGTTTTCTTCTGGATACTGCTTTTATCGGAAACGTCCTACTTGGCCACAAACCAGCTTATCAGCTACCCCAATTAACAACATAAATTCACCCTATATACCAACACTCCCACTTGAATTTATACTAATTCCCATTTCTTCTCGATGTTGTTGATGTTTCAATTTTGGAAGTCCTTTTGTTAACGCTTCAGCAATCATCTGATCTGTTCCAATTTGATTTATTGATATAACAGATGCTGCTACTTTCTCCTTTATAAAGTGGTGCCTGACATCTATGTTTTTTGTACGAGGATAGTAGGAATCTGTCTTCAGTCGGTCTGCAGAGCTCAACGTATAATTTTCGAAGCCATAGTGCTTCTTGACAGGCTGCCGAGAGAGCCATATCTTCGGCTTCAGTTGAGAAAAGAGCAACGGTTTGTTGCTTACGTGATGACCATGTTATTGCTCCACCGTCTTTGAGAAAAATATAACCAGTGGTGGACTTTCTTTCATCAAGATCACTCGCCCAGTCGGCATCACTACCGTAGTATTTTCCTGTTCTGATTTTCGATAATTTAGCTTCGCACCTATTGTGCCCTTCAAATAACGGAAAATTCGTTTCACTGCAATCCAATGTTGTTTGCCGGGATTATTTGAAAAACGACTCACCAAATTCACTGCGTATTCAATATAAGGTCGCGTACCCTGGCCTGCATACAAAAGGCTGCCTACCGCTTCTTGAAATGGAATTTTCTTCATGTCCTCAATTTCGGCTTTGCTGGTTGGTGACATATTTTTGTCTAACTTGACGTTTATATCGATTGGTGTCGCAACAGAATTAGATTGCGACATGTTGAATTTTTCCAAACTCCTGGTAATGTATTCTTGTTGATCCAGCGATAAAATTCCCTTTTCTCGATCCCTTGTAATTCGGAATCCTAATATGCTTTGCACCTCTCCAATATCTTTCATTTGAAAACGTTTGGCTAGTTCGACTTTCAGACTCTTGCTTTGTGCTTTGTTGGTACTTAAAATCAAAAAATCATCGACGTAGACCGCAACAAACAACTTACGATGTTCGTCGATTTTATGATAGATCCACCTATCAGCTTTAGATCGTGCCCTACCCGGTAAACCAGAATCTAACAGAAGATATCTCGTTTTTTCGACAATCGTCCGATTTATGCGTTCATACAATCCGTTCTGTTGTGGATTATATGGAATTGTCGTCTGGTGTTGTATCCCTGAACTCTGAAGAAAACTCTGGAGTTCTTTGTTATAAAACTCTCCACCGTTGTCTGTCCAGTTTTTCTCCACATTGATTTTCGACAAATGCTTTAAACCTTTTGAAAACACACACTACATCATTTTTGGATTTTAAGAAGTAAACGAACGTCTTGTGCGTGTAATCATCAACCAAGGAGAAAAAATAACGCGATCCACTAATTGATTTTTCTTCCATGGGTCCGCACAAATCTGCATGAACCAACTCCAACTTATGGCTCGATGATGACGTTGATTTACCGTATTGTGATTTTGACTGCTTTCCTTTACAATTACCAACGTCATTTTTGTCACTTGGTTCGACAAAGCCTATGCCCGCCGATTTTTGTAATTCTTTCATATATTGGACGTTCATATGTCCAAGACGACGATGCCACAATTAAAATTGTCCTTGACCACTGATCCGAATGAACAACACACACTCTTGTCCAAATCAAGTTTGTACATATCCTTTTCAAGAGTTGCTGTTGCAATTAGCTGATGGCATTTGTTAAAAATTCTACACTGGCGGTCATCGAAAACTATCACTTTACCATTTTTTGCCATCTGTAAATTATTATCGTGTATGATAACTACATCGTTTAGCTGCAAATTTGTCTGCTCTGTGTGCCATTTAGATCTTAACTGAAGTGTTGTTAAGTATTTGATTTGCCAGCGTTTCCAGAATTGTTGATATATGCGCTTTACGATATCCCATCTTGAATGTGGATTCATACGCTCCGGTGCTGCCTCTGGTATTTGATGAATTGAGCGCCCGATTAAAAAATGGGCAGGCGTAAGAAAATCTATCTCATCATCGTGACTGGAGTAAATTGGTCTAGAGTTCAGAATGCCTTCAATTTGTACTGTCAATGTTGAAAACTCCTCTAGGGTTAGTATTGTCCCGACAGTCCGTGTGATCTGCGTTTTGATATAGATTTGACAGCGCTTTCCTACAACCCACCTTGATGAGGTGCTGCAGGAGGAATGAATCTCCACTCGATTTTTTCCTTCAAAAGACTAGAAATAATTATATTATTATTATTGTTTATAAAGGTATACATTTCTTGGAGGTAGTTTTTTGTGCCAACAAAGTTCGTAGCGTTGTCGCAATATATAGTGTGGCAAAGTCCCCTTCTACTTATGAATCTGTACAATGCAGCTAGGAATGGTTCCGTGCGTACTGAAGCACACAAAAATGCATAAGTATGCCTTAACCGGAATAGAGCCCCTTCTCCGCATAGGATGGATTTTAAACGGCCCGCAGAAGTCGACACCAACTGCGCCAAATGCCACCGAATGTCGAACTCTGTCTTCTGGTAGTTGTCCCATTATTTGGTTCATCATTTTTGGACGTTGTCTTATGCACTTGACGCACGTTCGAAACACGTTCTTTGCGACGTTTTTGCCCCTAATAACCCAAAAATTTTGCCGAACTAGACTCGTTAAAAGGGTTGGGCCTAGATGTTTATACTGGAGATGTGCATCATATGTAATGGATGTGGCAATTGGTGATTTCGACGAAATGACCATTGGATGTATTGTATGATACGGCAACGCTGATTGTTGTATTCTCCCTCCGACCCTCATAATTCCTTCAGCGTCCAGGAATGGATTGAGTTGCCTAAGATTACCTTTTGCAGGTATTGGCTTACCATTTTGCAGGCCACGATACTCTTCAGCAAGGTCAATGGTTTGCCAATATAGAACTATTTTACGTTCAGCTATCTCAAGTTCGGCTGTTGTTAGTGCCCCAATTTGTCGCCTGTTTTGATCTTTCTTGGCCCTTGAATTGTTGGTAAACCTGAACATATACGATATGACTCTCTTTAGCTTGAAGTAACTGGAGTATTTTTGGCTTAAGGTCAGTATAACATCTTGTTGCTTCTCGGCGTTAGATTCTAAGGAGACCGTATTGTGAACTTCGATTTCTTCGGTTGTATTTGGTATCTGCGGTTGATCTGGCCAATATTCATCTTCCCTTGCTAGCCATGCTGTTTCTTTCCACCAGAGTTGACTCGATGATATATCTCCCGTAGCTTTACCTCGTGTTGCACAATCGGCTGGATTATATCTGGATGGTACGTGCCGCCAAAGATCTCGCTTGTATATGCTGATGATTTCCGAAGTTCGGTTCGCGACGAAAGTTGTCCAACGCCTTGGTTGACTGGACAACCAATCCAAAACAATTTTGGAATCGGTCCACATGGTGATCGTTGATATTCTTATTGATAACGTCTCGGTGATTTGCTTTACCAATCTGCTCAGAAGTACTGCATCCATCAGCTCTAGTCTTGGTATGCTTACTTGTTTTAGAGGCGCTACCCTAGTTTTGGCACATATTGCCGCTGCATATGCCCACTTACTCGCGTCACAAAATCCGTGGATTGAGATACTGGTTGATCCAGCAATACAGCGGGGAATATTTAGGTCAGGTACTTGGTTTAAGTTGTTTCGCAGTTCAGTCCAGGATGCTCTCGTTTCAGGCAGTTGCTCATCCCATCCAATCTTTTTCAGTCATAAACTCTGGAATAATATTTTAATGCTTATCGTGATTGGGGATAAAAGTCCCAATGGATCAAATATTTTGCTGGCTTCCGATAAGAAACTTCGTTTGGTATGGATTTGACTATCGCTCAGATTTACTTGAAACACGAAGTGGTCGGTGTTAGCAACCCAGGTTATTCCCAATAACTTTACCGGTTCTGGTAAACTACGCACAATTTTGTTGTGCTGCTATTGCTCTTCAAGACTCCATGATGTGGCAAGATATACGATTGCTGAAGTTCTGCGTGGTTTACTTCGAACGGTTCCATGTGGCTTAGATCTAGATATTCTTTTAGGAAATCTTCATACAGTTGGCGAAATTGAACATTCACCTTGAAGCGTTTCTCCATTCCTAGCAATCTGGATATAGCTTGCTGATAAGTTGATCCAACAATCTTCGATGGTTTCTTGAATGGAAGCTTGGTAACGAACCTCCCATCGTCAGCTCGCTGCGTTGTCGCCTTGAACCATTCTTCATAATCTTGTTCTTCCTGTGTGATGTTCTTGACTGGAGGAAGCTCTTCGGTTGCCCAAAATTGCTGTAGCGTAGCATCAATATCAACAACGGTTGTAAATGACTGTTTGATTTCTGTTGAAGCAGCTTCGTGTCTGCCTCCTACGATCCAACCCAACTTGCTTTTATGCGCGATCAAGTTTGACGAATCTATTTTCTTGATGTCATCCTGAAGCAATTCGAAGACGATATCTGCACCAAGTAAAATTTCGATTGAGCCGGGCTTGTGGAAATCTGATGTCGAATTCAAAGGTGTGGTGAATTATTGCCGTGGCAAGTACGGTTTGTACGGTGCATTTTAACGAAATATCACTATTGATTGCTTGGTTTTCATCAAAACGTGTATGATTAGTCGACACTGCATTCTCCTCTCGGGGTTACCATTTGAATCGTTGGTGGTGATTTGGTTTATTCTCCGTATGCATAAGTGAATGGTGCTTGCGAGCACATTGACGACATCTGCCTCGCATTCTGCAATCATATACGGTGTGTCCCGGATTTAGACAGTTAAAATATCTTCGATTGCTAGTGGTTTTATCAGTGGTGGTAGCAAAGCAATTCTTCGATTTAGTGGAAGTGGGTGTTCTGGTTGATCGGATGGAATGTGCCTTTACTGACTCAAGCGCGTCAGTCCTTTTTATTAAAAAATCGAAGAACTCTTGTATGGTTGGAAATTCATTGGTTGTATTCTCTTGTGCCCATAAACAGCGGGTTTCATCGTCTAATTTCTGCTGCAACAGGTATATGAGCCAAGGATCCCTAGATTCGGCTTGATCTCATGTAGCTTTCATACCGCGTACTACCTCGTCGGAGGTGTCTAATAATTTCCTAATGTTTGAACCGCTTGCTAAGTGTACATTAGGCTGTTCAATAAAATTTCTAATAAACGCATAAATCGTATGCCGTTTACGATTGTATCTTTGTCTGAGTTTTTTTAATGCTTCTATATAATTTGATTCGGTAACCTTAAAGTGCTTAACTAAAGAGAACGCGTCGCCTTTAAGTAAACCCTTCAAATATTGAAACTTCTGAACTGGTGTTATGGTGTCTCTACTATGGATGCTCGAGTGGAACAAGTCAAAAAAACTTTGCCACTCTGTATAATCGCCAGAGAAAGTTGGGATTTGTAATTTAGCTAAACGTACCTCTGGTGCTGAGTTCACAGTGGTCATGTTTATTTATTTATTTATTTATTTATTACCAACTTATACATAACTGGTTACATCAATAAGAAATTTAATAAAATTATATAATGTAAAGATTACCAATAATTCAAAAGAAGCTTCGACATCAATTCCTTAAATGCATTTCTAGACAGATTAAAGTCAAAAGCCGGCCGTACTTTATTAAAGGAAGCAGAAGAATGATAAACCGGCTCACATTTTGTAGTTTTGCCTACAAAACGGCAACATAATTTGGAAATCTTTATCGCGCAGCACACGTAATGGAGTATATATATATCAAGCAAACTCAAAATTTCCGAACAATCGATTTTAGACACCAATAAATCTCGAACAAACATTGCGCTAATTTCAATTCTACGAATAAATAGCGGCTCCATATTTATTAATTTACATCTACCACGATACGCTGGGAGTATGAAAGCAGGTACATTCGCATCTTTAGGCAACCTTCGTAGTGCGTACATTAAAAATCGCTTCTGAACCCTCTCTATGCGATCTGAATAGTTAATATAAAACGGATTCCATATTACAACACCATATTCCAACAATGAACGAACAAAAGAGACATATAAAGTTTTAATCACGTAAGGATCATGAAAATCCTTAGCAAACCTTTTAACAAATCCAAGCATAGAATTCGCTTTAGAAATGCAACCTTCAACATGTTTATGGAACGATAAATTCGAAGTAAAGGTTATACCTAAATCTTTAAAAGTATCAACAGTTTCAATACTACAACCATCAAAGAAGTAATCGTAACTAGTGGGTAAGACTACGCGGGTGAAACACATTGTTTTGCATTTGGAGATGTTTAGAATCAAATTATGCGATGTACACCAAGCCTTGAAGTTTGTCAGGTCAGACTGAAAGTCAAGTGCATCATTGGCGCAAGAAATAGTTTTGAAGATTTTTATATCGTCCGCATAAATGAGAATGTCGGAATGACTTAGACAGTTGACCACATCGTTTACGAAAAGAATGAAGAGCATGGGACCCAAATGGCTGCCTTGAGGGACTCCTGAAGAAACATCAATAACTCTTGAAGTGAAGCTGCCAATTTTCACAAATTGAGTTCTGGATTTTAGATAAGATCTAATCCAATCAACTGGCAAGTAGTTACAATTCAATGAAATAAGTTTCCGCAACAGCAAGTTATGATCGATCTTGTCAAAAGCCTTACAAAAATCAGTGTAAACGACCTGCACAATATTACCATTTAATAGAGCCCTTGAAATACAATTAGTAAACAAAACTAAATTAGTAATAGTTGACCTACCAGGGAAAAATCCATGCTGTTTGGAAGAAATGAAAGTCTTAACATGAAAGAATAATTGATCTTTAACTAGTTTCTCAAAAAGCTTTGGTAAAACTGATAGAATACAAATACCTCTGTAGTTCTCGACATCGCTTCGAGATCCGGATTTAAAAATCGGCTTAATAAGTGAGCGTTTCCATGTAATAGGAAAGCAACCCTCAGCGAGACTTTTATTAAATAGTACATGGGAAGAAATTACCTTACCGGTTAATTTTAGAAAAATGGGTGGAATAGAATCGAAACCGGCACTTTGGTTAATATCAATATTAGACAATTCGGATAAAATAGTATCCACTTCCAGACGAAACATTGAAAACTTAGAATTACTTGCAACATTACTGAAATTACCAAGATTTGATTTCGAACTATATACACTCTGAAAGAAATCAGCAAATAAATTACAAGTATCCTGTATGTTATCACAGGAATGGTCGTTCAAATACATCGTAGAATTGTAACCATTAGACTTACTTTTGTAGTTAACAAAATGCCAAAAATTATTTGGCTTCGATTTAATTAATGATTCAATTTCCAGAATATAACAGCTGTAAAGAAATCGGTTTAGACATACATATATACTTCTTACGTAATACATCAAACGAGTTGTAATTAACAACATTAGGATGCAATTTATATTTCTTGTGAGCCTTGTCCTTTCTATTTTTTAGATTTATCAACTCATTATTATACCACGGTTCCTTCTTAATGCTAAAAGCTTTCAGTCTAGGGATAAATTTCTCAATACCTAGATTAATAATTCTATAAAATTCGATTAACACGTCATCAATACTATTACAAGCATAAAAAAACGACCAATCATACGTATCCAGAAATGCATTTAAAGAATTGTAATCGCCCTTTATAAAGTTGTAAGTCCATGAATTAACATTTTCTTCGACTAACTCGCAACATTCAAACATAACTGAAATATTCAGTGGAGAGTGGAAAATACTAGACGATCCAGCCAAATCCTCACACGTCGATACGGTCACCTCATGATCAAATGGTACAAAAGCCAGATCCAACACATTACCACTATTATTCGTAACACTGTTACATTGCTTTAACCCCAACGAAAATATTTCCGAGATGAAGTTATCCATTTCATCGTTCATGTTAATAGGAGTCAAATTGTGATCAACATACTCCCACACAATATCCGGAATGTAAAAATCTCCAAAAATAAATAGACGATCCTCCGGCTGAAGAAGTGGAGCAATATTTGATTTGACAGTGTCCACAAACCTTTGATAAACTGGCATACTCGAATGGCAGGGTATATATGTAACACAGATGATCAGCGAATATGAATGGAATTGTATACGTACAGCAACAATTTCGGCAACGCAATTAGCCAACGTTATCAGACTGGATGAATATTTGTTAGAGACTGCAACTACAATACCGCCACCCTTTTCGTAAGTGTCCCTTTGCAGATGCCTGTCCTTCCGGAAAACAGCATAAGATGACGGAAAATACTCCTCAGTTTTAAAGTGGATTGTTAACCACGTTTCAACAATGCAAATAACATCAAAGTCTTCCTCTAAAATTGACAAATACAGAGATTTTGATTTGGCTCTGATACTATTTGAACTATGGTAGTAGATATTTAAGAATGACCGTGGCTGGGGAACTGCTTCACTGCTACGAAGAGTAAACAATGGTGTCTTCAGTAACGGGGAAGTTACTTTAGATGTTGAAACACGGTCCCTGTCCGGTTTTTTGCTATGCGTGGTTAATTAGTAAATGGCCGGATTATTACACCAGGAGGCCAAGCATTGGAGTTATTTAGCAGGTCGAAATGGGCCTCCTTCAACCCAATTTTAAAGGAAACGAACGTGAGTGATCTGTCCAATATGCGGTCTTTGGAGAGTAACAGTTTACAATTGATTTCCTCAGGTGAGCAATTTTTCAGTTTCTCACAGATGTAGTTAACAATCAGATCAGATGAGACGGATGGATCAATACGACTGATATATAAATATTTCTTATCAGGTATAGAAACAGTTTTAATCGAATTGACAGGTGTGCCTGTCCCTACGACAACTTGCGCTAACCTCGGCGATTCGCAATTAACGGAGTTGGAGCCAGACTCTACAACTTTTGACAAAAATGGTTTAGTGGCGTTATCGTCACCCAATTTATTTATCAAGGTATTGATCAATTTGCGGTTTTCAGCAACCTCCGTTTCAATCTTCTTTAATTCTAAATTTTCAGCGGCTTTGTCTACAATGACGTCAATTTTCTTCAGAATCCTGGACATGTTGTCATTCGCGATCAGTGGTTTGCAGCAATCGCCAAGATAGCATATATTGCCATATTTTTTAATTGAATTGATCGCAGCACGGTCAATTCCATTGCAGTCATAGCAAAATTGGTTCTCGCACAGACTACATTTAACGATGTCAGTATACGGAGCAGGAAACATTTTTTTGCAAGTGTTGCAAGACATTATCGGTGTATGTATTATATTAAACGTTGACAGAACTGTATTATATTTATTATTTAATTATTTAAATTGATAATTATATTAACGATCAAATCGTAGTCAATCACAGTGTAGATGAATTTATGAATAAATAAAAACAGTTTATGTAGATGTAAATTGTCACGATTACGATGGAATGACACAGAACAGATTATAAAATAAATAAAATAAATAAACAGCTATGCACAATTCACAATTATCACAGTTATATAAATTATCACGATTATGTAGAAATATCACAGTTATTTTGAATGTGTGCGTGCGCTGCGACACTATAAATTATCACAGATTATTAGAATTATCACAATTATGTAGAAATATCAAAGTCAATTTTATAGTTTTAACACAGTCGGTTTAATATAGTAACCGCTTCTCAAAAACATGAACAAATTAATTAACAACGGTTTATACAATATAGCACTATATGCACAGTAAAAAAATTTTTTTAATTTTTTAATATTAATTTAAAATAAAATAAAATACGTCTGTACGCTTCAACGACCAAACGATTATGTTGAAGCTAGCATCATTATTGGCATTGGATAATTCTTTAATACCGAGCTCTTTTTAGATTCTTCTTCACTATTAATTGCGAACATGGCCTACCGTATCTATTTTCTCCTGAATCTCTTTGGCTTTATACGCATTTCTTCAATGGTTTCTTTGGAATTTTCGTTTAGGCCACTCGCAAAATTTATTAGCCTGGTCAAAATACCCAGGTATGAGGCGCGTTGCTTTTTTAGACCCCCTAATTCACTCATTTTCTCACTACACGTGTTAAGCACTATTTCTAAAACCCGCAAAACCCCGTAATTCAATTCCCGTTTAATTCAGATACGAGTAGTTTCGTCTTAAATTTAATTTTGAACTAATTTCAAAATGGATACCGAATCAATTATCGTTTCGATTTTTTATTTATTTTATTCACAGATTATTCGTAAAATAATTAAATTTTAATTTTATTTGTAAAATAAATTTTCTACTTATCTGTGAATCCGGCTCGAAGGACCATAGACAATGTTGAATTGAATTAAATTGTTAACAATTTTAAGTAATTTACTTATTTGCTTTTAGCTGATCAACTGGATCTAAACAAAACTCTTGGTATCACCGTACTCACTAATGAGTAATTTTGATTTTACGTACTCCCCTGTAACTTTCGTTTCAGAACTTTCCATGGCCATAATCATTGGTTGAAATTTTTCTGGTAAACCCGCAAGTAAAAACGTCCCAATCCATTCCTCGTCGACTATAAAACCAATGTCGTTTAGCTTTTGAGACGCACATATGATTGTTGTTACATACTGCTCCATTGATGGACAATTTTCAAGTTTGGTGTTGATCATTTTTCGCATTAACGCGATTCTATTCGATAATCCATCAGGCTGGAATACTTTCTTTAATTTTTCCCACACTTGAATGCACGCACATAGTGATCTTCGATTTTGTTTGTGTTTCCCGCTTGGCCTTCTTCATTTCATCTTTTGTTTCGTCTTTATTTTCGATACAACACCACAGGTCTTCATGCTCAAGATATGCTTTCATGGCAAATTCCCATTCATTATAATTTTCTCGTCCCATTAATTTTTCTACTGGAATGCTATTCGATGCCATAATTTATTTAATTATCGAATTTACTGATACACTTTATACGCTAGTTACTTTATTACTCAATTAATAACTATGTTTTTTTACCCGATTCCACAATAAAACAGCCAAAAATCTGGGCCCATAACCTGTTGGAAACTGATTTTTGGTAATTGGAAATAAAACACGTCTCTTACTTATTATGAGTAAAACGGAAGCAACATATATACCATATATTTCATTTGACAGAATGGTTCCTACAAACCAGCTTATTAGCTGTCCCAATTAACAACATTAATTCACCCTTTATAGCAACAGATTCAACTTATATATTGGAAAATATATTTCAGTTAGTTGGCCCAAATATATATCATATACCGATCATATACACAATGATACCAATTTAGCGTCTACATTTTAGAAAATTGTTATATTATTTTAAATTAGTGGGGATAATCCTTGGGGACAAGCCTGATTAGATTTGCTAAAGAATAGTTTTTTCCCCGTTTATCCGGATTTGATAGATTCTTCTCACTAAGATTAGGGTCAGTCATAACAATGATTCTCGCCCAGAGGCTTAATAAGATTCGCACCTCTACACACATACGAGTTTATATCTCGAATAGATTTAGTTTAAGCTAAAAAATTTGAATAAACCAGTTACATATCAGGTTTCAATAAATTTTTTAAATGATAACGAATATACTAGCGATAATATCAGTGACTATTTGATTAACTTTATTGCGTTCGAAATCACTTTGGACTGTCACTTTCACTCTATTTTCAAAGATTGTAAGTCTAATTCCTGAATAAAGTTGTTTTTACAGTTTCGTTGAAGCGTATGTTTGGAAATTTCCAGCTGAACGTTAAATACCTGTTTACCAAAATTTAATATATGCAAAGTGATTGCAAAAGGTAACCATTTAAAGTTTATTGTTTTATCAAAATTCAACCAGTTTTGAGCGTACGTATTTCACTATCATTTGGTTCAGACCTGGGTAAATGACATAATATTCCAAACTGGTTTGATTATGTTTTCCGCCATCAATTTATTATATCAAAAAATTATAATTTTAATACATTCACATATAAATCAAGCTTTTATCTCATCGAAGTCGAAGGCTAAACAATCCGACATAAATACAGACTGAAATTTGTATTAAGTAAATTTGAAAGTGTTAAGTTTAAGGTCATTGTCTGTGATGCCAACAATTATGCGTATCTCTCTTGACTTTGGTTTATATTTTTTTTGATTTTGGATAAATTCAAGTTCAATTTCAATAAAATGAATAATTTTGTTTATATTTCAGATACAAGACAGTAAAAAAATGATGAATAACAATAAATTGAAATTGAACGATGATGAGCTAGAGGCAAAACAATTTTTTATGTATTCACTCAAATTCTATAATGTACCAATTGATACGGGCGACGTCAGTAGTATTGAAATGACTGTTCCAAAATGGTTTGATGAGACAAAATACGCAATTGGACAAAAATATTTTAAAGATAATCGTGTTGGTATATTGGATTCAAATCTAATGGGCTTGATTATGTTACTGGCCGAACCAAATGGCTTGGAAGTATTGAGAATGACTGAAAAATCGGGTACATCAAAAACGGCTCGGAAACGTTACAATGAAACGATTTGTCATACAATGGCATGGTTCGATCACAAATTGACGAGCGATTCAAAGTAAGTATAAATTGATATATTTTAGGTTTGTGTAGCTTATTATTTAATTATTATTTGCAGGGCTTGGAAATCATTGCATCAAGTGCGCCGCCTCCATCTAAATGCATCAAATATCGCCCTGCAAAAAGCCGAACGTAGAATGATTTCCAAACAAGAAGTACTTATGACCTTGTTTGGATTCTTTGGAATCGCTCTAATTCGGCCGGACATGGTTGGCATCAAAAGGGGTACTCCTGAAGAACGTGCTGGATACATTCACTTTTGGGGTGTAATTGCCTTCATGTTAGGCATTGATGATGATCTAAATATTTGCTTAAGACAATCTAAAATCGTTGAACTATATTTTGAAATTATGTTGCGCTACGTTTTCCTCCCACTAGTTCAAATCGAAGCGCCAAATTTTAAGCAAATGGTTGGCGCATTGATTGACGGCTTATCAAAATTTTTACCAAATTTAACGTACGAAAGTCAAATATTTATGGTGCGACGAATATGTGGTGTTCCAGGATACCAATTAGAAGTCGATAATACGGAGAATCCGATCATAAAGGACATATTTACTGACGAAGAACAAATCCAAATACAAAATTTTGCTAAACAACGTAAAACGATTACATTTACAAAAATCCCAATCATTACATTTGTTAAGATGGCAAAGGACGAGGTGCACGATGAAAATAATAACGAAATGACAATCGAAGTCAACGGTAAACCTATTCCAATTGATCTAGAGGAACGTGCCGTTTTTCGAAACGATAAAAGAATGGTTGTTAAAACAGTCGAGCGGCATGAACTACCGCTACTATGGAATGATTCGAAATTCAAAGAATTGACAGCATGGAGTAAAATTTGTGTTAAATTACATTTGGCGAGTCTACAATTTAATACAACGTCAATGGGTCACTATTTCAACGATACTGTAGTCGGAATGATTTTCAATCGGCAGAAAAATTGGGTGAAGCATAAAGTGAAAAATTCGATATTTTAGAGTTGTATAGAACAAAGAAACAAAATCAGATTGTGATCATGAATATTTTTTATTTATGATTAGATTTAAGTATTAATAATTTAAAATGTAAGGTTGTAGTTTTTAATATTAGAATATAACTTAAGTGATTACCAGATTTTATATAAATACAAATTTGTAAGATGGATTAAGAATAAAATTAATACTTTGTGGCCTAATTATATCGCCGGAAGCAAGAAGTACAGTCATTGATGTGAAGTTTATGCCAAATTACCAAAATATGTTCTGATGGGGTTTAAAAGTATTTCAGTTTTTGCGCAATACATTTTTAACGTTAGACTAGACAAAGAAAACTTTTCAACTTCAAAATGATGACAAAAGCTTCACAAGAAAAAAGTTTGCTTTAGAGTTCCTGAAAATGTATTATTTAACTTAGAAAATCACTCCACTCGTTCGACCGATATGAAATCTCTGAGATTTCCACAATTCCAGAAAATTCTTTGAGTCATAGTAAAAATGTTTGCCAAAAAAGTTCAATATAATATTTTAAAATTCGTCACTGAAAAAAATGATTGCTCGATTTGTACAATTTAGGTATAAAATGTGAATTAGAGCTACTAAAATATTCGCTAAGCGTAGTTATTCTGCTATTTAGAATAAAATGTTAAAATCCTTTAAATTTAAATTTAGCTGATGATTTTCTTGCTCTTTTTACCAACACAATACTCAAAAATATTCTACATAAATTCAAAAGCAGCGTAGTATCAAATTGTCAATATTTTTTGCTCTTTAAACTCAAATTACGCATAACTATATTATGACTAAGCAAAAAGTGATCGGAAATATTTGCAGTATTTTGATTTTTAAACAAGTTTTATTGATATTTCTTTATGAAGAATTTGAGATAAACTTGAGATAAAATTAATCTCCTGGCGCTTGCAAATATTCATAAAATATAATGTGAATTAAGCAAGTAAATTAGTACGGTTTGTTCAGTTCGAAATTCTCGTTTTGATCTTGAACTACAAGATCACGGAGTACAGTCAAATTCCAAAATGCCAACATAAGTAAATAAAAATATAAAGGGCTGAAAACTTGTGAGGTGATCAGAACTTCGGTCTTGATTAATTCAACTCCCAAATCAATCCCGAAATGAATCTCTTAGGACAATCTTCAGGTCAACCTCCAACTCAATATACAAATCAATCTCCATCCCAATTGCAACATAATTCTAAACACAATACCATCATACCATCATACCATTATATCATCACGCCATCATTGTCATTACACCACCATCACTATTACCATCACAATCACCCTTTGACTCCTGACTTTTCAAAAATAGTATTTTTAAATAAGTTATGCCTGTTATTTACTAATTTGAGGTCAAGGAACTCAGAAAAGCTGTATAAGATTAAAGATATTGTTATATCGATGGTTCATTTGTTATGAA